>HG992290.1:12455980-13655980 GCA_905220595.1 Spilosoma lubricipeda | reverse complement strand
GTAAATTATGTCAAGCTTCAATTGAATCCATTTACTCTCGGCTTGACGCGTGTCTAAAATAAAGACAGACAGTTACGACGCCTACTTATTACAGAGTGCTTGTTTCCTGATATTGTGTCATTACCACTGTTAGGTCGTCTCTATTTATTTATTTTGTGTTTCTTATTTTACAACATTATATTTAAGCAGAAATGAAATATGTCTTAGAATTTTAATCACCACCGGCCCATCAATTTCTAAACGTGTCTCTCGAAACACTTGACATTGGCGGAATCTCTGCGTTGACTCTACACGCGAGATAGAGTCCATAGACAACCAATAAATAAAATACAGAGTGCTTTCATTTCATTCTAATGTCATAAAGGCAAATAAAATAATGTTCTCACTGAACTTTCAATTGTTACAAAACGCTACTGCTTAAAAGTAATAACTCATTCCTCCTTTTTTCTCATTTGCGGCCACCATTTCAACGATATGTCTAAAACGGTCCAGTCGTTTGAGCTGTAGGGTGAGCCAAAGAAATGTACATACATACACACAGACTATACAAACACACGAAAAACATTATCCTCCTTCTGACGCAGTCGGGTAAAAAACAAAAACATTCTAATGGTCTTCACAAAACAACAATTAACATAAATCACAATATTCAAAAACAGTAGCACACATTAGGCTACATCAAAACACTTTCTATGATCATGAATAAATAAATCCATAGTACATTACCAATCTGAAGTCCATAATAAGACCAAGTCTATGCATAATAGAACAAAATCTAATACGAAACGCATGTACATTATATACTGTATGGAACATTGCAAATATATTAGAATATACGTTTCCCCACATTAGGGCGCTGATCTAACGGCGTCGATAACTGAGTTGTTCCTAATCTCTTAACCAAAACACGATTTTCTCATCACAACTATAGATATATAGTAATCTGGTTGTAGAGGAAGCTTATAGTTAGTTTTTGTTTCATTGTTCTATCCGTTTTAGTGTTCAATGTTTCATTCGAATAATAATGTGTGATTTGTATAATATTGTTTAGGTTTGAACGTAATGAGTTTATTAGAACTTTATGACTTTTCAACTCTTTGTTCAATGTGTATTATACACATTGAAAAATTAAGGTTTTTGTAAAAAACAAAACGCCTTGAAATGACAGTAATCTGTTTCCTGACGAAAAAGTATTAAATAAATATCTAACTAAGTCATAAGTAAATATCAATATATAAGTATATACGTACCTTTTGTGAAGTAAATAATAAATATGTGTGACATCTTTGAAAATGGCTTCTGCCCCTTTTTTTTGTCTGTGCTAAAATCACTTCTGATATTACCTGCGAGGTTATGTTGGACTTGAACCGACAAAAATCGCACACCGTTTCAGGTACTAGTACCAAGTGTACCCTAGAAAGAAATTCCTAGAATCCCAACCACATTATTCCCTATTCCTTGTCTTAAATAAAGAAATTCACACCAAACAACGATTCACGTAAGTATAATACTCTGTGAATAACAAGATATTTTTAAATGACGTTTCATAGGTAGTACATAAATTCTACCATTCCTACATTGATGATACCTTCTCTTATCGCCAAAGGTAGAGACAATTTTTGAATGTCTAAATACCCGGAAAATCTGACGACTTTAAGCTCTGAATTAAACTGGATATTTATAAACCCTTGGTAATTCTTATCTCCGAGAACAATCCAGTTTTGAAATATTTTGCAGGATTTTGTAACATTATATCACGCTTGAATCATTTCAAAGGGTTTGACAGAGATGTTATCAATTTTAAGCGTTTCTCTCGTACATTTTGAGTTTTATTTGTTTGTATTTATTTTTGAAAGAGCAGAAAATTACCATTTTCTAGTCGTGAAACCCTTTAACTGAGAACTAATTGGGATATTATTGCTAGGCTGTTTTATTGTATATAATATTTTATTATAATACCTGATGATAGGTACTATTTCTGGATTCGCTTTAACCTCATTCATATTGATTTTTAAAAGAAGTTAGAGAGCCCAATGTCCTATTTATATTAATAATTCCATGCCAAACTACTTGGTGATCATTATGTCAAAGGCATTTTGGGAGTGCAAAAAACGTTTATTGACTTTGTTTACCTGGGTGAATTAAGTAGACTTTTCGACTTTCTCATTTCACCTTGTAAGATTTTTTTCACTAGGTGATATAACCCAGCTGAAATAATTTTACATAATCTGTTCTTTTTTTTCATCTGGGAAGTTATTCATCACCCAGGTCAACAAAGTTGACTCTCTTTTTTTGGTTTGTGTACTTTTATCGCCCCTATTAATAAATTAATATTTAAATAAGTTTAATATTCATTCCAAAGTTTATGGGTATCAATTTAATTATATTATTACTAAATTGTGTAATAAATATTGAGCTTTCAAAAAAAAGTCGCCTGTAAATCGAAAAACTTCAAAAATTACATGTTTCTACAATAAGATAAAATGTTGTCGTTGTTGCGACAATGGATCTTCCGCTGTCGCAACTGTAATTCAAAATGCGTTTTAAAAAAAAATCTACTTCAGAACTCTCTTTAACGCACTTCAACAAGTTTACATCAAATTCGAAACATTATACTGGTTTAAAAATTATGTCTTGCAGAAGACATAATTTACTCGTATATATCCACATTTTACTCGTATAATCTGATTCATATAAAATAAAACTTAACAACAGTAACCCTTTTAAAAATCCACTAAAAATACTACTAATTACCTTAAATTTATATTATTTATAAACTTTCATTGCAATTACATAAAATAATACTTAAAAAATAAAAGTGTACAGCAACACCGCTACATATAACATACAAACAACACTTACCGCTAAATATTTTTGTTAACTTTGTAAAAAATTTGATGAGGGTTAAAAAGTTAACAACTCCTAAGATAGCCGGGTTTAAAAAGTAAAAAGTGTATCTTACGGGAACTATTATTCTTTCAGTCTGTCAGTCGACGCTCCTTTTATATTCCCAAAGGCTGAAGTTTTGAAGTAAACAAAGAACAACTTGTGATGTTCAAGGCATATGTACCGAGGAGAAGAAAAAGAGAAATGCTTTCAAAGTTGCCTACAATACAGGGGCAACTCTTTGAAAGCCAACTTGTAGAGCTTCACAGACTTTTCTTTTTTGTAAAATTAAGTAAAAGTAGTAATTAAGCCATATGAACCAGTGAGTCTACTATCAATCTATGATCGATATTGTTAAAAAAAATTGTTTAGTTCAGCCTGTATCTCTCGATGTACAATATGTCTATTCTCTCGTAATAACCACTCTACCCTGATGACGTTTTCATGAGTTACTGCAGTTGGTGATCGGCTGGTACTGGGGTCATAGGTTAAGTTCTATCGGCCACGTTAAAATTCACGAAACCAGTAAGTTATTATTGCTGACCCAGGAGCTGACTCCCCAAAAGCAGATTGTAAATTTTCTTAAGATTCCTTGAAGTTAAACCCTTGTTTATAATCATAGAAAATCATAGAACGAAAAGCTCCCCGGGAGACGTCTATTCTTGCAAATAAAAGAAGAGTGACAGATAATCTTTAAACATATTAAAAAAATCTACACATAGGTGGCCAGTGATTTTCACAAAGTAGGTTTGTGTTGAAATTAGCCGTCAATCTAAAGTAGGTTCATGAAAGAAGAGATTGCATTTATTCCATGGCTATCAAGTTTCAGAACAACCTAGGTACAGACCTCTCCAATCGCATACACGTTACGATCCTCGGCTTCTCCCATCCAACTTCTGAAACCATCTTGCGTACATCATCTCTCCACCTGATTTTTGACCGTCATATCTTACGTTTACCTGGATAATGTTTCAAAATACAAAATTAAAAGCCAAGCGCTCACTATTCTATAAGCATATAAACGGATACATGCTATCTTATAACATAATTCACATGTGCAATTACTACATTTAAAATTTATCGCGCAATAACGATATAATGACGGAAACGGCGGCGTCGTACAAGACGTATATATTAAAATTAACGTCCGGGCCACGATGAAGGGATGCCCTGGATAAATTAACCTTTGCGTATGTCGAAATTTTGAAGGGATGTGTGCTTGTAAAATGTTTCTCATTAGTATGTTTATTATGTTAAAATTTACTTCGTAAGATTAAAGACTCGGAAAAGATGAAAAGTTAAATAGATTCCTGTAATGAGAGCACACTTACTATTTTTTAGGTGTTATATAAGATATTAGAGAAGAGCTATTGTAAAAAGAAAGTAGTTCAAAACGTATTTATTGCTGTCGCAATAAACTCAAGTCTGCAGATGTCAAAACACAGAACTTTTTAAAATTAGTAGGTTAAGCCTGTAAACAAAGTTGACTTTAGAGTAATAATTAGATAAAGATTAAAATAAAACAAAACTTAAAATTTGATTTTTAAAATATTAAAAAGTAATCAAAATTCATATTCAAAACAATTCATAGAATTAAGACACTATGTGACATTTATGAACGTTATATTGAAGCCACAGCATGTGCTGTATTGTCGAGGTAAATTAGGTGAAAACACCAAAATCTACAGTCGAACTATAAGTTTTCAAATATACATAAAAAAGTAAAAGATCCAGTTATAACCCCGTTTTATTGCTATAATTATGTTTATTCATCTCGTGTTAGGACGGAGTCGAAATTGAGATGGATGCGTGATATGTGTGAAATTAACGTCCAAATTATTTTTTGGTAATTTATCAAAGTCTCTGTGATTAGGAACGTCTAATTGGAGATAATGAGGGTTAGCGTGATTATATCCCGCTTTGATATTTGTCTCATTATGTTAATATGTCCTGTCGACGTATTTAGTTCCATAATTATCGTTGGGGTCAATATAGTTTGTGTGGGTTGAAAATATCGATATACGACAATATTAACCATAAAGGTGGTACTGTAGAAATCGACAATTTCCCATTACTCTGTCCACACACTTTTTGTCCTTCAAATTTGTAATATTTGAAGTAACAAAAGAAAATAGTGTACTACCTACCACTTAGAGCAATACTACAGATCTACTGAAATTATAGTTATAAAAGAAACCTTGTTAAACCCTAATAGAAGAGACCCGGCTAGAGGAAAACTATAGTCTCCTTATTACCGTAAAAGTATATATATGACTAGCTGACCCACGCAACTTCCTTTGCGCCTTATATTGCCCGTAGCGTGAAAATTTCCCCCGTTTTTGAAACATTCTTCGTTGTTGCTCCGTTCCTATTAGTAGTAGCGTGATGATATATACTCTATAGCCTTCCTCGATAAATGGACTATCCAACACCGAAAGAATTTTTCAAATCGGACCAGTGGTTCCTGAGATTAGCGTGTTCAAACAAACAAACAAACAAACAAACAAACTCTTCAGCTTTATATATTAGTATAGATTTCGGGTTCGATTCCTGGGTCGGACCAAATGTGTGTATGACCTGCAGATATTTGTTTCGGAGTTTGGGTGTTTTCTATGTTATGTGTATGTATTATATATATATATATATATATTTACAAAAAAAGTATATATGTATTAATATGAGTTGTCTAGTACACATAACACAAATTCTCCGAAGTTTGGGACTAGATGGCGTTGTGTGTTAAATGTTCAATTTTATTTTTTAACATCTTCATTAGATTTTGAATGCGACTGGGTTTGTATAGATTTTAGATTAGGCTAATGCCGTATTGGCAAAAATCAATCGATAGACTTTATCCATATTACAGAGTAATTCTTAAATAATTAATTGATAATTACAGCAACAATATCCTAAGCCCAATGGGAATTAAGATTATGATTTGTCCGTTTCAAAGTCTATATCAAAATCTCGTCCCCTGGCTCTCAACGTATCGAGAACTAGAAAATTCTCTCTAACGTTGTTAAATTTACGTACCTTAAAGTTACTCCTAGATTTAAACGAAGGACTGTTTGATACTTAGGTTATTAATTGACTGTTTACTGCTTCACAACGGAGTAATTATTTCAGAGTCGATTTATCTGAATTGAATGTTTTTCTTGATAGAAGTATGTATCTATACACATAAATAAAATTGGAGTGTCTGTTTGTAATATTGAAATAACCGCTTTTTACTAATTGCATATTTATGTATACACAGTACATATATCAAAAACGTGGCTAAAAAAATTTTTGTCTGTCTGTCTGTCTGTCTGTTTGTTCCGGGTAATCTCTGGAACGGCTGGACGGATTTTGACGGGACTTTCAATGGCATAGCTGATGATCCAGGGAGTAACTTAGGCTACTTTTTTTAGACTAACTTTGTCCCGTGGCGTTACTCGCGGTAGGACGATAACCGCGGGTAACACCGCGGGGTTCAGCTAGTAAGAAATAAAAGAAGTGACACAAGCTCTATTTATTCCGTGGGCATTGTAAAGTAACACACTGCAAAAGAGAACAAAAACTTGTCAAAAAACCTATTGCAACCGTCGGGTCAGCGCGGTATAACAAATTAAAAACTCATTTCCTACGACTAACTAAACTACGAAAAACGATAAATGAACAATACATACATACACATGAATCAAGTCAATGTATTTTATTTTAACACTAACTGAACACCGCGGTATTACCCGCGGTTACCGTCGTACCGCGAGCAATGCCGCGGAAACAGCTAGTCTAAAAAAGGTAGCCTAAGTTACTCCCTATATCATCAGCTACATATCAATTAAAGTCCTGTCAAAATCGGTCCACCCGTTCCAGAAATTACCCGGAACAAACAGACAGACAGACAAAAATTGTAAAAATACATTTCTGGTTTATGTGCTGTGTATACATTTAGTAAAATTCGGCTATTTAATTGTTACAAACTGACACTCCAATTTTATTTATTTGTATACATTACCGACAGTCTTTCTCAAAAAAAAATAATGAGAAGGAAGTGATGGTTTGATAGTTACAGTATTATCTTTGAAGTACAAAGATCTAGAAAAAACTCTCAATGAGAGAAATATTGTTTCGAAACAACTTAATGATATTACGAATAATTTGATACAGTAAACACTTACCAGACTAACGACCTCACTTATCATTTAATTACATTGCCAGACAATATCTCCTACGACTCAAGTTCCGTTCCTTCAAGGGTTTGTAATATCACACGTAATGATTGTCCTTAACTACTAAATACGTCTATATTGTTTACATATAACGTTATTATCAAAACTATAATTGAGTGATTTAATCATGCAATGTGCATGAGCTATGAGCTACCAGCTGACCTTATAACAATTCAAAAAAAGGATGATTAATCTCTACATAAGTAACCCTAAAGTTAACTTTTAAAAGACGCATTCGGAAGTGTGTCTTGATTCTTTATACTTGTCTAAGTCATCAGTATTTCAATGCAAAAGACTTTAATATCTAATATATATTTATCTCAGTAGAGGTTTAACATTAATGGTTTTCATGCAATAGCTCCCACAGCATACAGAACACTTTGTGTGGCCAATCATCATCTTCATCATCTTCCTAGTCTTTATTATTCCCAAGATTTGGGGTCGGCTACTAGTTCAACCGGTTTTTACACAGAAAGATTGGCATCGGACCTACGTAACCCTGAGGGCGAACTGAATTTAATGATTGAACTAGTTGTCAGTATATTTGAGGGCACTGACTTCCCAATAACGATTACTATAGATGTTCATGACAACCGGGACCGTAGCCTTAACGTGCTCTCCGAGGCACGGGCGGGAAACACCGCCATCTGGCCATTGTGTGGCCAATTATCATTATTATTAAAATAAATATATAAAAGTTAGAATTAGACGGCGTTGTGTATTATATGTCCGAAATATTTATTTATTTTATAATAGTACCTAGTACTTAGTCATAATATTTCAAGTTCGTCCAACATCCAACTTCTTTATTATTTATAAATATTTACAGACATTGACTACTTTTAAAATTTCTATGCCATTAGTTTCATATAAATACACCTGCTACAAAACCAAAAATGAAACACGATGTTCCAATAGCATTAATGAACCACATAGAGAGATTTATTCGTACACTGCTTCTGATATTCAATAAATAAGAAACTCAAACACATCTAAAACAATTTACTCGTAGCTTTTTGAGATCCACTTACACACTTACACACTCACCTCTAAAAACAGACATTACAAGAAACACTGCCTTGAATAAAAATATAACCCCGTACGTAACACATTCATGATTGGGCCATAACACACTCGTAAAGAAAGGAAAACATACCAGATGCACGGTTATGATTATGGCGTGTAAAAAATGGCGTATAGGGAGGCGATAAAGACAAAAGATGGTTTGAGATAACAATCCTTTTTATTGGAAACGCGAAAATGTTCTGTAATGAAAAAGTTTCTTCTTTGGTGATTCAATGGGAAAGTTCAATTGTATGTACGATCTCGTCTGATGTTTTCTGGATTTGTTTTATTTGAATCAAACAGTGAGTTGTTGTCTCTGTAATTGGTTTTTGTTTTACATCCAATAGAGTGACAGAGTCTGCGAATGTTTTGTTAACGTGTTTCTAAATTTAATTGGGATTATAAGAATCAGTATATTATTAAATGTATGTTGTTATACTCCCTTAGAACCAATGTTTAATTTTGGATTTAATATAATTAAAATAATGCATGCACGCGTTATAATAAGTTCGTCAAATAAAATAAAAGTAAACTGTCTCAATTCTTCATGAACTAGGACCACTAATCATAAATTGTATTAATTGGGTCATGAACTTTTTGTCTGATGGTATGTTTTTACGTGCTGGTTGAAAGCAACCACTGCCTCTTCTGGCCCTGTAAATTTATTTATTAATTTAAGGTCCTTCACAGCTGAGAATAATAGGTTTACAATAGTGATATTTGAACAATACGCCAATTATAAAGTTACCAATGTAAATGTCAAACCTCTAATTAAATCTTTGATTTTTGAAAAAAAAAAGAAGGACTGTGTTTTCAGAATCCAAGAATGACTTTATTTATTCCTGGTGTGCGCCGTTGCATTATCATGCTGAAATCGTGAAACAAGATGCTACTTCTAGGTCGCTTTCCCCTAATTTTTTTTAAGACCTTGTGCAAACAAACAGTGTAATACATACCTATCCCCAAATATCCTTGTACCTTCTCATAAGATATGCCCATTTTTTTCAAGCAGTTTTCTGACAGTAATCAGTGATTACTAATCACATTTTCGTTCGTAAACACAGGTATTTCATCGAGGTACGAATTTCATCATGGAAAGAAACACGGCCTCGTTAACATTCCACATACTAAAGCCTTACAGTGCTCAAATGTGGGAGAGATTCCATGCAGGTGTTATTTGTAAAATTAATGGTACAATTAGAAATTTCATAATGTTTAAATTAAATCATCATGTCGGTGACGCGGTGACGCAAAATCATAAGATTTCCTCTACCAAAATATGCTCAACGCGGTTAAAAAAGTTTTCACTACAAAAAAAAACATCACAAACGACATATAACTACCAAATTATACAACGACGGCATAAGCGCAGATTTATTACCACATTATGTCAAATACATCAAGCAACTATGTACCTAGTATGCATGCAGTAAACAAACATTTAGTAAACAATCTTTAACTATTTTCAAGAGCACAGAGCATACTAAACAAGCTAAAAGATACTTAAAGAGCTTTACACAGAGGTGCGGTTTACGGGTTTAATAATTTTCTTGGTACACTCGTTAAATCTCCAATGAAGCTGACTGCATCTGTGGTGCAGTGATAGCGTATGCAACTGCTGTGCTTAAGATTTCGGGTTCGAATCTCGCGTCGGACCAAATGTTTGTATGATCTGCAAATATTTCGGATAATTGTTGTGTTTACTATGTATTTTATCAGTCAATTTCACTATTATTATACAAGCTCTGCTTAGTCTGAAGCTAGATTGCTGTTTTAAAGTTCTGTCCTTTTTGAAACACACTAATGAGTTACTGATAACATAAAACTACTGTATATTTGTGTAACAATATAATCCTCACTGCTACTTAGGAACCCTAACTCACGTTCTCTCAACTTTGTATAACAAAGTCATATACTTCGTAACAGTAGTTACTGAGGCTTAAATTGAGATTAGCAGTTCCTCGGATTGAGTATATAAACTGCGTTGCAATTCACGAGTGTACCTAATGAAAACTTTACGTGTATGTTGCGCTTACATCTAGTTTATGGCGCCTGTTAGATGAGTATAAAATTAACTAAACAATATTTTGGTAGCGTATCAAGTTATCGTATAAATATAAATAAGGGTCCTTTTAACTGTTAAGTTTTTATAAATAAAGTAAATTAAGAGACGGATTAATAATGCAGAGTGTCAATAAGTTATTTCCAAGGATAGACTTATGTCCAGTATTGTAAAGTATTGTACTATCAAAGCCTGTTAATAAATAATAATAAATATTTTGAACCGATTTTTCAAGCCAAGCATAGCTTGTACCTAGTACCCATAGATATAAATACCATACTGCTATAACTGATATAACCATACTGATATAAATACATATATACTTTTTTTTAATAATATCCGTTATATATATCCGTTAAAGTTAGTAGAGCCACGCTGATTTCAGCATGAACGGACCGGCTCGACCGGGGCGGTACTACCCTCGCACAGAAGATCAGCCTAAAATGACGGCGTTACAGAAGCATCACTAGGCCGCCATTGTGTGGTGTGGGTCACCATACTGCATTGTTGCATTGTCTGCACGAGCAATGAGTATGGTGGCCACCACTCTTGGATTCTGCTTCTGCTTTCCATCAGGCAGAGTAGAGTCATTTTGGCAGGCCCCATAAATAAAAAAGAACGGGAAATACCCAAATCCCAAACAGACGTTTGCAGTGAGTGAGTTGAGACAGTGTTCAAAATGATTGATTATGTCATCTGTGGATATTTTCAAGAACCTAAAAACATATCTCATGTAAGTTTCCTTATTAAAAACGTCCTATATAATTTATTCCAAATACACTTCATTGCGTTAACTATTTTATTTATTTTTATTTTATTTTATTTTATTTTACAATTTTAAGGAAACTTACAGCTAGGAATACAAGTTAGATTAGAAAGGAATAGCATGGTGATGGCCAATTACAAGTTTCCACAAATATCAAAATGACAACATTAAAAGAAAAATACCACCCAAAGTAGTCAGCTATTACGCATGCGTAACTATCCGGCTATTCGCAAAAGTAGTAGTTACACAGTTTTGTTTTAAGTTGTGACACACCGGTGTAAAACAGATCCACATCAACTTCCCGACATGCAGCATTGTAAGCACGACAAGCCCGTATTCTATATGAATTTTGTCTGTACGCAGTTCCAACCACAGGAATGTGCAATAGATTTGGCTTGCGTAGAAATACTGTGGACACACATAGGCCTATTTTGGTGAGCAACTCCGGTACATCTACTGAACCGTTGAAAATTTTCCATAAAAACGCTAAATCCGCAATTTTTCGTCGCTCTTTAAGTGGAAGAATGTGAAATTTTTTACATCGAGTGTTGTAATCAGGTAAATAACAATTGGAACGGAATTAAATGTACCTCAAGAATTTACGTTGAATGCCTTCTAGACGATCAATATAAGTATTATACATGGGATTCCATACTTGTGACGCATATTCGAGGTGACTTCGAACGAAAGAGCAATATAAGATTTTGATGGTTTTTATATTTTTGAAATCAGACGAGAGTCTTAAGATAAAGCCCAAGGCTTTTGTTGCCTTGTTAATTATAGAGTCTATATGTACGTCAAAGAGAAGCTTCGAATCAAAGGTAACTCCAAGGTCCCTAACAGAATTAACTCTAATCAACGGGGTATCATGCAGCTTATATATATAGTTGATAGCGTGTTTCTTGCGAGTGAAAGTACAAGTATAGCACTTATTAACGTTTAAGTCGAGCCTGTTCGATGTACAATAATTTTGAAAACGGTTTAGGTCCTCCTGTAGAGAGATAGCATCTGCGACGGTGTTAATCTGCTTCATAACTTTCATATCATCAGCGTAAAGCAATATTTTCGAGTGTTGAAAACAGTGAGTTACGTCATTGATGAAAATGTTGAATAGCAGAGGTGCTAGCAGCGATCCCTGGGGAACACCCGAGGGAATACTTACAGCTCTCGATGTGTATCCATTTAACACCACTGTCTGGCATCTATTCTCCACGTAAGACCTGAACCATCTAAAGAGATCGCCCCGTATACCCATGCATGATAGTTTATTCATAAGTACGTCATGATCAATCCTATCAAAACACTTACTATAATCCGTATATATAACATCTACCTGGGACCTCTGTGACATGGATTCTGATAAAAAATCACTACACAGAACTAGATTAGATGTAGTCGAACGACCCTTTAAGAAACCGTGCTGGTATTCACTAAAATTTAGTTTAAGTGCGCCATATACCTGTCTGTATACTATTTTCTCCAAGATCTTAGCGAACACACATAACTTAGAAATAGGTCTATAGTTTTCAATAATAGACCTAGGTCCCTTTTTTAAGATGGGTGTTACATATGCGGATTTCCAGATAGAGGACATAACACCTGTATTAAATGAGTATTGAAATAGAATGGACAGCGGTGAAGTGAGACTATCGGCGCAGTTAAATATGAAGATCGGTGAAATATTATCTGGTCCCGCGGTTTTGTAAAGGTCTACTTGCTTCAATAGCCTATTAACTTCCCCTTTATTTATTTCCACGGCCCCAATATCCGTGTTGACTTCACCATCCTTTCCGTGAACGTCTATAGCTTTAGGTAGTTGTGTATTGTTACTGCTCTGGTTTATAAAGTTAGAATGAAAATAGTCGTTGAACATCTCGCATATTTCATCTCCGTCACCAGAAAAGCGGTTGCCATGTTGAAAAACAGGGGGGTAACAATTAGTCTGTTTTTTGGATTTGACATAGGCCCAAAACGCCCGTGGGTTTCGATTTATGTTGGATTCTATCTTTGTAATGTAATTTTCGAACAACTCCTTTTCATAGTCTTTAACCCTTTGTCGTAAGAGAACAAACGAATGGTAATCAGAGAGATTGTTATATTTTTTATACTTAGAGTGAAATTTTGATTTTTCTTTTATAATCTTTATTAAAGACCTGCTGTACCAAACAGGATACTTAGTGTTTGTGGTGACAATTTTTTTTGGAATAAAGGAATTATGTAGATCATCGATGACAGCATAAAAATAGGCCACAGCTTCTTCTATGGATCTACAGCTAAGCTCATGATCCCAGTTCGTAGAATCTAATTTTTGTTTGATAGAACCATAGTCGGCGTTATTATAGAAGTATCTTACTTGAGGACGAACGGGCAGGCTATGCAATTGAACAAACTTGACTGCAACACAAAGTGCTTTGTGTTGGGGATCTTCACGCACCAGAGGATAATCACAACAAGTAACAGAAACATCATTGTTACATAGTACCAGATCTAGTATTCTATCGTTAATATTTTTGAAACAATTGTATTGCGACAGATTACAAATATTGAAGTTGTCTATAAGATTAGTTTGTACTTCACCCTGAAAGTTACTGGGGATAAGGGAGGGATTGTTGTTTGATAGGCACCACAATATATTAGGTTGATTAAAATCACCTAGGATTATAAATGAATCACTCGGGTATTTAAGGATTATATCAACTAAGCTATTAGAGAAGTTACTTAACTGAACTGCTAATGTATTACCTAGATTTTCATTACAGATGTAAACAACACAAATATGTATTTTGTAGGAAATTTTAGGCTTCCTATAATTTAACGTCAGCGTAACCCACAAGTCCTCGGCAGATGAACACCATTCGGTACAATCATTAGTGATTATTTCCCGTTTAACAGCTATTAAAACACCTCCTCCCTTTCCTTGACCGGTGACAGTATAATTACGATCCCTTCTCCATACAATATAACGATCATCAAATAATTCAGAGTTCAAAATACCCTCAGTAAGCCACGTTTCCGTGAGACAAATTATATCGAAGTTATTTAAACGCACGTTTCTATAAAACACACTCGATTTCGTTCGAAGCCCTCTCACATTTTGATAAAAAATGTTAAGAGATGCCATTGTAAAAGATATAAAACCCAACAGAATAATAACAAAAATGTAAGGTACATTCAAAACAAAGCGAAAAAATACTCTGTAGTAATGATATGCAATAAACAATTTTACTACTGTATAGATTAGGACTACTATCGTAAATGTAAATGTTACGGTAATAATATGTAGAATTATTAAATAGTTGGTGTATTAGCTTATATGAGCAAAATGCGTTTCTGTTAGCAAACAAATAAGATACAGTATCATAAATAACTAATTCGTTAGTATTGAGAGATAAGAATACAAAAGGCCGGTGATGTCGGAATGAATAGCGAAAATATGCACCTGTGGTTCTCAATCTTAGATGGCGAATGTAACAATAAAGCATGTCGGAATGTTGCGTAGATATATTTATGGTAAGTTTTTTTTCAAGTCTTGTTCGGTGTTGATCTGGTGTTTGGGCGAAGAAGAGTTTTTTCTTATAAAAATTTTGCATTCCTTAACCCACACAAATTCAACTCCACGTTCTTTAGCTCGCGCTTTTGTTTTATTCAATAGAATCTTGTTCTCTAGGGTCAGGTGATCATTTATGTAGATCTTACTATCGCCATGCAGTCCTAGGTCCGTAGCTTTAAGGGTCTTATGTTTTTTTGCTGCAGCTACAAAATCATGTCTCAGGTAACCGTTGTGAACAGAACATATTATGTTCTTATTATTCTTATCATTACGCGTCGGCACCCTGGCCACGTAGTTAACCTGGTCCCTCGGGATTCTACAATTTATTTTTTCACCTATCTTATCCAGAACATCAAACAAATTTTCAGAACTAGACATAGGCACTCCTTTAATCTCAATATTGTTCATACGAGACCTTTGTTCACTTTCGCGCTGTAGTTCTTCCAATTTGCGGACCCGCTCTTGAAGGTTTAACACATCTTCCTCTGTCTTCTTCATGGCTGCGACGTCCCGTTCTAAAATTAATAGTTTATCCGTCAATGACTCGATCTTGTTGTGTACAAATTCAATTGAAGCTTTTACATCGGAAAGGTCGTCTCTAAGGGTTTTTAAAGTGACCAACTCCGCCTGCATAGCCCTTACGCTGTCGATCAAAGCTGGCATAGCTTCCATTTGGGATGATAGTCGCTTTAACTCTGCGAGGATTGTTTCAGAGTCTGTCATCTTTGTAGTTCTTGGACTGGCTACTGCTGTAGATTTGCAACTAGCGCACTTCCAGGTAGTTTTACGGTCTCCCAGTTTTCTCCACCCGCCTTCTGTTATTCCCGCACAAGGAAAGTCGAACCGACCTGCGCAGACAGAACAAGTGACACCGTCCCTACCTTCGACCTCACAACGTTTGCAAGTGAACATGTTAGCGAAAAGTTTGAGAACCGCAGTAAGCCTAACAAGTAGCAACTAAGGTGAACGCGCGCGGTTAGAACAGCGTCTACCGACTGACTGATCTATTGAGGAGTATAATAACTTTAAAATTGTTTTTAAGTAAATTTGTATTCCAGTAATCAATAACTATATGTTAAAAAACATTTAGTTTAATGTAAACGTTGAAATATTGCAAATCGTGTGAATATTTGAGTAAAATTTTGTTGGTATCCTTTTTAAAAAGAAACGATATTAACTAACCTAATTGTAAGTGTCTAGGACAAAACTTCATGATTACTTTTGTGTGGAGATGACTAGTGTTATCTATTTCCTACTAAAGAGATAAGATTCAGTATATATAGGTACTCTTGGTTGAACTGGAGCATCAGACTTTAGTTTCTCCTACCCGTAGAAAAGACCAGTTAAATAATATAAAGTTAGTAGTACTGTTAGTTCCTGTGGATAAGCTGTGTAACACGAATTTCACACTTCAGCTCAAGTAACGACTTACCAACGAGTACGTTGCGCTTGTTTGTTACTTAACTGAGTAAAAAGTAATGCGAGTACTAAATCTGAGGCTGTTATGTCTTGAGATAAAACTGTAAACAAATGCACTACGATTTTATAGAGAGCATTGTCTTTAAAGTTTGTTTGTGAATAAAAACAACAGTATTAGACATGCACATTAATAAAAATGTTTATTTTAAAATAAATAATACAAAAACCGATGTAGTGTTATTTGGTTTCTAACCTTTAACTGCAGCGTGACGTGACAGGAAGCCGCATCGCGACGTCTGGCGCAGTATTTTATGGTCAACAGTACCACAGCTTTATCGTTTGTGGAAACCGACTGGACTTTCCATTAACTTTTGATACTCGATTCTATATTTTTATATATAATTAATTGACGCCATGGAATTGTTTTACACGTTACCTATATTACTAAAATTGCTATTGAGTAGAAATTATTTTTAACTGTTACGGTTGCTGGGGTTGCAGTCTTGGTAGGTAAGTTCGGATGACTATAAGAAATGATTTTTATAATGAAAATATTCCTGTTATGGACAAAAATAGTGTAAATTATAAAACACGTGACTGCACGGTTGGCATGGTTTAAGAGGACGCCACGCCACTTTCTACTTTACTGAGTGTTGTGGGTTCAAATCCCACACGTGACAACAGTGTGTGATCCATAAATTGTTATTCTGAATTTGGGTGATCCTTGTGTTCATTTTATGTATGTTTGTAAAGTACACGGGGTACATATACATTTCTAAGTAACAATGGGCAATTGTCTCTACCTACATAAAAACAGATAATCATAGTTTACGTATAATTGTATTGGTTATTTTGAAAGTGCACACTGTTTCTCAACTCAACCCCAAAATTATTTAAAACTTTTATTAAATTTCCAATCTGTGGAAAAAAATCCCTTGTACGTTACCCGGTATAAAAGCTAAATAACTTGTGTACAAAAAACAAATTGTAACAGTTTACAAATAGTCAACGGGTATATATCCCGCTTCGTTTGGTACGTTACGTAAACGAAATATAAGTTATAGTCAATATGCTTAAATACGGTCACCTTGATCGCACCGCTGGCGCCGTCACACGTGCGGCAAACTGTCACAAAATCTAAGGGCCCGCCTGCGGCTTACACCCAGAAGCAAGTATGATTTGTCAGTTTACGCCGTTATATGAATTAATAATATATATTATACAACTATTACCACAATTTTATGCGGGTGCACTGACACTATCTAAACGAACAGACTATACATGCAGTCAAAAATAGATTTGCGAGTTCTCGCCTAATAAAACATTCATAGTCCGTGAGCACCCCTCGTTTTTATGAACCTTAATATATTTTTTATTTTATCTTCGTTTCATTTATCGTTTAAGTCAAGTTTTTTATGAATGTGGCGGGATTAAACCAGTTTGATTTTTATAGTCTCATTTAAACAAAATTAGCACAAAACTATTTTTTGACTGCCTCGGTGGCGCAGTGGTAGCGTATGCGACTGCTGTACTTGAGGTCTCGGGTTCGATTCCCGGGTCGGACCAAATTTTTGTATGATCTGCAAATATTTGTTTCGTAGTTTGAGTGTTTCCTATGTATAGTATGTATTTACAAAAAAAATGTATTTATGTATTTTTTTCATTCATTCATTTACATCAGTTATCTAGTACCCGTAATACAAGCTCTGCTTAGTTTGGGACTAGACGGCGTTGTGTGTTAGATGTCTGAAATATTTATGTCCGAAAATATTTATTAAATATTAATTTATTTTATAATGTTAAAATTTATGAAGAAGAAGTTTAGTAAAGACAAAAATAAAAGCTATATTTTGTGTTAGTAATAACATTCATTCTTATGAGATATTGCTCATTTAAAGTACTGGATATGTAATTTATGTAATAAATGTGTAGTCAGTTTTTACTTCTTGCATGGAGGGTATTGAATTGGTTGGAAATAGGACATGTGACTCACATAATGTTTCGTTAATGATTTAGTTATGTTCCATAAAAAAATTACTTTATCTTAATTTAAAAGAGTGCGTGAGATAGTTGTAGCATTATCACCACTGAAGACTATGAGCATTTAGATGCATTATGACTTTTTTCAATGGGCCTGCAAAAGTGACTACTCTGCCTGATAGAAAACATGAACTCAATTTATGAGCAATGGTCACCATAGTTATTGCGAATGCAGACAATGCAATGCATAGTGGTCACCTGTAATCGTAATTTAATATTACGGCGAGATTATTCTACTGCTAGAAGTAAAATATATTATTTATAAATCGACTTTCAATGGACAGAAAATATCGCGTAAAAGAGACACTACAAAATCAAAAGTTGTACTAAGCTTTAAAATGTCTTACTCGAACAGTCTGCAACTTAACACGCTATGAGAGACTTGCAATAAACTATACAGTGTAGAAATGTCTCGTTGTATACAAGTACTGTACAAAGTATTTGAGAAAAAATAACAAAATATTACAGATGGGAAAGACGTTTAAGGAAATACATCTATTAATGTAAGTGACTTCAAATAAAGATACCTTTTCGATTTACATGTGTGTGTGTGTGGATATCGTGTCTGTGATTTTCTTAAATAAGAGTAAAATAATAATTGTTATCGTTTACTTACATCTTTTAAATTAGGTATGTATTGCTTTGAACAGTATACAAGGTAGGAATTTATTGTATAAAACAACAGTAATTAAGCTCAAATGTAGGCTTAGAATGTATTTTTCCGCAACAGCAAATTTAACTATTTGATTAGATTTAAAAAAATAATTAAACTGGGTAATCATTTCATTGAAATATTTACCCACTAAATTGTGTTTTTTTTTTTTATTTTAACGTTTT
The DNA here is from genome assembly GCA_905220595.1 of Spilosoma lubricipeda. Lineage (NCBI taxonomy): Eukaryota > Metazoa > Arthropoda > Insecta > Lepidoptera > Erebidae > Spilosoma > Spilosoma lubricipeda. The sequence continues at coordinate 13,637,141 of HG992290.1, read as the reverse complement.
CTGATTAACAGGACATAAAAGCATATTATTAGAACTTATTAAAAATGTAAAGTTCACAAAGTAACTGAATTTTGTTTTCTTATCAATTTTCTTGTTAACTTCGCTCCGTATTGAACTTCGGAGCTAATCTAACATCTATCTTGTTCCCTAAAACGCAAGAGATGACATTTTCACTTTGTTCAATCATAAATGATACTATTAATCATTGTCTCCTATCGCCCCGTTGACAAGTCTTTTAAAGGCTTCCAAAGAACACGCCTACTATCTGTCTTCAATTTTCTCTTCAATTATATACCTACTTCGCTTTTGTGATTGATATGCCTCAAACAGCTTCCGTTGTCTGAAATTGAGTGAAAATTTTGATACGTTTTGTACTCAGATAAAAGTGCAGGTCTTGTTATAACGGTAATTTATTACGTACTTTAAACTGTCAAAGCTGTTTTGTGTTAAGTATCATAATTGATTGATATTGATAACGTATGTTTTTTTTTTCAAAATGTTCCTGTGTATATGTAGGAACGTTTAGGGTACTTACGAATATACATGAAACAGATACAAAGAATACTCAGTGTTCACGCGCGCAGCACATGAATCTTTCTTTGGTGAATTTTCGTTCGGTAGTGGAGTGAGGTGAAGTGACAGCTCGCGCTACCTTATTACGAATGTTATAAGTTTAACAGCCCACTTTATTAGTTTTAATTAACTACAAAAACTTAAACACCCAGACTTAGGGCAGTAATTTGTCGATCACACAATGTGTAGCCTCAAGTGAGGTTTGAACTCACAGTGCAGTAAAAAGCGGCAAGGTAACCGCTAAACTACTACGTCATCCGTCCATATAATAAGATCGATACAGGAATCCACATAGACTTCGGACATTTCGTATTTGAATTCATTAACACACGTATTAATTGCAATTATCACCTGAACAGTTGAATGGATAGTAATCGATCATTGACACTTGGTCAGTTGGTCAATAGTTAACATTTGATTTACCTGTGATGGGATTAAATGGAAGTGGTATAAAGTCAAAGGCTAGTCGGTTTATGATCTTAATGCGTTCAGAGGTCCTATTTCCACAATAAATTCCACAGTTCCAACTGAATGAAGACTCAGAAAAACTCTATCAAGAATCAGATCTATTATTTTCTTATGTTTTCAAAACGTTTGACAAAAATGTCGATAAGAGTAGATAAAAAAATCATAAAAGTACGTAAGTAATAATTTCATATCTTTAGTATGAAATAATTGTAAAGTAACCTTAAATTAAAATATAACCAAATGGTAATAAGAAACAAAGTATTCAAAAAACAGGCCGAGGGATATGAAAATAATTCATGAAATTAAGCAGTTACTTAGACTACTTAAAATTCATTTGTACCCAAAAAGAAGTTGGGTTGAAATTGTACAAAGTCTGAGGAAAAGAAATACAAGTTTTGGCCGAGAATCGAGAACTTGAACGTTTATAACAAATTTAATAAGACGGCTCTTAAAGAAGATTTCTTTAAATATTTCAGTCAAATATGCAAATGACTGAAAGGAAGTTATAATCTTTCCTTGAATAATGAAATTTTAATTAATTCCCCGTTCAATAAGGGTGGAAAAATGTGATCCGTGGTTTAATATTTTAACGAATTTATAAATTGATGTTTAAACGTCGGTAGCTTACCATACTATTTTGGTAAATTGATTTTGTAGGTGGTGTTTCGATACTTCCTTAAAAAAGAAAATTTAATAAATGAAATGTTTTAAATATCAATTAGTAATAATAATATAAAGTATAATTTACCGTGGGAGAGCCACGCTTCGGCATGAATGGCTCGACCGGAGTGATACCAGGGTTTCATAGAAAACCGGTGTGAAATAGTGTTTGCCCTGTGTTTCACCGAGTGAGTGAGGATACCGGAGGTCCATAACCCAAGCCCCCTCCCCCTATCTTCCCTCCCCTTCCCCCAAAGGCCGGCAACGCACTTGTGACGCCTCTAGTGTTGCAGGTGTTTAAGGGCGGCGGTAGTCGCTTAACATCAGGCGATACGTCTGCTCGTTTGCCCACCTATTACATAAGAAAAATAGATATATACTAGCTGTCCCGGCAAACGTCGTTTTGCCATAACTACTAATAAATTAAAAATTAATTAAAAAAACATTGTCCAGCGGACAAAATTGTGAATCTAAACCATTCCCAGATCCCCTTAAACACACACAAAAAATTTCATCAAAATCCGTCCAGTCGTTTGAGAGTAATTCAGTGACATACACACTCACAGAAGAATTATATATATAAAAGATTTTCAGCGCTTAATTTGAATATTACTTTAGAACAGAATACAAATACAGTAAAAAAGTAAAAAAAAAAACAAAAAAGCAGAATACAGTAAAAAAACTGTTGACATTAAAATACTTTTTCTAGGACGTGTGAGTTTTAAAGGTTTTTCAAAAGTATTCCTTCAAAAAATATTGTAATTTGTTGCACGTTTTTTTTACAGTTATAGAGAACTTTGTCTTAGCTATTTAATCATTTATCATAAACAACACTTACATACACAATGTAATCGCCTATTTCAGCTTTCTCTAAGAAAAGGTCATATCACGATTAACCCACCAAAGCCATTCAATGCCTCCATCCCACATTAATCGGCGTGGCTTCACTATTCAGTAGGCTCTCTTATTTATCGTTAATAACAAAGGGACGGCTGCGATTATCCAAAGCAGCGGTAAGATAACCGGAATTATTAAAATTAACAGCTGTTTCTTTGCTACTTATTAAAGGCTCAAGATTGTTGAAGATGTTTCTGAACCGAGGTTGTTATGAAATATTTTAGGAAGATATTTCGTAGCTGGATGAAAACATTTGGTTATAATTTGTTGATAATTTTATGCTAATTGATGGAATTGGGACGCCATTTTGCGGAATAGGAAAAAGAGTTTTTTTAATTTTCTACTATAAAACCCGAATATTTAGAGGTTGTGAGCTTGTGAGATAAATTGAATGTTAAATATTAATTAGACTTTGAAATCAAATCTAAGCCTTGACATGACTGCAGGGTTGGCCCAGTGGTTCAAGGTGTCACTATGCCGCTCTACAAAGTGCTGAGCGTTTTGAGTTCAAACCACCCATATGACAACATTTTGTGTAATCCAGAAATTTTTGTTTGAGTGATCTTTGTGTTTATTTCACGCATGTTTGTAAAGTTCCCTGCAATACAGGAAGTATATACCTATTACGGGAGTTCTCTTTTAAAAAGAAAAGAAAGAAATAATCTTCGTTCATTCTTCAAAGTCAAAGCAAGCATTTAATGTAACATATAAGTAGAATTTAATAATGGTTGGAAAATTTTCTGTGATTGAATTTTTATGGCTTTATAAATATATGATAGGAAAGTGATACCATTACTTATATCAAGGCCGCCGTCGAGACGGCTACTTTGCGTCAACTACGTTTTTTATGTATAGTGAACATATGTACATGTCTAAACTATCTTCTCGTGACCTACCTAACCATGACCTACCACATTTATAACGTATTTCTTTATATTAGTAGGGACTAGGTCAATGGAAACTTCTAGCGTTTAAAATTATAATGTTACCTAGCTTTTCAACGCGGTTCCACCCTTGTATATGTCCGTTATCGTAGTAGTTTATGTCTTTTCTCACGAATTAAAGTAATTTTAATATAACGTAATGTACTTAGTATTTTATTATGAAAAAAATCTTGTTATCGGTGCAGCGGTTTAGTCGTAAAAGCGTAACAGACAGACAGACATAAAGAGTTACTTTCGAATTTATAAAATTACTAGTCGTCTGCGTTTATTTTAAACTCTGAAGTTTAATTGAATTATTTTGAGATTAATTTATTCACATGATACTCATAACATTATTATCTTTTTTGCTTCAGTGATCAAAAACTCATTTGGACTGAACAAAACTCAGGATTAATAAAAAAAATATATAATGAATTAACATATTTCATTCCGAATATAATATGTCTATATGTAAAAATTCACACAAGATTTACGCAGTATCTCACAATTGGATGTCGAACAAATTCGTAGTTTGTACGTCGAACCCATTCAATTATGCAGGAGATCAAAACCGGATCCTAATTGGTTGCGGTCTGTGGTCTCGTTAAATCTTCATTAATAGCTGGATTCGTCGGTTGTCGTTAAAGATACGACGGACAGCTCGATTTGTCGAATTTATTTTGTTTGTGGACGGGCAAAAATTTGTCACTACCTTGTTATGTCAAGTACTTGTGTGTTAATAAGGTCTAAAATAGTTTCAGTCGTAGTTGTTCTATTTGATTTTACAATTTTTAATTAAATAAGATGTTAATAGTTTGAAAATAATTAAATACTAGCTTATGACCGCGGCTCCACCCACATGTATATCGTTCATCGTGAAAAATGTAATTTATGTCCGTCTCCTGTAGCTACTCTTTACCGAAATTCAACCAAAAACAGTTCAGCGATTTAGCCATAATAGTTTTAAAGACATATAGATTTACTTTCAAATTTATAATGTTAGTGTGGACGTGAAAAAAAAAATGTTTAATTATATATATATTATTATCATCATCAGCCTATCCCAGTCCACTGCTGGATAGATGCCTCTTCAATTGCACGCCACTTAGTTCGATCCTCGGCTGTATAAAATAAAATATTCATAGATAAATTCATATGTTTTATACATACTGCAAACCAAGCGTATCTATTTACATTCAAGTTAATTATTGCGTACATGTCATAAGTGGTATTATAGGTATTTATACCACTTGGACCCCACTTGGAAAAAAAAATTGATATAATAATACTGTTTTTATTTGTTTTGTATGGGTTTTTTAATTTAAAGATTCTCGACTCGACGCCGAAATTATATATTATAATTATTCGAAAATTTATTCTACTTTAAATAAATAGAACAAGGTTGTCATTGGCAAACATTTAATTAAATTGAGTTTGTCTTGCATTAAAATAAGTAAAATTTATGCCTTAATTTACACTCACGATTGTCGGCACTTGGTAAATCATTTCGAAATACATTATTTGTTTTATTTATTTAGTACTTACAGCCCTTGTGTACAAAGGCGGATTTAATGCCATGAAACATTCTCTCTCAGTCGACCTTTAGGTGATGTAGAAATATAATCCAGTGGATGCAAAGATGTTGAGTTTTGTTGATAAGGATAAATTTTCTACTACGTATATATATATATAAATTCACAATATATATTAAATTTAAATATATATATAACATAAACAAATTTAATACTATACATAGGCATGTGACTTAATGTAACTCACAGTCGGGTGCTACGGTTACGACTGTACCGACAATGGAATCCGAAGAAGTTCACGTACTTATTAGTCTTGAATGTAAGACGGTTGGTAGACATCCTGCTTTTGCAGGGGAGAGGACATTCCACAGAAGAACAGACTGCCCATAAAAGGAAGAATGGTTTATCCATTCTTCCTTTTTATAATGGTTTAATGGTTTATCCAGTCCGAGGTGTGAGGGGGGCATAGAAGAAGCATTTTGGTCGTGGTTGGAGCATAAGAAACGAAGATGAGGAGAAAGGTATTCACGTACCGGTGGGGAGCTGACGAAAGAAAATAGACAAGTTAGTGCTCGTAAATTGCGGCGCTAGCGAATTGGGAGCCATTGCAACTTGCGAAGATTGAAAACGAATCCAATGCAGTTATTGAGAAGGCGGTCTAGTTTATTGAGAAGATCTGCATTCAGGTCAAAACAACACACATTTTTTGAGCTTAGCGTGCATTTCTTAAGGGACGCAATTTTATTTTTTAAATATTTTGTATTTATGTTGTTTATTATTAGTGTATAAAATGATTCTCACTTATCCTCAAAACCATAAAAGAACCGAGGACAGTGTAATTGTGTCATTTAGAAAATGACCGTAGATTATTCCTACAGAAGGTACCTCTCTACCTCGTATATTCATCATCATTAGCCTATCGCAGTCCACGCTGGACATAATATATGTCTTTTCAATTAAAAAGGAAAAAAAAAAATTATCAGTTTTCTAATAAAAATAATATACGAGGAGAAAAATAAAAATAAATTAGAAATAATTGAAAATTATCTTAAACCATTCATATGTATGTGTATAGTTGTGAGTACTGAAAATGTTTGCTTCACAGCGCTGTAAGACCTTCAAATATAAGAGTTATTGAAAAAAAAATAAAGTAAAAAACATTCCTTACAAACGCCGCTATAAAAACGGTCTGATATAATTTTTTTGGTAAAATAATCAGAAAAAAGTTATGGCGACCAATATAATTTTTATTCCCCTATTACGAAATCGAAGCCAAGTCAAATTGCAAATAAATTCAATTTCAGACAAAAATGTACGTTGTATACAAAAATGTACTTGTAATACAATGAAACTAATTATATTGTGAAACAATGCAGACTCAAAGGTAGTAGATCCTCACTGGTTTCAGCACGAACGAGCTGGCTAGACCAGGGCGTTACTACCCTCGCATAGAAAATCAACGTAAAATGACAGCGTTTGTGCTTTCGTGTTTCGTTGTTGAGTGCGAGACCGGAGGCCTAAAACCAACCGATGATCCAGACTCTTTTAACGATGTAGTAGTTGAGGAGCTATGAGGTAACAGATGAACACAGATACAAAATCCATAGCCGTAGTCGGGTAAAAGTATTGGTTATAAAGAGCAATAACAATTAATATGTTATGTTATTAATAATATATAATATGTTATCAATATGCGGCATGAACAGGCACTTGTTAAAGTATAATAATACTAACTTTTTTGGTTATTCCGCTTTGAAATCAACACTGTAAAGCAGAACTGTGGTACTTAATACATATTGTACGTGCTATGGATTCTATCATTGGTAAGCATTCATTAACTAAGTCACTAAATTCTGGGATTATGTTTGCTGTATCTGTCCTCTGTCACTGCATCAATATGCCATTCACTTATGTATCAACATGCTTCTCTAATAGTAATTGTATTACATATTTGATGGGGTTTGGATAACAGAGTAAACTGTTAAATGTAAATCTTATACAGGGACATAGCTGTAGAATTCTAGAAGATGAATATTTTCAAGTGTAACGGCCGTCAAACGTTGAGACTTGCATTGAAAATAATGACTTTAAATGAAATGGCCAGTTTCAGCCTAGTTACTCACTGGCAAATACATTAATGTACGCCTAATTTTTTTGTTCAAATGAATTATCATAAGAACAATTTTACTACTAGAAAGTCACAATTAAACGAAGAATTGTTCTTAAGATAATTCATTTGACCTGGTAATACTATTTAAAAAGTTCATTCTGGTTCTTCTTCGATACTCGTGTATATAGCAATTCAAATCCAATAATGTATATTTCCATATCGCAATGGATTTATAAATTAAGGACTAGGCGATTAGGTGTACATCTAGTAGATGGTAATATCCCATATAAATAAAAACAAAAAGATGATGTACCACTCTGGGTACAAATTATGTACAAAGCTGTTTAAAGATGGTAATCTTTAAACAGCTTTGTAAATAATTTGTCTAAAAATAAAGCTATTATTGATAAAAAACTGAAACGGTATATTCTTTGGCGTTTCAACCAAAATACTAAATCTTACAATTAAGAAATATAAATAAAAAACTAGCTGACCCGGCGATTTTCGTATAGCCATATGTACATACCTGTCTCAGCTTCAGACAGGCAGTGTACAGTCGCGGACAAATAAAATGATTGCCGTTATCTTTTAATTTTTCTTAAACATAAACCTTTTCATAAGAATAACGAATACATAAAAAATGATTTTTAATTTGGTGCAGCCAGTCGGAAGTTATGCGCGTATATACATTTCGGCGATTCATTTTTATATATTTAATTATATAGATAGACATTATTACATAAATATTTTCTTTGAAACAGAAGGTAATCACCTAATTTCGTAAAGTCTTTGTATAGAAATGTCGAAACTCCTATAGAAATTATTGAACCAGAATCAATGAACAAAGAACGTCTCAACAATTGTAATACTTACAAAGGATATTTAATAATAATCAATTAAATACCGTTTGTACACAAGAAAATTGTTGTTCTCTTGAAACATTTAAGAGAAAAGCTGTCCAAACTCGAGCCTAACAATTGTAATATAAACTTAACACTTTGGTACCTTTAAATTTCATTCTTTTTGGATTGTTAACAATTTTATTACATACAGTAACAATGATTTTGATAACGATATTTTATGAAGTGAAAACTTTGTGGGCGGCGTTGTGCACTTTAGCAAAATTTATTTTGGGATGGGTCAAAAATGTTAAATTTGCGACAGGACACGTGACTGATCGAATATTCGTAGGTGACGGCGGTTGCGAAGGGCGCTTGCGCGTGCACGGCGTCGCAGGGTGACTTGACGACGAGTCAACAAGACCGTCACTTTCATTAAAAACATTATTCTTTCTTCTTAACGAAGACGTAAATTAGATAATAATAAATCCGTTTTGTATGTTCAATATATTTGTAAAATAAATAAGTCTAATTTATACACACAGTGAATCCTCTACAACTTTTGTTTATAGCTTTGAGTTTTTACTTCTGTCGGTATTCCTAATGACTGATTTGTGTTTTATTTAGTTTATTTATGGGATTTTAAGATCATGTAATCTTTTGAAACAGTGACGATGATGTTTCTTCTAGTCGATTTAGGCCACGGCGGCCAGGCTTAATGCAGAACAGTCAACTACGCATGAAATATTATAGTAAGTTTATGCGCAAACACAGGTCTACTCCCTGATCACTCACTTTTATAATTCGATAGGATGGTTATCCGATACGACCGTTGAGAGGTCAAGCACAGTGCTCACCTGATCAGGCGCAGGACCGAAGGCTTCACGTGGTCTCCGATGCACGTGGGGTAGGACCCCAACTACCGAACTACGAACGGTTATGAAGCATTTCTACAATCAGACAAACTCAATAACATTTTAGATTTGAAACCGAGCCCTCATGATAAGTAGTCGCATACGTTAACTGCTAGACTAACGAGGCAGTCAAACAGTATCTATAATATGAATTCAAATAATTTTATTCTTCTGCATTACATGTGTACACTTACACAGCCATACACATATACAAAAAATACATCTATATTAAGTAATGAGACACGCGGAGTTAAATAAATAAATTTCATTTTAGTTTCACGAGTTAAATTAGGTACCGTCGCCGAAAGTATCACGATAAATATATTTAGTAATGCCTATATATCTGTGACCGAAATCCAAGGTGAAACTACTAAAATTTAAAAGCCTATCATATAATGTACTCATCATTACATACTGGTCTTTATTGTTTCTTTGGTCAACGAATATATTCAAACTATTCTAACTCTATCTTATCAAAACAAGTATTGTTTATTTTAAACAAACGGAACGGTTAACTTACATTTATCAGCATTTAGAAACTAAAACTATACTTTATGTTATTATTAGTTAATAGTAGTTTATGTAAAAACCATTACTTGATTATGTCAGAAACAAATATTAATCAAATTAAGTTAAACTTTAAGAATATTTCATAAGTTATAGAATATTGTAACTATTTGGAATGAAAATATCTTAGAACACGAATTTTCCGATGGAACTATTTGAACATATTACATACACATTTCGTCAGGGTAAGCCGCTTTTTACGAGCTTTTTTTACTATCGTTATACCTGCCATGCGAGTCAAATGACCTTTTTCGGTTTTATTTATTTCTAAACATTGAGAAAACAATAACTAAACAGTAAAAAGTGGACTTATTATTATGTCTAACTCATTCTTCATACTTATGCCTTCTCACTGTTCTAGCACTTATGTTTACCTTAGTCGTGACTTTAGTCAAGGCTAACAGATTTTACGTTTTTATACCTACTAAGCATACTGTTCTTCAAGGTCAATTCTATCACAGCTAAGCTAAGTATGATAAAATCTTATGTATGTTATATATACATATATGTATGATGCTTTCTCTGAGGGTTCGCATCAGAAATGAGGTGATCCGGCAGAGAACTAAGGTCATTGACATAGCTCAAAGGATTGGCAAGCTGAAGTGGCAGCGGGCAGTCCATATTACATAAATAAATTAATAAATATTTCGGACATCTATCACACAACGTCATCTAGTCCCAAGCTAAGCAGAGCTTGTGTTATGGGTACTAGACAACTGATACAAATACATAAATACTTTTTTTTTGTCAATACATACATATTATACATAGAAAACTCACAACTGATTACCGTTGGGGTAGATGGGTTCTTGAGTGGAGACCGTGTCTCGGCAAACGTAGTGTAGGACGCCCACAGGCCAGGTGGAATGATGATCTGCGTAAGACGGCTGGCAAGAGCTGGATGCGAGAAGCCGAGGATCTGCGATAGGCTGATGATGATGATGCTTTATGCTCGTGCACGTTTTAACTACTCTGCCTCTATGGTTTCCCTTAGTCGTGCTTTTAGTCAAGGCTAAGATATGTTATGTGTTTATATTCACCTAAGTATACCGGTCTTCGAGGCACTAAGCCTACAATGATTGATTGAGAAGTATGATATAAATTAGTGTAATTTCAAGTACAAAATATAGATCTATGGTTCTTTTGCTGTAGCATAACTCAAACTAAAGATATTCCAACCTATATTGCTGTATATATCTAATATGCGAATAAACATTATCGTATATAAATGTATGTCTTTTCCATCCCGCTTTTTTGTGTTCGCTGATACAGCAGCCTAATATTTTCCCACTATCATCAAAATTAATTTTATACTTTCAACTGTTCATCGCCTTAAGTTTCTTTTCATTATTTACAAAAATACATAAGTTAGTAAACTGTACTAGTACAGTGCTATAATATTTAAATTTATAATTTCACAATGGAAACAATAAGGATAAATCTTAAGCGCTCCTAAAGTTTCAAGAAACTGATTTCACTTAAATAACCGCCGAAAACCTACTCCGAATCGTCCGCCGTGCCAAAACTTGGAACCGTTTTAAAGTTTGATGCAGTCGCATTTAGCGACAAAGCTCTAATTGTTTTTCTGAGCTACACAGCTACGGCAACTACCGAAGTTTATCTTAATAATGTTGTATAATGAGCTTAATATCTTCACGTAAATACGAGTAAATGTTTTTATTTAGAGCTTCTAAATAAAAACATTAGTTAATGTTAGTGGTTTGGGTCTGACTGGGGTCATTTTAACTGAAAATGACTTGATTTCACAGACGGCGAAGTAGTTTAAGCAATCACATTGCTGATCCCCATAAAGGGAAACACATTCTAAATACCATAAAATATATATCTAGGTATTTATAAGGTCCACCACGATACAAAATAGTTTCCTAGTGTGGGTTTTGTAAAACCGTTCATTCTGCTGTATAGTAAACTAGTTATGTATTCTCAAAATAAATATGATTACATTACTAGCTGAACCCCGCGGTGTTACCCGCGGTTATTGTTGTACCGCGAGTAAGGCCGCGCGACAAAGTTAGTCTAAAAAAGTAGCCTAAGTTACTCCCCGGATAATCAGCTCCCTACCAGTGAAAGTCCCGTCAAAATCCGTCCAGCCGTTCCAGAGATTACCCGGAACAAACAAACAGACAGACAGACAGACAGACAAAACATTTTTAACTACATTTTTCGTACATGTTCCGTGTATACATACATATGCATTTAGTAAAAAGCGGTTATTTTAATATTACAAACAGACACTCCAATTTTATTTATTTGTATAGATTAAGAGGAAACTAGTTACGTTAAAAATTAAGAAATAATAATAATAGCGATACATTTATACTCACGTTTTGCATTACTAAAGCTACAGGATATGCCAATGCGTACGGTGCGATTGAATCTTAAAATTAGTGATATGAATAAATGTTTTATAAACGGAACGGTATTGTAATTTAAACGGAAACATGAGACCAGTGGACAGTCGTAACTCAACAAATTGTTTTTGTGCAGGAGACAGATTTTCCTTCCAATGGTTTTATGTTATTGATTATTTCAGTACATATCCTCGTTTAAAATATAAAAAACATTTAGTTGTGGCTCCTTTGAAGGCCTTATTTTATTTCAATGACCAGAAATTTTACAATTAAAAAAAATATTACGCTCATGTTAGCATGTTTGTAGGCATTTTTTTAACTTTATGAGATTCCCGATATTAAAAATTAAGTGTTGGTATCTCTTGACATATTCTTGTCTGCCAATTTCTACAAATGAGAAAAAAATGCTTGAAATTCAGATAATATGTGTAAAGATTAATTAATTAACGTAACAGTTTTTCAGTGCCAAAGTTTAAAGTAATCGTTCAATTTATCAAACCAAGTTTTAAGATGAGATTGTGTTTTACTAGGAGTTTATATCCCAAACTATTCAGCAAGTACATAATTTTATTGTTTAAAGATTACGGGTATTTAATTTATAATGGAAACATTTACTATTATATCTAAAGCTATTGATTGTGGAATCTCTGCTGCGAGCAATAATCCGAACTCTACAAGGATTGGAGCGCGCCCGCGTAGCCCCGTAGTACTTCGTAGCCAGTGCCGCCGCGGCTTCGTAGAGCGTCGGACGTTTATATGTTTGCTGCGCTATTACCTTTGCAGACGGGAAGAGTCGAGAGCATACGAGTCGCATCGACTTAGTGTATTGTGACTAAAACCTGTGCCGTGTTTGTGTTCAATTCAAAATCGTGTTATGTATATCATATAATTGCTTTATTTATCAGGTAAATACTACTTTAGTTTTTTAAGTACTGGTTTCGTACGCACTAGTGTTTTATTTTGAAGGGAACATTAAACATTGAGTACTGGTAACTAATGGCCCGTTGAGATAAGAAAGCTTGGTACGAGTACCGTTATTAGTCGGTTTAGAGACCTAGTCATTGATATCTTTTGTAATAGGGTACTTTTTATAATACTTGTACTTTTATTTGGAACGAGTGAGCCTACCGAGTTTTTATTCAGCAACTGTACAAAACACAATAGAGAATTATTATTTTTAAATTATTCGTGCGTGCTTGAATCCTCAGGATGAATTCTAATAAGCTGTGGGGCACACTCGTGAAACCCAGAGACGTATTTTTATTTAATAAGCTGACACATTTATGTTGGCGGATACGGACGGTAATTTTGAGTTTTATTTTTTATTTCCACGCAGGTATACTGGAGTTATTATATTAATTTGTTTTCATTAAACAAAAAGATTTTTTCAGAGTGTGGGAATTATATAGCTTTTATGTTGTCGTTTAGAAGCAATTTCATCATTGGTTTTGAATCAAAATCTGTAGACTTTTAACAATTTATTATAAACTCTAACTTCTTCAAATTATTTTAGAATTGAATATAATATAGATAAAAGCTTAGCTTTAAAATACCCCTAGCGTGTTCGAGAATTTATGGATAATTGCAGTTAGTCATACTCCTGTACAAAATTGATGTTGAAAGTAAAATAATAGTAGAAATTTCTCTGTTTTAAACGTAAATATAATTTGTCATCATTTTTATTGTTAACTTGTTAACCGACTTCAAAACAGGAGGAGATTTCTCAATTTGACCGTCTATATTTTTTCTTTGTGTGTTTTTTTTAATTTTATTTTAGAGTAAACAGTTTTGCATATTTGAAACCCTATGAAAGGTTACAAACATACATATGTTTATGATAATGGGAATATACTACATACTATAATAATTCATGTATTTTTTTTATTGAAATGTCTTTATTTTCATCGTTAATTACTAAGTTTTGAACTCTTCCTCAGTAAACAGATTCTAAATTAAAATTTTGAATGTGTTATATAAATGTGTGATAAAGTTATGATATTGAGCGTAGTCGTTTTGTTACCAGACACGAGTTAGAGAATTAAGTTCATTGCTTGGAACAAATGTGTTCAGACAAGACAAAGTGTATGGATATATTAATCTCAGTTTTTTATATTACCATAGTTACTGGATTAGTTTTTCGAGTCGATAGAACTTTAAAACATATACTGCATTTTGAATTAATTCTTTTTTATTTATGCGTTGTTATACGTGACGATAAATGGATGTGAGACAGGTCTGGAGATGAATTAATAAAATTTGGCAAAAAAATATTTAAAAAACCAGATTTGAAAGATTCAATAGTTTCATGTTTAGAAACAGCAAAGTTAGTTCTCTCTTTCAATATAATGGCCAGGCCCTTGTAGGAGGAGCAATAGTTCTGTACCTCTCCTCTCTGTTTTCTGCTATCTATTTCACCTCTTGATAGGCCAGTTCCCCTATTAATGCTTTACTTGTCGTATGTAACTTAATCTAGTACTACATATTGGAGTGAAATAAGGCATTCAAAAATGAATCAAATTCACTTAGGGAATAATAATATAAATCTTCGATACTGAACGTAGCTGTTAAGATATTGTAATTGCATTATTTCACTTGAGTAATATTAATAAAGTAGGTAAAACAAATAGTTGAAGTTTAAACAACGCCACTGATTTACAGCTTGCCGTGTTTATATAAGTATTCAGAGAGTTAAACCTCACCGCAAAAGCTAGTTCGAGTTACATGTATATGACCCAGGCATTTTCAAACTATTATAAAGCCTACACACTATTTATTCGAAATTACAATAGACCAAACCACAGCAAATTTATTCGTCAGGTCATGTTCTTCTATTATTTTAAAATATGACCTTGTGAAAAATACACGACTGGAATGTAGACAGAATTTATATTAAAACTAAGAGTGATTATAGAAGTGTTCTAAAATAGAGTTATGATATTAAACATAGTCATCATTTTAACCAAAGGCAATAGGCCCTCCCTCAAAGCTTTCTTCGATAGATTGGTTCTTCCTGCTCGTAGTATTACATCAACAAACGTCTTTGATTCTCGATAAGTTTTTCAATCCAAATCATACCAATGGCAGTGTGCGAACATAATTGTTTTGAATATAATCACATATGTACAAATGACTAGTTGAAAACGGTGATTTAAAAATATCATTTTGCATTATGTCAATAATACTCGTACATTTAACACATTCATTTAATACCTAATTATTTACTTTTCTCCTCTCATTCGTTTAGAAACACTGATTTTTGATGATAATGTTTAAAAATAATGGTTTGAAATAATGATACCTCCAAAAACTCTAACGACATTTAGGTCATGTACCTACTTGCGTGTACTTACTTAGTAATTTTTTTAAATTATTAATAATATTAATATCATTAATAATTATCCAAAAAGAAAGAATTTAATATTCAGTATGAAACGATTGATAGTATAAAGAGTTAGAAGGTAATTTAATTCAGCTTATACATAGTTATAGCCTAAAAGATTGAAATGTCTAATATTGTGTCATAGTTATTGAGCTAAAACAGGTTGATTGAAACAATGAGTTTACTGATATCAAAACAATTATTTTATTAGTATAATTGAAGTAATCTAATCTAATATTTAAAATTCTCGTGTCACAGTTTTAGTTGCCAAACTCCTCCGAAACGGATTGACCGATTCTCATGAAATTTTGTGAGCATATAGAGTAGGTCTGAGAATCGGCCAACATCTATTTTTCATCCCCCTAAATGGTAAGGGTCACCCATCCTTAAAATGTTTTTTATGGCAAAACGACGTTTGCCGGGACAGCTAGTAATCTATATATCTCTACGAACAGGAATATTTTGACTGTTGGCCTATCGGTAAGAAATTCTGACTGCCAAGCTGCAGGTTGTAGATAAGATTCATAAGTTTTGTGTGGTAGGTATTATCATTTCTTTTATGTTTGAGAGTAATGTTTCTATGGTATGTAAGTATTTAAAAAAAATATATAAAGTATGTTCATCGCCTGGCTAATTACCATGGCACAGGCTTTGCCTAGTTATGGATCAGATTACCGTGTGCAAAATATTTCTAGTTATTATTACTATTTAGATAATTCATAAAGGAAAAAATGCAGTTAATTTTTTGCTTGCTATAATCATCCAACAGCTTGACTTAAAAATGACGTTGTCTGTGATGTGTTTATTCTGATGTGAGATAAGATACATCATGAAATAATTATATTTAAATTAATTAATCTATTATCATAATTATCTTCATCATCATCAGTCTATCGCAGTCCACTGGTAGATATTAGCCCCTCTCATTACACACCACTTAAACTGATTTTCGTCTTCCCACATTCAGCTGCTGCCAGTCATCACTAACCACTATTTGCTGAAACATAAAAAAAGTGTTATATCGTATTAATTAATGCTTATTTAGATTATATACTTATTTATATTTTTTATACGAGATACTCGTAAATATTGAATTTAAAATCCTGTAGCGTACTTGTAATGTTTCTCAAAATTTTCAAATCCCTGTTATGTGTGTTGTAATTGAATATATATTTGATTGATACATAAATATTAGCAGTTACTGTAAAATAATTTCACTTGCAAATTCACATTAATAATGTTACTATAATACTTATTGCAAAAGTCAATTAGATTCTGTAGTCAGTGGTCGAGGTGCTCTAAATTTTGAACCAGCGATCAGCTTAATTTAATCAAAACAATATTATTTATCACAAATGAAACAAAAGCCATACGAACAAAACGCTCACAGCAACCTAGTTCAAAAGCTTACGAATTCTTCAAATCAATTTAAGTAAAGTGAAATGAAGTTAATTTTCAGTTTTCAAATTGAAAAATTGTTATGCTGAAGTTTCAGTTAAGCTTCTATTCATTTAATGGAAAATAAAATCAGATTAAGTATTTCTTGAGGTTTTATTACTGGTAAACCTTTATAACTTGCTTTTTAATTAACTAGTCGCTATTCTCAACTTCGTAGGATAAAACAATATTTAAATGCACTTTTAAAAAAGTACATATTATGTATATGTTCATCATTAGATTATTAAACAAACAGTAATTTAAACAGAGTATTAAATTTTTATTTCTGTATAGTTGATTCACTCCTAGGTATTGAAACAGTAACTGCAAAGTAAATGCAGCATCAAAATGATAACCAAACAAGAAGTAGGTTTAAAAAAAGCTCTTCTTAGTATATAATATCTTTCAAGATAACCTAAATTTAAACTATGCTTACAAAATGTTCTACAACAAGTTCTGGACTAATACCGAAAAGAATAATGTGTTTCACAAAAGTATTAAGGATTTCATCTCAGAAAGTTGCAATACACATGACACGTTCAACTTATCCCTTTATTAATTTCTAAACCCTCTTGGGTATGTCCGAATGTGGTCTTCTAAAATTATATATAGTACCATTGACTACACAGTTTACCTAGTGGTTTAAGTCACACTTTCTACTGCGCCAAGTATTGTGGGTTCAAATCCCGTACGGGACAACACTTTGTGTGATTCATAAATTGTTGTTCTGAGTCTGGGTGTTTTTTGTGTCCGTTTCATGTATGTTTGCAAAGCCCCCCGTGACACAAGATGTATTTTCTTAGTGCAGATGTTGTCCAAAAAAAAACAAAATTAACTACATTTATAATACTTAATCTAATATTACGAACCCAATGACAATAAATTGTTAAATTCTGTGTTATATATATATGTTATATCATCAGAACACTTGTATAAAGTATGTGAAAAATGAGTTGATAACATTCACAATTTTTTACGGGAATTAACAACGTGATCACTTATTAAAAGGTATTAAATACCTCTGATTTGCCTGACGTTTCGACCAGGTTGCACTGGCCGTGGTCACAGGCTGACCAGGAGTCAGCCTGTTATACCTTTTAATAAGCGATTGCGTTAATTCTCATAAAAATAATTGTTAATATATCATGGAACGCGAAAGTTTAAAAGTAAGAGTTACATTACAATCTAAAGTTGTCTACAGCTTTATTTACTGTTATAATAAAAAAAACTCTATGTTTGTTTTGAGAAGAAATTGTTAGAACTTTATATTAATATCAAGGCTAAAATACGACAACACTTTTGTATAGTCACACACAAAAATGTAAGTAGTGTCAACTGATAAGGTATTTAAGTCGTTTACATCTTAGGTTTGAATGAATACTTATTACATTTCAACACTTCCGATTTAAAAAAAAAAAGCTTTAACATCTTCTACTGAAGGGTCACCTTACTACAAAAGAAACTACTATGCTATGCATTTATATGTACCTGAGATCAACTGTTGGATTGTATGTTTCATCAACTCACCTTGTTAGAGATCCCTCCTGCCTTTGTATTGAAACGACATTTTTCCACAGCGATTTTTTAACATGTTTCCATAAAGATGTCTAGACCCAACTCGGCTACGTAAATTCAATGATACGGTATGTGCAATTCATAGTTGTGAGCAACTGTTCTTTAGTCCGTCTTATTTGATTCCTCTACTGACACAAAGTTGTGATTTGTCATACCTCGCTTTATATTTTTGCTAAAAAATAGCGCCTAGCTTCTTGGGTACATAGCTCTAGTACTTGAAATAAAATTTTCAAATTTTGACCCCACATCAGAATTTAAAAATAGAAGTTATATGAATTTTAAAAAATCACTGTCAAAAAAAGAAAGAATTGTAATATGTAGATAATATATATTTTACTAGTCGGGTCACACCGTTGAGGTAGTAGAGTTTTACGTTCTAGGTGGGGTAGGTAGGGTGGGGTATGTGAGAGTGGTTTCTGTTACCCTAAAAGGGAGATGGAGGTGAGTTTAATGAACAGTTACCCTTTGACGTGATCTCCTAGAAAATATGACCAAAAAAATTAATATTATGGCAACACTATGTTACCTCATAAACATCGCTAACTCCATTAAAATTATATAGGTACTTAATTACGTTTTTTGTGTTGTGTTTATTTATTAGCTTAAGAGTAGAATTTCGTATTGATATGATTATTCGAGGACATTGCTGGGATAGTTTTATAATATTTTAGTTCACTAATATTAACTAACTGGTGACGTCACATAAATTGTAAGTGCGGTCACCCAGACTGCTAAAAAAGATTAAAAATCACTTACCTCTAAGTGTCCCTTGTGCTTTCAAGGATAAAAAGAACAATCGATACTAAAAATAACCCTTTGTATTTCATATCATTTATGTATTTCTATAGATATAAAAATGAATCGTCGAAATGTATGTACGCGCATAACTTCCGATTGCCTGCACCAAATTAAATAATTATTTTTATTATGTGTTCATTATTGTTAGGACAAGGTCTTTGTGTACAAGAAAAAATTGATAACGGAAGAACTCTTTTTATTGTCCGCGATGTCGGGAAGTTGAGACAGATATGTAAATATGTCGATACAAAGTTCGCCAGGTCAGCTAGTTTAAAATACTCTTTGAAATATATTTATTTTACACTATTAGTAATAAAATTAAAGAGCTCTTTTATTGAAACTTATTTAAACTAAAGAATTCAAAAGCACTGTGGGAGAGCCACGCTTCGTTATGCATGGGCCGGCTCGACCGGTGATACCACGGCCACACAGAAAATCGGTGTGAAACAGCGTTTCACCGAGTGAAGAAACCGGAGGCCCATACCCCCGCCATCCCCTTCTCCATCCCCTTCCCCATCCTCCAAAGGCCGGTAACGCACTTTTGATACCTCTGGCGGTGTGTGTGTCCATGGGCGGTCCATACGTCTGCTCATTTGCCCCCTATTTTATAAAAAAAACAACTGCACAAGTCTGTACAACAAATATTACAAAGTTTGTAATACCATTTATTGAAAACTGTTTTTAATCTTCCTTCTCTTACGTTGATATACTCATAAGAGTATATGAACGAAATAATTATTTATTTCTATTCCTTACTTATTTCTATTACATATTTATTCTTGAGTAGTCCCAAAATCTTATACTAATAAGATTTCTGGATCAACAACGAGACTCAAGAATAAATATATAATAGAAAAAAGTACTTTCTACTTACAAAAAACTTTCTTGATAGTTCAAGAGAACAATACTATCTACAATATCATGAAAACAACTAAAAAATATTCTTGAAATGAAATAAAACTAAATGTGAAAATATAAATCACAGTGGAATTTGTATGAATCATTTTGTAAAAGTTCATAAATTATCTCGGATGTCGCTTGCCTGGTTAAATAACTATGGTCAGATTTATTTTTTATTTATTGCGTAACACATTTTTTTTATTATATATATTTTAATGGAATAGTTAAATATTGAAACCACTCAAAGAAAAGACATGGTTATACCACTGTTAGATGATTTATAATTTATTTCTAACTAGCTTTGCTGTGGTTTCCCCGCTCACCTGTATATCGGTTATCGTGGTAGCCTATGTTCATTCTCTAGAGTCAAGATATCTGCATGCCAAATTTCATCGAAAACTGTGCAGTAGTTTTGCTGTGAAAGCGTAGATAACAGGAAGACAAGTTACTTTTGTATTTATAATATTAGAATGGATATTAATATTATGATACGTATTCAGTCAGTCAGTCAGTCAACAGTATACAGACTAAAATTAAGCAATCTGTACTTCTGGTTGTCAGATATACTTTTACTTACTTATCTAATATATAAAATTCTCGTGTCACAGTTTTCGTTGCCATACTCCTCCGAAACGGCTTCACCGATTCTCATGAAATTTTGTGAGCATATTGAGTAAGTCTGAGAATCAGCCAACATCTATTTTCATCCCCCTAAATGGCAAGGGTGACCCATCCTTAAATTTTTTTATGGCAAAACGACGTTTGCCTGGGCAGCTTTTATGCCTGTGTCTGGAAGTCGAATGCCAGACAGCCCCGTTAAATTGTTCAATAGTTTCCTTCCATAAACGATGCAAAAATTCATCTGAAAAGTCAAATTTAGAAAGTCTGAAGAGAAGAACATTCAAACTTAAGACAAATATTTTCGAACTGAATTAAAACGGTAAAGATGTATCTGTTCAAATATATGATCAATACGAAATGTTACGTTAGAAACTTTAACATACTGTATAAATCATATTTATGTCTCTTGATACAAGTCTCTGCTCGTTGAACAGAAAATAAAATAAGATATTTATTGGGGCCAGAGTTTTATGAAACTGTCAAACTGGCACCCGCAAAGTAAAAACAAATAAATATGATCGGAACTTGCGACAGTTACTATATTAATACGTAGTCCCTATTAATTATTTCTGTAAACATCTGTCAATTTGAAAATAATAAGTTCTATTACTACAGGCCATAATGTTTATGGCCTGTAGAAATGCGTTTCTTTTTTTAATAATAATTCATTTTATATTTAAGCTTGACGGTGTTTAAATCAGATGACTTTTTTTAAAACTTTAATTGTAAAACTAGATAGTAATATCTAGATAAAGTAGAAAGTAATATATGCTTAAAGAAAGTTGATATATATATCATGATAGTTTTTTAAATAGAGTTTGATTTCTGTAACAGTTGTACTAGTAACAACTGTTACAGAGATCAAATAAGGCATCATTTGCGAACTTTCGAGGTGCATTTTCGGTGTGAATATTTATATTTATCATGCTCTACATTTGTAATAAAACTGTTACGGAAAAAAATGAAAATTTAAATGACAAAATTAAACCGCAAGTAAAATAAATTAAATCGATTTTTTTGCCATCTGTCACGCAAATCAAGCTGTATTTTACCTTGATGTCTTAACATGAAACATTAAAATTTATGAACTATTTGAAAAACGTGACATTTAATACCATAATGACGTCACGAGTAAGTGGGTTAATAGAATTTTATGGTGGGCTCTTTAGTACCACTTTAATTTATTTTATTATTTCCAGCTATTATGCTCACATACGTTTATAGGTTATACTCTAGGCTGTTTGTTAATCAGTCTTTTAAATATGTGATGTTTTGATCACATAGGTTAATGCTGCTAAAACATAAATATTGAGATTTTAGGAAATAATAATTTAGAAAAAAACAATAACAATATCTTTAAGGAAGTATCAATAACCTCCTCCACATCATCGCCACTGGTAGCGTTCCCAAAAGACTGGTAGAATTGCCACGTTGAATGGCAATATTGAGTCAATTAAAAGTAAAAGCTCAGTAAATTAAAATCGAATATTTCTTCGGCTTTTTCTTTCTTTTGTATCACGATTCTTGTTAAATTCGAAAGACATTGGCCTAAGTGCTTCTATCACTTTAACAAACATTAAGAATATGTCTTACGATCTTTATTTTAACCATAGGCTGTTGGTTTATATAATTTTATTCCGATTTGCAGATTCGTGTATTCGTAGGATTTTCTTCATAACTAAACAACAGACAATGTTTAAACATTATACCTTTAATCTTTTTGTATTTAAATAAAATCACTTAGATTTACCTCAAAACGATCCTGAATGAACAAGTTTTATAAGAGGAATATTATAGAGACCAATATTTTTCAAGCAATTTTCCTTTTACTATTCCCCAAATCCCGATATTGAGGCCAATAGCCAATTTTCATTGTGCATATTATATGATGTACCCACCAATACCTACTAAAGAAATCGGTAATATTGTTTAGAGCAATATAGTCTTATCCTTTTTTCAGACGAATCAATAAATACATTACTAACTTATTTTTCATGAGTATGTATATGAATATGTATGTATATTCATAACCTAAATTTTATAATAAGCAAAGTTTATTCTCTATGTTAATAATTTATTACAATTATTTTTAAGTTTTATAACATTTAATGTAGGAGACATGGATCTGAGGAATGTACTTAACTAATAAATAATAATAGTCATATTTTACAAATCTCCTATTTGAGCAGTGTAAGCTTGTTTCGTGCTTTTTAAAAATATTAACTTTTATGAATTTTCGTCTTTCTATTGTATCTTTATATATAATTCTGATGAAAATCTATTAAAATATATATTTTTGGAACTAGTAGAAATTTAGGTTTGTTAGTTTTTAAACGAAAGTGCCTTCCCAGTTCAGAAAATATTCAAAGTATTTGACTAGTTTAAGCTCACGGGTTCTTAAATCCGGTAGCAAAGCAACCTGTGGCTTTATTGTCGGTCAAAAACAATTGTCTGCCTGTCCAATATTCCGTGCATCGTCTTCTTTATTTACTTGCTTTTGTTTTCAAACTGTACCTACTATTTAAATTAAAAAAAAACTCCCTTCTTAGAAATTAAAATATGAATGCACTGTGCTTTTTTTTATTGTGTTAATGACCTATTAAATACTTTTCTAAAAATGTCCTGTCTTAGTTCTATACAATTTAATCAAGGTTTTCTGTATAAAATAGATAAATATAATGACTGTTATTAGTGAAGATCGAATCATTTTTATTGACGTGTCAGTTATTACAAAGTCTGGCACGGCCGTCGCAGACAACGTTTCATCAAATATCAATTCCAATAATCGATACCTAGCTATTCCGACTTCAATCAGAAACTGTTTCCACAATATTCCGTAAGAACACCGACAGTTAATAAATACCAAATCCATACGATTGTCTTCAAAAGTAAATCGTAACATCGTAATGTAATAACAACGCGTTTGACATCTCTAGTAATTTTCTCGTACATAATATGATATTTAGTTAACGAAACATTATGGTAATGTTTGTGCTGTATAATTGAACATTTTGTTTTGTTTGTATTGTTAATACCAAATGGAATAGCGAAAGGCTAAATGAAATTTAGGGAGTGGGCTCAAATAATAAAGATTGTTATATACTACAGCTTTTCAATATATGATCTCAAGAAAAAGTTTAAAATCTATAACCCTACTACGCAAAGACTAAAACTAAAGTTATAAACGAATATATTGACATGCTAAAGTCTGTTTAGTAGCTTACGAACATACATAGACTATTATACATACATAGACAAAACTATTAACCTTTCTTTGGGCATCAGTGTGGTCGTGTAAAAACTGGATTTTACAAAGATTAGGATATGTAAAATAATCGAAATTTTATTTTAATGGTCAACCTGCGAAGAACATTAACTAAAAGACTTTGAACGTCACAGACACGTGCACCTATATTGTGTCGATCGTGACCTAATATATGTAGACATGTATGTATAAGACATACACATGTAAATATATATATGTATGCATATACACGTATAAATATACATACTCGTGTAGATACAATATATTATACAACATAATATTGTGTAGACAGCAAATAATTTTGTTTTCAAATATTAGATTACGTTTATTAGATTCTGCATTTTTTAAGAATACATTATTATAACTTCAATCAATTACTAAGTATTACGTCAGAGTTTCTAATCCAACTCGGCGCTACCACATTTAAATAGAGCGATCAACGTCTAACTTTTGCATCTCGCCTTGTTAGTATGTATCTATTAGTAACTATCCTAGATTAAGACTTGTCCAAAACATTAAAGTTTCTCTGTACAGATAATCCCAGCTTAACTCTATATGATAGTATCTTTGCAAATATATTGTTGAAGAACGAATTGCTTTCATAGTTTATTATGTAATCCTAATTGATAAATAAATAACATATAAATTAATATTTTCGTACATCAAACATACAACCATCCAGTCCCAAGCTAAGCAGAGCTTGTGTTATGGGTATTAGACCACTGATATACGTACATATTATACATGGCTAACACCGAAACTCCGAAACAAATATTTGCAGATCATACAAATATTTGGTTCAACTCAGGAATCGAAACTATCACTACGCTACCACTCGCACCACTGAGGCAGTTATAGATATCTTGAATTATAAATATTATTATACTTTTTTTACTGAAGCTAACTGAATAGCTAGCCAGTGCAACACTGTTCGTTTCTCTCGGAAAGTCTTATTTTTGTAATATTTTCATTTATGCTGAGCTCCTATTAACCTTAGCGTGATGTTTAATAGCCTAAAATCTTATTTCGATAAATGGGCTATTCAATAATAAAAGAATTGCAAAATTGATCCAGGCATTAACGCTTGATGCCGTGATCAAGATCTACCGTGGGAAATATTACACTTTGCACTATATGATGCAAAAAGACACTCTATATCTTTAAAAAAATTAATATTTTGGTAATATTTTACTAAAATTTAAACACTTTATTTTGCAGTATTAAATTGACTCGTTTTTCATTGTTGTATATGATTTTGTTGCCTATGTCGAGCTTTAATCGTATGTTGTCAAATAAACAGAAAAACAATTTTAATTTATTTCGAAAATTAAAAAACATAATATTAAAAAAAAAGAGGTGAATCCTCAAGAAATAATAATAAATTTACACACACAAAATAATATTTTGTTTTGTTCTAACTCAAAATTTCTGTAGATTTTGGTGCCAACACTTAAGTGTAAGAGAGGTGTAACAATTGTACACGCATAGTAAATTGCGTGTTTGTGGGGACACTGACTAAAATTACATTGACATTTTGGAACAAACTTTAGTGAGGTTCTGGCCTTAACATTTAAAACAGAACTAGTCAAACTCTTGGGAATACCGGTAAGCTGCATTGCGTATTTTAGGATTTAGCAGGTATTTGCACGTGTTTACAATATTTTTATTAAAAAATAGGGCGTATTGTGCTAATTAAACTTAAAACGCGAGAATAACATTCAACTGTTTTATTTTTTTGTTGTTATTGCTGGTAGGTTATTTTAAAAGACCTCTTTTCAAATAATCTAACTACGCTATGTCTTTCTCTCTCTTTCCCTTCTCTTTGAAAACAAAAAAAGGGATTAAAAACCAAATGTTAATTATGAATAAAAGTTTTCTTTTGATAAGTTTGTTTTTTAATTTATTTTTTATGTTTTGCAATACCAAAATGACTCTGCTTGAAGGGACACATAAGCCGAATCCAAGAGCAATGGTCACCATACTCATTACGAATGCAGACAAGACAACATGGCAACCCACACCACAGCAGCCTGGTGATGCTTCTGCATCATTGGGCCTCCGATTTCGCACTCACCAACGAAACGTGACAGCACGAACGCTGTGATTTTTCTGTGCGGGGGTAGTACCGCCCTGGTCGGGCCGGCCCGTATGCTAAAATCAGCGTGGCTCTACTCCCTTTACACTTTATACTATAGTCTCAACAGTCTCGTTATTGTAAATATATATTATCCTGTTTAAAATAACTATCTCTTATTTAATTCTTTACAGATAATTTCAATCACTCATCTATTTTTAACTATGTTGAAATACAGACCAATTACCCAGATAACAGTATGATATTTCTGCCTTGAATATTACACAAAAAAAACTAAAATATATTATAAACATAGACAACGAAGTACTACTCATACTTTCATCTTGCCCTCTCATATGATATAAAAGGAACACACAGGATCATATGACTTAAAGGTCACCCACCCGAGAATCATGGCACTCCCATTCGGTTTTATAGTAAACCGTCCTTAAATACAGCTTTTAGTCACCTTACATTCAATAAAAAACGCCTAACAAGATTGACATCAAACTACTAAACAGCTGGTCAGGTCAAAACCATTTCGAACACAAACATTGGCAGCAACAAAGCAGTAAAATAGGTGGGGTTGAGGTAAATTGTGGCACCTGTCCTATTAGGCATGCACTAGCCGCAATATAGATACATCAACTGCCAAGAATTCAGTGCAACGTCCGACATTTAGTTTAGTTGTTTTCCATTTATGTCACTGTAGTATTCAATTGTTATGTATTATTTATATTAGTATTTTATGTATTAAATGATCTGAAATTTTTTATTTGTTTTGACAATGATAGAGTTTAGATGATTGTTAAGAACTTTGTTTTAGGTACATAAATCTACTAACTTTTTTGAAATAACACATCATCAGATCAGCAACAACAACAACCTTCATTTAGAGTGGAAGCTTGGGACAAACTATTTAGATTATCTGAATTTACTTAGATATTTAACATTAACAGGAATCAAAAATGATAACGGTACTCGTTGCAAAACGATGGGAAGCTAAGCCTACAGACATGACTGAAATAATGATGATTAAGAAATACAAGACAAAGGAAAATATTTTAAACTTAATTTAGACATTGAGTAGTTTAATAAAACTGCTGACACAAGAACAAACAATATTTCATTTCAAACAAAAGGAAATCAAATTTTATTAAAATGTGGACTTTGACTTTATCGACTGAGAGAATAAATTGGGTTTTTATTGCATTGCATAATAAAAAAAAAACGACAAACAAAGTCTTTTTTTCATTATTCATATAATTTATGCAACAGGGTCTCCTCAGAGATAGGGTTTCATCAGGGGATTGATCCTCACTCTCTCGATCAAAAGCAACGAAAGCGAGGAGTACGAGACCGGAGGCCCAATGATGCAGAAGCACCTCAATAGGCCACCATAGTGTGGCTCAGCATGCTTCATTGTTGCATTGTCTGTTTTCACATTAAGTAGGGTGACCACTACTCTTTCATACTTCTCATACTTTCCATCAGACAGAGCAGCCTCACTTTGATAGGCCCATAGGGGCCGGGCAGTATATAAAAACAAAAGAAATAAATATTTGACATTGGTATCATATGAACCGGCAGTACACTTCAGTGTCCGTCTTCTCGTACTTGACTCTCTTACAGTAAAATAACTTGTATAGTCAATATGCTAATATTAAGGTGAATATAAGTGAAACTCTGTACATATACTCTTGCAGGTATTAGACGTAACATAGGAGTTTTTATTAAATTCGAGCAAAGCCGCGGGTGAAAGCTAGTTCTTTATATTTTAAAGATCCTCCAACTCAATTCAAATATCCACAATAATTTCATTCCTACAAGAAGTTTTATTTCCTAAGAAGAGATACGAACTACAACATTTGCATGAACCTATCCTTTTTAAATCTTATATCTAGAAATAGATGTATGTAAGAATACGATCGGATTTGAGTCAGCAGATCGGTCTCATAGATAAGAAACTAAATTATTGGTAGATGTTGACCGAAACGATAGTCGTAGATCGATTCGTCCTCGTATGGCGTAAATCAGCCTTACGAATGCGGGATGTTATTGCAGGCCCATATTTGTTTGTAGAATATT
Organism: Spilosoma lubricipeda; assembly: GCA_905220595.1. NCBI lineage: Eukaryota > Metazoa > Arthropoda > Insecta > Lepidoptera > Erebidae > Spilosoma > Spilosoma lubricipeda. Next base: position 13,609,149 of record HG992290.1, on the reverse strand, counting down.
CTGGAATAATTTACATTGGGGCAATCGTGTTTGTACGAGATTTACAGTAGTTTTACGCAGAAGTGTAAGATATATTTTACTTTTTATCTATTCTAATATTATAAAGAAGTGAAGTTAATGAGGTTGTAAGGGGTAATTTCTGGATTTACTGAACCGGTTTTGAAAGTTCTTAAACGTTTGAGTATAATAGGCTACATATTAATCTGAAAAATTGGTACCCCGAAATCCGACATAAAGTCGCAGGTAAAAGCTAGTATTGCGTAAACTTATAAGGATACAACTGAAACCATTTTATATTATTTAGTATTAAATGATTTCTTTATTGGTTAATTTCAATTCCAATTTAATCATCATTATCATCATCATCATCATCATCATCAGCCTATCGCAGTCCACTGCTGGACATAGGCCTCTCCATTTCAATTTCAATTAATTTCTATACTTATAGAAATTAAATATAAATATTCTTTTTTACTAGCACTAAGTTTTTTTTGTTATAATATTCTGTGTCGCAGGAAACTTTAAAAAAAAATGAAAAGACACAAAAAACACCCGGGCTCAGAACAATAATTTGTGGATTACACAAAGTATTATCGGTTTGGTTTGTTTGTTGTTGTTGGTTAGCTAAGTCCTTGTAATTTATCCAATTAATATAGTCATTCATCAAATAGTTTCTATTCATGACGCTTCAAGTAATAAAATCAATAAAAATAATTCGCTATTCTGTTGATGTCACATAAACCGGAGAAGCCATTCTAGTAATACATCTAAAACAAACAAAAGAAAGCATTTCTCGTTTCCACAGATAACTATTGACCCTGCCGCAGGCTAAATATAGAACAGCCTTTTCTTAGAAGCAAGTCTCGAGATCTATGAGATACAAATCCACAAAATAAGCAAATAAAGAGGAAAATAAAATAAAGTTGACATTATTTTGTTTCTTGCTGTCTAAAATGTTACTTTGATGGAAATACATCACACTCGTGAATGAACTCAGACAAGTTTTTAGAAAGGTCACTTTTTTTAAAATTAGGGTATAAGTTTTTTATTAACTACATTATTACAGCTTAACTGTACTTTATTACATTATTGTAATTCAAGCTTCTAGGCACTCATTTGTTTTACATAAAAGCGCAACTGTGTGTGTATTAGGCATTTAGAAAATTGTACGGATTGCCTAATTTTTTTAAGTTAATTAAATTATTATTATCGTTTCGTTGATTTTTTAAATTCAAAATAGGAAAAGTCACAATGTAGGTATACTAAGTGTTATCTATACTATAAAAGTCATGTTTAGTATTATACGCTTATACTAGCTGAACCCCGCTGCGTTACACGCGGTTGTTATTATACCTTTACAACGATAAGTATGGAAAAACTAGACTATTAAAAATTTATTTCTTCTATCATCAGCTATCTGCCAGTAAAAGTTCTGTCAAAATCTGTCCAGTCTTTCCAGACATTAGTCTAAACAAACAGACAGACACATAAATTTGTGTTTTGTTGTAAGTACCGTATACTTTCATAAGCTTTTATTGAGAAGTCGTTAATTTGAAATGTCAAATAGGCACTTCAATTTTATTTATTTGTAAGGTAAGATAGGTAAGATAAGGTAAAATATATTCTTGTGCCCTTTGTCCGTTCATCTGTCTACGAATCGATCCCCCGGGGCACGAATCTTACTCACACTTGAACGATTCTTATTATTTGTTGATTTCAGAGGCTTATTCCTTTTGCATTCACGTTTTTCCTGAATAGATAACAAGTCTATTTGATAAATATTATTTATAAAAGTACCTGTACCAAAACATATTTCAGAGGTCAGGTTCCAGAGATAGAACCGAATATGAACACATCAAAGTAAGTTTCTGACATTCAAAATACTAAAAGTATTTAGTATATCGGATTTCTAACACCGATTAAGTAATTGACCCTGTATGTGTGTAAGGTACTTAATAGGTGTAACAGTTTCGTGCGGCACGGCACGGTCTCACTGTAAAACCGGTGTGACACGGCACGACCTCACATTGAAACCGGTGCGTCACGGCACGGCCTCACTGTAAACCGGTGGTAAGCAAGCTTCTAGTTGGTTTCGCTCATAAAGATCTGTAATCAGTGCAGACTCCAGCGCTCACTAAAGTTTTAACTCATGCCGCTCTTATGTTTTAAAATATTAAAATTATGTATCTTCTTTGAGGAATAAATGTTTTGGTTTGATTTGATTTAATTTTCTACGGGTGAGTGACATTACCGGAGGTTTAACCGACCACATCTCCTTCCTTATAAGTCTATTGGTTGGCTGCCTTCATAGTCAAGCTGGAGGTCGTGTGTTTGATGCCCGCCCATGCCGGGATAGGTGATTGTATTATCCTTTTGTTCATGGCGATTATTATCTATGCCTGGGTGTAATATATTTATAACATTTATGTATGTGCTTGGATATGTGCCTATTTCAGGATCAGGCTGCCAGGTGAAGCATATCCATCCATATATCAATGAAGATATTATTGTTATATTTATTACATTTTTAAATATATACAAAAAACATAAATACAAAAATTATTATTTTCTTTACTTCTGAGGGGTGCGATCTAAAATATTATATTGCAGTTGTCTTCCTTAAATTATAAGTTTACATCAGTGGCATTAGTCACTTACTAACTTGATGTGCCTCATCTGCTCGTCTCCCAAACTAAGTTTTAGTTAAAAAATACAGTCAATTAGCGTTGACACTAATTCTCTCGCTCTCTAAATATAATAAAGAATGGATCCTAATATTGCTCTGTAACTTCTATTAAGACATTAGTAAAAAGTTTTTAAAAGAACTGTTCTCCTTTTTCCGTCACCTTAAATTAGAAGGAGTGACAGAAAACCTGACAACACTAATAGGCTTTCGCTTTAAGAACGTGAAAAGCCTTCTTGCAGCACGTCTACTTGAATTGGTTCAGAATACTCGTAATTGCCTTTAAAATTAGAGTGAAACAAAGAGAACTAAATGAAATATTTCTTCGGTCAACTTAGTTTAATTCAAGTAGAGGTATGAGGAAAAACGTGATAAACGTAATTGCTATCAAGCTGTAATGTATTTGATATTTGCAAAAAAAAATATACCATTACAATGTGTACCATAATACTAGGCCAAAACTTCCTTTTCAAGGAGTGGTCTACGACCAGAAGTGGAATATTAACATTACTTTTAATATTTATGAAGACAGACGCAATAAAAATAATAATTTACTTTACTGACGGTACTTTCTTACAACACTAACTATATCTCTCTATGTTATGATGTAAAATGAGGATCAATATTTAGTGTCAAAATTTAACCTCAATCGGTGAAGAACTTTACGAGTTCAAACAGTACACAAACTAATTTAAATTTTTATATCCTACTAATATTATAAATGCGAAAGTTTGTAAGGATGGATGAATGTTTGGATGTTTGTTACTATTTCACGCAAAAACTACTGAACGGATTTGGATGGCGACAACTAGTAACATATAAATTGTCAAATTAGAGGCTTTACAAATAATATCTAACAGTGAATAAAATGATTACATTGTATTTAATAACGTTTAAAATATCGACTTTATAACGTGACACATACAATCAAAAATATAAAACATTTTAGCTAACATTGGGACATAAATTTACTTCAAACACTTTTCCAATGTAGCTCTGTGAAAAACTCCGTGTCAGCTGTTTATGATCCCTTGCAAGTAACAAGAGGGAGATAAGAGGGTTTCCTCGCTGTTCGAAGATGAGGGCAGCATATTGTTACCGTGCACTTTGACCGCAAGACCGCTTGACCTTGCTCGCATATTGTTACAAGAAATGTTCAAAGAATAAGAAAAAAAAACTGTATAAAATCAAGATTTACTGAATTTAAAAACTGTAGACGTTGTATTTGAGCTAACAAACGGGATAGTAATAATTTGTTGTCAAGCTATGCTAAGACAATTAAACTTGAATTTCGTTGAACACAGTGTCCTTTGTTCACTGTTTGTACGTTACCTACAATTAAGAACATTTGTCTGATGTTTAATGTTTATCACAAACACAATTTTTACCGTGTTAATTTTCAGGAAAAAGCTACCGATATTTCGACACTGTTGCAAATGTTATGAATACCGATAGACTATAATAGCTATTCAAGTGAAAATAATCATGATGTTTCCAGTAAATTGTATTAATGTCATTATATTCATTCTAGGTTCATACATACGTTATCCTTCTTTGCATCCTCAATCCTGGGGGTCGTGAACCCTATCTGAAAGCATTCTGCGAGTGACAGCTCGACATCTGTTCCTGTCTTGAACAGTACACAGTCTTGGTCTGCCCACCACAAAGGGTTCCTATGTAAGATATATGGTATGCATTATTATTCTATTGTATGCTATATAGTTAGAGTCTACTACCATATGGTAGATACCCAAACATTTTTTTAGCAAAGCTCTAAACTTTACAAAAAGCTTTAAACTTCATTCTTGTAATTTTATTATTTCCAGATTAGTAAAAAGTACGAGAACACGATTTAAATATACAACAATAAATAAAATAAAAAAGTACAAGAATAATAATTGAAATGTATTTGCGCACATGTATTATTATCTTCATATTTCTAAAAGTAAATTTAATAAAGCAAAACGCTCGTCACTGGTAATGTTAGACTTATATTAAAGCTGATTAAATATACTGAAGGAATTTCATAAATTTATTTCATTCCGTGTATACTACTTCATTTAGATCAAAACACAGTTTTCGAAATCAACTCCTAACCCATAATAATTATAGCAGCTTAAGCCTCTTTTCTACAACTATTAATACAAAAAGCAATTATAATGTCATTACAATAACATTTCAGCTATTTTATTAGAGTTAGTAATCTGTGGGGTAGCAACGCTGTACATAAAGTTACACTTAAAAAAATCTTATTAACCTTAATGTTACTCGAAGACTTGATGCTTCTCTGCGTTTTGTTACTGTTTTTTATTGGCAAAGTAAATAAATGCAGTTGCAGTTTTGGACATTGATACTCTCGATTGTCAGTACTTTATGGGACCTGTTAACATACATTTTAGAATTAAACTCATTTGTACTCATTCAATCATTTTTATTTCAGTGCCATAGGGTTTTCAATATTAAAGGATTATTTTTCGATTGAAGTGATATAAAAATAGTGGGGTAAGTGCAGAGTTTGATATTAGAATGTAGTTTTGAAGGCATTTCGAAATAAACTGCAATAAACAAAATTTTCTTGTTTTTTTCCAAGAAATACTAGATAGGTACAATGTATAAAAAGATAGTTTGCAAAATACACGGACGTTGTATGTCACAATAAAAGAAACAAATTCCAGTAAGTGGGTTTCATAAAACGAAAGCAAACGCTTGTCCCGTCCTTGCAAATATTGCCACTGCCAGCCTAGCAATCGGAATCTTCGCGAGTAATATTTGTGAGTTCACACAACATCGTCCCTTCCTTTTTTCTCACAGAAATTATGTAAAAGCGTACCAAAATGTCTGACACTTGCTTTGAAATTTAAATGTTTAGCTATTGCGGCACGTTTTTGGAGACCTTCTTTCTTAGTGGGTTTGCAAAAAACATGCATATTCTATTTGCGGACTCTGTTACGAGGCTGAATTATTGCCTTTTCTTTTTATTATACCCAACACTGTTTTCAACACCGTGAATCCGGTTATTCAATGTCTAAAGTGTACAAAGCAGAAACCTTTATATTATGGCTTTCTGAATATACTTACTTCAATTATTTATAACTTGTAATTTCTTCTTAACATTTTTTAGCAGTAAAATTTACATGACTAATGTTTTTTTTTAAATGTATTACAGTAGTACCTAGTAAAAAATGGATCATGTAATTATCATTAATATAATACTTGTATATCCTACTAATACTATAAACGCTAAAGTTTGTAAGTATGGACAAATGGATGGATGTTTGTTACTCCTTCACGCAAAAACTACTGAACGGAATTTGATGAAATCACAGTGATGTAATGTACTATATGTATATCATTGGCTACTATTTGCCACGAAAACCGATATAGACGCAGGTGGAGCTGTGGGCAACAACTAGTATAAAAATGAAGGTTTAAAGGTAAGATGACGAAGTATTAGATTGAAATTTGAAACTTGTAAGATTGAATCTTTTGTAACGTACTCCGAAATGTGTGTACAAATTTCCAAACACGTTGTTGCAAACAAGATATTGCGAGTTTAAACTTTATCTAAAGCATCCCTATGGCAAGCATACTTTTAATGTATTAAATTTGGATAACTAAGCCACTGTATAACACACCGCCATTCAAACATAAACGTAATACGTGTTATGTAACTTATACTATATATTCTAGAAGGAAGGTAGCATATTCTCGATTTATATATTCATGCTAATATTATACATTCGAAAGTAACTCTATCTGTATGTCTGTTACGCTTTTGTGGCTTAACCGTTAAACCAACTTCAATGAACTTTTGTCATTCTTCTAGGAAAACTAGGTGTAGGTACAAATATAGTGTAGATTCCTGATCCAAACATCAGCTTTGCAAATGGTTTCTTTCCAATAGACTTTATGTGTTGTGTTACTAGATCGGTATCTTAAAGTTTCGTCTATCCCCTAACCTTACCTACTGTCAGAACACCTAAACAACTTGAAAGAATATAACTTATGCCCTATTCGTGAATTTGGTAAAATTGGTTCGTAAAAATCTTACTATAACCCCTAATCGTTTTACTTTCTATCATAAGCTCATGTGAATTACTTGAATGATAAACAAATTAATGTCGATGCGTACATATAATATTAAAATCATAATTTGCTTCCGAACTGTTAAGGAGTTTTACCGTCTAATATCAGTTCACCTGAATAACATGAAAGTATACAACTATAGCTCTATAGATACGTATGAAATTAAAAGAATTATCCTCCAATTCCTAACCATTCAGGAGTGGTACCTTCTATCATTAGCTCACCTAAATATCTTGAAAGAATACGACTAAAGGTATCATACATTCAAATAACTTTTAAAGATTTATCTTCCATCTCCTAACCGCTAGAGAGTTGTTACTCCCATTGTCAGTCCTCATTATAAAATGATGACTACCAGATGTAAATGCCGTAATAGCTTTCAAAATATATGAAAAACATAGTAAGTGTCTATAAAATTTGAGGGTTTCCATCGATTTTCTTGGGTTCCCATCGTTAGATCCTGATATGGTGACAATGGGACTACTTCGGGAACATAACCTTTTGAATACAAAAATAAATATAATAAAATTGGGCTACTCTGTAAAAAGTTATGCGTGGTCATACTTATAAATATATATATATATATATATATATATACAAGTCGACTTGAGAACCTCGGGTTTAACCTGAATATCACTTTTTACACGGAGTGACTGGCATCGGACCTCCGCAACCCTGAGGGTGAACTGACTTCGAAAGTTGAATTAGTTCTCAGTATATTTGAAGGCACTGAATAACGATTGTCATAGCTCTTCATGATAATCGGGACCAATAGCTTAACGTGCTCTCCGAGGCACGGGCGGAGAACACCGCCATCATCCATACTCCGGGGTGCTAGTAAGAATTTCTTGTAACAAAAACCCAACAGCAGTCTGACCCGGGAATAGAACAGATATTCCAATTTCATTTATTTATTAATAATCGTAATCGATACTTTCATTCTCCTAGTGTAAGAATTGATAAATGTAATTTTTCATGTTGTAAATTATTTTAAGTATGTATAGAAGTTTTAAGGTTCAAATCATAAATTTGACAAATTTCAAGGGTGACAGTTACAAGAAAAACTTTTTTCACCCCGTATTGAAGTTCCCTAATTTTCTTTCGTAACTTATAATGTTGGTTTAATATTTCCTATTTGAGACCTACCACGGTAAACGTAATTATCTACCTTAAAACTTTTGATAGCTTCGCTTAATTTTACTTTACGAAATCCTCTTGTGAACGAATCAACTTAGGGGAAATTGTTTTTGGGGTTAGATACGAACGTTAGTACTTCTATCAAATACATTCCAGCTTTAGCTCTTTGAATTGAAGTCAAGAATATACTCAGAATTTGTTTTGTCTTAATCTCTGATATAAAGATATAATATTTTCTTTAAATGTAAATGAAATAGCACATACAAAATTATATGTATTCTTCCAAATAATTTGACTATAAAAAATTTTATAATTTAGATGAAAAATACTCTAGAATGTTCTCTATGAAAGGTAAATACCTTATTAGACTATCGCTAAAATAGCTCGCACGTCACCAGGCTCTTACAACCACTCCTCAAGACCTGTTGTTCAAGATTACGTGTGTCGTTTCACTAGATAGGGTTTCTTGAGTGATAAGTTATCCGTGTCACAATCTGAGCGAGGTCGCTCTGACAACTTTGGGAGATACAAACTTGCTAGAAGTTTGTTGTTTCGAATTTCTTGTCGAGAATTGTGTGGTGAATGAAATCTTTTATTTGGCATTCATGTATACTTTTCTGAGTTGTTTTAGGTTGTCGTTAAGTCTAATCCAGGCTTTAGTGTACCGAGGGATTATCCTGATTAAAGTAGCGTATTTTGAATTAAAATTATAAGAATGTAAAAACTCTGCCTCTGAATACTGAGAACACTCTTTATAATTCGAAAACCGTCATTATTGACGAATCAATGGTGATTATAAGACTTTCTCATACACTGGTAGAGATCGGGGTATTAAACATAATAATTGATTACATTTTCTTTGACGCTAGTTTTTGTAAGTATTTTATCCGACTAAATTAACTTATAGAAATTGACGTCTATAGTAATTACTTGAATATAAATATCTGACAGCTTTAAAATTAACATTGTTTTTTTAACTAGACTGCCTTATTAGTCTTGCGGTTGGCGAGTGCGACTGTTGATCATGAGGTCTCGGGTTCGATTCCCAGGTCGAACCAAATATTTGTATGATTTACAAATATTTGTTTCAGAGTTTGGGTTTTTTCTATGTATAGTATGTATGTATTTAAATATATATATATATATATATATGTATTTTTATCACTTCTCTAGTAGTACCCATAACACAAGCTCTGCTTAGCTTGGGAATAGATAGCGTTGTGTGTTAGATGTCCGAAAATATTTATTTATTTATTATTTTTATATATTTTTAGATATTGCATTATTTTCTACAAACTTAATATTTTAATACTATATTCCCAGACTTTTACTTTATTTTATTGTTCGGTTGGCGTCCAACTGATGCAATGAAGACTTCTCCGGTCAGCTCTTTGTGCAAGTTCTTAGAATGGCCTTTGTTTGTTTGTACCCGGGCTTTAATTTCCATATACAAGAATCAAAAGCAGCAACCCACGAACATAATACTCATTGTGTTATATCTCAGGATAAATTAAACCTGAATTTAAAATTGAAGAAATTGAATTTCGTTAACAAAAATCTATAATAAGTAGTCTTCATACATACATATTCAAATCGTACTTCTCTTAGGAAAAGGTAAAGACAATTGAGTAATCAATCTCAACTTGATTATTACTAGAATTCAAAAGACTTAAATAAAGAATTCATACAACAACCGTTACCATCGTTGATTACTTTATTCTAGCTTTAGTCCGCAGATACCCACCCACGCATTAATGGAGATATTGTCAATCAATTCTGGTGCCCCTCAGGGACTGAACTTTTTCGGGTTGAAAGGTAGACTTTTTCGTACGCCTGACAATGTTTACCGATGATCATGATGTGTATTATTTGAATTATAATAATCAATTTAGTGCTAAAAGCCTGATGAAGTAAAAAAACAAATAAATTGATTATTTTTTATTTTTTTTTATTTAACGGTTTCTTTTAATTTAAAAGTTAAAATTCAGCTTTTAGTACATTATGTTCAATAAAACCGTTAAATTTAAAAAAAAATACATGTTTGTAATCAATTTATTTGTTGGTTTTACTTCATCATGCTTTTCATCATCAAACCGTTTAAATTAAATTGCTTTTAATTTTTTTTAATATTTAAGTTTTTAATTTCATTACATAGTACTTCTCATCTGTGTTCTACTATTCAAGCCCTTTCGTTTGATACCCATATAATGGTATTCTTTGACAAAATGTGTAAACCACAATTTTGTAGCGATGGCCATCATGGGTTTTAATTTTTGATAGTTAACACTGCTCTATTAGCCAAGTCCTTTGATTTGATAGCCATATTGAGGTGGTCGTGACAAAATTTGTAAACCGCCATTTTGTAGCGACGGCCATCTTGGATTTACAATGTAGCAGAATTAATTTAATTACATTGTCACCAGAACTGAGGGTGTGTACCAAATTTCAGATCAATCTGTCAACAGGAAAGTGGTCAAATTTCAATTAGATTTGCCTCAAACAAACAAATAAATAAACAACCAGGTCAAGTTAAATAAAACCGTTTAAGAAGACAATAGATATAATTCGCTTTTGACATATTTAATAGTATGTTGTCCTTGTGTAAGTAACCATTTTACATCAAGCGATGTTAGATTCATTAATAATTTGTCTAATAGACTTACTACAGTGAACAATTGTACAATGGACATGTCAAAATGTCAAGGACATAAGGAAGTAAAATAAACCCATCTAACTTATAAATTAATATCGTTTATAAGTCTACGTGTAACGTGTGGTTTGCATAAAACACAAGCAATTTGTTTATGCTTTCATCTTTATCATTGTGACTAGCTTTTATTAAATTAATGAATATGGTATTTATAGTACAAGCTTTGCTTGGATTTAAGTTGTAAGAAGATGTAAGAAATTTAAAACACTTTCACGCCAGACAAATTTAATTATATAAACAACTCCGCCTGCCTATATGTCGGTTATAGCGGCAAATAGTAGTCTATGTGTTATTCTGATAAATAAGTTACATTACTTTAATGTTTCATCCAAATCCGTGCAGTAGTTTTTGCGTGAAAGAGTATCAATGATCCTTCCATCTATCCATCCATCCATACTTACAAACTTTCGTGTTTATAATATTAAGTAGTAGGATGGTAAACATTTTCTCCACTTTATTTGCCACAATAATTTTAATTTATTTTCTTAAACTGTCATAAACGTGGTTGCCAGCGTCACCGCAACCGAACATTCTTTTAACAGTCACAGATAAAGACAGGACACAAAATGTTTCATTACACAAATACTCGTACGTACTCGGATGACTTATTTTACGCTTATTACCTCATGCTCTGAGCACTTACGATGTATTGCCTTACATTAGCAGCATACGTAATTATTTTTTTCATTTAATGGCAAAGTTACTGACCGCTTTGTTGTTTATCGATTATCTATTACCTATTTATAAGAGATTTTATTGAATTACTAAAAAAATCATTAAAATAATTTATGTCACAAAGTAAAGTATCTTCCATAACATCAATCCGCTTCATAAAAAAACACTGTAAAGTAAACAGGTATTTAATCACGTTTATAGACTTACTAGCTGTTGCCCGCGGCTCCGTCCGCGTGTATATCGATTATCGCGGTAAATAGTAGCCTATGTGTTATTCTGATGTTTAAGCTATATTACTTTAAAATGTCTACCAAATCCGCCCAGTAGTTTTTGCTTGAAGAAGTAACAAACATACACAATCACAAACTTTCGCCTTTATATATTAGTGTGATGATAGTGTGATTTATTGTATAACCATTCACGTGGAACGGTCCAGGAAGTCGGGAACGTTAACTGCATTGCTAATGAGAATGCTGTGCACTTTGCACAATGGGCACGCCAGTAAGTATGGTATGAAGTAATGATCGTTACATACAACACTATTATAAAAGTAATTTCATGGCAAAAATATGATGGCATAAGACAGAAAATTTTATTTAATACTAACTTTTGTTCGCGGGTCTGCCCGTGCGTCTGCGTATGTTGGATGTCGTGCTACAAATTAGTCTATGTGTGATTCCAATGTATGAGCTATATTGCTGTAGAGTTGCATATAAATGCGTTTAGTAATTTTTGAGTGATATACTCACTCTATCTCCCCCCTCTCCCATCCCCCAAAGGACGGCAACGCACTTGTGTCGTTTCTGGTGTTGCGAGTGTCCATGGGCGACGGTAATCGCTTACCATCAGGCGATACGTCTGTTCGTTGTCCCCGCTTTTTATATAAAAAAAACTGTAGTAAATTACATTTTTTTACATTTTTTTATAATGTCAGCTTTTTTATGATGATGACTGATGATTGTTTATAGTTAGGCAATAAAATCACGACCATCGATTTTTAAATTAAAAGTGACATACGAATTACAACATTACTGTAACATCTAACAAAACCATCGTTGCTAGACGTTTTCTAAATTCCTTTTTATCGTGCACTTGAAATGTGATCATTGAAAACCATAGATACAATGCCTACTACAATAAAAATAAAAACATTTCCCTAAAATTTTCAACCACCTGATACCACTTGGTCCAACACAAAAATATTCATTGAAGTGTAAATAAAACACGAACATAATAACAAAGCACATACGTAAATACATAATATATATTATAGTCTGAAAGGAATCGACTTCTAGTTAGAATGGGGATAGGTACATACATACATAAGCAATAGGTTGCGGAACGGAGAGGTTTTTGTCAATATACTTACATAAGATATGTATGGAAATGTTTATGCGGAAAGGGTTGAAAGCAAACAGGGCTGAAACAATATAAACGGCCAATACTGAATGTTTTTGCATGTTTAATGATAAATACGTATTGCTATTTAGGCTTTGAAATTCTAATGATGTGTTGTATTTGTTTTAGCTTGTTTTGAAAATGGAATATAGAAAATATTTGACATTACAATGATAATCAGCCAGATGTATAAAGTTTAACAATGAATAATCATGCAATACAATATAATAATACATTTCATTTTTAAAGTTAAAACTTATTTATGCGCGTTGAGCACTTCTTGGGTTAACAAAAATCGTTAAACTCGTGTCATCGCCATCGCACACTTCCTTTGAGCTATATGTTTACTGTGTATATATATACATAGATAAACCTCCGTGCGTTATTAAATTGCTGAGAAAATAATAATCAAATAGCTCGACGATACAATTCACAAGCTACTTCGTTTTCACATCTATTCGCAGTCCCCAAAGACTGACTCGCATTTTTTTGCTTTGAAGTAATCCTAGTAATAGTAGTATGTATACATTGATTTTTGTTTCTAAATAGCCCTTAGAACTTGACCCCAAAATTGTATCAAGTACTGGAGCATTACATATTATTGTGATGAATAGATGACACACTTAAAGACTTCTTCGCTCATTGAATACCTAACTAGAACCGTGAAAATATATATCTATAATTATACATCAAATCTATATTTCGTCTGTAACTCGTGTATACTACGCACTACAGAGATACAGGCATACAATGTCACTGGAAAATTTTACTGCCTATTTCGTATATCAAAATGAAAATATATATGTGATATCATAAAACGAATCTGTTGACCTCGTAGAGCACAATTGCTTATGTTTGGTAAATATTTTTCACGGATATATTATTCGCGACTTTGATTTATAGAAACTCGCACGCACATAATTACTTATTATGCTTATTATAAAAGCAAATATAAAAGACGTTTCTTCTGAATTGAGTGTTGCAGTTGGTATTTACTGTTTGTTACTCGTCTCCACAGAATAGGCAACTCGTTCATGGGACAATGTATACGCTTTTACAACAAGCTCCCTATTACTATTAGGAATTTGTCATAAAAAAAATTTAAGAATACCATTAAATCGAAGCTATCCGCAAAGGGGTATTATATCATAGCAGAATATCTACATGATAAAACCGCCTGGGATTGAGCTACCCACTCTGCACATGCTGTTTACCTAGAATGTTTAAAATTATTTTGACGTGACGTTAATTTATACTTTGAAATAAATTGATCTACTATTGTTATAGTTGACATTTTTTTAAATTATCTTTACAGATTATTATAATTGTGACTCAAATTGTAATTATCGCTTTTTTTATTGATATAATGTCTTTTGTTTTATGAAAATTGTCTGAATTTTAAAAGAGACGTTGATCCCTGAGTTTGTTTCGTTCTTTCTTCTCAGGGCTAGTCCAGTAAGGAAAGGCCGAACTCATCTGCTCAAAAAAAGTTTAACTTACAAAAGTGTTTTGTATAAGCTAATTGCAGAATAAATGATTTCATTTCATTTCATTTCATTTCATGTTCAGCGTATATATTGTATACTAGCTGAACCCCGCGGTGATACCCGCGGTTATCGTCACGAGTAACGCCGCGGTACAAAGTCTAAACAAATTAGCCTAGATAACTCCTTGGATCATCAGCTCCCTGCCAGTGAAAGTCCCGTCAAAATCTGTCCAGCCGTTCCAGAGATTATAATTTCCACATATTTAGTAAAATATTCATAAATGTTCAATTCAACCATCTTATCAACCGTTTGAATTTTATCAAAAAATGCCGCCCGTCTTCTTTTGTTTTTATGTTTCGAAAACCGCGACTGAATATAATTTCAATTTTATCTCGAGTACTTTATACACAGTAACAAGAATTCTTGATGAAATTTATTTTTAAACTATGCAGGTTTTGGGAGCCATGCGTATTTATGAAAATAATACTACGAACTTTTCAGATTAATATTCTAGTAATATGTGAGTTGGTATTCTGGCTTCAATTACTTTAAAATGTTTTTTGTTATATGAATCAATTCTCTGTAATACTCATACAATATCCACAACCCTTTTTTCACTTGTAATGTATCTATTTAACTGTGTTTTTTCGGATAAAATCTTGCAACTCAATTTTTAAGCAGATTAACCAATGCTGTATTGTGGTGACATGAACCTAATCTGATGATGGATTTGGAAGGTGGCCATAGGAACTCTGTAATGAAATGACGCAACTTCATCGAGTTTAGAATCGTTTGAATTACCTTTACGAATACTTTGTCTTTAGATGGTATTCGAGGTCTGACGACGAAGCTGGAAAGTGCTTTTGTATTATGAATAAGCTATTGTATCATGTAAATTGTCTAATGACATTATAAGTTGATACTAAAACGTTTCTAGTAAAAGTTTATTTTATTATTTTTAGCGCGTGTAAAAAAAAATTGGTTTATTTTTATTTTTTTTTAATTTCTACGTATTCTACGTGGTATACAAGAATAGAAATATAATAGAAAGACAAATAAATAGATATTATCTTGACTTCATAATACGATTTACAAGTTTTAGAAGTTATTAACTTTATAATACGATGTACAAGTGTTACAAATGGTAAAATCGCAATCGGCATAGTGAAACTTCGCTTTCAAATGCTTCTGCTCATCCTATAAGCCTGAAAGCTTGTACTTAGAAATCAATATTAAATTAAAACTATGTTGTTATTTAAAAAAGAAAATAGTTAAATTACTAATGACAAAAATTCAATTTAAAACGCCGCTTATCGGTTTTCTAACATGGCTAGAGGCAGTCTTTGTCAGTGTAAAGTATCACTAAAGTGCCTGTCACGGTCACACTCTCAGCTCGTATCTACAGAAACGTCAAGTGGATTGAAGGAATCTCTGTCATTTTTAATTGAAGTTCTCTCTGTTCTTTTAAGTACAATTGACAAAAGCTTTTTTCTGTTTCTTTTATACTTTTTGGCAAGATTTATTGGTGTTTTTGTTACGAGTTTCAAATAATATTTCCTCGAAATTTTCCAACCATTTTTGTAAGAGATCTCTATGCTAAACAATAAATAATTTGGTTCAAAACGAACTAACAGTGCCCAGCGGTTTTTTTTGTAATATTTTACGGTAAACTCGGTATTTTTGCAGCCTCACTCGCGTAATTATTTCCTATTTTTGAATTCATTCCTGATTTCATTGCTTGAGGGTGACCAAAAATATTTTCTTTGTGGGTGTTTTCGAAACAAAAAGCATGATCTGCCGTAATTGAGGTTCGTAGCGCCAACGCCAGCGGTGTAGGCTTTGCGTTGATGAAACAGCAAGTTACTTCAGCAAGTAATTTTATAGTATAGATAACGCATAATTATCCGTAACTAAAACCGCCAATTTTCGTTTGTTGAATACTTCGAACGACAGCTAGACTATCGTACTATACATCACTTATTGAAGACTAAAGTTTGGCACAAGTATATCTAAGTCCTAGGCCTCTTTTCTAATAAATAAATAAATAAATAAATATTTCGGACATCTAAACACACAACGCCATCTAGTCCCAAGATAAGCAGAGCTTGTGTTATGGGGTACTAGATAACTGATACAAATACATAAATACTTTTTTTTTTGTAAATACATACATATTATAGATAGAACACACCCAAACTCCGAAACAAATATTTGTGAATCACACAAACATTTGATCCGACCCGGGAATCGAACCCGAGACCTCATGATCAGCAGTCGCTCATGCCAACCGCGAGACCAACGAGGCAGTCGAGGGCTATGTTTTTTAAGAGTTGTGGATGATGATGATGTATCTAATTCAAATAATATCTAGTGTCTTATTAGATAACTATATTAAAGAAATGAAGAAATACTACATGAGTTCTTTTTCTTACATAATCAATAAATCACCTTTGTGGATCTCAACATTAATTTTGAATATTTGACGATGCTGACTAGTACTTTTATATTCATGAAAGCACTGCATTGCAAATACAAAGCAGATCGCCTTTGTGAAAGACATCAATTTTGAAACTGTCGTTACAGGACTTTCTCTCATGCATATGTATGTGTGAGCAATCCCTGATAATCGCCTTTCACTGCTCGAATTGAGAAACCAATCTCGTCCCTTTTTCAATTCTAATCAACATTGGAATAACCTTTATTTATTTATAACCAAATTCGTTGTAATTAATTCCACAATCATGTGTTAAATTCGAGACTAAAGATTATGCATGAAGGTTGAACTGAGCGAATATATGTTATAACAGCAAGCAGGCAATGAAGATTCTGCAGGTGATGCAGTGTTTTACGTTATCCGTTGTTAGTATTATTTTTACCAAAGTTTTTTTACTAAAGCATTGTATTTCATTACAGTTTTCCGGCGGTTAGTAAGTAGCCATTAGCAATAATTGGTTCTTTTTTTGAGCTCAGAAATTAAAAATCCGTAGAGATGAAAAGTAACTTTTAAATATTCATTCCAAAAATTTGACTTGTAGAGTAGAATCTTAACTTTCATTGCCTTTGGCATAGTCTCATTTTTTATGAGCTTCAATCAAAAGGATGAACTCTTATTAGTTTTATCAAAATAGAAATGTATAAAATACTTACCCATGCCCTCATTATGCCTATCATAATTGAAATGCAAAGTACGATGTTCCACGTAATTACACAGCTGTGAACGGACGTATACGCTTTGACAAACTGTTACGCAATTAGTAGCAGTTGCGCATTACGTAATAAGGCCTCAGGCGGTCGCTTCCTGTGTTCAGCGTGTTAGTTAATGTTGATTTTGATTTCTCTTCTTACAAGAAGGGTGAGGTTGTCACAATTGTCATTGTCAATGTAAACATTAAGTGTAATCTTCTCATATATAAAAATCAATTGCTGTTCGTAAATCTCGCTAAAACTCGAGAAAGGCTGGGCCGATTTAGCTGATTCTGGTTTTGAAATGTTTGTCCAGGGACACTTTAAACGGTAAAAAATTAAGAATAACTGGATAATCCAAATGTTACGTGTATGAAGTAGCGGGGACAGCTGGTACTAGATAAATGTTTGTGCTAACTGAATGAAGTACTAATTATAACAATAGCATCATTAATACCCCATTTCACTGAACAAAAACGATTCCAAGTTTAACGTAATATAATACAGCTGTAAGAACTGTAAAGTCCTCACTCATATGATTTTTATTCATGTATTTACATATTAATAAAGCTATCGAAGTATCCAATATTAATGAGTTCGGTCGAACAAACAAATGGAGTAACTCGTAATTTGTTACCACTGTAATTGAGATGTTCCAGAATTATTCTTAGCAACCTATTTCGACTATCTTTGATGTTCGTTGAATCTAATTATAGTTATGTATTTTAGTGTAATAATTTAGTCAATAAAATATTTGTAAATCTTTATAAATATATATTTTGTGTTTCTAGCAATCTGGCAGGCTATCTAATATCAGTGAAAATATAAAAATAGTGAAAAGTCACTCCATTGATAGTGAAACAAATCCAATCCAACAGAAACTTTTAACTAAACGTGAGCTTATGTGTTAGTAATCTAGCTTTAAGCTTAGGTTATAATTCCTGTTAAAGCACACGTTTTAACTAATACAATG
Organism: Spilosoma lubricipeda; assembly: GCA_905220595.1. Classification (NCBI taxonomy): domain Eukaryota; kingdom Metazoa; phylum Arthropoda; class Insecta; order Lepidoptera; family Erebidae; genus Spilosoma; species Spilosoma lubricipeda. Next base: position 13,590,817 of record HG992290.1, on the reverse strand, counting down.
CATTATTCGAAGGTAGTAAAATAAAATATCATTGTTAGCATGCAGTATGCGCGTATTGGAATAATAATTATTATCGATAATACGACTGTGTAATCGCAACTGTACAATGTATTTGGATTTTATGTGTTACAAATACAACTTTATAACAGGTTTAAGACTGAAAAATTTCATAATATATTTTTATTAATTAACAAGACGAGGAATATATACGGCGTCGCCTGGGACTTTATGAACATACAAAATACAGCAAAAAACAACTCAGAGCAGCAATTTGTGAGTAACATACAACCTGAATCAATATTGTAAATTTATAATCAACTAAAAAATAAATTACTTTATAACCGACTTAAAAAAAGGAGGTGGTTCTCAATTCGACCGTATGTTTTTGTTTGTTCGCGGATAACTTCGTCGTTTATGAACCGATTTTGATGATTATTTTTTCAATGGAAAGGAGATATCCCAACGGTGGTTCCATGATAAGGTCACTTAGACCTGATGATGGCATCAAAGAGAAATCTAGTCGAAACTTGAAGTTTATTTTATTTTTGTTAAAATTATACTTGTGAAATCCATTTATACAATTGGGAACTTTCTTTTAATATAATCGATAGAACAAACACTTTAATTGGACAATTTACCACCTGAATTGGTTGATTTAAAGTTATATTTACCTTCAATAGTGCAGTAGAAGTAGTACAAGAACTATATTATAATTATGTATATTATTTATTTATTTCTATCAGTAGAGTAGAGTAGAGTCAGACAGCTAATATTAATTAAAAATACAAAGCAGTCATGAGGGCTGCCGACAAATTTGAAAACACAAAACTATAAACAAGCAGTTGTTTAAGCTCACTTAAGATGAACCTCTTTGCTCTTTAAAGACGTAAAAAAAAAGTTAATTGTGATGTTACACAGTCATTTCATATTAGACAGTCTAGCCAACAGCTGTCAATATGCACACTAGCGCAAGCGCCTTCGAGAGTGTGCAGTTACGTGCAGTTACAATTGTTTTACAATTAATATAGTATGGATTATTTACCTAGTAATAATTGAAAACTCGCGTCAGGCTTCGTCTGACACAATACCGAATTGGGCCCGTATTTGGCACTATAAAAATAAGTAAAAACTCGAGAGGTGTCAAGGGACACCCGGATGGAACGAAGTTCACTGTCAGGATTCATTATTTTTATTATTTATTATGTACAAAAAACCTGTATACTCAACAAAAATAATCGTCGCGACACCACACTGTTCAATGCGAAATAGAAATGAAAATGTCTGGCTTGCTTTCTGTAATATGCATATTTGTATATGTTAGTTAATGTCAATTGTATTGCCTTACTAAATCTCTACACTTCCCGAAGGTTGGCTGGTAGAGAATGTCCCGGGCATTAAATAATCCGATGAATATAAGTGTACGAAGTTGTAAAAAAAAAAACTGGTATAAGCCATCGATTTCGATGCTTTCGACGGAGGGCGTTAATCAAACGAAGCCCAAACGTCCCCTCTCTCTGAATCTTTGCTGAAGGGTACTTAAAACAGGACAACTATTCATGACTCTAGTCTCAAATGTCTATTATGATCCGCCTATTCATTTGCTACCTATTTCATACCGTATAATAAACGAAGGCAGCGTTAGTTCGAGATATTACCGGTTCACAAATGAATGATACTTGAACCGCCAAAATCTTATTAATAGTAGCAATTAGAATCCACTCCAAACACAAGAATTCAGGGAAGTGCCTTAATAAACAAAGTTCTAAGCACTGCTTTTTAAGTATACATGAGAATTTTTACAAATAATGCAAAAAAGAGGGACCAAGAACTTCCACAACTTACGGATTAATTTGATTACTGGCGACGGACAATGTCTTTGGAGTAAGTGATGCGACAAATTAAGAAACAGCCTGAGAGAACGTACGTAAATTATAAAGAAGTAATGAACAAGAAAAAAAATACCATCTACGTAACGATAATTAAATTAAGAGACAAGTATTTTTAAATGAAGTGTACATAAGTTTTGTATTTTTGTACATTTTTAGATTCATATAACTTACATTTTGTATATTTGCTTGTAATAATTGAATTTTTCATTTGTAATGTTAACTGTCGCAATTTCTATTAGGTATTTATCTAACAACGATCCTCATATTTTTTTTATGGGATGGGGCGGGGGCAATCGAGTTGACCGATCGCCTGATGGAAAGCGATTACCGCCGCCCATGTACACCAGAGGCGTTACAAGTGCGTTGCCAGCCTTTTAAGAACTCTTACGAGACCCTACAGTTAGCATAAGATCATTTTACAATACAGTGGAACAATGTTTATTTCAAGAAAGATTGTACATGTTGGTAAATATAATCTATTTTTGGGGCGTTTGCCTTAGGCCCGAGGATAAGAATGTGAAGATTTTCATCTCAATTGATAAGATTACATTTACATTTTCGCTATAAGATGTTTTTCTCATACTAAATAAATATAATATTATGCGATGTATAAAAAGTGTGACTGTATTTTGTTTAGTATATGATCTCGTCAAATAATTTTCTTTGCTTTGTTAACTTACTTTATGAAATGTTTGCTGAAATAAGAGTTAAGAAGCTGTGAAAAAGGATTAGGTATTACTTGTAGCGGCGCCACCGTCGCACGAATGAAGTCGCACCGAGCTCATGCCTCTTCGGGGATCTTCGCCGCGGCCGGGCGCCGTTCGGTTTTACCGCGGTCCCAGCGCCCGTCTTTATATCAGAACTAGCTGAACCCCGCGGTGTTACCCGTGGCTATTGTTGTACCGCGGGTAACGCCGCGGGACAAAGTTAGTCTAAAAAAAGTAGCCTAAGTTACTCCCCGGATCATCAGCTACCTGCCAGTGAAAGTCCCGTCAAAATCCGTCCAGCCGTTCCAGAGATTACCCGGAACAAACAGACAGACAGACAGACAGACAATTTTTTTTAACTACATTTTTGTTATATGTATCGTGTATACATACATATGCATTGATTAAAAAGCTGTTATTTTAATGTTACAAACAAACACTCCAATTTTATTTATTTGTATAGATTGCATTGAGTTGAAACTCGTATTTTTTTACTTTATGTATGAGAGAAAAATTGGGCTGCCTAAATTGTTATTAAAAAAATGCACAACTCAGTATTGCAAAAACATTTTTTTATAAATTCCTAGAAGGTAATGAGGAAATAAGGTGCTGGCTATCATGTTGTTAATATTATTCTAAAATATATATTGTGAAAATCCTACCTAAAAAAAAACAAAAAGAAAAATCCATAAGCTATCTGTCTATCTGTTCCGCTTTCACAGCCAACTACTGCACCGATTTTAATTAAATTTGACCTTTTTGATACTTTTATACTTTAGGAAGGACATGGACTACATTTTACCACGATAACCAATATACACGCGAACGGAGCCGCGGCCATTGTAGTATCCATATGTCGCATGTAATTACATTTTCCTTCTAATTTATAATTCTAGGTGTAACAAAATATTCAAACAACTATAAAAGTTAAGTGCATGATGTAAGCTAATGAAGAAAACAAATATTTACTGTGTAATTATGTATTAGTTTAAATTTACAGATGCTTACTCGCACGCAACCAAACGTTTACACTGATACCACATATTATATAGACAACAATCTTACTATAATGACGATGTTTAACGTACTATTTGTCCAAATTAATTATTCAGTTTGATATGGTTTGCTGAGCAATTAGTAATTTTATTTTAGTCACAAACTATATTTGGTTCGCTTCTATTTACTCTTTTCCCTAATAAAATCGCGTAGGATACATCAATTTCTCTGAGTTGATCTTGGGATGATAAGCGGTCTTTTTTATTTCCTAAATGTAAGTTTACTGTTGTATCTCCAACATCAATATATAGGTCTATAACCTTCGTTGCCAGGTGATAAAAAGATAATGTCCTCTAGCTCCATTGCAATATTTTGAAAAAAGAATTAATACTTGATTTATTTTGTGTTAACATTGCCGTGGTCGACTAGGGGACGAATATACGATACAGCATTAGTCGTGTCCATACTCTGAGAATGCTAAACATGAAAGATACAAACATTTATGTGTACACTCATTCTTTTCAAGCAAAGTTTCTACTCCTTTTCTTTTCGTAATTTCTTAAACAATCACATTTTTCCGAATCTAGTCTACCAATTTTCAAGGTAGTAGAGCCACGCTGATTTCAGCACGAACGGGCCGGCTCGACCGGGGCGGTACTACCCTCGCACAGAAAATCAACGTAAAATGACAGCGATCATGCTGTCGTGTTTCGTTGGTGAGTGCGAGACCGGAGGCCCAATGATGCGAAAGCATCACTAGCCCGCCATGGTGTGGGTCACCATGCTGCATTGTTGCATTGACCGCGTTCGCAGTATGGTGACCATCACTCTTGGACTCTGCTTATGCTTTCCATCAGGCAGAATAGAGCCACTACGGCAGAGTCAAACATAAAAAAAAAAAAAAAACAGTTCTGAAATAAGAGCCACGTTGAGACTTCGACAATGAAATTATAATAATATTGAAAAGAAAACCAGGTTCTAAAAAGTGAATTGCGGAGTGTTCGTGGTACAGGTCTTGTCTGCATACCTGTAACTCGGAATGACAGTCGAAAAGCCCGAGTGCTTTAACGAGAACGAAACAAATTGGATATAAATAAATTCACGTTTAAACCCTCTAGGTGAGTCTTTCGGTTTAATTAAAACCGAACGATTGTTAACGAACCAATCACATTACACATTTTTCAATCACATACAAATCATGACATGTCAAGTTGTTGAGTATATCAAAACGAATAATACCTGGCCGACATTACTTAGATAAATTAATGATTTGAATTTTGATAGTATGATATATGGACAAAAATGTTTTAGTTTACCTATGTTGAAATGTCAATTTATATATTTATTTATAGAATTTAGAGTCCATATTTTTACTTACCCTCAAAAATGAATAACACATTCCATTTATCACGCGTAAGAGATTCGAGCCATGTCTATCCCTTTGAATTTTATTTTTTTACGAAAATCCCTGTTTCCTTCACACACGATTAACCAGCTCCCGATCCCAACAATGACCCATATCATTTACGTGTTATATAAACACACAATTACTAGCATAGTTTCTTTGTTACCTCAACGGCTATTTACCGTAGTATCTGGGTTATCGAGCTCTTTGCTATACAATACGACGTCAGACTGTCCCTCCCTTCCGACCTCGCATACCTTTGTATTGATACATAAACAGGCCGTTCATTGAATATTATGTTGAGACACAATTTGCATAAAGCAATTTATACCGGCATTGTATGGCTTACGATTAATATCAGTCGTTCAAGATTTATTTGACAACACCCATTGTCATATTTGTATGTAGAGTAATGTGTATCGATGTTTATATTCAACAATTTTTCTCTGCCATATCATTTGCGGTTTTACATGATTCTGTAAGAAATTTATGAAGCCAAATCTGTGTAATCTACTATGATACATATAATTTTGTTAAACAGAAAAAAAAATACAAGTTCCGTAAATTGCAGATATTGTGACGACAAATTTTCTGTCATATACGTATTAGGTTCATAATAAGAATAAAAATAGTTACAGATTTTTAGGTGTCTGAAAGTCGATAAAACATTCACTTTCATGTTCTTGATGAAATCTCTGAGAATATTTTCACAGAACTAGTATACCCAACGGACTTTTTTCAGTAAAATTTTCAATAGATGTGTTTTCTCAACGATGTTTTAGTAATAATTTATAGCTACTAGATGGGTTCACAAACACAGCTTTTACTCACTCAAGTTCTTACTGACAGTTTTGATATTTGATTATTATTTAGTCTTTTTAGAACAACAACTGAAGAATCAAAACAAACAAAATCAGAAATTTCAAAATAAATCAAATTACTTATTTAAAACTATAGAAAAAAAATATATGAAAATAATAAGGTTATTCTTTTGTTTCAGAACAATCAAACTTATTAAAACAAATAAAATATAACAATGCGAAGAAAAGGAGTATCTCGAACTTCATGAAGAACGAAAAGTGACTAAAATAATTAGTATGACGTGATAAGTGCCAAATAATATAAAGATGGCGATGGTCATATCGCAAACGACAAAAGCCGCCATAGGAGGTTTTCTTGCACTAATGATTCTCGGTGCAGTACTCGTCGTTGGAGCCGCTTTTGGCTGGTTCGACCCTAAGAGAGAAGATGAGGATACTCCTGCGAAGGTCAGTGCAAGACTTCAAGGCAGAACATCTTTTGTGACGCACCGTGCTGTGAGTATTATTAACAATACTTCTTAACATGTAATAATAAAATAACTCAGCTGGTATGTCGTCAGTTATCAATTTAGTGCTCTTCAAGGTTTTTGAAATTATATTTTTGAAAGTATGTTTTCAAAACTTAATTATATATACATATAATTAAGTTTTGAAAGATATACCAAAAACGAAGTTAAAAATTTGTTTGTCTGTTTGTCTTTTGTCCTTGTCCGGGTAATCGCTGGAACGGAACGATTTTGACGGAACTTTCACTGGCAGGTAGCTGATGATCCAGATAGTAACTTAGGCTACTTTTTTTAGACTAACTTTGTCCCGCGGCGTTACTCGCGTTACAAAAATAACCACGGGTAACACCGCGAGTTTCAGCTAGTTTGAAATAAAAGTAGCGGCAAGTTATGATAGTTCAATAAATATAGTAGTAGATTATATGAAAAGTATTTTTATTGTGATTCTATTTAAAAAAATATAACTATAGCTTAGCTTAACGATTATGGTAGTGTAACAGATTATGTCAGTTTTGCACTCTCTTTCTCTTTGAAGTTACTATGGGTTCTATCATAGTCCACTGCTATACATAGGCCTCTCCAATTTCCCGCCACTTAGTTTGATCCTCAACTTCTCGCATCCAGCTCCTGCCAGCCATCTTGCGCAAATCATCACTCCACCTGGCCTGTGGACATCCTACGCTGGGTTTGTCGAGACGCGGTCGACATACCCAATAGGATTAACAAGCTGAAGTGGTAGTATGCTGGCCATATTGCCGTAGAACCGATAACCGTTGGGGTAAACAGGTTCTTGAGTGGAGACCGAACCAATATATTAATAGTATTTAGATCTATGAGCAAGTAGTTCTACTTAATTATTAGTCCAATTATTGTGCAGGAGATATAATATCGGTACCTACAGTACTTGAACCTAGTAAACTAATTAGAAGTATATCATCACAGAAGAGGAGAATTAAGTAGTAGAAATGCGATGTAGGCGGGTCAGGCGCGCCGCAGTTAAGCACCGATGTCACTAATGTCTCTGCTGGCATCAACTGAACGCTTTAATACACGTATTACTTTCGTCGGGAACGTAGCTGCGTAAAAAGTTATTGCTATGCCGAACTGTGCTATAATTACGTGCTGAAAACGAAGCAAGGACTACAATTTACTCAAAGGAAACATATCGTATCATCAATGAGTCTAAAAACGTTTGTTTTTAAGTGATATTAACAAAAACCTAAAAAGTATTATGTAATACACATACAAACCGTTATACTCCAATCTATTAAAATAATCACACATTACGTATTAAATTTAAGTACGATTTGCATAGTTGCCAATAGAGCAAGCAATGAACTGCATTTTCTGCGGGAATGTTTTAAAACATTTGGTGTGAAAACATGTAGTAAAAGTAATGTCTACAATTTTTTGCCATAGGGACGTAGACAAATTTAATCGATATCGTAATAAACGTTAAACTTTTCGATGATATTGATTTTTACAGTAATTTTACTTTTTAGTATCAGAATTATATTGTACTATGGTTTTAAAACAATATATGATTTTGTTTAATCGCAAAAATTTAATAAACTTATTTTGGAGGTATATTTGAAAATAAATGTTATATGAAATGTTAAATAAAAAGTTTATAAATATTTTATACACCAAAATTTTACAGCCACCAGACCATAACAGTACACGGTAAAGTACACCAAGACTCGGAACAACAATTTGTGAATTTAAGTATTGTTCTACCGCAGTAAAATGTATAGTCGTTTTTTAGGGTTCCGTGCCAAAGGCAAAAGACGGAATCCTTATATATTCGTCATGTCTGTCTGTCTGTCTATCCGTATGTCACAGCCACTTTTTTCCGAAACTATAAGAACTATAATGTTGAAACTTGGTAAGGAGATGTATTCTGTATACCAGATTAAGATTTTCACACAAAAATAGAAAAAAAAATAAAAAAATTGTGGTTCCCATACTTACTACGTAGACTCAAACGAATATGAAATTAAAAAAAAAAATCTTTAAACCCATACGTGTATCTATGGATAGGTTAAGATTAAGATTTTCACACAAAAATAGAAAAAAAATAAAAAATTTGTGGTTCCCATACTTACTACGTAGACTCAAACGAATATGAAATTAAAAAAAAAAAATCTTTAAATCCATACGTGTATCTATGGATAGGTCTTCCAAAGTGATATTGAGGTTTCTAATACCTATTTATCTAAACTGAATAGTTTACGAGAGAGACACTTCCAAAGTGGTAAAATTGTATTTTCTAAAATAAGAGAATGATAAAACTAAAAAAATATATGATGTACATTACCACACAAACTTCCACCGAAAATTGGTTTGAACGAAATCTAGTAAGTACTTTTTTTTTAATACGGTTTAAATTGTAAACTGCAATTTACCTTTTATTCAATCAAACAAACCTATACTAATATACAGAGCTGGAGAGTTTGTTTGTTTGTTTGAACGCGCTAATCTTAGGAATCGCTGGTCCGATTTGAAAAATTCTTTCAATGTTCGATAGTACATTTATCGAGGAAATCTATACGCTATATATCATTACGCCAAGACCAAAAGGAGCGGAGCAGCAATGAAGAATGTTACAAAAATGGGGGAAAATTATTACGCTACGGGCAATAGGAGAGGTAAACGACGTTGCGTGGATCTGCTAGTATAAAAATAAAATGAAAATTAAATTATGGTACTTGCTGATTTGAACCCTTCATGGTCGGGTCCGACTCGCACTTGGCCGCTTTTATTTTTTAAAGTTTCTAAAATTTAGGTATATTTCAGAAACATTAATAATAATAATTTAAAAACACAAGTATATAATTTATTTTAGGTAGATAAGGGAGTTGCAATGTTTTGCAACAAAATAATTATAAAGTAGAATGAAAGGATATCCGAGTATGAGCCAAATAAATGTAATAAAAAAATTATTGTAATATAATTATATTCGACAAATGTCAATCCCTAAGGTCTTCGACGAAACCAGAAATATGCAAGTGAAACCCTACCTTAGTAGAAAGCCATAAGGTTGTATTTAGTAACATTGTAAGTGGCTGTTAGAACTTATATATTTGAACATCATTTTGACGAATTAGGATATTGTTCTTTATGTGTGTATAATATTATTGATCGTTCATGTGTGCGTTTAGGCGACACAGTGTACCTTGCACTTGCAGCTCGACACCAATTCTAACTATTAATTATTTTGTTCTGTGTATATCATCATACATTTTATATTTTCCTTCGGATATGAGTATTATTATTGAAACAAACACAAAAAATATTCAAGTAATCTTCAAAGCTGCTTACAATTTCTTTGGTTCATTTTCTTTTTCCTTTTCTATTGTGAAATCTAAATTCTCTACTTCGTCGCTTTACTTAGGATTTTATGTTCCAAACTTTTTGATTGTATCAATCTAAAGTCTAAAAAATTAAAAAGTTTGCGCAGTTTGTAACTAATAAGGCTTTAAAGTAAAACTTGGAACTATAAAGGGTCTTTAACACTTTTAAAGAGAATTACGAAATAAAATGAGTTTATTTAAGGTTTTTATTATCACGCAGGGGTGGGATTGGTGTGCAAAATTCAACTTTTTTAGGAAATAACAGGAATTATTTTAGGAATATGAGTATATCACTATTCAATTTTTGTTTGTTTTGCAACTACACATCAATATATTAGTTTGATACTCATCTAGACCTCGCATTTCAAACAATTTACGCTGCACTTTTCTTTGTCTAAAAACTTTTCTAATTATCCTAGTTTATCATTCCTTTAAAGTAAAAGGCTATTAGAGACGACTGCTACTGGATAGTGCAGAATCTTAGTTGTCAATATTGTTATTAAAAATATTATGTATTCCACATTTCAGTATGAATTTAAATGTACTATAGAATGCAAGTGTGATACTTAAAAAAACATATTTAATAAATACACAGATATTAACAAAATGAATTTTGCGTATGCCTTAAAAACAATAATGATTTAATGATAAGTTTATGAGCAAAGAATTATATTTTTGTAACAGAAGATATTTACTATTTCAATATATTTAATTTTTGCGTTTTCGGCAGCGCCTTAAAGTATTACATCATATTAGATTTATTAAAGATAGCTGACCCACGAGACCGCGTTTACGTTTCATATTGCCTGTAGCGTATCATTTTTACCCCCCGTTTTTGTAACATTCTTGACTGTTGCTCCGATTCTTTTAGTCTTAGCGTGATGACATATAACCTATAGTCTTCCTCGATAAACGGGCTATGTAACACTGAAATATTTTTTTTAAATCGGACCACATTTTCCTGAGATTTGCTCGTTCAAGTAAACAACAAACTCTTCAGCTTTACAAATTAGTATAGATAATAGTAGAAGAAATATTTCAACTAAAAAATTGCCTAAACAATAGCTCGCTTAACAGAAGGATTGGACAAAACGTAGGGAGGATTACAAAGGCTTGACTGATGTGAGTCATTTAAAAACGAAACCCTCAAAAGCCTCTACAGTAATGTTGGAACATACCACAGATTTTTTGTAACAAAATAGCATTGTTTTTGGTTTGTTTCTCTCTAAAAAGTTTACCCACTTAGATGCGTGTGTTTTATGAAAAGGTTGCGAACCTTTTTGCGTTGCTGTCTTGTCATTGTATTAAGGGAAATCTTGGCATGTGGAGTAGCGGTTTTTTCTTATGAAATATAAGTATTTGAAATATTCCGCTAAATGATGCTATTCAGGCTGCATTTTCAAATGCAAAATGATTTTTAATAGTACTAAAAGTACGTATTTGTCTGCTGATTATTGGAATTGACGTTTCAAATATTTGGCCTTGTTTGTTTTGATTAGGAATTGCTCTCATATTAAGCCAAAGGCTTTAAATTTCAGAAATATCACACGAATCTTATTGGGTACTTAACGAACCTGTTTTTTTATTTATAAAGAGTTTATAGATATAGTATATATAGAGTAGTATTTAGAGTTAATCGAAAGTAAAATTTTGAGTAAATATAAAAAAAGCTAATTGTAAATGTTCTAAAAGAAAGAACATAACAGTCATATAAATATTGTAGTATATAGTAGATACTTTAGTTAACTATACACACGACCTCTTGACATTTTTAAAATCATAAATGACGTAATTTATTTTTATAACACGACTAGCCGAACCACGCAACCTCGTTTGCGTCTCCTATTGCCCGTAGCGTAATAATTTTCACCCGTTTTTGTGACAATCTTCATTGTTGCTCTGCTCCGGTAGGTCTTAGCGTAATGATATATAGCCTATAGCTTTTCTGAATAAATGGGGTATCTAACGATGAAAGAATTTTTCAAATCGGACCAGCGGTTCCTGAGATTAGCGTGTTCAAACAAACAAACAAACTCTTCAGCTTTATATATTAATATAGATATCCAGTAATATACAATGACTTGTTAACGGCTGAGCAAATCCCACTTAAAGTAAAGGAAATCTAAAGGACAATGTCAAAGACACCGTTTAAAAAGTTGTTTGATGCCACAAAAGCATTCACCATCTTATTATTCAAGTGTGAACAGAACACTTGAAGCGAAAAGGTCGTTAAATTTCATAGATTATAAAACAGATAGCGTAAACGAAACCGCCTCTTCTCATTTGTATTTTTATACTTGAAAGTTAAATTGCTGCTGCCCACAACATGGCGGCACATTAACATAAAATGTAAGAGGGTTTTAAAATAGTCCTGGCTAAATGCCTCTATTGAATTTTTTGATTTTGCTGTAAAGCGGTGAAGTAAACTATTACTTATATTGGAATTTGTTTTCGAAATAAGAGTAACCTAGGTTACTCCTTAAATCATCAGCAATCAGCCAGTTAAAGTATCGTCATAATTGGTGCAGCCGTTTAAGAGATTAGCCAAAATAAATATAAAGCATACAAAGAAAATTTTTACAAGAATTTTTTTGCTGTAAGTACTGACACATGCATGTAGTAAAAAACATTGATTTGATCTCCGGTATCCTCACTCACTTGGTGAAACACAGCGCAATCGCTGTTTCACACCGATTTTCTACCGCCGATAAATGTAAATAGTTAACACATAAAAAACTTGAAAAAAGGACTAATGACAAATACTAGTAGCATTGCGTTAATTTCTTCTCCTAAGAATGAGTTCACATTAGTAGAGCAGGCAGGTATCATCACCATTATTTCATAACTTGGAATGAGGCCGTAGTTATTTGCTTTTCGTTTTTATTTTGGAATATTGTCCTTGCGTTTTTAGTGATTTTGTGCAAGGATTATGCAAACAATGGACTGTGTGGCTCGTCTGCCTAGGCCTAATATAAACCCGTTTGATTTTTCTCCAGTTGCACCAGAGGAGGTTAAACAATTTATCATGGCCATCACATCTAACGCCATTGGTTGCGATGAAATTAGCCGTTTCATGGTGACCACTATTCTGGAACAACTTTTACCAGCCATCACTTACGTTATCAATTACTCCCTTGACTCTAATACTTTTCCAACCTTATGGCGCAAGGCTTACGTCCGTCCACTAGCCAAAGTCTCCAACCCCTCTCTTCCTATTCACTTTCGTCCTATATCTATACTTCCTTTTCTCTCAAAAATCCTAGAAGCTTGTGTACATAAACAACTTTCACAATTCATTTATAATAATAACTTGCTCAACGCACATCAATCAGGATTCCGACCTGGACATAGTACACAGACAGCGCTACTTAAAGTGACTCTTGATATCAAGGCGGCTGTAGAAGAAGGCCAAATGACTGTACTAGCCCTTATTGATTTTTCAAACGCCTTCAACACCGTGAATCACGATATCCTGCTAACTATACTAACCCACTTCATGATTTCCGATGGTGCACTGGAATGGTTCTCATCCTATCTTCGAGGACGCCAGCAGTCTGTCCGAACCGATGAATCTTCATCGACGTGGGCCGAACTCGACTCTGGTGTTCCACAGGGCGGCATTCTTTCTCCTCTTCTCTTTTCACTATTTATCGATCTCGTAACCCGTGAGCTTCAGTGTGCGTATCACTTGTATGCAGACGACCTGCAAATCTACTCACACGCAAGAGTAGAAAATTTGAATGAAGCTATAGGTAGTGTCAACAGAGACTTGGAGACCATTAGAAACTGGTCCAGTAGGTTTGGCTTAACGGTGAACCCATCAAAATCCCAAGCAATCATCATAGGGAGTCCTAGAATGACGAACAGAATTGAGTCTGATAGTACCACGGAAATCATCTTTGATGATACTGTCTTACCTATTCATGCATCGGTCAAGGATCTCGGTTTGCACATCGATGCGACTTTGAACTGGCAAACACAAGTAACTAGCGTCTGTCAGAAGGTTACAAATGTTTTACGCATATTCTATCGTCTGAAAAATTTCCTACCCGTAGAAACAAAAAAGATGCTTGTGCAGACTTTAATTTTTCCACTTATCGACTATGGTGATGTGTGTTATCTCGACCTGAATGCAGATCTGCTCAATAAATTAGACCGACTTCTCAACAATTGCATTCGATTCATATTCAACCTGCGAAAGTATGATCATATATCCGCTTACCGTACACAACTGTCTTGGTTACCAATAAGACAGCGTCGCAGTTTGAGGGCTCTTACTTTATTGTACTCCCTTCTTCACTCACCGAATTCACCTACCTACTTAAAATCCCAACTAGAATATATCGGCTCTAACCATAACAGAAATCTTCGCTCTTCTCACAATCTTCTCCTTCGTTGTCCTTCCCATACTTCGAGTATCGTCCATTCCTCTTTCCTAGTTCAAGCCGTCATTCTTTGGAACACACTCCCATTAGAAACCAGGATGTCCACTAGCCGATCCAATTTTAAGCTTAGAATACAGAAGTTCTATAGAGACTTGTTGTCAGAGTCATCGGAATAGTACTCTATATGTGTCTTTTGAATGTGTATATACTCGTATGTGTATGTATGTATATTTATCCATTTATATATATGTATGTATGTATGTATAAATTGTATACGTGTATTGTGTATATATCGATCCATAGAATCCTTAGTTTTGTAATATATTTAATCTAATTTTTCGTATTATCTTTAAAATACGCCTGCCACACACAGTGTTACAACACCCAAAGGTTTGACTGGAAGAAAATGCCTGTGGCATTAAGTCCGCCTTGTGCAATATGTTTGCAGGAAGTTTGAATAAATAAATAAATAAATAAATTATGATGATACTTCAGTATTATCACTCAATAAAACTGCTCTAGATTATAGGTGTGTAGTGTAAATATACGTAATAAAATTCGCTTAAAATGTGAATATATCATTTATAAGAGGTATGAATATTAGATTTCAGCTCAGTTATGAGAAGTATATCTGGATATATCTTACTAATATTATAAACGCGAAAGTTTGTAAGTATGGATGGATGGATGGATGTTTGTTACTCTTTCACACAAAAACTATGGATTGGAATGAAATATTACAGTAATATAGCTTATACGTCAGAATAACACATATGCTACTATTTGCCACGATAGCCGATATATACGCGAGCGAAGCCGCGGGCAACAACTAGTAGATTTATATAAAAACAAAATGAAATTATTTTCTTTGCTCGAATGCTCATGTGAAACCCTACACCCATCTGGAGAAACATAACACTTCCAGTTTATTTTGATAGCTTAATTCGTATCGTTTCCACGCAAGCAATTTCTAATTTAAAAATACAATAATTGCTTTGCCAATACATTTTGTTAAGAATGTATGTATGATCACAAAAAGAAATTTTGACTTAAAATCTCCCTTTACAACTCTCTTTACAACTAGTATTAATTTCTTAAATATTTTCACTTAAATTCTAAGACTCCGTTAGGTATTGTTCAAGAACTAATATCTGCTCGATACATACATGATACATGTATATGTAGTCGATTTCTTCAAATAATCTCACTACTTTATGTAAAGTACTGATACATGCACCTCAAAACTCATACGAATTGTATGAAAATAAGATCGAAGATAGAAGTGTATAGTATATTTTGCTGATAAAACAACAATCATATTGGTATTGTCCGTCAGGGGTCTGACTGGGGTCGTTCAATAGATAGTGAACCTTTCTGTAGAAGAGTCAAGTCACGCCCTACAGCACTCGTCTTCAGCATAGATACGCTACAGTCGTAAGGATACATATAAATAATTCATACGAGTCGATATTGAAACAATCCGCTTTCGTATATTTGTAGGGAGACTCTTAAGCCAGCGCTCGCTCCAATAGAGCGTTACTAGATATTATGCAGATAGGATTTGGGGAGGATTTAAAAATTATGTAACTTTTATACGTAAACGTTTTGTAGAATGAAACAGTTTGATCAGAGTCATACCAAGCCTCATAGAATACTGATGTTAAGTAATTATTTTATATCTTTATATTGAATAGGTTAGGTTACTGGAGTTAGGTAACGAGGTTAGGTTAAGTTACAAACCATCGCCTCCTCTAATTCTGTGCGTCAAAGAGTGGCAACTACTACATCCGGCATAGTAAAAATACACTACAGCGCCATCTACCGATTATACACCAAACTACGGAGTAACGAACTACAGAGTAACCACTATTCCTGTATTGCGATATAGACATTCTCACGCCAATAAGCATAAATACAACTTCCCAACGTCTCTGTTGAGCCGTAGCCAGCTAGGCATGATTACCTCGCCTGGTTGAAAGATCCTCCCATTTTGTTGGGGGGATATGACACCCGTTACTCCACATATTTATACGTTTTTAAGTTGTTGAGTTATTTATCAGTTGTTCCATTTGCTCGATTGTCTTGACACACTTTTTCTGTACACCATACAAAAAAAGAAAAACGTAATTGAATTATTTATGTAAGTGTTCATGATATTTTCTTCTATGACACATCATCATTACATTACATGAACATTCTTTAATGGTTTACTTAAAAATGACTTTCCCCTTAGAAAGGAGCTTTTAATCTACATTTACCACATATTCAACTCAAAAACGTTATAGTCAATATCGTTATACTGATATTCATTACAAAATGTTTTTTTTTATATCCTTTTCTAATGAGAAGAAATAATACACATAAGTTTTTTCTAGAGAGTTTTCATTTCATACAAAAATAAATTCTAATTGTCTTTAGATTGCCTACTTATCTAACGTTATTAATGTCAAAGGTTGATGTATAAATGAGTTGGTACCTTAGATTTGTTATATATCAATAGACTGTGTCTTGGATAACTAAATATACAGATAAATAAGTACACATTATGTATGTCAGTCAAAAATTAGTTAATATACGAATTATATGAAATCTTTCCACGTTTTCGACTGAAATTGACGGCTGTAGCTAAAACGACCTTAAAAGTAAAGTGATTACAAAAGCTGTCCCTGAATAAAGATAGGATGGGGGAAAAGTGTAAATTATAATTTATCGACTCAAGAAACTTCCACTAGCCAGCACCAAATTAATTCTAGTATATATGTTAATAACCACTCGAATCGGACCAAATGTGTATGATCTACAAATATTTGCTTCGGAGTTTGGGTGTTTTCCATGTATAATATGTATGTATTTATAAAAAAGGCATAATATGTATACAATATAATATATCATATTCATATTCATATCATTTATTTGCATTGCACAATGTTGTAATTAGATGGTTTACATGTCACGCTTAAAAACTAGAAACAATCGTGGACCCTGTAGGGCACAGCAAATCACAAGTCATATAATATCAATTAATTATTAGAATTACTAAATACAACAATATTAAGTTCATGCAAACAAAAAACTTAAATAAAAAATAAAAATTGTCAATTATCAATTAATCAAAACCTAAAGTCAACCAAATCAAAATAAAAAAATAAAAATATCACTTCAGACTTTTAAAATGGAATAACGATTTCAATAATAATTTGGCATATTTTATATGTTATATTATATATTAAGTACTATATAATATATTTTTATCATTCATGTATTCATTTATTGTGTAATATGCTTTATTTATAAGTATTTGTTTAATTCTATGTATAAAGTGTATCTCATTCGTTTCATTTTTAACGGAATCAGGTAATTTATTGAATATTTTGATGGACATCACATAGGGACTACTTGAATGTAACGTTATACGGGAAGTGGGTAACATTAACATTTTCTTGTGTCTAAGAGATCGGTTCGTATTTTTGTCTCCGCGGGTTGTGAAAAAACTGATATATTTTCGGACAAACTTGCATATTTCAAGAATGTAAATAGACGGTAAGGTAAGTACCTTATGTTTTGTAAAAAAGGGTGTACAACTGTCCTTTATCTGTTTGTTCTAAATTTAATAGAATACGAATCAATTTCTTTTGTGCTATGAAGAGTGTAGGGGCATCTGTGCTGTTCCCCCACATTATGATTCCGTAACTTAGCCATGAATGTGCATATGCATAGTACGTGGTAAGCGCGGTTTCAATATCTGTAGTTTTTTTAACTTCGTATAATGCATAGCTAAAACTAGAAATTTTAGACCTAATGTGTTTGATGTGAGTCTTCCAGGAAATGTGAGTATCTATTGTGAGCCCTAACAGAGTAAAATCGTTAACGACTTCGATTGTTGTGTTGTTTATACTAAAGTTAATGTTTAAAGGAGTTTTTTGATAGGGATAAAATGTCATGAGTTTTGTTTTGTTGTAGTTGATTTCCAGGTTATGGTCATCCATCCATTTAAATGTTTTATTCAATATTGAGAACAGTTTTTTACTGAGATTGTCATTGTTCTGACATGATGTAAGTAAAGAAATATCATCGGCGAACAGTACACACGGTTCATTTATGAATGTAGGTAGGTCATTTATATATAAAATGAAAAGAAGACATCCGAGAACACTGCCCTGAGGAATTGAGGCATTTATATTCTTTTTAGTTGATCTAACGGGTGTAATTTGATTAAGCTCGTTATTAAAATGTTCAATTTCCACGCATTGCTCCCTATTTGATAAATACGATGCGAACCATTTGTGAGCAGTACCGCGGATCCCTATTCCATATAATTTGTTGAGTAAGATTTTAAACTGTACCTTATCATATGCCTTGGTCATATCGAGAAGCACTCCTACCGCGTATTTTTTATCATTTATAATATTTATAATTTCCCGAACATATTTATAGACCGCCAAAGTTGTCGATCTCTGTTTACGAAATCGATTTTGATGTTCACTAAAAATATTATATCTTTCACAAAAACCATAGACACGGTCACACATAGCCTTTTCGAAAACTTTTTATATTGTGGGAAGAATAGCAATGGGTCGATAATTGCTGGGGTCAGTTGTCTAGTACCAATAACACAAGCTCTGCTTAGCTTGGAATTAGATGGCGTTGTGTGTTTAGATGTCCGAAATATTTCAATATTTATTTTTTATAACTTAAGTTATAATTAGAAAATTGACACTTTTTTGTAAGTTCTTGAGGTCCGTGCTAAGTAAAATTCAGAAAACATCAAATAAAACATCTAGGGTTTCCGAGCACTCGATAAAATTTTAACTAAAACCTATTATGCTAAATTTCTTAAGAGAACATTAGGTAGTTTTTTAGTGTGTCATTTTATTTACGGCCATCATTAAATTGTGCAAATATTCTGAAGAGGCTTAATGTACTACACGAAGAAGTCAGTCAATTTATTTTTTGTGGCAACGCCGTAAAAAGTCCTAAACGAAGGCTGGCAACTTGACGTGGGTTAGATTGAGCTCATGACATAATTAGGTATAAGGCAAGTTCTTATATATTATAATTAATTCTCTATTTAACAACGTAAAAGATAAGTTGTTTTAAAAGGTCAAATCCAGAATAAACACGAAACACCACGTGACCAATGTTTCCTTAATAGAAAATCATTTGTTTCAGAACAAAGGTCATTGTTGGATTGATTTCTGTTAGGATTCGGCAGTTGTAATAATATATTTTCGTGCTTACGTAAAGATATCAGAATTGCCGAAATCTGTTATGAAGACAATTGAAAATGTCCGTGTGTCCATGCTGGCAAAGGTTACTTTTTTATAAACAAGTAAATAATAATAAATATTTTGGACATCTATCACACAACGCCATCTAGTCCCAAGCTAAGCAGAGCTTGTGTTATGGGTACTAGACAACTGATACAAATACATATATACTTGTTTTTTGTAAATACATACATATTATACATAGAAAACACCCAAGCTCCGAAACAAATATTTGTAGATCATACAAACATTTGGTCCCACCCGGGAATCGAACCCGAGACCTCACGATCAGTAGTCGCACACGCCAACCGCGAGACCAACGAGGCAGACATTTATTTATACACATTTATAAAATTTGGTGTGACATACAGTGTCACATAATAAAGACTAATACAGTATAATTATATGTCTCCTATACTAAAGCTGCAGTAATTTTATTTATGTTAAAAATACTTTTTACCAAAATGTTAAAACGGTGATATCTGTAGATTGGCGTAGATTTGATCTTTATCGTGTATGTATATATGTATAATTTTATTTCAAAAAATTTAAATCGCATTCCAATCAGTCCATATGTTTAGGAGCTATGATGTCACAGACGGACACAGAACACATATAGTGGTTAAACTTTTGACACTCCTCTTTTTATGTATCGTACAATATATATCGTGCCAGTCACGACTGGTAATGAAATTCAGTGATGACGTCATTACACGTTTTTGCCAAATTAAGGTGTTTGGAATAGTTATTTTAGTAACAAGAGTCACCAATTTAGTATCTTATTTTGTAAATATTTTATATGAGAATTAACGCGTCGAGAAGATAAATTAAACATTCCAATGTAAAATGTTAGCAGAATAATAAAATGCTAACTCATTCACATGAAATGTTTATCGTTAAGAAGATATTTTGCTTTCTAGACAATGTTTTAATCAAGTTATTATTTGACATTCGTTCAAGAAGATAAGGAATAGGAAGAGAGCTGGAAATTCCAAAAGCCGAAAAATGCTTTTTAGCTCTGTGTATGTCATACAAACGTTATAAACAGTTGTTTAAGCTCACCTGAAATGCTTCTTTTTACTCTTTTAATAAAATGTGAGTTAAAAAGAAGTAAGAAAATGCTTATAATGATGTTTTAAAAATATAGGTTAATCTATACAGTATATATTGCCTGCAGCTGTTACCATGCCCACTCGCGCAAGCGTCCTGAGCCGCCGTACTCGCGCAAGTGCTTTGCGGTGGCGTCTTACGATCTGGTCACGTGACCTGTCGCGACGTGTCCTGACGCGAGTTAAACATTTTTGACCCATCCCAAAATAAATTTTGCTAAAGTACACAACGTCGTTAAAGAAGTTTTCCCTTCAAAAATCTTAAAACCGCAGGCTCCCATTTCTTCTCAATAAGATAACGATAAATAAGTAAAGCAGTTAAAAGAAAATTAAGTAAAACATTCAATTCAATCGTGGCTTGATGACCAATCCCAATGTTACAGCCCTATAAAATATTTCAATCACATTTATTTTCCGTTCATAAAATTTTATTGTTTGGTCTACCCAGAGATCAACATGAAATATATTTAATACAATTACTAACAAATTACACGCTGTTTGTAAACATCGAAGGCAGTATTTTGAGATCATTGACCTAAAGGTGAGAATGAAATTAACAACAGTTTTAGGCTTACACGCGATTTCATAATTAAAACGATATAACGATCCTTATTCATGATTATTTTTAGGTTCGTTACTCAGTAAAACAAGTTGTATTTGTTGAAAGTCATTCACAATAACATTACAATGTAAAAGGTTTATGTGACTGCACGGAATGCCTTCTAATAGAGAGATGACCGAAGCGGTCACCTCACCATTTCTAGTGTTGTGTGTTCGATCCCCACATGGGACACTATGTCTCATCTACAAGTTGTTATTATGAGTTTGAATGTTTTTCATGTTCATTGTTTTTTTTTTACGCGTTTACGGAGTAGCTTACGGCGGGGTAGTGTGTAGGGATCGGAGCGACTAAAACCACACGGTGTGCCACTCTACGCCTAGAACTATTGTTGTCCAGACATCCGGACCATATCTGTTGCTTGCGTATTACTTAATCCGTTATACTTAAATGTTATAACAAAATGGAAATGAACAATTTGTCACAACAAGTGTAAATAAGTGTGTGTACAAGTGTCTCATACTTGTAATATCAGTAATGTGCTGCTAAACTCATCATTTTAAGAGAGAGAATAAAAATGACAGGGTAACGTAATGTGAAACATACATGTAGGGTAAAACCGAGATAGATGACCTCATTTTCAAAAAACCTAATTTCTTAAATTTGCAACTAAGAATTAATTATATAAGTAGGAACCACTCTGCACCTAATTTATCCACGGGCTGTCGTGCTTTTAGGGATTTGCTTCGCTCATGTGTGCATTTATCTCCGGGGTGAACTTCACCAACACGTCAAAATTTTTAAATTAATATTTTAACGTTGTATAACTTTATAAGTAGTAATAAATTATGTTATATTTTTATTACGTTTATACACTGGTTCCTTAAGTGTGCATCTAGATATAAATAGTTGCTATTTTGTTTTTAATTTATTGAAAAAAAAAAGGCTGGGCATATATCACTATCGAAAAGGATAGTTGCCTTGATTTTTTTAATTCCATAGACCATATATACCCATTGGTCTTGTACAGTTCTTCGATGAAATTAATAAATGACATTGGGGATATACGAAATATTCTGATGAAATGGGATTCCATCTAGAATATTGCGAAGGCGTTTTGCTGTTAAAAATACAAAGTCATCTTGAAATACAGGATATTGCGAGTTTTCATTTAGCTTATTACTATCAGTTTTTAATAGATTTATTAACGTGGATATTTTTCTTTAGGAAAACATTATATTTTCGGACTGCTTCGTTAATCTAGTTGTTATCGTAAGCGACTGCTGGTCAAGAGGTCTCGGGTGCGTATTTCGGGTTGGACTGTTCATGGGTTTATGGTATAAAAAAATCTTAATAGCAGCCCGGATTATGGAAGCTGGCGGTGTTTCCCGCTCGTGCCTCGGGGAGCACTTGAAGTTGTCATGATCTCCTATAACAATCGTGATTGAGATGTCAGTGCCCTCAAATATACTGGCTACAAGTTCAAATTTCGAATTCAGTTCACTGTCAGGATTGCGGAGGTCCGATGCCAGTCGCTCCGTAGAATAACTGATATTCAAGTAAAACTGGTTGAACTAGTAGCCGACCTCAAATATTCTTATTAATAAAAAAAGCTTAGAAAGATACATCTTTTTAAGTTTTTTAATTTCTTTTTATTTTCTTTAAAAAAAGTACAAATATGAAACTTAACAATTAATATTTTAAAATAAGCTAAGAATTAATATTTTTGTTGAACAAATGCTTTAAAGTTTCATTATGGTTATTTGTTTCATATTAGAAATAAAACATTTTTGGTAATTCAAAGCATGTTTCTTGGAGAAAATTGCGGTTTTAAGAGAATTGCTGTCTTATACAGTATGAAGGGCATCTATCTCGCGTTTATTTTCATGGAGGGGCAACTATCCTTACAGGTAGGCTTCTATCCCAAAAAAGACGTTCAACAAAAACCTACATTTTGCAAAATCTGTAATTGATAGGTCAGCAAAAACGAATAATAATTCAACATAAATGACTAAGCTAGGTACATGCGTAGAAATTATTCATTTAAAAACAATATTTTTCAAATTATAAAGTTATTTCAAAAAGTGGGGCATAATCTCCTGCAGAATGGAGACACTTGCCTCATATTCCAACTCTGAATTCAAAGTACGGTGCCCAGCCTAATTACTGCAAACGGTAAATTTACTTTTTATAATTATCCCACTAATATAATAAACTCGAAAGTTTGTAAGTATGGATGGATGGATGGATGTTTGTTACTCTTTCACGCAAAAACTACTGAACGGATTTGGATGAAACTTTACAGTAACATAGCTTATACATCAGAATAACACATAGGCTGCTATTTGACGCGATAACCGATACATACGCGGTCGAATCCGCAGGCAAAAACTAGTTTTTCATAGTGATGACTACAATATATACCTGAGCGGCGGTCACAGCCACGGCGACCAGTCTTATAGATGACCAGCTAACTACGCAGGTGATATTATAGTTTACAGTTGTGTGCTAGACACAGGTGCACTCTCTGTTCCTTCACTTTCGCAATCCGATGGTAAAACTAAATTACACTTGTTGCAGTCGCTATTGCAGTCAAACTAACGAGGTAGACGATTAAGATATATATACGCTATAGTTAATTATCCAATTTTGGTGTTACTATGATGACGTTACCAACCAACTAACTGTTAGCGTGGTATTGTAGGTCAAAATCTCCCTTCTAAGTAGAGGTAAATTTCCAGAAGTAAACTGTTAATTAAGGAGTATGACAATGATGGTGATGACACTTTTATATTATGCTAGCTGAACCCCACGGTGCTACTCGCTACTCGGTCTAAGAAAAACTAGCCTAAGTTACTCCCTGGATCATCAGCTACCTGCCAGTGAAACTCCCATCAAAATCGGTCCAGCCTTTCCAGAGATTACCCGGAACAAACTGAGACAGACAGACTAAAAATTTTAAAAGTACATTTTTGGTATATGTACCGTGTATACATACATATGTGTTTAGTAAAAAGCGGTTATTTCACTATTACAATTCATTGTTTTTTCACATTTTAAATTTAAATATAAACAATACTTACTTGTGACACTAATGAACACAACGAATAGCTAGTAAAATCTTTAGTGATTGATTTATTTTCAACTAATCTCATAAGTCACGCTGAGATTGGAGTACGTCCTTCGCGAAAACTTCCAATTAATTTTCAAGTCCAATCCATTACTTGTAGACAATCTAAGCTAATAGCAGCGCCATTTGAATGAAAATTAAGTGGAATACTGAAAATAGGCTCAATAGTGTTTAGGCGTAAAGTGAAAACGTTTTTCGGAAGTAATAATTCGAGATTTAAAAATTCTAAATTTAATCAAGTTTGTTTTTCAATTTTCCGGTTTCTAATATATTCCTCTAAAATTTGATATGATCATAATGGTATGACAAAAATATGGTATACACATATATAGCCCTCGTTAACACAGTACGTTGCTATTAAATTTCATTGGGTATTAATAACTTGCAAAGGTTTATAAGAAACATTTCATATAAATATTTTATATTTTTTTTGCCATTTACGGAAAATATTGAAAAAAAAATTCAATGCCAATGTTAAATAAACCATTTAAATTTCAAATGAATCTGATATATAAAAAACAATTACTGTTCGTTTGTCTCGCAAGACCGCAACAATTTTAATTGTGTCATTATGTTTAAAAAAAAAACTATTTTTTTCGACTTAATAATGGAAACGAAATCTTATAATATTCACCAAAGTTCAAAGTTCGAACAATAAAGATCGGTTAATACTTTCTCTACAATATTCCGTTCTGCTCTTAAAATATTAAAATAGTTTCGGTTCACTACCATATGCCTATTAAATAAACATCGGATTGGTCTTGATTTAAGCTGATTCTTACTATTAATAAACGCACTTAAATTTCCCATTAATTTGATTAGCTTCATTAAAAATAAATTTACACGAAATTCTTTTTCTATGCCTTATGAATAAATTAAGGTACCCTATGCATGGTAAAGAAAGGCAAAAGAGTAAATAAATAAATAATATTTAAACTAAACTATCAACTCCCATGGACACCTGCACTCATGAATAACGCTTGCTTTGGCGTTCTTTATATCCTCGGGGAACTTTCAGATTTGTCCTAATGAGCGAGGATTGGGTATCCTCGCTCATTAGGTAAAAAAAAACAAAAATATGTTAACCCCAATTTTCTATGAGCCCATGCTATCACTCGGGACCAAACAACCAATGTTTAACACAGCATAGCTCTACCACGATAAAACTATGTTCTATACTTCAAAAGTATGATACAATTTAGTAAAATAAAAGTTACTCAAACAACATGTATGCGTCTCACGCTAATTAATTTAGTAAGTATTCAGATATGTACGATAAAAGTAACGTGACCTGCAAAGGAACTCTCACAAAATACAACAAGCTTCATTCAAAATAAAATAGTTGAGTATTTTTGGGTATAATTAGTAATTACTCTTTCCTAGCGTAAGCAATACCAACATGGTATATTTAATCCAATTATAATTCATAAAACCTGCCTCTTTGGTTTAGTGGTTAGCGTAAGCGACTGCTGATCAAGAGGTTTCGGGTTCGATTCACGGGTCGGACTGCTGTTGGATTTTCCTTACAAGAAATTCTTAATAACAGCCCGGAGTATCCGGGAACTGCTGTTATTAACACATCCGGACCTCTCCCAGCGCCTGCCCGCACTGAAGCGGGCACCGTCTGCTGGTAAAGTCTCTAATTAGGCGACGTACGGCATACGCGTAACGTCGCCCCCTCGCGGGTGACCACTAAAGCGGATGGTGGGGAAAACCCATCCCGACCACCCGCGGCCACACTCAGGCGGCATGAGGCGCTGATAGGCGCGCCTCCGCCCCCCGGTTCGCCGACGCCGGATCGGGTCCGAGTGGATGTCATCCTCCCGGGCCTTCTCCGCCGCCTCCTTCTGCGAAATTAATGATACTGACAACTAGTTCAACCATGGAATTCAGTTCACCCTCAGGGTTGCGGAGGTCTGATGCCAGTCGCTCCGTGTAAAAAGTGATATTCAGGTAAAGCCGGTTGAACTAGTAACCGACCCTAAAATCTTGGGAATAATAAAGGCTAGGAAGATGATGATATAATTCATAAAATGTATCTAGTAGTAGCTGAAGCTTTGTTTAATCTTCAGGAAGTCACAGCTATCGCCGCTATCACTTGTTGTTATATGGTCCGTATCTAAGTTATGTATTATTATAATCTTTAGTGTTAATTTATCAAGAGATTACATCACTAGGTCTTATATACACATGTAAACGTTTGGAAACAAAAAGCGAATAAAGGGAAGAAATTATATAGCAATGCTGTAAGTTGACGACCACTGAAAACTTAGCAAGATGATTGATCATGAGTTCTCGTCCATAATGATACGCCTACAGCTCTCAATTCAACACATGGGATGTATTAACACTCCGCACATATAGTGGATGTGTCAAAATACACTTTATGGTATGGATTCAAGAATCGCTATATATTTGTCTTTAATAACTCAAATTCTTTGCTTAGTTTGAAGCCAGATGGCATTGTGCTTCATCAATTGTTTTTTATCCGCAAGCGGCATCTAGCATCATCTTTTGCTGGACGAAAATCTGTACTTGGAAAGTACCCAGGTTTTAACCGAGACGTGTTTGTTTGATTCCTGTTTTTTTCACTGATATTCTTTGCACTGGTGTTGTCTTGTGTAGTTTGATCCCTTAGTCAGTTCTTACTCGGAATGAATAGGAGCTGTGACACTCTGTATTCTTAAGCTATAACTACTCGGATATTTTTTTTAAATAAATCAGTCAATAAGCAGAGCTTGTATTATAGGTACTAGACAAGTGGTATAAATACTTATATACTTTTTTTTGTAAATGCGTACATATTATAGATAGAAACATACATATTATACACCGTTACTTACAGACATATGTAATTGAAATAGCTCCATTAAAGAAATTATAGGTAATTTTAAACAGAACAAGTCACACTTGAAGAAATTCTTCAAAGAAAAAAAACATTTTAGTATCTTAGTTGATTACTCAACCTGAAACGAACAATGAACCGAGAAAAATACAATCTAAATTGAATATTTTATTTCTTTTATTTGGAGTATGGCATGCCAGTGTAAAAAACACACCAATTCTCCTTAATATTTTATCCTTGGAAATGAGCTTGGATTTAACCAACATACCCGCACATTTTCTTCTATCAACAACTTCACGTGGAATTATATTATCCAGTCTTGTGCCACTGCCATTTTGTTAGAAAATTCTCCCTTTTTTTTACTTGAGACGTAGATATTTAAAAGGCTTTCTAACTAAAAGGTGTATAGTGGTTTAATGACTACTAAGTCGTGTGTCGTGTTCGGCTGAAGTGGTGATGAAATGTGAAATAAGACTTTTGTTTTAGATGCACATAGCTGACAGGCATACATACATTAAGCTGACATATTTTAATAATATTTTTGGCATAAGTAAAATACAAAGTAAAAACTTGACATATATTTTACACAACAACGTCTGATTCCAAACTTAACAGAGTGTATGTTATGGTAGCTAGACTTAAGATAAAGATACTTAGATTAGAAAATTAGATGTTTTTTGTTTTTGTTTTTTTTTTAAAGGACAACTCTTGCCTTCGAAATGTGTTTCTCATGTGTCTTTAAAGACACACAGTAAACGTACATAAAGAACTTACAAACTCAAAACAACCTATTGAGGATCACACGTGGGATAATCGTGGGACAGCCACGCTTCAACAAGAATGGGCCGGCTCGACCAGAGTGATACCACGGCCTCATAGAAGATTGGTGTGAAACAATGCTTGCGCTGTGTTTCACCAAGTGAGTGAGGATACCGGAGGCCCATATCCCAACCCCTCCCCCTTCCTCCTCCCCATCCCCCAAAGGTCAGCAACGCACTTGTGACGCCTCTGATGTTGCGGGTGTCCATGGGCGGCGCGACCACCAGGCAATACGTCTGCTCTTTTGCCTCCTATACCTTTAAAAAAATCTGATTGTGTTGCCCATGTCTGGTTGTAATCTGCAACACTTAGCCCAGTAGCAAGCAGCGTGGCAACCACTTAAAGTATTAAGACCAACCGTGAAGTCGCATTTGACACAGTCATGCTTGTCTAGGGTTTGAATCGAATCAATTTAAAATATATATATAAACTAGCTGAACCCCGCGGTGTTACCCACGGTTATCGTCGTACCGCGAGTAACGCTGCGGGACTAAGTTAGTCTAAAAAAAGTAGCCTAAGTTACTCCCTGGATCATCAGCTACCTGTCAGTGAAAGTCCCGTCAAAATCCGTCCAGCCGTTCCATAGATTACCCGGAACAAACAGACAGACAGACAGACCGACAGACAGACAGACAAAAATTTTTTTAACTACTTTTTTGGTATATGTACCGTGTATACATACATATACATTTAATAAAAAGCGGTTATTTTAATATTACAAACAGACACTCCAATTTTATTTATTTGTATAGATATATAGATATGTACCAATAGTAGATAATTTTAATTAATTGGAATATGTGAGGTACTAGCTTGAAATTAGAAACAACGTTAAACCTTTTAAACTTTTCAAACTCTAAACATTGTAACCTATAAACTAAGCTTTGTCGATTAAAATGTATGATGTAAATGTCAAGTACGTTATACGTATTATCATGTTAATTACCAACTTGTACACAAACATGGGGTAGAACCCGTTCAATAATTAATTGAGCTTTGTAACTTTATACCCATGGGAGGTTTCACCAGCCGGGTCAAGGTTGAACGATCGAAAAATCATTTAGCCAACGCGGTTTCGAACGCTATAATAGTAATTTGTACGAACTAGATTCTGAAACTATATTCAAAAGAAACAACTTTATGTGAATAGCCCCGTTTTTTATTTTCACTTGAATATTCATCGAGCTCCTTTTTGTTTTAACTAAAATGAATACATATTTTATAATAGTGTACTTTTCTGTTTGCTCTTGATAATGCAATGAGCTTTTCACAATCAAATCTGCGATAATATGACCATATAAGTAACTACTCGCACAGCTAAATGCCTCTATTTCTTTGGAAAAGGATCCAATTTTTGTCGTACTTTTCTTTATAACTAAAAACTGGTCAAGTGCGATTCGGACTCGTGCACCGAGGGTTCTGTACAAACCTTTTTAGGTATATTATCGCACGCTTAATAATTTTTTTTGAGTTTTAGTTCTAAGTATGGGGAAAACTAAAATTTTTTGCTTTTTTTTTCTATTTTTGTGTGAAAATCTTAATGCGGTTTACAGAATACATCTACTTACCAAGTTTCAAAAGTATAGTTCTTATAGTTTCGAAAAAAAGTGGCATACGGACGGACAGACAGACAGACATGACGAATCCATAAGGGTTCCGGTTTTTGCCATTTGGCTACGCACTCTAAAAATGCTAATCATAATTATTGTAATGTTTACTTAAACGTCCACAAGTTTACGTCACGCCACCAACGGCGGCCCGAGGTCCGCGGAAGATGTGGTGCCACAAGTTTCTTTGCTATTGTACGTTGCGCACCACATTAGATTTCTGTGTTGCGCACTTATACTACGTTTAAACAAACTCATAGGCGCCGTGTACTTCTCGGCGCTTACGTCATTTGGTCGCGAGAAAACTATCTCAAATTGCGTGCGCTGGCACTGATTGCTTTAACAGTTTGTTAGACGTCATAGCTAATGATAAAGCGCTGCAACCCCTCACTTTTATTTAACGCTCGATTCTACTGTTCATAAAATATTTATAATAATTGTCATACCGTAAGTTAAATATGACCATTGTTTCATATGGAGTAAATAAAAAAAAGTGATTTTGACGAATAAGAAAACTAGATTTGATTTAATCTGTATCAAATCGCTTAACTAGTCACTCCTTTGTATTTGTTCCGTGAGTCACTCTAAAATGAAACAATCATAGTCATTGCAAAGATTATATTGTTTTAAACTTTTATGGTCAGTAACATTAAAATAGGAATCTGCGGGATTGCTACCATGTACCTTTTTGTTTGTGAGTGAGAGAGAGGCAACAGCGCCGAAATATCGGATACTCACAAACAAAAAGGTACATGGTAGCAATCCCGCAGATTCCTATTTTAGTTGCAAAGATTTATACAGAACCACCATTAAACATACCACTACTACTATGTACATTGTTTATCATATATACTTATCAGTACTTGTCACATGATTAAGTAAATAAATCAAACTATTTATTTTTATATTAAAAAACGAGAAATTGATAGTATCTGTTAATTACTTTAGGTTGGTTAACAAAATTTAACTACCTCAATAAAAATTCACCTCATTAATTAAACTGTTTTTCAAGGAAATAATAAATGGCCAAAATATTCTGGCCAATTAACTAAGACGTCGAGGGAAAGCTTTCTTTATTAAAACATTAATTGAATAAAGAAATTGAGTAACGTAATGGAATAATAACTGAGGTTTTGTGAGCGATTTAAATAAACCTTCACAAGACACATTGTTCAGTATTACATCAGTTAAATAATGCTCCATGCTCGAGTACCCACCTTACTTTTTTTGTGGCATGTCGGACTCGAATTGACTAAAACCGCACGCCGTCTCGGGTACTAAAAGCCAGGGAACCAGGTGTACCCTCGCAAGGAAAATCCTGGAACCTTGACGTACCTCGGGCCATCTACGGTTCGCAGATGGCTCCCTACCGTGTCGGATCTCCGGTGTTCCCATTACTATCCCTAAGACGCACACGTTCCGCAGCGTCCGCGCCTCCACCCGAGCCTGTTTCTGCTAGGGTGACAGGTGGCCTCATCAATCACCCCAAGCTTGCGCTTATGGAGTACGGAGACCGTTCTGAGATGTCCAGCACCCGAACCACCTAAAGATACAATTCAATTAAACGGAATTTTGAATTATTAGGGCCAGTTTCACTACTTACTGATAAAGTCGCTGATAGGCTAATGTGAACATATCTGCGAGATAACTAAAGAGCGCGGTCATACACGTCGTATGTATATACAAATATTAAGGTCAGATATATATATAAGTATATTTTTATCAGCAACCTTTGTCTCTTAACTACCTGAAACTTTATCAAAAACTGATGATACTAGCGATTAGTATTAGTATCTCCTCACTATCGAAACGATTTTCCGGTTTTTTAATTTATACTTCCTGTATTACATTTGTACGAGGCGGACTAAATGACACATGGCATTATCTACCAGTCAACCTTGAGTTGGTTCAGAAAGGGACATAGTAGATGCCTATCCTATCTATACAAATAAATAAAATTGTAGTGTCTGTTTGTAATATTAAAATAACAGCTTTTTAATCAATGCATATGTATGTATACACGATACACATACCAAAAATGTAGTTAAAAAAAATTTTGTCTGTCTGTCTGTCTGTTTGTTCCGGGTAATCTCTGGAACGGCTGGACGGATTTTGACGGGACTTTCACTGGCAGGTAGCTGATGATCCAGGGAGTAACTTAGGCTACTTTTTTTAGACTAACTTTGTCCCGCGGCGTTACTCGCGGTAGAACAATAACCGCGGAAAACACCGCGGGGTTCAGCTAGTCATATATATGATAGGAAAAAGAGAGAAGGGAAGAATTTTTTTTAGTATATCGGTTTCTGAGTAACAATAATAATGTTAATGCTGTAGAAAATACATACACGAATTAAAAAAAATTAATTTGATATAAAATACTTTTTATATATTCAACAGATAGGTAAATGTATTCCTAATTGTATCCTCTACTATCAGAAGGTAACCACAGACGGTTTTCTGTCTAAAATTATAGTCCTTGGTTAAAAACTTAAGCAGTAAACTGAATTAGTTTATACAGTTATTCACGCTTTTTTATGTTACATATGCATCATGAAGGAACTTTTGAGACGCTATAACTTCACTACCTGTATACCTGAGGACGCCACAATCCATTTACTTAATCGACTTTTGAAACTTAGACTGAAACTTTAGGAATCTGTTGGCAGTTTATCTAATCTCATTTGACTAAAAGTAGGTTGGCAAAGTGTTTAAATAAATTGCATGTGTATATCATTGAGGATTATATATTCAATTAATCAGAAACTCAGTTGATTGCATCTGCAGGAAGTACACAATAAATTAATTACCTTGTTGGTATAACTGCTTCACAAGTTTGTTATAAATGGATAAGTATTAAAATTACGGAACTACGTTAACGTTAATATTATTGTAAAGCTCGATTTGAGTTACTTAAAATTTATATTAATTAAAATGTACTCAACTAAACACTGGGATCAAACTGTCTTACTAACACAATCAATTAATTAATTAGTCAATATTATCTTTTGTCCGTGTTAAAAATAAACACTAATATATAAAGCTGAAGAGTTTGTTTGTTTGTTTGAACACGCTAATCTCAGGAATCACTGGTCCGATTTGAAAAATTCTTTCAGTGTTAGATAGCCCATTTATCGAGAAAGGCTATAGGCTATAAATGATCAGGCTAAGACCAATAGGAGCGGAGCACCAATGAAAAATGTTTCGAAAACGGGGGAAAATTACACGCTACGGGCAATAGGACGCAAACGAGGTTGCGTGGGTCGGCTAGTATAACATAAAGTGGGATGCTACGTTATCCTGAATCACATATTAAGACGAGACTTGTAGTATGCATAATTGATTAATTTACCGTGGGAGAGCCACGCTTCGTCATAAATGGTCCGGCTCGACCAGAGTGATACCGCGGTCACACAGAAAACCGGTGTAAAATAGCGCTTGTGCTGTGTTTCTCCGAGCGAATGTGGATATCGGAGGCCCATACCCCACTACAGTTTTTACCACTTTTTTACTATGGCTTACGTCATATCACATAATATCTGATTTTATTTACAAGAAAAATAAAACTTTTATTACGACTTTTAGTCGTCAGAGAGTTAAACATTAAGGCTAAATTACAATATCTTAGCATCATTTAAAAAAACTCATTCATCAAAAGACTAGTGTAGAGTTCTACTTGTGGCACGCTATGCTTTGTTATTGATCCATTCATGAAAGGACATAACCGGTCAAATTCCAATGTCATTTCTGATTCTCATTTATAAAATGTCGCTAAAAGATTCCGCTGTTTTTATCATACAGTTCTGAAATTCGTTATTCAAAATTTAATACTCAAAGTAATATGGAATACCTATTTTCTGTGAGTATTTTTTGCGCTCAAATTAAGTTTAATATTCGATAGATACAGAGTAGACAAACTGTTTAAAACAGTTTTGTGTGTCTATGATATAGAATAAGTTTTAATTATTGTGAACAATATAATTTAAGTAAACAATAATAATAAGAAATCTTAAGATCAATCTTTGGTAGTCGACGAATACTAAATACCGAATATTCAATATTTCTAGTAGAATATCATTATATCTCAGAGGACCTTACTATGTACCAATTGGTTTCAAATAATAGTAGCAAACTCTCACTCAATTGTGCATCTGTATGACCGATAATATTCCAATATGAGCGACCACAACATTTGACGAGGTGTTTGGGCTAGTAGACCACTTCAACCACTGGCAACATCTGCCCTATGAAATAGATCACAGTGACAACCTGACCTGAATAATCCCCAAATAATAATATCACATGTGTAAACTACATACGAATAAAAATGCTAAAATGACTTGTGTTTTTAAGCCACGGCTACATTATCAAAATGCATGGCAAATTAATGATTTCAGTCACGAACCTTTTCCCCTGAAAGCCATCGTCATAAGGATGAATAATGATTTTTTTAGTGAAATTATATACTCATTCTTTTATCTATAATTAAAGGTTTTTTATTAGATAAGTGAGAAACCTTTTGTTCGAAATAACATTGTTAAACAATACCTGCGTGTTAAAAGTCATAAATTTCACAGTAATACATTATATTTTAACTAACTTAACTGTTTTGTTAGTTTTATATTTTTATAACAAAAAAAAACAAGTTTAGAGTGCTTGTTTTAATAGCGGGATAACGATTACAATAAAATTTATTCAAAGAAAATATTATAAAATAAATTAACTTACTTAGTTAAGGTCATCTTTCTGTAATAGTATTTCATTCAACTTCATTTTTAATAAAAGAAAATTATACCAAATTACTGCATAGTCACTACAAATTGACATAATTAACTTTTACCAAAACAATCCCAATATCATTTTACTTGTATCTTTGTTACCACAGTCAATTTAACACAAAAAAAAATGAACTCCAAATACATAAATATGAAGGACAGTAAAAAAATCTAAATACAATCAAAAATGGTACAAGCTCCAGGCGACGTCACGTTAAGTGCAAATATCGTTCTTCGCTATAAAACTCTAAATGAGTCTAGTTAGACGTCTGACAGTCACGATATGAACCGACTTCTCTGAAATGTTAGTAAGTCATGAAAACGGGCTTATTCAAAATCTGAAATAGAACTTTAATTTCGTATCAGTACTGGTTACACGTTTTTATTGGCCTCGTTACTGGTAATATCGAAAAGGATGAAGTGTAACTCTTTATCTAAATGAAATTATTGTTTTTTTATATTATGCATGTCTATTTAAAAACATTTGTCTTTTAGCACTACACACTACAGACGAGATGTATGAAATAAGTACTTAATTTTTTGATTCTGAGTAATTATAGAATTAATACAGAACATTTTTTAACAACTTAAGCTTTATTATTTAACATTTTGGATCGATCAACTAGTCATTAATATAACGTTTCAAAAGTGTCTGAAAAGGCCTACCGGAAATAGAAGCTGTTTGATTTGATTTGTTTACTCAGTTATGGATTAAGAGAGAAAAGATAACCATTTAAACTCAGTGTCTATTGGTTCAGCGTTTTAATTTATTGTATCAAAATCATTGTCATTGTTTACTATAAATAAAAAATAAAGATACTTAACATAATCGTTTTATACTGTTTCAATGTATGGTATTTACTAACAATAAAAAATAGAATACGATCGACAACAAAGCTATTCGAAACGCAACAATAAAACAAATAATATTTGCGAATGCAGACCACAGTCAAATGACTGTTATGGCTCAAAGTCATGATAATACTACAACTGTTACAACTGGCTACATTGAGGCCACGACTTCTGGGGGTGAGGTAGAAATTATGACGGCTGTATTACTTCTTTCTAGCCTTTATTACTAAGATTATTAGTGTCGGCTACTAGTTCAACCAGCTTTACCTGAATATCAGTTTTTTGAAAAGGGTACCCCCTGAAGGCAATCTAAATTCGAAGATTGAACTAGTTGTTAGCATATTTAACGGTACTGACTGTACAATAACGATCACCATAGATATTCATGACAACCGGAACTGAGGATAGGTATAAGCTAATATTTCTATCAATATTTTATGTACTTAAACATAATATATTAGTAAAACAGTAGTATACTAAAATGTATTTACATATATTTATAGCAATTAGATAAGTTGAATAAGCTGTGGTCAAGTGACGGGAACAGCGTGGCAGGTTTTTGGCGGATAACTGTCATGGCGGGACTGGTAACATTCACAAGCAAGATATAAAAGTGTATAAAATTTTAAAATCTCTCAAAGAACATTAGAGTTTAGAAAAGAGAACAGGGTTGTTTTATTAACGATAAACAACAATATATATATTATAATGTATAAAATATACCCTACTAATATTTTTTTAGCCTATAGTGTTGTCTAGCCCCTCGTCTGGTGCACGTCTACCCGATGGTCAATGAAAAAATAGGCATGACGACAATGAAAATAAGATTTGATACACACACATGTAGGTATCAATAACGTTTCTTATCTAAGAAATCCAAATTCATAACAATTACTGAAATACTTGAAATATTACTGCAAAATTAGTAATGAACCTATCTAAAAGCCTAAGTAGGTACATTAAATTAATAATTATGCCTCGTTATTTAAATTATACAATTATTAACTGCCTCGTTGGTCTAGCGGTTGACGTATGCGACTGCTGATCAAGAGGTCTCGGGTTCAAATCCCGGGTCGGGCCAAAAGTGTTATTGAGTTTTTCTGATTATAGAAACACTAAATAACAGCTCGGAGTTTGGAAGTTGGGGTCTGAACCCCCCCGTGCCTCGGAGAGCACGTAAAGCTGTCGGTCCTGCGCCTGATCTCTCCCCGGTCGTGTCGGTTAACCGTCCCATCGGATTATGAGAGAGAGGGAACAGAGAGTGCACTTGTGTTCGCGCACACACTTGTGCACTATAATATCTCCTGCGTAGTTGGTTGGTCTCTGTTGAGACTGGCCGCCGTGGCCGTAATCGGCTAGGAGAACATCATCATGTGATATACAGTTCGTCGTTCTTTTTTTACGGAATAGGGGTCAAACGAACAGACGTATCGCCTGATGGTAAGCGATTACTGCCGCCCATAGACACCCGCAACACCAGAGGCGTCACAAGTGCGTTGCCGGCCTTTGGGGGACAGGGAGGGAGATGGTTGGATTTCGGAAGTCTTCCATTCGGAATTGCTGTACTCGAGTTTAGTGGCCCAAACCATGTTGCATACCCAAATAGATTACAACCAATAAAATTTCTACATTCCCCTATTACTGATATTTAGATGTTATCTTATAACTTTCCTACATCTCTCATACTGTTATTATATCTATACAAATAAATAAAATTGGAGTGTCTGTTTGTAATATTAAAATAACCGCTTTTTAATAAATTCATATATATATGTATACACGGTACACATACCGAAAATGTAGTAAAAAAATTTTTTGTCTGTCTGTCTGTCTGTCTGTCTGTTTGTTCCGGATAATCTCTGGAACGGCTGGACCGATTTTGACGGGACTTTCACTGGCAGGTAGCTGATGATCCAGGGAGTAACTTAGGCTAATGTTTTTAGACTAACTTTGTCCGGCGGCGTTACTCGCGGTACAACAATAACCGCGGGTAACACTGCGGGGTTCAGCTAGTATTGAAATATAATTTGTCTTGATAAATTGAAGCTAGATTTCGTTACATTTATTCAATACACACTAGCCTTCGACTATCTATACTAATATATAAAGCTGAAGAGATTGTTTGTTTGTTTGAATGCGCTAATCTCAGGAGGCGCTGGCCCGATTTGAAAAATTATTTCAGTGTTAGATAGCCCATTTATCGAGGAAGGCTATAGGCTATATATCGGAGCACCAATGAACAATGTTTCAAAAACGGGGGAAAATTTTCACGCTACGGGCACTAGAAGACGCAAACGAGGTTGCGTGGGTCACTAGTCTATACTAATATATAAAGCTGAAGAGTTTGTTTGTTTGTTTGATTGTTTGTTTGTTTGTTTGCTTGTTTGTTTGTTTGAACACGCTAATCTCAGGAACTACTGGTCTGATTTTAAAAATTCTTTCAGTATTAGATAGCCCGTTTAACGAGGAAGGCTATAGGCTATATATCATCACGCTAAAACCCATTGGAGAGGAGCACCAATGAAAAATGTTTCAAAAACGGGGGAAAATTTTCACGCTACGGGCACTAGAAGAAGCAAACGAGGTTGCGTGGGTCACTAGTAATTAATATAAGACACACAAACACTCACAAGAACCATTTTGATGAAATAAATTTATTGAAGAAATTGGTTCATACTTCTAAATTCTGAAACCTATACATAAAAACACATATTAACGGCATTATCTATACTAATATATAAAGCTGAAGAGTTTGTTTGTTTGTTTGAACACGCTAATCTCAGGTACTACTGGTCCGATTTGAAAAATTCTTTCAGTGTTAGATAACCCATTTATCGAGGAAGGCTATAGGCTATATATCATCACGCTCAAACCCATTGGAGAGGAGCACCAATGAAAAATGTTTCAAAAACGGGGGAAAATTTTCACGCTACGGGCACTAGAAGACGCAAACGAGGTTGCGTCACTAGTAATTCATATAAGACACACAAACACTCACAAGAACCATCTTGATGAAATAAATTTATTGAAGAAATTGGTTCATACTTCTAAATTCTGAAAACTATACATAAAAACACATATTAACGGCATTATTGAAGTATAATATTTTAAATATTATAGGGACGCCAATAAAAACTTCAAAAAATATTGAGGCCGGCCAGACGGTTTGCTGTAGGGTTTGCTTCAAGTTTTCCTTCTTTTCTATCAATATCATGTATTGTATGTTTATAACTAAACTAGCTGAACCCCGCGGTGTTACCCGCGGTTATTGTTGTACCGCGAGTAACGCCGCGGGAAAAAGTTAGTCTAAAAAAAGTAGCCTAAGTTACTCCCTGGATCATCAGCTACCTGCCAGTGAAAGTCCCGTCAAAATCGGTCCAGCCGTTCCAGAGATTACCCGGAACAAACAGACAGACAGACAGACAGACAGACAGACAGACCGACAGACAGACAGACAGACAAAAATTGTTTTAACTACATTTTTGGCATATGTACCGTGTATACATACATATGCATTTAGTAAAAAGTGGTTATTTTAATATTACAAACAGACACTCCAATTTTATTTATTTGTATAGATAATCAAACACAAGGAAGAAAAAAATAAACAAAACACATTTGAGACTTTATAGTGTGATGCATAGATATTTAATCAAAATTAAACGCAAATGCTGACATGACAATAAACAGATTATATTTCAAAATCAGAACGCCCAGTAATATTTGACACGAAAAAAAGTCATTAAGAACAATTTTGATTGGAAATAAAAAGACACTTTGATTATGATTTATTTAAATGGATAAGTTATAATTTATCTATATACTAAGATTTTAATATCGAGATAATAGTGTTTGCGTTTGGCTTTGGACGTATTTAATTGGCTTATGACATACTGGCACGCTATTTCTGTGTACTAAGTGAGTTGAACCAGCATTTATAAAAAAATAAATGTTTCTTGGACAGGGACAACATTTTTAATTAAAATTTTATTTTGAGTATGAACATTTTTAATATTTTCATAGAAGTACAGGATATATATTTATGAGCGTGTTTGAGTGCTTTATAAAATTTAGTAGTCTTTAGTTTGAAACTTTGAGGTTTTGATTTCGATTATTTTCGATTAAGATAAGAAATTATCAAGTAGCTATGTAGGGGGACAGATGTATCATGTGTGAGGGTCCTTCAATCAGGCGAGGCGCGAGAACTTCGAAGATTCGGGGTTGGTAGTTTCTTCAATTCCTTCATTACTCCGTAGTTCGACGTATATTCGGTAGATGTATTTGTGTTTTGCGTTGTATGTTGAAGTCGCTACAGTTAATTGTTTTATTGGCAGGAAGTCTTTTTAGTTTTTAAGATTATTTAAACGTCGTCTTTGTGGTAATGACAAGTATTAATTTCAGTATCTTAATAGAAAGAAGACTTAGAAAATATCAATAAAATAAAATAGTTAGGTTCAAAATACTTTGCGAAACAAATCTTAGTCGAAAAATGGCTAAATGTAAATTTCAAGATGGTTATTACTTAACATTAGTGAAATCTATGACTTAATGATAAACCAAAAACCCAATATATGTATTTCAAACTAAGTACATAAGTCATATCATTATAATTTATTATGGAGAACTTAATGATTAGTAAGTAGATCTAATCGAAGGACAGTTAAATATGCTTAATACGAAATCAACTATACATAAAACATGATCAGATTAGAAATCTATATACCTGTCATGTATCTAAAATCTTTTTGTTTTAATGTGGTTTTGCATTCGATCCCTGTAGGTGCGATGTTAAACATCAGATCTGTATTCCTTAAGGCGCAGTAAACGCGCGGACTTTGCCTTCATTATCGACTACAAAACAAGCTTATAGATTACAGACTAATAAACAGTCAGCCTTTTGCCATCAACTATATATTATATTATAAAGTACATATAATATTTACCAAAAACATACACATTATAAATAAAATACTTAATTAAAAAATAAAGATTTTATTAATAATGCCAATTGTTTATTTTTGAACATTATGATTTAAGGGTCTTAGTTCAAGTTACAGCAACTTGTACCACGGCAGCTAGAGGATTGATAAACATACTAATATATTTCTAAACACTTTCATTTTATATATTAATAGTCAGGCACTTAACCGACTATTGTGCTCATCACATAATTATGTTACACAATTATTAAAGTAGTCCGAAAAAAATCGCCATGAGCGATAGGACCACCAATCGTAATGTCTTTGTTATTTATATTTTGTTATGTTTTTTTTTTAAATACACACAGTAGAGTCAACTGATAAATAAATTATTTAGCGTAGAACGCACGAGCACCACTAGACAAGCAAGGTTGTCAACGTTAAGGGAATACTTAATGCATTAAGACTACGTTTATACGGATTAGTACAGAAAGTTATAAATAAATTGAGGAGGTGAAAAGAGGGTTCTGTAATCCAGGATCTACTAAATATATTGGCAACTTTTTTTTTGGTTTAAAGAAATTCCAAACGATACAAATTCGACATCCATTAGTAAAGATTAGTAACGACAATGGCAGTTCTGTACGTCATCACTCACAGACCATTATACTGTTGCTATTCTTCGAACAAGCTTAAACAGATTAATTTAAAGACCTTCGTAGGAGTTGTTTTTAGTTGCGTAATATTTTAGGTTATATTCTTATTTTACAGGATCTTATATTATGTAGTATAAAGTAGAGTTTAAGAATATATTTTTATTTCTGTATTGTAACTTGTGTGGAATAATAAAGCTTTATTATATTATTATTATTATAATATTTTAGGTTTCAATTTTAGGATAACTAATTAAGTTAGTTTAGGATCCCCGTATTTTTCTCATGAATACGAAATATGTAAATATCGAGAAATTGCTTAATTGATTTTTGAATAGCTTTAGACACCAAAAGAGAAGAGTAGGGAAAGTGCTGAAGCCTATGTGCTTAATTAAGAATCAAATCAATATCTCCATGACAAAAGTGGTTGGTTTAGCCGTGAAAGCGTAAAAGACAGACAGACAAACAGAGCTAGTTTCTAATTAATGATATCAGTATGGATTGATAAGTCATTGTTTTATGAGGTTCGAAAGTAGGAATGCTCAAATTGGTGAGTGTACTGTATTGTAATAATTTTTTTTTTAATTAACTTTTTAGTATATTTACATAAAAAGTACATAAATATTTGAAGTCCCTGACTCCTAAGCTAGGCTCATGACCTGTGTTACAGAAGTCAATGTCTTCTCCCATTAAAAGACACACATAAATCTTATGCAAATTGGTACAGTGATGTGATAAAAGTGCGTAGTGAGGTGTGTGATGTGAGTTTGTGATGTGTATATATAAGTTATGTAAGTGTATAGGTGTATTTTTATGTTATTGTATATACGATGAATCCTTAGTCTTCTATAATAATAGTTTTTCAGTTTGGTCATAGTCTATACGAAGCAACCAATTTTTCAATTTAATATTAGTTTCGTGACAAGATAAAGGATGAATGTTTGTTAATTTATTTATTCTATTATATTAGAAAGTGGACATAAAGACATGTTGCCGCCTAGCAGAGGCTGTACGATAGGTCCCGGTTAACCATACATTTGTTATGGTACGTTTCTTATTGTATCCCTCAGCATGACAAGGGGTGTTCCTGTGCTGCTTTGCAAGTAATTGCAGTATATATAAATATATAAATACTTTTCAAAAGTGAAGTTGAAATAACCGCTCAATATTGCGTGCTTATGTATTCTGATGTTAATATTTAGTGTAGATAACAGTGCGAGTTTTCTTAACCTATTTGCCTATACTCATCATCAGCAACCCATAACGTCCCACTGCTGGGCTCCAGTCTCCTCTCAGAAGAGGGTTAAGGCCATAGAAATGTTCCTATACAAACTAGATTAAAATAAATCACACTAATATATATAGGTTTGTGATTTTGTGACTGAGTATGTTTGTTACTTCTTCACGCAAAAACTTGATTTGGAGGAATCTTTACAGTAATATAGCTTACACATCAGAATAACACATAGGCCATCGTTTGCCGCGATAACCGATATATACGCGGGAGCATATACGCAGGAGCCGCGGGCAACAACTAGTATTTAATAAAGCATGAACACATAACGCATGCCTATGCTTAAATAGGTAATATTCTTGAGATTTTTATAGATTCTAAAAGAAGAGGAAAGAAAAATCATAATTATGTAACGCATTTTAGGTGAATATCTCAATCAAATACCACTAATTTCACGCCTCATTATAACCCGGGATGCTTAGAGACTATGAAATACCTGAAAGACACATTAATTGAAAACATTCAGTGCGGAATACAAAATATCAAGATCTAAAAATTCAATTAAAAAAATTTGGCAGAAAGTTTAAATGAACACAAATAAGGTTGATAATGATTTTGGATCAGCGGACCAGAACAAATAAAATAATTAATAACTGAAAATTCGTTTCGCTGGAGGATCAAAGAAGCGACATTCATTTACAAAATACAATTTATATTTCCAGTTTCAGTTTGTAATTACAGTTAGGGTCGCGGTTGTGAGAATTCGAAATGAATTCCGTTTTAAATAATGATGAAATTGTATCCTAAACAAACATCGTAAATCATGCTATCTGATCAATATCAACAATTTTTTTCATTAGAGGTCGCTAAAACACTTTTACTTATAGTGACTAAACTGACTGATTGGTGCTATAGAGCACTAATATTAGATCTGAATCTCCGCACAATCCATGTAATAATAATAATAAATATAAACATCTTATATATAACATCTTACACACAACGCCATCTAGTCCCAAGCTAAGCAGAGCTTGAGTTATGGGTACTAGGCAACTGATATAAATATATACAAACTTTTTTTTTTGTAAATACATACATGTAATATGCATAAAAAGCCCCGAAACAAATATTGAAAATTATAAATCAATTTTAATTTCAGTGTGTATACCACTAAAATTCTGAAAATGATAGATTATTTTTTTCTTGTCTGTATCACTCCATATCATATTAGCCACCATAGATTATTGGCAAGCGTTTAAAAATATGGCACCTACTGAACAGTGATAAAATTAGTTAAGAGCGGTGTTTTGCTTTAAAATCACAGGAAAAGACTGAAATTGATAAGAAAGTAAATATCTACGACATCGGTATTATTTTTTTAAAATATAAATTTACAATTTAAGAGATAATTACTTTGTATGGTTTGACTTATTTAACAAAAAGAACAAAGCTAACCCGACATCAAAAACATCAAGGGCACTGAAAGAGGAAAAAAATATTTGGAAACTAAATTTAAAAGATTATAAAATATTTTTAACAAAGTATTACATTACAAAGGCACTTGGTACCTAATGGTGTATTTAAATTCCGTGCCGAAGTCAAGTCAAATTAGGTACGGAACTATAGTATAACATCCATAGGCAAACTGCAAAGTTCAAGAGTGACAATAACATTTATAACATCATTACTAATAATGATATCGCTATCATCTTATGTGAGATTTACGAGGATTATCATTATTGTCTTCATATATTTTTCCTTATTTTTTTTGCGGTAGGTACAATATGTAACATTGCGAAAAGTTTAAGCTGTTCACCGCTGTCGCTGATGACCGTTTGCCTCACACAAGTCCTCCTACGGAATACCATCGATTTCTAATGTAAAGAAATAAAGCCAATAGGATGAATAGACAGCAGAATATTAGGATAACAGATAGGATAAAAAGAATAATAAGTAGGGTGATAGAACTGGTATTAGAGATAGGATCACAAGTCTCAGATGTGGGAATTAAGACTGCAATAGCTTCAATAGAACGAAGCTACATAACTGTTTATCCTGTGTCTGTCTCGTCTTTTTCTTCTGTCTCTAATTAAATAAATCACTAGAACCAAGACATCGACTGATTTACATCACTAATAATATCAGTGTTGCTTAATGTTTGTACTACATATGTATTTATTTTTTGTAGGAATCCTTCTTCTTCCTTACGACACTATGATCATTGTGATAATATAATAATAATATATCTTTATTGTACACCAGAAGATTATAAAAAGAACTTAAAACTAGGTATGTAGGTACAAGTGGCGGCCTTATTGCTCGAAGGCAATCTCTTACAGGCAACCATGGGATGGAGAAGTAAGATTAGGAGAATGTACTGGGTAGTTTCTAGTGTGTTGAAAGATAGATTAGAAAGGAAAAATTATAGTAGTATGATGTATCATAAGTGAATAGT
This sequence comes from Spilosoma lubricipeda, assembly GCA_905220595.1. Lineage (NCBI taxonomy): Eukaryota > Metazoa > Arthropoda > Insecta > Lepidoptera > Erebidae > Spilosoma > Spilosoma lubricipeda. Next base: position 13,546,534 of record HG992290.1, on the reverse strand, counting down.
AATACATAGTTGGGGTCATAATAAATGCAAGATAATACAAACTAGGTGTGAGATAAATTTACAAATACAAATACTAAGTGACATATTGTGACCTAATTAACTAAAGTTAAAAAGGAAAGAAATAAAAAAGTAAAAACAAAAAACAAAACAAAAAAAAAATTGGTTACAGAACACTGGTGTCTCCCAGGTAGAATTCCTTTACCAGTTTCTTAAATGCAGTCAGTGTTTGTGCACGTCTTATAGCGACTGGTAGGGCGTTCCACAACCGAACTGCTTGGACAGAGAAGGAGTGGTCGAGAAATTTGGTAGAATGGCCAGGCATTTTCAGCTTTAAATTCTCTGACGATCTCAGAAACTTCAAATGTGTGTCGTGCAAGAAAGTAAATCGCAATTTAAGGTAACTTGGGGTAAAAAGATTAAAAATAATAATATAAAGACTTCAAACAAAAAATATGTGTTACAACTGATTTTCTGAAAATATAAGTGATCGAATCATAATAGTTAAAAATATATTGAGCTAAATAGAGGACTTCCTGCATTCTTTAATGGATTAAAAAACTACGATTCCGCTCGTAACTAGCAAATAATCTGATTGATTCTCAGTAAAAGATAGTTAGACCCTTTTAAATACAACATTTTAAACTATCCAATTCAAACTCATTACTGTAGTTGTACTAGAAATTATCTTCTCCAGGGCTTGGTTGCTAATTATATCGGGTAAATTCTATTAACACAAACTACAGCAACTATAAATAGACGACCTAATTATACGTTTCTTCTCAATTTTAATAACTAATTATATATTTTCGGACATCTAACACACAACACCATCTTGTCCCAAGCTAAGCAGGGCTTGTATTATGGGTTAGTACCCATGGGTTGTCTAGTGACAACCGATATAAATACATTTATATTTTTCTTTATAAATACATACATATTTTACATAGAAAACGCCCAAATTCCGAAAAATATATTTGCAGATCATACAAATATTACGTTAAACTCGGGAAATGAACCCTAGATCTCAAGCACAACAGTCGCATATGCTACCACTGCGCCACCGAGGCAGTCAATTCATAAGTAAATAATTATAATAACCCAATTAATAAGTATGAAATTGTTCCCTGTGTATTGTAAAGAGTATTTTCATGGCATAGGAGCAAATCAGGAGACGGATCATCAGATAGGAAATGACTATCGTTGTCCATGAACTGTAACTACAAAAGACTTTAACATCCTTGCATTGCAACCTCAAAAACTTAAGTAGGAGGACCTACAGTTCTTCTGGTAAAAAAATTGATAAACTGCAGTTTTGAGTAAGATCATTGTCTTAGAATCTCATCCAGCCAGCTCAAGTGTATCGTGGCATGGGTTTCGCACGCTAAAAATAAATAAGAAATGGACTGTTGCATTGAAAAAAAAATTAAATAAATATCATATATCTTTTTTTTAACTTTATTACTTATTTTGATACACAAAAGAAATGAAGTTTATTTTAGCTACAAATGCATTTAAGTTGTACAAATAGGCCATCATTTTTGTTCCTTATCTTATGAAACCTACAGATTTAACTTTTAGATTATTTTTTCAAGTTCTCAAGTAAATAGAGAAGACAAGGGGTATCTTTGACTGTAGCAAAATTATCGGAGGTCATGAAGTTGGACGTAAGTTTAGGTTTGAAATTGTACCTCGCGGCACTTTATATAAGGTTGAACTTATTTAGGCTTCCGGTAAGAAGCTCGTTCTATATTGAAAGTAGTCCTTTCACGATACTTAACCTTCATTTTGGCTGTTTAAGTTTGTAAAATTATCTGTCTTTTTTTATTTCTCATTTTTACCGAAGCTTAAGTAGGCAGGAAAACATTTTCACTCAATTACTGTTAAATCTGGTTTAACTTAGTAAAAACCATATTAAACGGCAGATTATCACGTTTTTTTAAAAAGAAAAATCGGGTATATTTTTTGTAATGTTTGGAAAATTTAAATTGTGTTCTCTTAAACCCAAAACATAGATTGGAGTGATATAAATGTAATATTTAGAATTTTTTCTTCACCAATTTAACAAACAGTTAAATATTCAGGAGATACAAATTACGTTACAATGTTATTATATGAATATTTCAAATTACTAGGCAAAATATATAAAAATACATTCTAGAATCAAACTCACTTGTACTTATTCCACTATTTTAATTACATTTACACCTGACCGGTTTTGCCTTATGGTTACGCTACGCTACGGCTACGCCTCAAAGGTTAATGGTTATACAAAATACTAGCTTTTGCACGCGACTTTGCTCACGCAGACTTTCATCTCCTGATTTGATCCCCTTAGGGGTGAAATTTCAAAATTTCTTAGTGCTTACTTACGTTATATAAAGGACCTACTTGCAAAATTCCATAATTCTAGGTTCAGCGGTTTGGGCTGTGCGTCGATCTCTGGGTATTTCAGTGACCTTCCATATATATATATATATATATATATATATATATGTATATATATATATATATACATTTACATCTAAAACCTAACATCTGTAGGGGTTCATAAAATTATACAAAGTTAAAGTAATGACATGAAATTACAAAATATAATTCTAAAATATTATTTTAATGGTTAAAATTATTTTGTTGTGTGCCATATAAAATAATCGATAGACTCGTACCTCTTCTAATTTTAAATTCTAGTACTTACTGACAAATAACACCATTGTAGGACGCTTTACTCTTTGAAAAAAGTGGGTCCAAAACTAGTTATATACCCCTAAAAAGATGTGTAACATATATTAACTCATGTGCGATATACGGTTTTCCATATATTCTAAATAATAAAATTATTACTCAAGATTTATTTTCTATCTTAATCAAACCATGGAAGAAAGTTTCAAGTTTCATCATTTTACCAGATATATGAAATAAGATTATGAGAAAATCTAAATTAGAAATATGTATCATGATCAAGTACACAGCTTAATCACTTTCTCAAAATATCTTTAATTATTTTTAAAAGACTAAACTTAACCACGAAAGCCTATCTATTTTATTATATTTAGAAACTACACGGCATTGTCTTTTAATTGCTTTAGGCATTTACTTCATGAATTTGAATGTAAACTTTAAACCCGTTTTGCATGAATAATAAACAGAGTATAGAACTTTCCTACCAATGGTGTCTATTATATAGATGGCCTAGATGTATTTAGACTAGATAATAAAAGTTCTAAGAATACGAAATTCGATATAGCAGTAACCATTTCCAAGTAAAGTAAATATTTTGCAATCACGTAATGTAAGAAAATCAACAATAGTGTTAGAGAAACCGCAAACTTGCGTCACCGCCCTAAATGTAATTACAACATATACATTGATATAGTAATATACGTATATAGTTTGACCACTATCTTTTCCGTTCAATTATCAACCTTTTATAAAAGCAGCTAAAATACAATTCTAAATAACGGATCATTTTTAACATCAATCAAGAGAACTTTTTGCGTATAAGCCATCGATATTAACCGGCGATGATTAATCTACATTGTGGCAAAAATTCCAACTATTATTTGATATTTTAAATAATTGCCACGCCATTTATTTCACGTTTCAAGGTTGTAATTATTGAACCTGAAAGTGTAGTTCGTACAAATTAGTATATTACTAACAAAGTTGAAAGCTAGTCTATAGTAAGCCTGGCTTAATTTTGATCAGATCATACTTATCTCGGACTTACTGACACATTTGTGGATTCATTTCTTTCTAGCTTAAATAACGTACTTCCGAAAATTGGGGCAGACTTAACACATTACAGTTTCAGCACAAGGAAAATGTAAGATATCATTCTAGGAATTTTAACTAACAAATAGGTAGGATTTTAAAATAAGGATTTCTTTTTTCTTACGGGATTTAAGCGGACTGCCTCGGTGGCGCAGTGGTTGCGTACGCGACTGCTGTTCTTGAGGTCTCAGGTTCGATTCCCGTGTCGGATCAAATGTTTGTATGATCTGGAGTTTGGTGTTTTCTATCTATAATATGTATGTATTTACAAAAAAAAAGTATATAAGTATTTATATCAGTTGTCTAGTACCCATAATACAAGCTCTGCTTAGTTTGGGACTAGATGGCGTTGTGTGTTAGATGTCCCAAATACTTATTTATTTATTAATTTATTTATTTAAGATACTGCTTTATATTTGTTTGTATAAATCCACGATCACAACCTAAACATCAATTATGTCTACTGTGAATGTGAATTTTAGAACTTACACAATCGTTTTTTAAATGTAAATGTAATGGTGTAATAAGAAGTTAATTCTAAGTAACCCTTAGAGAAATGGTGTTCAATTTTATCAATATATATAAGTGTATATTTTTTAGGCAAATCCGGATGAAAACAGACTGCCTATCGTGTCACACTCCTCGCCATGTAAGTGGATTTTACTCCCTACAATACATCAATCACACTTGACATTTTTTCGCAAGTCTTTGAGTTGGCTTGTGCCGCAATAGATTCGTTTATTTAATATAATATTCTGCCTTCCTATTTGTTTTCTTATAGATAAACTTAGTTATTTTTTGTTTGTAGTACATATTTACTTTGGCTTATTTGTTAAAAATAATTGTGTTTCAATGGTATTTGCTTTGGTTTCTTATCGCAAAATGTTTAATTCCTCATTTCTTTCCTTATATGATATATTATATATATATTAATAAAACATTTCTGTTATAAATACAGCTTTAAATACGGAAGACATAATTATTACTTTAACTATTTATGACATGTTTCACTTGACTTAACTTTACTGTGTGATTTTAGTTTTCATTGGAGACAAGGGCGAAAAAGGAGATAATGTAAGTATTAATTCGTTTTGAAAAACATAATATTTTCTCCCAAACACCAATAACAAATTAACAAACACATAAAAACAATATTTGTTAATATAAATAAAACAAAGTAGTAAGTACTTACTCTAAGCCAACACTTTTGTTTTGGGCAATCCAAAAGCTTTCCAAAGTTTTGTGCGTGCGTCTTTCCCAAGTTGGCAAAGATTCGCTAATCCAAAGGATCGCTGTCACCCTACCTGAATCAACTTAGACGCAACTTGTAAGTCAGGTCACGTGCATCGTTACATCGATATGTAGTAAAATTCGCGTGTTTCGCACAATCGTGAACAGAAATTCTTAGAGAATTGGGTCAATAAAAGAAAAGATGTTGTGTTTTATATAAAAAAGAAGTGCAAAATTTAAACAGGCGTTGGAGAGATACGTGTAATTGTTATAATACGATGAGTTTGAATAGCATAAACACTTCAGATTGACTACAGTTTTTATTTATTTTTTTATTTTATACGTGTTGTTGAGTATTTTGAATAATAAAGACAGAGGACCATAAGTGAAACATGATTAGAATACGTAATAGCAATCGGTCCTTTTCAGTTTCAGATAGCGTGACAAAATTTTATTAGATTGACCCTTCTCTGGAGCAGAATGATAAAATGTGATCTAAGACACCGTGATACTTGTTTACATAAAGCAGTACATATTGGAATGTCAATTTTATTAGTTTTTATTCAGTAGTGCATCTTACTGGTTTAAAAACAAAAAACTGTCTTTAAAGAATCTCAACAAATATTAGGTACTGCTACACCGTCATTTTACCTGATGAAATTAGGCATAATGACCTTCAAGAAAAGGGCGTACGCTTCTCAAAAGCCCGGCAACGTACTTAATAATAATAATAAATAATAAATAATAATAAATATTTCGGACATCTAAACACACAACGCCATCTAGTCCCAAGATAAGCAGAGCTTGTGTTATGGGGTACTAGACAACTGATACAAATACATATATACTTTTTTTTTGTAAATACATACATATTATAGATAGAACACACCCAAACTCCGAAACAAATATTTGTAGATCTTACAAACATTTGATCCGACCCGGGAATCGAACCCGAACTTGTGATGCTTCTGATGTTGCCGGTGTCCATGGGCGGTTGTAATCGCTTACCATCAGGCGATACATCTGGTCGTTTGCCCCCTATCCCATTCAAAAAATACTACTATAATTTTCAATAGTTATTTAAATTCTGATTCTTTCAGGTATTATCTCAAGGGCAATGTAGGTGTAGTTTAAGTGATATTTCACAAATATTGGAGGTAATGCCTGAGTTGAAAGGTCTTCCTGGGCCTCAAGGACCAACTGGAACTGATGGGACCACTGGAACTCCTGGAAAAACGGTAAGAATTGTTACTTTCTCTATTTGCAGAACTGATACTATTGTGAATTTTCCTTTTAATAATAATCCTTACAAAATTAGTCTACATATTTGATTTTTAAATTGTTTTTGTTCTGATACGCTTTAATAATTGCATTTTAAATCACGCTGATATTAATTACATAAAACTAATGGGTATTGCAATGTAAGTAACGAAATTTTAAATAGGAAAATCCGATTCAAATAAAAAATAGCAAGTCCTTGCAACTGCAGTTATTAAATTATTTACAGACATTCGGTAATTTACAATTATAAAAAAAAAAACAAGTTATTGGCTTGGGAAACATGTTATGATTTAAGAATATTCAAGATATTCTTTTAATTATTAAACCTTACACGATGTCACTTAAGACAAATTTTACCTTTACTAAAGATATATCTTGAAATAGCATCCGGTACAATTGCCCAAAAATAGATACATAAGTCGAACCCACATCTGTAATTTATATCTTCAAAGAAATTTCTATCGTTATGAAAATAACGCCTAATTTCTTAGCTCATGATTCACAACCCCCGTAGGTAGATAGTTATATTGAACGTCTCAATAATTTTCAAGGCTGGCAATCAAAATCTTGAAATTTAGCAGTTACTGAATAGTATCCTAGGATTCCTTTATAAGGTAGATACTAATCAACATACGTAGAGCAAACAACTGCTTTTAAATCCTGATGAATATCATTAAGCTAATATTACGCGAATGGAGTTATTAACATTCAGCTTTATACACTACGATAATTTCAGTAAAGATATAAATTGGGATGTTTTAGCGAAATTAATAACACCGCCTTTAGTAAGTTTGTCTAATTAGAAATGCAAATATGAGCATGGAATTAATTAATATCATGATAGAAAACAAATGTTTTTCGGTGCTTTACAATGTAAGCTCTTATTTAATAATTCATATATTATAGTTAACTTATAGAGAAACTCGGGAGAAGACGTAGCAGTCTATAAATGTAAAATGTAAATTATATAAAGTACAAATTGATCTTTTCAAACGGGAGGTACAACAATTTAAATTTAGATATACATACTTTAACTTCCTTTGATAAGCTTAAACGATCTATCAATTTGGGTAGATCAAAGTCGGAGATACTGTTTACAAAAGTTAATTAGTAAATAATATAAAACAAATTTGAAAATTGATGGATTGTTTTCTATTTCTTCATCAGTCAATTGTTTATTACAGTATTAAGGATTTTTACATGAGGTATGGTAGTTGAGGTATGTTTATCGGTTTCACATTAATCAGCTACATTAAATAACAGTGATTTATAGACATGACAGTATAATCGATTCTTTAAATCTAGAATTAATTTAAGGAAGTAAGGGCCTAAGCCCTTAATTTTTTTAGGTTTCCAGTCATTTTTAATTACAGGGACCAATTGGTGAACCGGGACCACCCGGACCATTAGGTGCTAAAGGAGACAGAGGAGAGCGAGGGGAAATTGGAGCAACTGGACCTGAAGGGCAAATAGGGCCTAAAGGTGAACCAGGTGTAGATGGGTCACCTGGTTTACAAGGTCCACCAGGGCCACCTGGACCACCTAGTCCTGTTTCAGCTTCGATCATAGTGAGCACTTCTTTAATATTTTTTACTATTAGTCAATTTAAAAAAATTGCACAGAGACTGTTAAACTTCATAGTCTCTTCAAATCCCTTCAACTGCAAAGCAAATATATAACCTGAGATGTAAATCTAGACAGTAATCGACCTATATTAATTTAAATTAAATTATCAGTAGTGCGAGCTGACGATGCAACGTATGTACTTTGTTACTTTTTTGTGTTACCGCAGTAATTGTCACATTTTGGAATAAAATTTATTAAAGGGTTACTTTCATGTTTTTTTAAAACAATTCACTTTTTTATTTTTATCTTAGATATTTATAAATACTGAAGAGCACATAGTGGCAATTTTTCAACATCATAAATATTGTTTTTTTTTAAAAAGGTGGATTAAAAATTTCTGTGTTTATTTACTCTCTCTTAGAAGGAGAGTTATTTGGCTGTGCTTATGTTGACGTCGAGATTTGTTGACCAATGGACACAATTTTCACCTCTTAACATTCGCCATTATTTGTCTTTAAAAATATTATTGTGTTGTGTGTTGTCTTAACATGAAATAATATAAATAGCCTCAGTGAATACCTGAAACTTGTTAAAGGCGTTCTAACTTTCATAAACTGCGATATTTATGACTTTTCTATATGCATTGGAATTTAATCAAAACTTATAAATGCTTCCATTTAAACATTAACCTTTCATCCTTACATAGAAATAAAAGGTAAAGCAACGGGTAATTAATTGCATTACTTCCGTGTATTTATAACTTTGCTTTCACCACTAGATTTAAAGGTTTCGCTCTATTTGCTTTAAACACAAGTACAAATGACTGCAGAGAATGAACAACTTGCGTGCAAAAGTGCTTACTACGGCAAATCTCTCTTTGGAATTGCCTTTAAACTGACCTACCACTTGAATAGTTCATTTAAGTAGTAATTTTTTTAAACGTTACGAGGTCAGTACTTTTTGTTATTAGCCTGTGCAGCAAAGTTATTACTCGTATCTTTAGGAGTGTGTTTTTAGTTTATATTTTAATACCAAGAATCAATAACTACATGCCTATGAATATAATCTTAATACTTTTACATAACTAAAGTAGCGGTCCTTTATTTATAACTTACCCCATGTTTAATGCGTTCAATCTCAATTGGACCTATTTATGCAACAAAAGTACCAATCCATACACATGATAAAATCAAATAAGAACTCTATCTATAAGGAGATAGAGATAATTTATCTCGATTTGTCATGTTTGTGGATTGGTTCTTTATTGCATAAGTAGGTCCATTTGTGTCAGGATAAGCAGTGGCTCGTTCTGTCACTTACAATTGAAGTTCTGTACACATTTCTACATAATCACTATGTCTTATACAGGAATCAACAGGATTATACGGGTCTAATAATCCAGGGATTCTCGTGCCCAGCGGCGAACGGGGTCAAATGGGCCTACCAGGCCCCCAAGGCGAGAGAGGATACCAAGGAAGTAAGGGCGAGAGAGGATTACATGGTCCGAAAGGCGACAAAGGCGAAAGGGTAAGCGTTATCTAAATATGATTGAGTTCCCGAAGTAGTATTACTATGAAGATAAAATAAAATGTTATATTCTTGAATACTTCCTACTAATGTTATAAATGAGAAAGTTTGTGAGAATTTGATGTATATATTTTTTTGACTACTTCACTCAAACGACGCAATGGATCTAGAAGAAACTTTACAGTAATATACATCAGAATAAAACATAGGCTATTTTTTTTTATTTACTTAATAAAACTCAAGCATTACAATTTACACCAAATCACTTATACATAAATTGTTTAATAATAATTATATAGATATTAACACAACACAATAACAACAATATAAAATAAATGTATCAGATATTTTTTATGACAAATGTTAGAATTCTGTTTCAATTGTTGCCAGATTCGAAAAAGGTATTTTTTTTTTTTTGATTCTATAGCACGATTCATGATAAATTGTAACATTTCTGTTAGTTATGACCACTAGCACTCAAACTAAGATTCAACTTGTGTTATAAGTGCTGGGGCTCCCTCTAATTGTCACAAAAATGCATTATTTAAACTAATCTCAGTTACAGCGTCTACAAGATAATAAACCAAACAGAATAATACAAAATAAGAATATAATGTGATCAAGATATTAATGCTCTATGATGCTGCTGTGTATAAGGTGTTGTGTGCGCGTATTTGTCTGTGAGCATGTATGTGTGTGTGTGTGTGTGTGTGTGTGTGCGTGCGTGTGTGTGTGTTTGTTTGTTTTACAGCAGTTTAAAAAAAAGACTTATTATAACAGTGATAAACGATATACATGCAGGTAGAGCCACGGGAAAAAGTAAGTCTTTTATTTAAGGTTGTTGGAAATATCCATAACCAACTTGTCAGCCTATTCAGCCTATCATGTTTGAGTAAATTGACGGAAGAAACCCTGGTAGATATGACAGATTGCCCATGTACAATAAAGCCTCAATTTAAGAACGTATTTTAGTAGGTTTAACTCCCATAGTCCTCCGTCTCACGGATTTCTACACTCAAAGAAAAACTGTCACTGAACCCAAAATATTTTTTCGACAGTTTTTTATCGCCGCTCATACTACCGCGCCAGTTGCACTCGGTGATTAGAAACAATTACTGAGGGTAAGCAATGACAGCGCAGTCAGTACCTGGATGGGTGTCCGCTGGTGGCATGTTACCATGAGCGTTTCCGTGATTCGGAGGTCACGTTAAGCAGTCGGTCCCAGTTGTTATCATAGGATAACAGTCGTGAAGCTTAGTTGGAGGCCTTTGGGCGACTTAAAAACATCCAACGGCAAGATTAAGTGACCGCAACGTTGTTTTGCCAGTCCCCAACCCGCACTTGGCCAGCATGGGGGCCATAGCCTTAACCCTCTCCTGAGAGGAGACGAGCCCAGCAGTGGGACGTTATGGGTTGTTGATGTTGATGATTCAGGACGAATATATTTGCGTGCGTCCTTGGATAACGCGAACAGAATTAGATATGACACGGATAATATTATTTCCCGATATTGTTTTTAAAACAAGCACTTATATTTATATTATACTAGCTGTGCCCGCTACTTCGTACACGTTACATTTGTTTTTTTTTGCACCCTTTAAACCTTCCCTGGACTACGACAAACATTTTAAAACCAAAATCATCTAAATCGGCTCATCCGTTGTCGAGTTTTAGCGAGACAAACGAACAGCAATTGATTTTTATATATAAGAAGATTTTAAAATAGATTCTTTAAAAAATTTGGAACCTTTGATCCTGTTCATACCTACATAATATAAATTAAATTATGAAGTATTTATTACATAATATGCATCGAAATCGATACTATAGGTTACGCGATTGATAACATTATGTTATCATGTTTTTAATAATATTGTTTTAATCATGTAAACTGATCCAATTAATGACTTGAAAGACTTGTTACTCATTATGTTATGCACACAATACTTGCTACTAAACTACGAAAAACGAGCTTTTCATGGTACAATGAATTGATTTCTTTTGGTGAAGTTTCTCAAAATGGTATGGGATAGTATACTGAATATCCAAGTTTTATTATTGTAACATATTGTTTTGTAGACGTGTGATACACACGCGTTGTTGTTGGTAATATTGTTACGATTAGTTACCGAGTTTGAGAACCGCAAAGATACTGGAAACAGCAGGACTAATTCAGCAACTAACTTGTTTACCAACAAGTATCGTTGCTTGCGAATTTTATCTTAACTCTAGTGCGACCTGCTTTAATACCCTAGACTATACAGCAGTAAAATATTATAAATGTCTTGGTAATTTAGCAGGTGGCGCATGGATCAGGCATATGCCCAAAAAAAACAAGGGCATAGGTCTTCAACGACTTCCTTCAATCTTCAAGATTACAGGTCGTTTTGAGAGTATATTTAAAACAAAATACATACAGTTTAGCACCTATATATAACAAGAACAAAGAAATAAATATATTATACGCACAGGAAGATCGCCGGCGAGCAAGTACAAAATAAAAGGTGGTCCGTAAGAGAATCGCCATTAGCGATAAGACCGCCAATTGTCACATTTGTATATTTTACTCTTTTTTTGTCTATCTGTTATGTGTGTACATAAAAAATAAATAAAAAAATAAACAAGACAAAAAAAGTTGACATAGACAAGACTTCACTGATTATACACATGTAGAACATAATATCATTTCAACAACTTATTTGTAAATGACGCTTATTTTTTTTTTATAATAAATCTTTCCAATCTTTTTGTATATTAGTTAGTTTTTGTTTGACAAGCGTTATGAATTAACGGCAAAATAATGTATTTGCATCATGTAATAGTCTAACATGTATCTAGCTAAAGATTAATTACCGAGAGGACAATTAATGGTCAGATTAAAACAGCTTAATATTATAGATTAATTATGTGACGTAACGATAGGTGAGATCGTGTTAGGCATATTGATAGCTCACACGTCTCGATGTGTATTTGATTAAGACGCTTTAAAGTAAAATGTTAAAAAATAGTAGTAGTTCCAGAGGTTAAATAAAAATAAACGTGTATTTTCAAGAGTAAAAGAAGTATAAGTACAATTTTAAATCAAGTTTATTTCAAATCGTGAGAATATACTCACGGCCTGATGTGTCTACCTCGCCTACGTCACTCAAAAGAAAGAATTTCTTTGTACAGATTTTTCATTGGTGCTCGGCCTCTATTGAACGTACTGCGATGTATATAGCCTATATATAATACCCCCGATGAATGGACCGTCTAATACTCATCTAATTATTTAACTTAAACTAGTAGATTCAAATAATAACGTATGTAAACTAACTCCTGAGCTTTATAATAAGTTAGGAGAATATTATGCTCACAGTAGCTTTGTTGCTAGAAGTATCTGTAATATGCAACATGTCACAAAGTTGCCATGTCGAAGTACCTACTAATCTAAGTTCATGCGCTTAGTTTGTGCACCAAATGTTAGTAAAATAGGAAACCGGAAAGTTGTGAGTTCACATTTAGTTCTGAGTTTGGTTTTCTAGATATCAGTCAAAACTTTTGCTATCTCCGCAAACTACTCGTACCCGAATTCAAAGCATGATATTTTCGAAAACTACCTTCGTATTAGTTTACGCAAATTAGTCATCGATTGAGGCCGATCTTGAATAATGACTAGTCAGTTAACTGTGAGTGTTGTAGCTATATGTAAACTATCTGCTGTTTGCAATTGTAGTTAGAGCCACGAACATGGTTGGCTATATAAATTATTTACATCATATTTCAATATATAAATCTATAAATTAACTTAAATACCTTTACATCTCTCATGTTCGGTAAGTAGGTTCTTATTCTTATTACCTCCAAATGGGGCTTGTAAGTGACTAATTAGCGCTCTAGGGTAATAATGTACCTAGAAAAACCCTAGGGCGGTAAGTAATTAAAAGAAAACACTTCTTTCTTTCAAAAAGTTCACGTACATCATACTGGCAATAGACATCATGCATTCAGCCCAATGACCAAAGAGGTCACTTTGCTATTCAGCCTTGTCTTGGTGTGAGTATAATAGTCATAAATTTTAAATATCGAACTATGAAGCTCAATTTCGTTCTTGAAAAAAAAAACAGAGTTCTTTATTTGATTCTTTTTAATCAAAAAAGGTGGGAATAGAAAACTTTTACTTTAAATATTGTTTGTTTTTGGGAATTTTTATAATTAGGTGCTAATTAGGAAAAAACATGAGTTCTTCAAATGATGAAGATATAAGTTGTACTCCCAATTCAATCAACAAATAAAATGTTTTATTCTTGTAATGCCAGTTTTTTTCTACTTACCTCACAATCGAGACGTAAAGCAGAATAGTTAGCTGGGGTGTAAGCACCAATTATACCCTCAAACTATAGGCGCTCTCGCTGCGCTCGTGCGAGCTAAAAAATAAATATCTCGGGCTGCAATTGATGTCTTACATGCCCTTGGCTACTAATCTACTATTACCGTATTTACCTGTTATGTTTTTTTTTCAGTCTTGATATTGTCTTCTTATATATGTTTTACTTATACTTAAGTAATTTTTTATAACATATTTATATAATCAATACGTTTATTTATAACCAAAAGACGACCTCATTTCAAAGTTTCTACTCATAACAATCTTGATTAAAAAGGTTTTAAAAGAAACTAATAGTCAATAGTAAATAACTACTACTAAATCAACTAATAGTAAATACTTTTATATTGGATCAATCGTTGACATTGTCATAACAGGTCATAGCCATAATATATTGACATTGTTTTAACCATATAACCTTAACTACATGACATATATAACTATAATATATGTCATGTCGTTAAGGACGCATACATTTTTAATGATTACACTAAAACTTAGTAGTCCAACCCTATATTACATATACATTTTATTAGAATTACATATCTAATGTTTTTTTTTTATTCAATTAAAAATAATCATATATTTACGCACATAGACGTAATTCAGTTATCCGTATACTAAAAAAAACATCTATAAGCATATGGCTTTAAGATGACATGTTTTTAGTACGAATATCTTGAGAAGGTTACGAGATTAAATATATAAATTTGATTTGTACACAAAATAAGGTCTAGACACATATATTTAATGATATGAAAATCGCGAAAACTAAACAATTCACTATCTTTTAAGTAAAGGTTGAAATGTTGATTCATTTCAAGCTTCATCCGTGTAAATCTTAAAGTTAAACATACATCAGTATGTTTTCGAAACTATCAGACAATTTTAGATCCAATGTTTCTATTATTGTTGACTTTAAAATGTATGCTTGATGGTAAAATTTTTATAGAATGACGTACTGTTCGCAGCTACGTAAAATTTGGCCTTAGAATTAAAAACACACCCTGTTTCTTCTCTATATTTTAGAAGTTACTGTTCCATTTCATATGCTTAAAATTTATAATACGCGAATTCCTACAGCCATAAACTTTAATTAAGGCACAAATTGGGCTCAACTAAGACTCAACAAAGGTTTCTCTATCCAATAAACACTGAGAACATACAAGAACAACTATAGAACTTTACGAGCGTAACTAAATCAAAATAAAATCACACGCGCCCGTCGCCAAATTAGTAGGTATTCGGATAATAAACTTGGGTCTAACGCAATAAGTGACGGGTTGACCCTCGTAACGGGACGTTATGTTACCTTCGACCCGTGAACTCATAACTGTGTTACAGGGCTATGTGGGGCCTAGAGGACCACATGGCGCTAAAGGCGAGCGTGGCCAACTCGGCCGAGACGGCACGCCCGGGCTCCCAGGCGCGCACGGTCGTCCCTCCGAAAAAGGGGAAAAAGGTACCCCAACTTACTCAACCATCAAATTTTATGTTACTATATGACCCATATTTATACTTGGGTAAAACGTTCGCGAGATTTTTAGGGGTTTATAGTAACGATTTGGAAAATCTTTATTTGTTCGCGCACTGAACCCTTTGGATTGGTTTTCGAGTGCTTGCACGCAGTTTATTTATTATTGCTGTTACTTTTTACGATCGTCTAGAGAGTTTTGTTTTATTTCTGTATCGGATGGTTTGTTGTTGTAATTTTTTTTGGGTTGTTCGTAAAAGTTAACTTATTGAAATGTATACTTTAGTACTGTGTATGTTTATTCACCGTTGTGGTTAAAAATCTGAAAAGCAAAAATAAATTTTATTATAAAATTAGTGTTTTGATTAATCTATGTCAGTGTTCTACTTTTATAATTCATTGACAGGTGCTCGGGGTCTTCCTGGCCCTCCGGGACCATCTGCACCAGTCGCATCAGACAATTCTGTGTTAGGTGACGTCACACATGCGGGTAAGTGTTTTTAAATACTGCTATACTTGTATATATCTAAAAAAATACATGGAGTTTGTCTTCTGGCAAACTCCATGTATTTTTCTACCTACATGATAGTTTAGGAAACATGAGAATACTAGTATGATACGATATGTGCCAAAACATTTTTAATATACAAATAAATTTCAGCTTTAAATTGACATATATACTAATTGATACTACTGATATTTGATGTCTATTATTTCATCTATTGATGATTAAGCTCATATTATCACTTCTTTTAATAGCACAGTATCAAAGTTTGTGATGAGATATTTGTTTAAAGTCATATTTAGGCATACAAGTTGTCACAGTGAAACCTCAACTCAAACCTCATATGCGTAAATCAACAACGTTTACTTTTAAGAATATAAAAGAAGCTTTCACGTACACCCAGAGGTCATTCTGGAAGCCTGACGGACGGACTAGTGATTTTATCGCAAATTCTTGTAAACTATAACTGGCAATCATGCTTTCATTTTTCTCTTAAAGTTTTACCTTACGTCAAATGATCCTAGTAAGCAGTAAAAGACACATTTTAATTAAAAAAGAATCAAATTAATTGATTGAAACATATTTCAATCATAATTAATATCAATGACAACCATCATGTTCAACGAATGCCAGTTTCACACTTTTTTAGATAAAGTTATATCATTTTCGCCTTACTTTTTTATTAATTTATACCTTTTAAAAATATAATATTATTTATTTAGCATAAAACGGCTAAATATGACATGAAGACATAATGGAGTTGATTTTTTTTTTTTCATTTCATAAGCATTTGCATATAGGTATACGTAAGCCACACACACCTGTTCTCTTCCCCTGTATTCTGATTTGGTTAGGTAGCTACTGTAATTATTATCGAATTGAACTATTAAATGGAATTATACACAATCAAATTGCGAAGAAATAGTATTTACCTAAATATTTCTAAACGATCCGAATTGTAATTAAGACCCATCTTTAATTGAAACGAAACGAAATAGCCACCCGTTTACTGTTATTTCATTCCTTAACTTCAAACGTTTGAGATCGTTCCTTTATCGATTTTTTTTATAATTTCGCTGTTGAGAAGTTTATACTTTTATGAGGTAAAATAAATGGCCTGAAGCAAAATGGTAATAACTTCAAGAAAATTTAAATACTTTCAAAGGCGTTTAGTAATAATATTTATCTTAGCTAAATATTCAATTATTTAATCCAACAACCTTAAGTAGGGCTTTATACTAAAACTAGCGACCTGCCCCGGCTTTGCCCAGGTGGATTTCAGATGCCCACCGACGCGACGACACGATTCATGCAAATTAAATCTGTAACATCTTTGAATATATTCATTTAAGTTATATACTGTAAAGGGTCATATTGATCTATATTAATCGCATAATGTATTTAAGGTACTTAATTGAATAAAGATTAATGCTTCGTTAATTGCTTACTTAAAATCGCTTCGTAAATAAGCCATTCTTCGCGTGAAATGTAAGGAAAGAAAAGGTTACTGTGGGTCATCCCCAGACATATGCCATCGCAGACCTTTTTATAGATCTTTTTAAGGTGAACAATACTTTATTACATTATTTTCATCTAACTCATTAGTTTTCAGCCAGCGTTTGCAACGTAAACGCAAAAAATGTGTTTATTCACCCTATAACATTAGAAACCTCTAAAACTACCAGAGTTTCTCTACTACATTACACATGTATTATACCTTCCTCTTGAATCACTCTATCTATTAAAGAAAACCGCTTCTAAATCCGTTGCGTAGTTTTAACGGTCTAGTTTTAACGGCATTTATAGGGACAGACAGACAGCGGAAGTGACTCTGTTTTATACTATGTAGTGATTATCAACCCTGGCCTATCGATGTTTAGGTTTTAAAGACAGTATGCTACGAGATGTTAAAATTGTTTGAAAGAATAACATTAAATAATAAAAATGTCTAGCCTGTGAATATTAAAATTAATATGATTGAGTGCTTTAAACTCCTAAGTTTTGGAATTCTCGGTGATAGTAATTAAGTAATCAGCCAAATAGTGATAGCTTTAATATAATTATTATTATTAAAATAGTTTCTTTCATCCGTAATTTATGACGGAACATAATTTAATCATTTCGTAAACAAGCTTAAATTAAAAATCCTTACATCATTTTGGTAAAGAGCTAATACTTTTACACTGCTAATCCGATATTAACCAAACTTAGCTCAAAACCATCGCAAGGAAACTAGCTTTCAAAGAAAAAAATCTAAATCTATCCATCCGTTTGAGAGCTACGGTGCCACAGACAGGCAGAAACACACACACTGACAGACAGACGTCAGGGGTTAAAAAGCCATAAAGCAAAAAATCTGACAGATAAACTATTAGTTTAATTAAAAATACATCTTTCATAACAACAGCAAAGTATTGACTAGCCGTAACTCCTGGCCACAAAAAATTTGAGAAAATGGTATGTGACCTTCGTACTCGAGATATGATATCAAATCTCCACGTTAACTTATTTTTTTTTATGTTTGGTCCAGCCAAAATGACTCTACTTTGCCTGATGGAAAGCATAAGCAGAATCCAAGAGTGGTGGTCACCATACTGCCAACAATGCAGCATGGTGACCCCCATCATGGCAGCCTAGTGATGCTTCTGCATCATTGGGCCTCCGATCTACCCTGAGAACTTCTTGCCTACTTCTTAATAATAACAACAAAAAATACTTTTAATTTTATCTTTAACTTTTAAAATATGTAATAAACAGTTACAGATTTACTAGAAACGTGTAGTGGCTTACATGATTCAACGTTTATAACAGTGTGGCTTTTGTGTATTAAATAAAAGTGATTATAATATTAAAAATCGATTTGGATGAAAATCGATCAAACAACACCCTCAGGCACGCATATTGGATCCCATCCCTTTTTGGTTAATTCGTGCTTATTGGTTACTCAGAGTGTACATGCGCTAAAGTTAGTAAAACCTATGTACAGACTCGACAAGATACGTCGGCCGTATAGGACATTAGCTTTAAATTGAATAACAGCTTTATTGAGTCATGTCATCTGCTAGTATTGAGCTCATTTGATTAAATAATTAACAGCAAACACATAATCAGTATGTAGTATAGTATGTGTTCACTATCAATCATTTGATAAGATCTGTTTAGCTAGTTATTCAATTATCTAGCAATCAACAGCACATTATTTGATTTATGGAATGCTCAAGGCACTCAATTATAGCAATAATCGATAATAGTATAAGCTAACTGTTTTGTAGCTTCATCTCTAACGTTTATGTTTTTTTAATGTTATTCTTGACAAATATTATGTGGTTGAGGATTTCTCGAATAATTGTTTCTCTGTAGTATATCACACACATCTACTGTGTGCTTCCTCATGAAGTCGATCTATGTGTGCGATTTATAACTGAGTCTGTTCATGAGTTTTGTGTTCATCATTGCAACTTTGATTTCATTTGTTTACACGTACTACTTTAATTACTTCTTTGTGAGTAAAAACGCTTTAGTCTGATTTGATCCGCATCTACTCAGACCCGAACCAAATCAGACTAAGGAGTTTATCTAGATGGATACAGATTTTACTTGTACTCGAAGTACATTCTACTTTTATTACTTCATGTGAGTAAAAACGGCTCAGTCTGATTTGGTCCAAATCTGGGTAGATACGGACCAAATCAGACTAGGGCGTTTATCTAGATAGATACAGATTTTACCTGTACTCGAAGTACTTCAAAATTACACAAGAATACGACTACACTTTTCTCTAACACCATATTCATTTTCAAATGAACAAATAAAACAGTTATCGTGAGAAAAGATATTGAAAATTATAAATTTTACATAATTACATTATGTCATGTTCGGAACTATTTCTTATTTAAAATTAAAATACTTAAGTTTTCAAGAGTAATTTATTTTTCGTGAGAAGTTCAGCTGCGAGTGAATTATTATTTGTTTTGTAATTACGAGAATGTGAAGGTTAAGGCCATGTGTCAACGACAGCTTTCTTTCGAGAAAACATAATGACATTGTTTAAATTATTCATTTGAACACCAAACATAAGTCAACATGCATAATTACGAGCAAAATTTAAGACGCAAAGGTATATTTTACATTTGTCAACGAGCAGACGTATCGCCTGATGGTAAGCGATTACCGCCGCCCATGGACACCTGCAAACACCAGAGGCGTCACAAGTGCATTGCCTGCCTTTGGGGGATAGGGAGGGGAGATAGGGAGAAGGGGGTTTGGGTTATGGACCTCCGGTATCCTCACTCACTCGATGAAACATAGCGCAAGCACTATTTTACACCGGTTTCCTGTGAGGCCGTGGTATCACTACGGTCGAGCCGGCTCATTCATGCCGAAGCGTGGCTCTGCCTTGGTAAGGCTCCCACGTCTTATAAGCATGGTCGTGTTTTCCGATCACATACTAGCCAGTAAGGTTTTATGCACTAGCGGTATGATTTTTTTACATTATGTATTTAGATTTGAGACAAATATTATGATTAGGAACAGAATTGTAAAAATGTCAACAAATATTTTTCCATATCGGAAAAAATAATGGTGGCTCCAAAATAGATTAACCACAGACACAGAGCAATGGAAAATAAAAGAAATTGCCGAAAAGTTCAGAAGACTTTGCTTTCATTAAACTTTGCAAACAACTAGTTATACTTAGCGTGGCTACATTTGCGTTATTCCTTCCTGACATTGACTACATTCAGTAATTACAACCACATAACTCAGTTGATCAACGAAAATTTAATTTCACTATACAACATATTATTATGATAATTGACATACGAAGATAAATGTGGGTAGCACGTACATTATCTACAAGCGAAGCTATTAGGACGGTTAGTCATTAATCATGTTGATACTATGGACTATCTGTTCATATTGAATGTCTCCTTACTAGCCCCTCCCAAGTAATCAGTTTTACTCCTTCGACTTGAGATACTAACCCATGAGGATTAAGCATCAAATTCTTGTAGTAAATTAATAGCAAATTATATAAATCATCACCTTATCGCGCCTACTGTATAGGTAAGTGTCATCATCATCATCATCATGATAAATACAAAAGATTTATGATATGACTGGAATCAGGTGATTTTGAGACAATTCAAACTGATTAAAGTGGTTCTTAATGTTATTAAGTAAGATTTTCGAGACAACCCAGTACTTTGAACATGAAAGATAAGTCAAACACGTCTGATAACGCAAATGTAGCCACGCTAAATATAAGTAGTTGTTTGCAAAGTTTAATAAAAACAAAGCGTTCTGAACTTTTCGGCAATTCCTTTTATTTTCCATTGTTCTGTGTCTGTGGTTACTTCATCACTTTTCCCGATATGGAAAAATATTTATTAAATTTTTTACAATTCTGTTCCTAATCATAACATTTGTCGCATATGTAAATACATAATGAAAAAAAAACATACTGCTAGTGCATAAAACCTTACTGGCTAGTGTGTGATCAGAAAACACGACCATGATTAGAAACTTGTAGATTGACAATAGATGAAAATCATAACATATTCATTAAACTAATGAGAACCAACTGAAATATGTAAAGTACACCTTTGCGTAAGGTACCTATTATTCTTGAATTTCGCTTGCAATTATGCATGTTGACTTATGTTTGGCGTTCAAATTAATGATTTAAACAATGTCATTATGTTTTCTCGAAAGAAAGCTGTCGTTGACACATGGCCTTAACCTTCACATTCTCGTAATTACAAAACAAATAATAATTCACTCGCAGCTGAACTTCTCACGAAAAATAAATTACTCTTGAAAAGTTGAGTAAGTAGACAAACGTTCAAACATTATTTCTAAGTCACTAATTAAGTTTTTGCTAATGGGGCGCGTAGATGAGGCGGGTGGTGAGAATTTGGATGGAGCAACTTCCAAGTGTAATATTAAAGCTTGGTTTATATCTAGTCTAGAAAACATAATAAGACACACCCACACACGTACTCGTATTACACTTCGTTAATTATATAAAATTATCCTTATTAAAATAACAATTGAATTTTCAATCACAAATGAATAAGGCAAGACGTAGTTCTACCAAATTTTACTGGAGACATGATAAGAAATGTCAAATATTTTTATAATAGGAATTGAAATTTCCTTTTATTAGCTTCTAAAGGTGGAGACTGACCCAAAATTCAGGATTTCGGCTTAACGTAACGTTACGCTATGCCAAAATGTTATGGGTTAGTACAGCGAGCCGAGTCGTACGCTGGGATCGGCGCTTGCTCGCGATGGGCGGGACGGCGCTTGTCGTGTGTGTGCCCTAAAATTATGGCATAACGTAACATGCTCGCCACGAATATTACGTTACGCCGAAATGTTTTACGTCAGCCTCCACCTTAATACGAACACCAAACTGCTGTCATCTCTCTACCTATTGTATATAGCGGTTGGATTACAAGCACTTTGTATTTTCAGAAGCACCTCTTCATAAAGAAATTAAAGGCGATCGAGGAGATAAGGTAATATATTTAGTTTTATTTACATTAAAAATATTTTAATAAGAAGTAATAATATTTTCAATTTGATAAAAAAAGCCGACTTCAAGAACTGGACCAAATCGCTTCACCCAGGTGAAAGTAGAAAAAAATACAGTCGAATTGAGAACGTTCTCCTTTTTTGAAGTCGCTTAAAACAAAAACAAAGAAGTTATAAAAGTAAAGTAACGATATTGATAGCCATATTTTCATTGTTATAATGTTTCATACTCTTCTCGGTTTAATCAGCATTATTTGTATTCGAGTTACTCAGGAAAGTAGCTCTAGTAAGTACTCAGAAAAAAACTACTCTAATTCTATAATTGTGTTTGCTAATTGATTGTCAGGGCGAGAAAGGAACGAGAGGTATGGAAGGCCCTCAAGGTTTTCCTGGTAATGATGGCAAGCCTGGAGAGCGTGGAGATATAGGACCGTCTGGTCTACCTGGAAGTCAAGGCCCGTCAGGACTGAATGGGCCCAAAGGCGATAAAGGTGAAGCCGGCCCACCTGGTCCTGTTGCGATTTCTAGAGATGAGGCCTTAATACTGACAAAAGTAAGTGACAATTTATTATTACATACATCGTGTTTCGTTGGTGAGTGCGATACCGGAGGCCCAATGATGCAGCCACATCTCAATAGGCCGTTGCTTAAGGTCAGAGATCGCTTAGTAACAGGCTGTACTAGTTTGAACCATTGCTGTCACTTGTTACTAATATTTTCTCTTACTACTATTTTCTTCTCCTGGTATATTATAAAACAAAAAAAAATCATACCTATCAAAATGTAATCGCATTATGTATTAACCTTATGCTCTTTTATTATTCCGTTGTTCTTTTCGTTTTTACTATGTGAAATTTTAACAATGTTGAATCGCATAAAAAGTGATTCATCCATTGTTAAAACTAAGGTAATCAAAAACCTTTAAATTTATAATAAATTTCTTGTGTTTGGTAACCAGGGGGACAAAGGTGAATCTGGTCCAAGAGGTAAACGTGGGCACCCTGGGCCCCCAGGACCTCGCGGACCTCCGGGGCTACCAGGTCCTCCAGGAACACCAGGCAATAATGGAATATCGGGTGACATTGGGCTACCTGGATGGACGGTAAGTTTTATTTCACCGATTCAAAAAATATAGTGAAAGACATCCTTTTATATACATAGCTTACCTATCAATGGGTCGGGGTCAGATGTTCGTATGTAATAAAAGTTTCGTATTGGCAGGGTCCACCGGGTGCTGCCGGTCAAACAGGTCCGCCAGGGCCGAAAGGAGAAAAAGGAGACCCTGGAATTGGCGCAATTGACTTGGAAAAGGTAAACCATTTGTTTCGTTAATTGCGTGTTTGAATATCTATATGTGTTTTCATTATTTATCTTAGTCATTGAGCTTATTAGTGTTTCTATTTATAACATTTAACGTAGAAACACTGCCACTTTTCGTAACTCCGAGTAAAAGTCGTTCATGCAGATATTAATATAAAAGGTATTAAATATTTTCAATAAGTTTTTATATATAAAATATCAATTCCGCTTAAGATCATAATATAATGAAGTATAAAAACTTATCTTAAGTTTGACGTTCCATATTTATATTGCACATACTAAAAGTTAAGGTAAAATGAAGGAGGTATCCTTTGTGAGTCTACCACGCATAAAACATGACTAAAAGAAATAAATTGGGAAATATTCGAGAGAAAATTACCTTTCTTTATACCAAAGTTCTTGAATATAATCTTGAAAGCACCCGAGAGACTAATGAATCTCCTATAACGCGGTTTTATCCCGTACTTATATCAGACATCCAAACGGTGCGGTTGTGGGTTGTGCTCATTAACTCTTTGTTTCTCTAGTTTATTTGATACGAACAAATTTCTAGAGAATATTTTTAGTATTTAATAAATGCTACTGAAAATGCAAAAACTTTAAAAAGATTCAGCGTTTTTTAAAACCAGATTAAGTACTAGAATAGATATTTGCTGTTATAGTACAGTTTAAGTACTATGACTGCACGGTTGGCCTAGTTGTAATAGTTGTAGTAGTTGGCCTCCCGTCTCAGGCGCAGAGTGGCACACTGTGTGGTTTTAGTCGGTTCGATTCCGACACACCGCCCCGCCGCAAACCCCGGCGGGGTGACGGCCCAAGGGGGTTTCCACAAGTTAAAAAAAAAAAAAAGTGGTTTATTATTTTGCCAAGTGTTGTGGGTTCAAATCCTACACGGGACAACACTTTGTGTGATCCATAAATTGTTGTTCAGAGTCTGGGTGTTCTTTGTATCCGTTTCATGTACGTTTGTTAAGTCCCCCGCCACACAGGATGTATAAACCTAATGCGGTAGTTATCTTTTATAAACAAAAAAGTAATGAATAAAATATATTTTATAAGGTAAAAGGCGAGAAAGGTGACCGAGGTTTCGATGGCTTGCCTGGGACTCCAGGAAAAGAAGGACCTAGAGGACCAGCTGGCCCACCAGGTTCACCGGCAACAAATATCCAGTATATCTCAGTACCTGGCCCCCCTGGGCCTCCTGGACCACCGGGCCCTCCTAGAATTTATCCGAACCAAGTACCTGATGCTTTGACTGATACTCCAGGAATTAATCGCTTGGAGCCTGGTACTAGTGAGTATAAACGAGTAAATGTGTTCATTACTTTATCACACGTCACAACTTCGTTTATGCGTCGGTATTAATTTCGCTTAATACGATGTTATGCTATTAAATTTGATACATATTTTTTAGGGAATTTCACTTACTAAGAACAGTACTCCTGGGTTAGGTCGATGAAGATGTATGGTTTGGGTGAATGTGAGTCTTACTGATTAGATAATAGAGTTCTTGCTTAATCTTCAGGATTAAGGTTCGATTTAGGTATATTAATTAATCAAAGATATTGCTTGACATTGTATATAAATTAATAATAATAATGCAAGGCATGAAACCCATGTAATCAGTATAGAAAATTATTTCAAACATCACTGTGGTCTTTCTAAAACGTGCCGTTTGACATTTTATTATTTCAATACGTAATATTTTGTATGGGCGTAACTCATTCAATACATAGAATTATAAAGCTATTTTGTCACATGATGTACAATTCTTTATAAATAAATTTAAATCTGACTACATGATAGATGTTTTTTCAGTCCCGTAGCAAGAAAGTAGACTAAGGAAAAGATTTTAAATCAACATCATCAGCTTACATTATTGTAAAAATCAATGTAGATACTACAAGTTTACTGGATAAAATGGCAATCGACGTCTATGAGATGGTTAACATTCTATTTATTTAATGCTCTTTTTTTTCCTACAGTAAAACAACGAGATCCATTACAAATTATAAGAAACTTGAACCACCTGGTACAATACCGGCAGGAACCTTACGGTAAACATTTCTTTGTAGAAATTATTTTACTACCACTACTTATTAGAATTATTTATTTTCAATTCAAATTGCAAAAAAGTGTTTAATTTCAAAGTGAAGCTATTGAACTTTATTTTGTTGTAGCTTACCGCGATCCCTTGGATCCTCTGGGAGAAAGTGCTGATTTTGAAGACGATGACGATGGTAGAACAATTGTTGGAACCATTTTGTTCAAAACTACTGATTCTTTGATTCGAGTAAGTGTTTTTTTTTTTAATGAATTATTACATTTTTATCAAAAACACTTTTAGAAGGATAAATATCATTAATAATAAAAATCATGTGATTACTAGTGTCATATTTTATTTTAGTCAGAATTAAGTGAGTATTAATATTTCTAGTAATAAAATTATGTTGGATAAGACATATTGAAGTATTTTTTGCAGCTTGGCACTAATAGTCCTCTTGGAACTTTGGCATACGTCATTCAAGAGCAAGCATTACTTGTACGAGTCAACAATGGTTGGCAGTATGTTGCTGTAAGTGCCTTATTCTTTTTCCTTTCTTATTTTTATAGCCTTCCTCTTTTTTTTAATAAAAAATATAATATATGGGCTACATTTTTTTTTAAATCATAGTTTTTAAAAGTGGAACCTGTTTGGAATACAAAATTATTATATCTACAAAGACATATCAATCACCTTAATATCATCTTAAAACTTGAAATAATGATCGATAATTTCCGACTTAATTTTAATCGACTAGTATTAGATATATCGAATACTTCATGAGGAATAAATACACCTACGAGTAATTTAAACATGTTTAACGGAATGAACACTGCTTATGTTAGTCTTCCAAATCAATATTTGATAAAACTGGTTTGGGAGTTGCTTCGCAACTTTGTATGATTAAACATTTAGTTTACTGATTTAGATTTCTGAACTAACTAACAAACTACTGTGTAGTATTATGAGGTAACAGTATGGATTTATTGAAACTTATAACATGTTATTAAGAGCATATATTGATTCAATTATAATATGTTAGCCATTTTCCTTAGTTAACTTATTTACCGAACATACTATATTATGTATAAAACTGACGAGATAATATTCCTTGCATATTGCTGATTCTTATCACTTAACAGGTTTACGAGTGTGTTAAGATGAGTACGTTTCCAAAAAGGATAACCACTAGTCACCATCACCACCAGGGGGTCGGTTAAAAAAACATCCAAAACCTTTTGCAATATCACGCACTGCCTAGACAGCGCAAATATTTCAAAACAAGGGGTTTATTTTTGTTCTGGGCATTATTATTATACCTTAAATCACATTCTTTTCATTCTGATTCTTCTCAGAGTAGAGACCGGTCTGTCTAAAGCTAAACAGTGAGGATGGTTTTTAGTGGAACACCACTTACTGGGCGCAAGACCCGAAAAGACTTTCCATCTGGACATAAAAATCATGAATTCTACTTTATTAATTGCTTATTTTAACGTTTTGAAACTAAATACTATTATTATTTACATTTTGGTAACTCACTACGTCAAATTCTTTCATTAAAAAAAGAACCCAATAAAGCTTGTTGCTGCGTTACGCTTGATCCTTTATTTTGATTAAAACATTCCACAACATGGATAAAAGAAAACTTTTATTTCTAAATAACGTTATCAGAAGATTGTTGCTCTTTAATATTCATGAGCAATAAAGAAAATTTACTTTTCTTCTCAACGAAATGTTGTCAACCTTGCTTTTATTCAGGTCATATTACTTCAACGAACTTATTCCAATTCACAGCGGATATAAATCTAACTGATTTAACAATTTGCCATTGCGATCCTTAAATTTCAAACATAATTCTGAGAAATCAACTCAATTAAAATAACGAATACAGCAACTTCAAATTCATATAAAAAAAACTGTTCCGAGTAAATCAACAAAACTCAACACCATCTCTTTAGTAGTACTAGTATTTATTTACTATTTAACTATAAAAACTGTTATTGATTTAATAATTTAATTAAATCTATCGGTTTAGAACTCAACTCCGACAAATGCGAAATTTTTATTTGTGTCAACACAGACAAACACGACTATATAAAAATTTCATTCTTTGGCATGGTAAAACATTAAAGTTTTAGAAAAAATGTCTCTTCGCCTTCTTGGGTCTCCGGTCTTTGAAGATCATTTTCAGACTTTCATAGAGGATAAAGGCAGCATTGCCATCCAACGTGACAATGCTTACTTACGCTTACTGCCAGCTTTATGGAACGCTACCAGTAAGCGATGATGTGGATGAATTGTTTGACGCTTGTATGTAAATATGGTTATTTTTTTTTATTTATGAAGAAGGTGGGTTATGGTAATGATTACTTGCCAGCTGAAGTATATATTTTTATACAAAGGACGCGGAATCTCTTCCTCTACGGCACCGTAGACCGTACCAAACCGCAATCAGTGGAAAATCTACCGCGCAAAGTAGAAATTAGTTATTTTTACCCCACTGTGAAAAAATGAGGGTTATGTTTTTCGAGTTTATGTGTGTATGTATGTATATTTCTTTGGCATACCCTAGAGTCGGCTCTAGGAGAGGTAGAAACGGCTTGTCGTATTTTATGTGAATCGTCTTAGTTGCGAGAGTCAGTTAGTTACTTAGTGGTTACATAAAACTAAAATAAAACGAAATAAAAAATTACAAAAAAAACTGAATCTAATAAAGGCAGATATTGACGCAGTCGGGGTTTTTTTTAAATAATTTCAATTGCTCTACTATCAGTTAAAAATCTAATACTCTTTTGCATCTAACTTGTTAGTTGTTACATTGCTGATTGTTGTTAAAATATTTTCTGTTCACAATTTCTGCACATATTTTCCTAAATTCACATACTGTAAATCTTTTTCTTTTAACCAGATGGGGTCATTATTAGCCATTCATACTCCACCAGCCGGAACCCCAACACGAACACCATTACAAAATATTTTGGAAACTTCAAGCTTAGTACATCATAAGAACCCAGCAGTTGAAGGACCAGTGGTAAGATATATGAGAATAATTTTATTTAGATACCTAATTTTTCTTTGAACTATTTTATTGATTCTTATAACATAGCGGTTATACAATAAATTATTGAGTTTGCTCAGTATAAGTAAATAAGATAAACGTGACCGCAATGACTGGGCGTTGTTTAATGGAGTCCGAAATAAGTGATTCAGCCGTTTCTTTACCTTGACCTTTCTTAATAGTTTGGAACAGTTGTTAAGCTACAATATTTCAAGGTTTGTTGTTTTTGACTAGCTTAAACGAGCCTAGACGAGTAAATTTGGCTTAAGTAATTATATTATTATAACAGTTATCGTTTAGTCTAGATATACTAATCTCAATTTTAACGAAATATTCATATACTGAAGATTTATATTTTAAGGAATAAACCTATAACATTTTAACCGATTATAATATTTCTTCTACTCTTAGTTACGTCTAGCGGCTCTAAATGAACCACATACAGGCGATATGCATGGAGTCAGCAGTACCAATTACGAGTGTCGCAGACAAGCTCAGCGAGCCAACATGGACGGTACTTTCAGGGCATTCATATCTTCAAGGTGAATATTAAACAACAATGGAAACGACTTAAAAGTTTACATAATTGTGAGATAATTATGTCAGAGAATTTTGAGTATAATGTTAACCTATTCAGGTTATAAATCGTTGTAGATTTGATAAAGAAACATTTGTTTCATCACAGTTGGAGTCTTTTTTTATGATTGAGTTTTTTTACATCATGATCGCTGTCATTTTACGTTGATTTTCTATGCGAGGGTAGTGCCGCCCCGGTCGAGCCGGCCCGTTCGTGCTGAAATCAGCGTGGCTCTACTACCTTGAAAGTCTGTTTTTTTTTCTAGATTATGATAAAAAATTATGTTTACTTACTAAAAGTTAAGTAACTATCACACTCAAAGTAATGATATTAACTTAGTCGAAATATTGTCCTTCTACATACATATAAGTCTGTTATGTATATTTTAATTCTTTTGCAGAGCTTTCATCTTAAACAATTTTAAATAAAGTAGGTAATATATAGTGTAATTCACGAGTCGGCATTTTTAGTAACTCTTCACTGTAATCCCACGTGATATGATGACACACACCAAAAAATCGCAAAAAATATATTATCAAATCAAAATACCAGACATGGCAATATTATTCGTACCCACACATATGTGGAAATATACTGTCTGAGTGACAACACACAATTACATTTTATGTACGCTATTATGATCTCAAAGTTTTAGTTAAGAAAACTCACACTAGTAAGTAAATTATTTTTTAAGCATTTGATCTCTTTAAAATTTACATTTTTAAAACGATACTGGCGTTTTTGAGCCCAGAATAATCCAGCAAAAAATAAACCACCACAAAAATATTTGCTGTAATCAAGAACACTTCGTTTTAATCTACAAAAATACCTCGTTCTTTGTTGAATACATTTTCATTTCGTAAATGCCCGGGAGACAGGGTGTCAAAAGGTTATGAACCTGTAAAAAAAATAACGTTTTTGTAATATACTGACATGCAAATAAATTCCTTTCAGTTTGTATATTTATAATTAAATTATAGAATGCGAAGCTGTGAAAGAAAATAGTTTTAAGCTGCGTAACTACTACTAATGAGTATTTTCTTATCAGGGTTCAAACAATAGACTCCATAGTAAGTTGGGTAGACAGAGAAATTCCAGTAGTGAACACCAGAGGCGACGTTCTTTTCAACTCCTGGGGCGAGATGTTTGATGGCTCAGGAGCGTTGTTCGCTCACGCTCCAAGAATCTATAGCTTCAGCGGCCAGAATGTTCTCATGGATCCTGGATGGTAAAATGTTCTATTCTAACGATAATTGTTTAATAATATTTATTAGTTACAGAAAGCATGTTACAACATTTACAAATTTCTCAGTCTCCTACACTAGTAAATATCGTATCGCACACTAGGTCAAATAGTTTACTTTCTTTGTTTGTGCAATGTGTGTAATAACTTACCATAACCGCATAACTTCACAGTTGACAGAAAAATGACGTCATTACATTTTTGTAATGTGGTTCTTGTATTTCAGTTTAGATTAGTTCCTCTTCATTAGAAAATAATCGAAATAAGGTGGGTCCCATTTCTATACAAAAGTTACAGGAACGTCAAGATTATAATCAAAGTGTAATCTAACCTATTTTGCGCGCTAAATTAGAAACGGACGGTTCAATGCCCTCTATAAAGTACACGTTTACATATAGATGTATATACATACTGCTGGTTTTCTGACAGCCGATTTACTCACACGCTGTATTATTAAATGTCACATATTGTTTGAGGGTACAAAGCGAATTGGATACGGAATAAAGTTGGATAGAAATGGCATACAATTTACTGTTAGTACCCTTAAAGTAGCTAGAAAAATATGTTTTGTAGTTTTAATAACTTCAATGTAATTAGCATAAAATGTGGAAAAGAAAGAAAGAGCGAATAAAATCATAATTTATTTTCAAGTTGAAGCTCGTTAAGAGTTATTTACAGTGAAAATATAAAAATAAATTTCGTTGAACAAGAATGTGGGTCATTGTTAAGGAATTAAGAATGTAAAAAGTGAGACTTATTTATTATTTGAAACTTCTGTTATTGTAAAAACTATGGCTTTATTATATATTATTACAAAGAAGTTGCGTGTCTAGACCTTTTTTAACCTACATAAGCATTTAACATAAAACTTTCAATCTATCGCTAAAACTACTTGTTTTGTTAATTGTATAATTACTAACTTAGATGTAAATTAATGATTTAACAAATCATTCGCTTTTGTGACTATATAAATATCTATTATATAATAGTTTAGTGTAGTATGTGTATTCAGTACTGAAGCTTTTAATTTATGTAGATTATAATCGACTTAGCAGCTAGAAAGCTTGTGTACTCCGGAGAGAGTTGAAGGTGATTAAACGCCATTGATTATAACTTTGTCTGACAATAATCCATTTGTTTCAAGGTTTTAATTGAATAACTACTGAAGTGGACAGCTCATATTATATAATTAATTAACAAAGAAATTGTAATGCGAACAGAGAGTATTCAATATAAATTCTATACACTATTTAAATTAAAACGAGTAAGGCTATTTACCGTATATACCCCTTAATACAAAGTCACTATGAATTTTAATCTCTTTTATAAACCATTACTTATTTTACTAAAATAACGACTAATTTTCCTAAAAGGAAATAGCCATGTGTATTTGTAATAATATTGCTTCTAATAAAACCAACATCGATAGAATTTCAATCTTCGTCATCTATTACGTATTTCATTACATAACGATATCCATTGCGTACAGGCCAACAAAAGCCGTGTGGCACGGAGCGAACCCCAATGGAGAGATAGCAATGGACGCGTTCTGTGACGCGTGGCACAGCAGTAATCCGGACAAGTACGGACTTGCGTCTTCGCTTCACTCCAATAAGCTTTTAGACCAGGAAACGTGAGTGGTTTTGATATTTCAGTGAAAACAGAAGCCGTTTGCTAAGTAAACTTTCAGAGATAATTTTGTTCGGTATGTTTCCTGTTTGTTTTTAATACTTTGAAGCGAAAACTTAGTTGTTAACATAATTTGAATGTAACATTGTAATAATGCAAGAACGATGACAAAGACCGTCTACCTCCTTATCATTAGAACTTTAATCAGCATATTGCCATTTAGAATTGTAATGACAGGCAATATGAAGTTTCGATTTTTTGGCATCTTTAACTTAAAATTTCAGTGAATTCTAGTTTACTGATGATAACAGAATTATTACCAATGTCTCTTGGTTTTGTACAACTAAGAGCATTTTAATGACCGACAATGAATAACGAAGTCCACGTATTAATATTTTTTTATTTTATTACAGATACTCGTGCAGTAGTCGACTCATTGTTTTATGTGTGGAAGCAACACCAGTAGATACAGTGAGAAGAAAAAAACGATCTAAGTAAGTAATATATTATAGAAAATAACTAAACTGTTTAGACTTTAAATTATAACAAATAAGTTTAAATACTGAACTTTTTGCAATTTTTTGTGATTATTTCTGTTACAAAGCATAACTTTATGGTGATTAACATGAAACTTTTCATTCTCAAGGTATCGAAACTCGGCAGAGAAGTTACAATTTTTAAAAGAAATCAAAGAAAGAAACGACACTAGTATAAAATTATAGGCATTGATTAAAATTAAGTAAACGAATGTGAAGACTGTAAATAAATTGTATGTAGATAATAACGTTTTCATAAAGCAATGATTCCGGTGGAACATATCGACAATATATTTCAAAGAAATAATGACGCCATTTTGCTTTAGAATTTTGTTTTTCTTACTAAGCTGACGAGACAAACTCAAGATATTAAATTATTCGTTCGTTCGATTTCATATAGTATTACTAAAGTAAAAGCTTTATAAGAAAAAAAAGATTTAAATAGATAGTCCAGCAGTAGACAATAGGCTGATGATGATGATCATACATTATTATTATTCTGTTTTTCACATCTGTCATACAGGAAAACAAAACAAACCCTACACGATGTAAAGAGCTGTTATATTTCAAAACTCTGTGTGATTATTTTTCATATAACAGTGTCATGTGCATTATTCATAAAAAATCAGGGTCTAATAGACGTAATATTTTAAAGTGCTGCACTGCGACTGATCACCATTGAGTAACTTAAAGTTGGGGATAAAAATATTACTGCCATTAAGACCTGGTTTATTTGAGTAATATGAACCCGTGTTCAATGAATAAGATTTCGGTGTCTTTCTATTGAAATATACATATCTTTTGAACAATTATTACATACCTCGTTTTAGTTGGAAAACTCAATAAGTTTTAAGTGTGTATCTGTAGTTTTGTAAATATCTGGCTTAACCACTCTGTCTGTGTAATTTAAGTGTGTAAATATATTTCTAACTTGTAATAGTTTATTGTTCTGATTAAACCGCGGTAAATGATAATTAAAAATGTAATTAGCTTAGTTTTTGTTAATCGATGTAAATCATAAATAAATTGTTTAACTAGGTTTTATAAATTGATTAAGTGCGCGATTAATTAAAGTTTTATCGTCGAAAACCGCATTTTTTTTAATTTAAATAAAATGTAACGGGAATATTAAAATAAATGTATTTAGTGTTGTATTAAATTATGTACAGTTTTATATATATGTTTTGGGACATGTTCTTACACTATGTTATTGAAATTGTTTTTGTAAATAATCCTTATAAGATACATCCGTCGTATAATGCCGGCGATATTTTTTTTTTATATTTATTATTTATTACATTTTTAATATTTGAAAGAAAATCGGTAGGAGTGATTTTAACATTAGTTGTTTGTACCAATATGACTACATTGAATAAGTATCTCACTTTAATAGAAACAAATAACCTATTAAAATACTATAAACATTTTTTTTTAAATGTTTATTATTTTAATCTTTGCTGCAATCGACTTAACTTTAAAATGTCTTCACAATAATATCGATATATAACTATGTACATACCCAAAGTAAACGTTTTACTTGACTTAACTAGTGTAAGAACAGTCTAATTATAATAGGACTTAAAATGAATGTCAAAAACATTGTTGAAATTAAAAAAAACTTTTTTTTCATAGACGCATCAACTGTCAGTGTCAAGTGAAATATAAATAATAATTTTAAGTAATTTTTCATTGTTAAAAAAAACGATTATATGTAAAATTTTATTGTACTTAATAAGTACAGATTGTTTTGAAAATAAAAGGTTTTTATAATACTTATTGTATTTTATTTAACTTATGTGACTTTCTAACAATGGTTCTAGTATATTGTGCATTCAAGACATTTATTTTTTTAATAAAAGTGGGTTGATTTCTAAAGATAGATTATTAGTACACCTCCACACCATCTATAGAGCAGCATAGATTTAAAATTTCAAGTCTCTTACTTCAAAAACATAGGGCTCATACAAACTTCTAACCCCCGTTTTACCCCCTTAGGGATGGAGTTTCGTAAAATCTGTTCTTATCAAATCTTTACACTCTATAAGAAACCTACCTGCCAAATTTCAAGTTTGTAGGTGTTAGTTTCTGAGATTTCGTGATTAATCAGTGAGTGGTATTTCGTTTATATATATATATTTATATATATAGAATAGAAGATAAAGAAATAATGTTATGTAAACTTTAGTAGTAAACTTTATTTTTTTCTGTTTTCTGTTATTAACGTAATATTAAAATTTAACTTCATGTTTATTGTAAAACTAAAAAGTAACAAATTCTGCTTTTTACGTTTTTGAGTTTCTTTCCAATGATTTGAAGTAAGTCCCCGAAGCATACATTTAAATTTAATGTATAGTTAGCTATAAACTGATGGTAAAATTGTAGATTTTGGAGTACAAACTCAATATTTAATTCTTCAAAACCAAAAAGCCTGTCAATTGAAATAACTCTACCCTACAGGAGATCTAGGTTGAAAACTATTATACGGTTAATACTATTTAGAGATAACAGAATTCCTAAAATTAAACTCATGTGTAACCCACTTATTTGTTACTAATTGAATTGAATATTCAGGTAATTCAGTTCGTTCGTGTCCGGTATACCTACCTCAAAGGCATGCCGGACACGAACCGCATTATTCATAGTCA
The DNA here is from genome assembly GCA_905220595.1 of Spilosoma lubricipeda. Lineage (NCBI taxonomy): Eukaryota > Metazoa > Arthropoda > Insecta > Lepidoptera > Erebidae > Spilosoma > Spilosoma lubricipeda. Next base: position 13,511,225 of record HG992290.1, on the reverse strand, counting down.
GACTATTCATGTACTTGCAGAAAATGATATGATTCAAAATGCACTTTATATTCTTGAAATGTGTAGAGTCCAGCAAATAAAGCTGATTTTCTTACTATGAATGTACGTAATGACTAATAAATTCGGTTTAATAGCACGATTTAAAAAGTATTTAAACTAACGTTTGAGGCACACAAAGCACACAACAGACATGTACCAACACAAATATTGAGCTCCGTTGGTTGATTTAACAAAAATTTTTACAGTACCCAAACTGTAATACCTACTATACTGTAATATTAATGTTGAAATATTAACTTTGAAATTTTTGACGCATCAGTGAAGTTCACCCCGGAGATAAATGAGCACACATGAGCGAAACAAATCCTCAAAGCACGACAGCCTGTAGGTAAATTAAGTGCTGGGTGACAGCAGCTCCTACTTTTACCATTAATTCTTAGTTGCACTGCACACATGAGGCACGGTTTTACCCTATTCATTCCGTCGGTTTCGTTAGAGCAATCTAAAAGAATAAACTTCGATACCTATTACAAAGAGCAGGTAATCTTGATACAAAACGTTGATCCACCTAATCAGCATGGTATAGTATTCTCAAAACCGTCTACCTAAGGAGACATCTATATTCAACAGTGGAATAATGAAGGCTGTTGAGGTGATAAATGAATACTAGCAATATCTAATTCTATTTTTTACTTATTTTTTATTTTATTTTTTTAAACAACAGGAAAGGTTTTGTATAGATTGTATTTGTCTGAGAAAATGTTACTAAGTGAATTCATAAATAATACGTTAACTAAGTAGCATCCTTAGTATCCGCACTAATTACGTTTATTTAATTAGATTACGACGATTAGACTACAACAAGATTAGGATTAACTAAATTTATTTTTTCATTTATACCTAAGTGTAAAAATGTATTTCATAAAAACAGTGGGAGAGAAACGAAACCTTACAGAAAACCGTTGTGAAACAGCGCTTGCGCTGTGTTTTATCGAGTGAGTGAGGATACCGGAGGCCCATACCCCAACCCCTCCCTATATCCCATTCCCCATCTTCCAAAGGTCGGCAACGCACTTGTGACGCCTCTGGTGTCGCGAGTGTCCATGAGTGGCGGTAATCGCTTACCATCAGGTGATACGTCTGCTTGTTTGTCCACTATACCATTAAAAAAAAAGCATAATAAAAAATGTTCAGTGCTTTTTGCTTTATTTTAAAACTTGATATTGTAGTTATACAATCTAAAACTCAATTTATATAAATAATTTGAACAAAACTGACGTACTTTCAAAAAGTAATCCGAGAACATGTCATCGTAGAATATGAGTACGTTAGCTAACAAGACTTCAACGTCCGCTTCATGTAAAACTTAAAGAATGGTGAATAATTATTTGAAAATTTACCTTAAAGTAAGCTGGTTCACAATATGCACTAGGTATGTGGCTACAAAGATTATTTCACACAAGTTATCTATACAAATAAATAAAATTGGAGTGTCTGTTTGTAATATTAAAATAACCGCTTTTTACTTAATGCATATGTATATATACACGATACATATATCAAAAATGTAGTTAAAAAAATTTTTGTCTATCTGTCTGTCTGTCTGTCTGTTTGTTCCGGGTAATCTCTGGAACGGCTGGACGGATTTTGACGGGACTTTCACTGGCAGGTAGCTGATGATCCGGGGAGTAACTTAGGCTACTTTTTTTAGACTAACTTTGTCCCGCGGCGTTACTCGCGGTACAACAATAACCGCGGGTAACACCGCGGGGTTCAGCTAGTTAATTTATAAACTAGAAGTTAGTTTGATAAATCAATAACTTATCTTCGCGAGCAAATAACATGGCTTCTAAATACGACCATTTACTATTTTTTTAAAACTATATTCTAATTTGTCACTTATCGGATTTGCTACAATAATACTCTTTTAACCAATAAAAAATGCACACAATTAGGTATGTATAAATGTATAAAAAATAGTAAAAACTAAAACTCAACTACGACAAAAAAACGACGCTGTAAAAGCATGAAACAAGTTTCAAAAGCCGTAGTTACCCGTTATTAAGGGAGGGGTAGTAAGGGATTAAAAAATCAGTGTTACTACTCCTATTTACCCCATGGGTATAGTAAGAAACTACCAAGGGAACAAACGTGGGAGAACCACGCTTCAGCATGAATGGGCCGGCTTAACCGGAGTGATACCACGGCCTTATAGAAAACCGGTGTGAAATAGCGCTTACGTTGTTTCAACTAGTACGCATTTCCAGCACTCAGGGAAGCGTCCGGACGCCAGGCTAGCGTCCAACACCTCCCTGAGGCGGTCCGATATATGGTCGAGGGCTCGGGCCATCACTCGGGCTGGAACCCCGTCCGGCCCGGGGGCGGTGTTCTTTGAACGGATTCGCAGAACAGCCGCCCCAACCTCCGATTCCCTAACGGGCGGCACGTCGTCCTCTCGACCCCTGTCGTCTCCGACCGCATAGGCCATCGACGGGGGTGTGTGCTCCGCCCGCTGCGGGAAAAGGCCCTCGACCACTTCCTGCAGGAAGCTGGGCTGGAGAGTCTCAGTAAGGGGGGGGCCCGCCGTGCGGAGCTTCTGTCGCACCGCACGATATGGGCGACCCCAGGGGTCACGTTCGAGACTCTCCAGCATCTCCTTTTTCTTCTCCTCCTTGGCGCGGCAAATGGCCAGCTTCAGAGTTTTCCGCGTCTCGCGGTACTCCTCGTGAAGCTGGTCCCCGCCACCGTCTCCACGGTGACGTCGCCGGCTGCGGGTGTAGGACCTCCGGGCACGGGTGCACGCCGCACGGAGGTCCGCCAACTCCTGGGACCACCAGTAGACCTCCTTCCGAGGAGGCCGACGACCGTGGACGCGGGGCATGGCCGAATCGCATATCTGCGTAATCGCATCGCGAAAACGGCCAGCCCCTACGTCCACGCCGACCCCCTCGGTCGGGGCCTGCGGAGACAGCCAAGATTGAACAATGGCCGCCTCCTCTAGTAGGTCCCTGTTGAGCTTGGCGACAGCCCACCGCGGAAAGCGGGATGTATGCCGCGCCGTGTGACCCCTACTGGGGCCCTGGGACCGGGAGAGCTCAAATCGGATATAGAGATGATCCGAGAGCGTCTCGACCTCTTCCAGGACACACCAGTTCCTTACTCGTGCGGCGACAGCAGGGGTAGCGAACGAAAGGTCCACTATCGACCCCCCCTGCTGTCGCACGCACGTGTTGGTGGCGCCTCTGTTCAGCAAACAGAGGCCCACCGAAGCCGCCCACTCCTCTACGGCTTCGCCCTTGGCGTAGAATATTGGAGGCCCATACTCCAACCCCTACTCGACAGCTCTTGGTGACGAGGATGTCACCAAGAGCTGTCGACGGTTAAAAACAGGGTTAAAAACACAAGCTGTTAAAAACATTTGAATAAATTTATAGCTTTTCCATTATAGGCTAAAAAAGCCACAAAGTTTTACGACTATCGTTGCGAAATCTAGGTTATCGACCGTCGCAAAAAGGCGTCATAACTCATTCACATGACGAGTCCTATACAATAAATTCCTGTAGTATAGAAGTGCTGTGTCATACCTAAGTCATTAATAAAATGGACTTTATAGTCCAATTATGTTTTGTGAAAGAAATTAAGTAAAATCTTTCCTTTTTTTTTCATGGAAACTTTCCTTTATTTTTTTATTAATTGTTCAATTAAATCTAAACATGATTTCACTTAGAAAATATGTTACTTCAAGATAAAATTTCTTAAATATCAAGACCCTAATATCGAACCTTTGTTGTACGCTTAGAAGACTTTAAAACGCCAGCTAGTTTCAGTTTCTAAGCTAGACATTTTCTCTAACAAAATTGGATCAAAAATGATAATGTTGCGAAAACTTATTTAATTATACTGTTTCAGTGATTGTTTTGTAGTCAAAACTCAAGCACATAAGTTTGATTTCCTTAAGGTTCTCAGGTTTATTTTAGTCGTGTTAATCATACATCTGCTGATTTGACCAGGTGCAGCTCTGAGGCAGTATAAACCCTTGTATTATATTCAACTATGATTTTATTTTCGCATTACGTATTCTCTAGTAAGTTTGTGACATTCAACATTTTCAAATTTCTTTCCTCTTTTTCTCAACAACTAGTAGAAGAGATCACATACATATTTACTGTATTGTTAACTTTCGTAAAACATTGCACTGAGGTCTATTCACTGTTAATCAGTTAGAGAAGAAAGTTTATGCACATTTCTATATATGTATTAATTTTCTCTACCCCCATATCTTGAAACCACAAACGATTTATGAGAATTCTCATACGGAACTTGGGGATCATAAAGGCTGAATTTCAGGAAAATTTATTGCTTATGTCCTAATTCGGGATCAATATGAAAACTTTTTTTTCTGTATTTACAAAGTCTTGGAAAGAAGACATTTTAACTGCAGTGATATAGAAAAGGGATAGCAAATTAGATTGTAGTGTTATTTTATCAGATTACGTGAGCTGACTATCAGTCACCTTTTAAGGACCTCCCTTTTAGGAAATGTATGTCTCTCTAACACAAGGGGAGGATCCTCCAACCATGCGAGGTGATCATGCCTGGCGGTCCACAGCTCAACGGTTAATTTTGGGATGTTGTAGTGATGCAGCATTGGTAGTTTCTTTTGCGCTGTTGAGGTTGATATCTAAAGAGTCAACAGTCTGTGCTCAGTTGCGGAGCTTGCCAGTGCCAGGAGTGAGTAGTTCCAGTGACTCGGAACTGAGTGCCGCAAGTTCCAGTGAGTCGGAACTAAATGCCGCTAGTCACAGTTAGTCGGGACTGTAGTCCACTGATCCCAGTGAGTCGGGATAGCGTGCGGTGCGCGGTGCTGCGGTGAGGTCCCCAGTGAGTCGGGGTGGTTGTTGCGTATTGGCTGGCTGCTGCATAGACGGGAGAGATATGATCTGCTTAGATGAACCGTGCTGCAATGAAGCCTAGACGCTGATGAAGCCGTAAGGGTAAACCAGGTTGGAGCGGTCGCTTCCTGCATGTGGTATATCCCTGTTGAGGTTGAGGTTACTGGCTGGCTGAGACTTGCTGTGGAGTGAAAATAATGGTGGCTCTGATCTGCTTACTTGAAGGCAGTTGTCTAGTACCCATAATACAAGTTTCACTTAGCTTGGGACTAGATGGCGTTTTGTGTTAGATTTCCGAAATATTTATGGACATTTACGGCGATAGTTGCGATTAGTAAGTGTCTTGAGAAGTCAGAATACAGTATTTCTACAGAACTTCGCTATCACCTAGTACTTGGAATATGCAGTTCTGATGTAAGTGGTACAACCTACTAACCTAATTTGGTAAAAAGACTCGGAGGTAGAATCAGGAAATGTATACAAAATAACGTTTCGACATTGTTTTTATAATATTAATAGCTGTGGCCACTACTTAGTACTCGTGATATTTGAATTTTCAACTTATTTTTTTTTACCGTATAAACCTTACCTGGACTACTACAAACGTTTCAAAGCCAAAATCAAGTAAATCGGCCTTGCTGTTCTCGAGTTTGAGCGAGAATAACGAACAGCAATTGATTTTTATATGTAAGAAGATTTAGAAATGTTAGTTAAGAATTATAAACAAATATATAAGACGAAACTGCTGACGTACATTGAAACTGCGCTCATTGACGAAACCGCAAAGGCATGAAAAACATGTAAAATATGAATGAAATATCGGCCAAGGTTACTACGTGTTGGCGTTATCAATATTGAGCAAAAACAAGCCAAAAATCACGTCTTTGTGTTTGCCTTAAATATTTTTTTATTCTGTTGTTAGTATTGATGTTACAGTGGCAATAGAAATTCATCATCTCTGAAACTTTCAACTGTCTTACTATCACGGTTCATGAAATACAGCCTGGTGACAAACGGACGGACAGCCTAAGTAGTAGGGTCTTGTTTTACCCTTAGGTACGGAACCTTATAAATGAATCCTGTCTAAAATTCAGAAATTAAATAAAAGTATCGTAACATCACACAAAGTACCTAAAACATATATTTTATAACAGTGTGTTGATTTACAAACTATAACCTGAATTTCAAAGTACATAGATTTACAACATACGTTATATTTCATCTATCTATGCAAATAAAACTTAAATATGACAAGAACAATGGCACAGCTGGTCTGAAGTAAGGTAACGCTCATTATATCATTCCGCATAAAGTTGACAGTTTTTGGGTCTGAGCATGTGTTAAAATAATCTGTCTAATAAAACGAGGTTATAGATTGTATGAAGGGAACGTGCCGTTCGTTAAATTAAAAGGGATTTGGAGTAAATTAAAGGTGTTAGATTTGGTCCAAAGTGGTCGAAGGACGGCGCAAGGGTTGCGTTGGATTTCATAATGGAAATGTGAATTTTAATATGAGGTACGGGCTTTATTTAGTATTGCTTATCCATAGGCACACTCACCCGTGGACACGGTCATATTATTCTGTAAATATAATTTAAAATTATCATAAGTAACGATAATGGCGAAGCATTTCATAAAATTTTGTTAGCAAAACATTAAATTTACTAATAAAGATGGGTAAAAGGGTAATTACCACTGATTCCCTTTGCTTACAATCTACATAAATTCATTCTATAATTAGAAAATAAGACATTGTAGTCTTTACATGATTAGAGAAGTGGGAAGTTTTCAATTCGGCTGTATTTAAATTTAGTCCGAATTTGTATGTATTTGTAGGAAAATAGAAGGTCATTACTTTCCTTAATACTATTTTATAATCGATTTGATAACTTTTAATCTATTTACATTGTTTCAATCACTGTAAGGATATATAAGCTATCCTTAAGCCTATCCCAGCTTAACGTAAATTGCGCCTTCGAAAATTACAATTTTTGTTGTTAGAATGTTGTAGTTGTTGTAGTTGTTGTAAGAAGAAGAATTTTGTTTAAGGCAATATATTCTTTGATTAGTTGCAATTACTATCATTTAAGTCAAAAAAAAAATGATTTCATACAATCCAGATAGACGTTAATTTTTAAATTCGAGTTCATTTAATTATAGCAATCATATATAACGAGGAATGAAGGTTTCGGTAGACTTGAATCTTGATAGAGGCTTAAAGCAAAACACAAACCTCTTTATCTAATAATAAATATCTTTAAACGAGTTATTTTTATATTATAAATTAATCTGAATCTCGACAACGGTTTCAACGATTTTAATAAAATTTTATCTTTGTTGTTAATTAAACTGTATGCAGGGGGTTTCGGGAGAAAGAAATCAATTTAGTTAGGATTCATTTCTCGAAAATTTTCCAAAAAATAAAATACCGAGCATTAGTGGTCATCCAGGTTCTTGTATTACTATACGCAAGAATACTAAGAAATTCATGGCAAAACATTTTTACATTTCATTTCAGTATTTTTTTAGGGAAGGCAAACAAATTCATAAATAAACGATGTAAATATTATATCTTCATTATTTTATCTCTATTTCTGGAGAGTACGAGAATCAGTATTCATGATCTTTTCCCTTATAGTAAAATTGATTTTACTGGTGTTATAAACTCAAAGGTTTAGACTAAGTACATTATGCGGCACATAAATTAAATAATAGTATTGGATTTGGTATACTTAGCCTCAATTTCTTAAGATATTTTATTAATAAAAATCGAGACTTTTCTTTTTATTTATAAACACATAAAATCAAACCGAAAGAAACGTTTTACGATATAAACTTGTTAAGTAGATTGGAAAGTGCTGAGTTGAAGGCTAACTAATATTTTTATTTTTTAATCGTATGTTTTGAACCGTACATGATCTACTTAACTTGTTTATCACAACACTATAACACTACCACAATGTCGTATGTAAATAATATTTTGATGATAGATGCTATTTATTTGAACAATCATCTTCTTAGTATGATGAGCTAGGGTAATAACTAGAGCTCTAGATTCCTACGAGGTACAATGAGTAGCAATTCAAATACTAGACATAAATTACGAGTTTAAAATTAGGTTAGGTAAAATTGGTTAAAATTAGAGGTATTATTTTTAGCCAAATCAAAAAAAAAGGAAGCAGGTTCTCAATTTGACTGTATTTTTAAGATAAAACTTCACAAACCGCGTGGAGCACTTTTTGGTAGGGGAAAATCTTATGGGTTTGCGTCACCGACATACTAATGTTACCTGATTGAAATTTATGTTAATACAAATACTATTAAAAATATATATGGGGTTATCTTAACATATAATAATATAATAACACATAATTCGTTAAGTCCCAGGTTTCTGTCATCACACCCATCTCGCTCATCAATTTAAGTCATTGATAAGACAAAAAAATAAAATCGATGGGCGAAGCGTAAACTGGATGGAAACACGGGCCTAACGATTTTATTTTTTGTCTGATCAATGCCTTACATAAATGAGGGAGAGGGGTGTGATAATTGGAACCTGGGACCTACCGAATTATTTTTTGGCTTTTAGTACATTATTTTCAATAACTGCCTCATTAGTCCAGGACTAACACGTTGCTCTGAAGGTTAGCGCAAGCGACTGCTGATCAAGAGGTTTCGTGTTCGATTTCTAGGTAGAACTGCTATTGGGTTTTTCTCGCAAAAGTATCTGTTTATAATTTCAAACGAACAGCTTTACACTAAATGCAAATGAAAGTCTATACGATATTTACATCAAAAAATCCATTTTAAAATGTCTTGTCTATCTGTTTATTACGACTAATCTTTGGAACGGCTGGACTGATTCCGGCGGGACTTTCACTAATAAGCTGATAATGCCCCGCGGCGTTGCCGTTATTGATGTCATACCGTGGATAACACCGCGGGGATTTTACTTCTATTGGTAGCCCTGACTGTAAATTTTTTTTGTATGTTTGTTAAGCAACATCTTCGTAAATTGTAAATTGATTTACTGCACTTGTGGCAATGGTTTGAGTGGTTGCCACGCCGCTTTCAACTGCGCTGAGTTTTGTGGGTTCAAATTCACATGGTGTGTTATCCACAAATTGATGTTCTAAGTCTTGGTGTTTGTTGTGTTGGTTTCTTGTATGTATGTGTTATAAAATCCGCAACACATGATACATTCCGTTGCAGGCGTTGTCTTTTAAATAAAGTAAAAAAGATAAACGAAGTTGCAAGAGAAGCTTCATGCTGAATTTTCAATTAGTACAAAAATGGCGACGTTAAATTTACTTATAAATAGGTAACACGTTTTAAAACAATATGATCCTCTTAAAAATGCTTTTGCAAGATAAAGCTTTACAGCACTCCATAAAATGTCAACCGATTAATATCCAAACGTAAAGTGTTAGACGTCTGGGCGTGACGCGCTCGCGTGCGCTTTCATACTTCAGATATGCATTTTTATGACAAAAATATGATGTCATAAACACTGTTAATATGTGAAACCAGTTGGAATAAGAACTTTAAGCAGCGTTTCATTGGTTATACCTATTAATGAAAAAAGTTTTAGTCATGACTTTTGTTCATAGGTGAAATTAGTTTGATTTGATGGTGCGTATTTAAGCCATTTTAGTTGCTGTTATAACTGTGAGTTTGGGTTCATAGATATACTGTTATTAGTTTCAAACGTGTTTTGTTTAAAGAGATATAAAAGGACACATTACACCGCATGTTCTTAAATCCTTTATTCAACCAATTAGAATTTATAATAATAGTTCTTTATCAAGAAAATCATTCAAAGTTGTATCATTTACTGTGGCAGCCACAGTCGGCCGAATTGTTACAGGGTTATAATAAATACTTACCAATCTGTTAAATTCATAGGATAAGGTTTTTATGATTTTTCTGGTGAATACCGGACTTTTCATAAGTTTTACAGCGTATAACTGTTAGTTGATAATGAAAAACTACTAGAACTTAGCTTACATTTCTTTATTACGATAATATTAAGTTTGTAATGCAACGAAAAACGATTTAGAAGGAAAGTAATCTGTAGGTGTTATTATTATTTACTGAATAACTAGCATTCCTATTGTCTTTTGCAACACTGCCTGCCATACTGTGTTGTTTCTAAAGTAAGTAGGAGCGATGGTTCTGAATAACAATCCGCAGAGATATATCAATAAATTAATCAGGTATCAGTTTTAATTTAATGCTATCCTATGTGAAAACCATATTTTTAGATGCAAACTAAATTTATATGTTAATAAACCTCATAAATTTGCCTATTCATTTCAAAGCAATTCTTAAATCGCAGAATCAGTTGCCACAAAATCAATAAAATTAAAATATTATTTTAAAGCAGTTTTATAAAGTAACACAGAAATGAAAATGAATAAAAAAAATTAGTCAAAATATGCAAGTACCACATAAAAAATCATTTTATGCACAAGCCTTTACCCGGCACTCCGGCATTATGCACATAACCCATACGTCAGTCGAGCATACTACGATATTTATATACAACATAGCATATTGCTTAATATATAAAATAAATATAATTTGACTATTATGTGAGAACTGTTAATCAATTTTAGTACACTATGTACATTGGTAAGAAATAAAATGGAGTAGGTTTAAAAATAAATACATAGATGGCTGCAGCTCTCGACAGCCTTTTCATTCCATAAGTTTAGATTTTTCGTTTTCTCATAATGAATAAAGAGAGAAATTCCTTCGCTTCTTCTTCGATACAGTATTACCATATACGCATAATTTACAAAGTGAATTTAATATGTCTTTGTTATTCGGCCTAAATCTTCTCTACCATTAAATATCACTGATTGCCTAAAGTATTTATTTTATAATATCAGCATTTTTTTATATCTGTATTACTTATATCAGAACCGTTTAAATATAAGCACGTACGAAAGGGTTGGAAGGTATGTTATCGCGGTCCCTAACCTGCAAGTAATTTTAGATAATCTACTCGGCTTCGAGCCGGACTAAAGTTATTTACAATCAATTTCCTTGCCTATTAAAGCTTGAAAATAAACGTTAAGCACGTAAGTTACCTGCTTTAGTGTGGAGTTATTCCATTATGTGGCAACTGACTTTATTGCAGGTTGGTAATATATTTATTCTATTTTCTTAACATATATTCAGGTTTCAATGATAGCTTACCTTGGTATATTAACTAAATATTACTAAGCTAGTTACTGATAGGCAATACGAAATTTCAAATGTAGGAGCAACAAGATATTTTATGATAATTTCTAATTATAATTTATTTGAAATCTCCGTTCGTTTTCCTATTCGGGGATCCTCCTTTCTATTCGGGGATGTTACTACGACTACGTTTGTAACCCCTGAACCTGTCAGGCAGTCACCTCACCGACTTGCCAACCGTAGACCATGAGATCTCAGGGCGCCGTAAAAAATAAGTTAAATAATTTATACAAGGTAGAAAAATGAAAAAAGTTAAAAAAGATAATATGTGTGGGTGTGTGTTTGGGATACCCAGGGTGCTCTTCAGAAGAAACGAATACTCCTCAGTGATGCATTCATATATTCACAAATAAAAAATACAGGTAACAAGATTATAAATATTACATATGTGGGTTGTCACTAGCTTAAATAATAAAGTTCTACAGTAAAAAAAAAACCACTCTTCGGTGCCGCTGCACTGCAGACAGACACCCAGATGAACTCCCAACCCCTTTTAGACCTCAGGCGAGGGTCTATTCGGGCTTCTAATGATGATCTTGAAATCAGATAAAATTGTAACACCTTATGCGGGTGAAAAAAAATAAAGTAGATACTTTCTTTTATATATGTCCCAGTGAGGAATCCTTGGGACACGTAAGCGAGCTAGGTGGTGAGCTGCGGGCTGCCTCAGACGATATCCCAGCCAGGATTTAACCTCACAACCCAGGATGTGTGCTCCGTAATCTACTGGTTCTGTCCGGAACCATGAACCCTCAGACGGGGAATTGAAGATTACAGCAGCGTTTCACTATACACAGAGAACAACAATCACGAGGCTTATGCAGGATAATCACAATGGGCAGAGAACAGAAGACAGTCGATCCAACAGCGGGCGTAACACGCCGTGAGGGCGCTGTGCTCCCCTTCTTGTTGATATAACTACAATTAAATAGAATAAAAAAAAAAACAAATGCTACACGTTGGTTAAGGAAGAGAAAGAAAGCTTTAGATATTCTTAAGCTAAAATTCCAAAACCCTTTGCAATGCTAAAGATTGCACCAAGTCCATGCTGATGACTACAAGCCAAGAGTTTAAAGGTAAATATATATATATATATAATCATTCTTATCGCTCAACCCAAAAATTAAGGATTTGAAACAAAGATGGGCTCACCTCTTTTTTCTTCTCCAACCTTCTAAAATAAAAGCAAATTTGACTTATTCAAAGCGTACACTGTCTTTCAATCACACCGCATTACATATTCAACACACCCACCGAATCTTGGTCCTTTAAAAACGTTTCAAGGCACGTAACTTGCATCTAAGCAAGCTATGTAAACGATTTAGCTTCAACCCTTGCATCAAATAGCTTGAGTCAAGATAATCGGTGTACAGAGAAAACAAACTCGGAACACGAAAGGTACTTTTATTATATACAAGTATAAAGTGCTTGTAATTACAATTTTTATATTTAAATTTACTTAAAAAGTATTTAATTAACGAATAAACTCCATAACTTAACCGATTTCTAAAATTCTTTCAGCAGTAGGAAACTAAATTATATCCGAGTAGCATACATACATAGGCTATATTTTATTTCCGTATTACCATGAAAACTATGCAGGTGAAACTGCGGAGAGTTGCTAGTTAGATATATCGAGGCCTATTAGGCCAAACGTCCTTACTAGGACAGGCCTATGGACAATTAGTGTATTATTAAAGGCTCTTGATGTGATTTGAGACTGCAAATATGAATCTCAATAAAAAACTGTACAATTCTGAATGTTGTATTTAATAGTGGTAACTTTAAACCATGTCTTTAAAATAGATTTATGTGTATAAAATTCCTGTTCAGTGATGAAAAGTTCTATAATATGTCTGTTTATACAAAAATGTATTCTAGTTAGCAATGATTTGTTCGGGATCAAAAACAAAAACATTAAATATTTGTATGTACATATCTTTATAGTGTTTATTAGAGTTACTAATAATATTTTTCTACTTATTAATTTATAATATTATAGTGTAATTTGCTATTACGTCTTCAAATTGTAATTTTCTTCAGTTTAGCTTTAGCTTTTTCTGTGTTGTTAAACAGAAATATATCCCGTATTTAACGAAACTTTAGAAATATTAGTGACACGGACATCTAAATCACCATATCCAATATATACAAACTACTTATATTACTGAACCAACCGTGCTGTCAATAATAATTGAATAAATAATTAACTGAAACTTAAAACTCATCTCACGTACGGTCATTGAACTCCAAATTAATCAGTTACTGTATTATTGTAACCAGAGTGCTGATAAATAAATGATCACGATTATCGTACAATTATTTGTACTGAACGGGTATTGAACTCACGTCTTTAGACTCAAAACATACTAGATCAATATCCCATCTAGATAACTATGAACATTTTCACTTTTGAAAGAGAAAACATGCAATTGATTACTGATAATACGAACATCCTTTAGTATTGTTCAAATATCGATGCAGAATATTTTAACAACTCTTAAGTATTGTTCAGATTTGTTCATAGACTTGACTGTTCATTCGTGTGATAGATGGAGTTTTAGTGTAACTCATTTTTAGGAAAATCTGCTCTAGTGCGTTGCTTGCCAACGAAATGGTGTTTTGAGCGCAATTCACAATTCGATATTAATGACTTATTTGTCTTACTGCATGTATTATTTCTATACTGGTTAATTTTTTAGCTTCTGTGATTGAGCTGGCCGTCTGTATCTGAATCTGACAGCTCCGCCCAGTTTTCCGTCTTGTCTAGTCATAAAAGAATAACTTTAACACTATATCAGGGCTATCTTGAACAGATATTAACAAATCATGATCAAAAATCACGACGCGACGTGGTTCTTGCAAGTATATGTGATACAAATATAGTTTTATTAATTTTTGATGTTTATAGTTTAAACATATCTCTTTATATTAACGACTAGCTGAACCCCGCAGTGTTACCCGCGGTTATTGTTGTACCGCGAGTAACGCCGTGGGACAAAGTTAGTCTAAAAAAAGTAGCCTAAGTTACTTCCCTGGGTCATCAGCTAGCTGCCAGTGAAAGTCCCGTCAAAATCCGTCCAGCCGTTCCAGAGATTACCCGGATCAAACAGACAGACAGACAGACAGACAGACAGACAGACAAAAAAATTTTTAACTACATTTTTGGTATATGTATCGTGTATACATACGTATGCATTAAGTAAAAAGCGGTTATTTTAATATTACAAACAGACACTCCAATTTTATTTATTTGTATAGATAATAACATTATTTCTAACGTTTTAATGTATAACAAATTATTTTTAATATATACGTAGTTGAAGTTTATTAAACTCCTGGCACGTTTCAAATCCTTACTTTTTAATATTAACTTATTCTCTATTTATTCAATGAACAGCTACTAAGGAGATCCATTATTATTTTTAATAAAATTTAAATTAAATAACGTTGTAACTTTCTCTGTTTTATTTTAATGCTTTTTATACTTGGAAAAATCATAACAATTGATTTTGAATAACCTTAAAAAATTGTGTTCGATGGATTAAAGGTATTATGTAGGTACTAGCTTATAAAATTTAAAAGTATATGTGTATATTAACAATTACTTTTCACTATTAACGCGATCACTTATTAAAAGCTGACTTAGAGTCAGCCAGTGCAACCTGGTCAAAACGTCAGGCAAATCAGAGGTATATAATACGTTTTAATAAGTGATCGCGTTAATTCCCGTAAAAGTAATTGTTAATATATCATAGAACGCGAAAGTTTAAAAGTTAGTAAGTACATGTGTACACGTATTTTTAACAATATCACATAGGTTCATAAGAAATATTACTAGAACAATTTTGTTATATTAAAATCCTCTATTTATAAAACTTATTAGGCAAAATAAAACGAGTTGAAGGAATTACAGAACATCAATAGAAATAAGAAGAAAGGATGATTTATATTTTACATAGTTTTTTCATAGTGTACCTCGTTTAGTTAGAACCCGCAGTTAATATTTAAAATGTAATAAAAATAAGCTAGACAATTTATTTCACGCAAAGTATTGATAAAGTATAAATTTTATAAGGGCTATAAAATTATGACCAAACATATCTACATATGAGACGTTTTATGATAGACGATGAAAGTAAATTATCGTTATTGTCTTTACCTATACGCCGTAACTTGAATTAAATAACTCTGCATAATAAAACTTCAATGTGTACTTGAACGATAGAACGATAGATATATACTTATGTTTTGATTAAGAATTATTCACTTAAAGCTTAATGCAACACTAGTAACACTTGTAGATGCGTGTATCGTATATAGCTACAGTGGATATTATGAATTGCACAATACTGTTCATTTAAAGTAATTTCTACTGGTGATAGTTATAGTTACCTACTATAAAAGTATTAATTAAACATACGTAAAAAAATATGCAATCAAATTGAAAACCTCTTCCTTTTGGAAGCAGGTTAAAAATAAAACAAATTGTTATAGTATTGCAAATGCTTAGAAGTCCAAACTGTTATGGTTATGTTAGTTTAAAGAATTAAATATTATTCTAATACCATTGAAGTCACATAAATTTTAAGTTAGACAAGTTTTAAATATTGTAAAAGCTAATATGTTCTTCGAAAACAACTTCTATAGGAATATATTTTTTCGATAAATAAATGTTTAGAGCATAATTTTGGTCTGTTTGGTTCTTCACACAAATCTAAGACAAATTTGATCAAAGTTACATTATTATAAAAGCTAGTTAAATATAACATTACTACTAAGTAAGGTAAAAAAATCAAATTTTCACAAAACAAAGCTAGGAACGAAGTTTGATCTGTAATTAAAAAAATACGACAATAACGGACACAACGATAAGCATATTAATCAGCAGGACATCTATAAAGTATATTATAAATGAAAATGAAATTTATTCACGAAGTTAATTTTGTAACACCGACATTATAACAAGTTCATATTTATTAATTTATGGTTCCCGTAATCCTCTAAGCTCTGTTGAGTCTAATAAGCAATCTGTGCAAAATTATGCTTCTATTTATTATCATGAATTAAATATTAACCGTGCATAATTATGATGAATTTAGAATGATGCTATGTTGTTTAATTAATTTTGAAACTAAATTTATTTAGTCGCTTTATCAACCACTGGATAAAAACACAGGTTGCACTGCGGTTTCAATCAAGTTGTTTTTATCAGAGATTGACAGTATCCATAATCTCCGAATTGCTCTACACACAAAGTTGACATTAGAACATATAACCTAAAACAATAAATAGCGTATTTTCTAATTGGATAAAAGCAATTAACAATTGTCTTATTATTCTGACTACTCATAAATAATAATATATTTTTGGGCCATCTAACACACGACGCCATCTAGTCAATCCATCAAACTAAGCAGATCTTGTTTGATGGGTACTAAACAACTTACATAAATACTTATAAACGCACTGGTACAAAAATGAAATAAACAAAAAAAAACTGAAGTGAACAACCTTCAGGCAAATGTATTTATCAATACAAAACCCCTGATGGAGCCCTCTTATTTTCGTACACAGAGTCCATCGTCACACGTGCCATTCCGCAACAAAACCAACCCATCAATATTTCCGCCACACTGACGATGGAAGCAAAAACAAACGTTACAGTGGTCTATGCGGGATCAAATCAAATAGCCGTTTGTTGAAGTATATCAATCACGCATGCACGCAAACTGAATTACACAGAACCATAGAAAGGCTTTTTTAACAGACCACTTCTATATTAGATCAAAAGTCTTTATCTTATATAAGTAATTGATTTATTTCTAGGACCAATGGTTTAACATTGACAATAGTTTCAAGATTAATAACATAAATTGCATAGTGTGTACTTTTCATCTTAACGTTGCCGAGCACTTTAGGTTATCGCAAATATATTTATTATTTTTATTTATTTATTTATTTAAACTTAATGCACATCTTGTACATAGGCGGACTTAATGCCATTGGGCATTCTCTACCAGTCAACCTTTGAGTGATGTAAAAATACGAGGCGGTAGGTGCAACTAAGGGTATAAGTAGAATTCAACTCAATACATAAAAAATATAGGTGTGATACAAATATAGGGTATTTATAAGTTATATAATTAATACATACACAATACATAAACATACTTACAAAAAAGTTTAATATAATAAATCATTTAAGTATAATACAAAAGTACTCTGTCGGATACTATTGTTGTTGTGAATGTTCTGCCAATTCACTTCGAAGCAGATCGCGTACCTTCGCCTTGAATGTGAGGCGATTTGTTGACATCCTGATTTCGGCGGGAAGTGCGTTCCAAAGAAGAACTGACTGCACAAAGAAGGAAGAATTTATGAAGTTGGAGGTGTGCGGGGGGCAAAGTAGAAGCATATTGTTTCTTGACCGAAGGTTTCGATCGTGAGTGGAGCATAAGAGGCGAAAGTGGGGTTCGAGGTATTCAGGTAATGATGGAGAATTGAGAAAAGAAAAAAGGCAAGTGAGTGCACGCAAACTACGGCGCTGACGAATTGGGAGCCATTGTAGCTGGGAACGGAAAGCAGACACATGGTCATACTTGCGAAGATTAAAAACGAATCGAATGCAGTTATTGAGAAGGCGGTCTAGTTTATTGAGGAGGTCTGCATTCAGGTCGAAATAACACACATCACCATAGTCGATTAAGGGTATTTTTTATTATTATTTTCGCTTGGAACAAGGGATGCACTTTACGGTGCTTGTCTAACAGCACTATGTTTTTATCTACCAAATAGAATAGGTCAACACACTGGCTACATATGTATATGGTCATTGCTATAACCGTGTTTACATAAGATGTTACTTAATTTTGCTAATAATTTGTTCTTTTTTAGATGTTAAAAATTAAAAATTAACATTTCTAAATTAATGTTTTTTAACGTACTACATCATATTTCATAAAAGGTACTCTCGCGTTGGAATTATAAGAATGCAAAATAACGGCAAGGGCTGGGTGATCGTGACGAGAAATACTTCGCATTCCTCTGCCGCTCAGCGGAGTGATTCACAATCGGTATGCCTTTGAATATGTAAACTGCATATTAGATATCTATATGGTCCTTGGTAGGAAGTTATGTCGCTGTGTTTAGCCCACACAATTTAATGAACAAAGCTACTGTAGATTGGTGAAATAAACTTTTACATATAAATTATTATTTTCAAAATGTACCTATATCTGTATGAATATAGATCTTGTTCTGAGCAAAAGCAAAATACAGTTATATATTTCTGTTCTCGAGACCCTAGTCTTGGCACAAAACTAGATAATCGCAACTCGAGTTGCCGATATTTTTTTTATATGTGGTCTTGTGTAACGATGTTTTTGCCTACTATGCTACGCTAGCCAGGTAAAGAGGTTGTTTCAAGTTTTTCTTCTTTTCTAGCAGTGATGTTGTCCTGCAGAGTTTGTTCCATTAGTCGCCTTTTACGAAACCCATGGGATGAATAGGGGTGTTGACTCTCCGTATTTTTAACCGACTTCAAAAAAGGAGGAGGTTATCAATTCGAGTTTTTTTTTATTTTTTATGCTTGTTACCTCATAACTTTCGATTGGGTGAACTGATTTTAATGATTCTTTCAATCTAGTCCCATTTCAATTTGATCCCCTTCTTGAAGTCGGTTCTTTTGTTAAAATTTTTGATTTTTAATACGTAACCGTCACCGGTTTTAATATTTTTTTTTCATGTATCATTAATACAACTAGAGAATATACTTTTCTATTAATAAAACGAAATTTCTTATAAAATATAAGAAATATAAAATTCTAAGTTACTGAGCAGTATCAAGTCACTGACTCGGAACTAAATGTTCCATCAAATTGAACCGAATGAATTTGACCTTTCGCAAAATGATACGAAAGCTTTAGATTTTAAGATTGAAATTGTTTTTAATGATTTTTGAAATGAATATGTAAGCACATGTATACAAAAAAAAAATGAAATTATAATAATTTGTATTAATGATTGTAGTAGTAAGTTTTCTATTATCATTAAAAATGGCATATTATCTAACATAACTATAATGTCAATAATCGTTATTCTAATACAACAAAAGGCAAGCACTCACTCATAAGTCACAAAAAGAAGATCAACATTTTATTCCCACTTGTATGAAAGCAATATATGGTGACTTTTGTATATTTATGTATATGGGTAGTCGTCACATTCTCACGCAACCAGTAACACAACGTGGGGATATTTGATAATGCCATTAACATCTGGGACGTAACAGAAAACGGCCGTACGTCGTAACGTGAGTTTGTGTTTGTTTCGATGAGTTTGTACCAACTTGTGTATACATGATTTATTTTATACGTAGGCATAAGTTAAAGATTGATCACGTGATAACTAGACACTTTTCGGTCATAATTAGCTGCAAAAATTATTATACAAAACTAAATATGAAATAAGAGACACTTTGTTGTTATAAATTACTAGAAAAATTGTGTGGGTCACACACAATTTTTCCTCAGCTCGGCTCCTATTGATCCAAACTTGATGTTGTCTGTCCTAGTTTAGGCGCGCCAGCAAAACACATATTTAACAAATAAAATTATTTATTAGTATAAAAACCCGACTGCGTCAATATATGCCATCTTTATTATTTTTTTGTTCTTTAATAAAACATAAGTTTTATATATATGTTCGTAATCACCGTTAAAAATTGCATTAAAAAAAAATTTTAAAGTAGCATAGCAGAACCATAGTATAAGAAAACCAGGACTCGCATTCCGAGAGCGACACAGTGTGACGTCACTACGTCAGTGTCACGTCAATATTTTACTACGCATGCGTCAGTTGAGATAGACAGATAGAGTACCGCGACCGTCTCTCTCTTTCTAACCGTTGGGCGTTTCCGCTTACAGGCAGCTGTTTGTCTATCCCACTCTATCAATAATAACTCTATGTTAAACCTTCCCTGGACTACGAGAAACAATTTAAAACTAAAATCTGCTAAATCGGCCCAGCCGTTCTCGAGTTCTAGCGAGACAAACGAATAGCAATTGATTTTTATATATAAGAAAATATACATGCATTTCATTGTTCAAATAATATTGTATCGTCTAATGTTAAAGCAACACAATATTGCATATTAAATAACAATTTCAGTCAGAAACAATGAACGCGAACTAGCAATAATTCACGCATGTGGTTGGTTCATAGTTAATTTTTAATGGAGCGTATTGAAATGTGTACCGTGCAGTAGTGCTGTTTCCCAAAAGGAATTTTAGTAGTATTTGATTTGAAAAACGGTTTTGTACGACGACATGTGCCTACTACAACTAAATAAAATTGAAGTGTCTGTTTATAATTTCAAATTAACAGACAAATTTTGATCGTGGGGACATATAGCCCTAACCCTCTCCTGAGAGGAGACTCAAGACCAGCAGACATTATGGGTTGTTAATGATGATGTACCATAAAAAACAAAGTTTAAATTTAAAAACTTAGGTAATCCTTAGATTTAAAAGTTAGTTAATATGTTCTCATACTATCACATTTACAAATTTACAAACTACATAAAACCTATATAAAAGTTTGTGAAATTTAATCCACTAAACTGATCCATAACCATTGGAAATGCACCACACACTTATATGAAAATATGCTAATAACTTAATATGTAAGTTTGTGATTTACTAAAAAGTAAACACTTGTCCCTACACACTAAATACGAGTAATATTCTTGCAAAGATACTCTACATTTACAAAATTACACGTGATTTCATGTATTTACCAATAATGTCACAAGAAATCACCACGAGAACTACCTACCAATCATCCTTTCTTCTAATACATCCAGACAAAAACCTTTAATCCCCTTTTCCAATAGCGAGCAAGCCCGATTGGTTCCCAGTCACAAAGTCTTAGCCACACATCCGATACGGGCATTTCCTAACCCCCTAATACTCATTACGGGAACCACCGCAGGCTCCGAGGGGCCGTAAAAGCCAAGAACTTAATTAACGTCCCGAGGGTTTTACTTCACATTTATTTGGGCGTGAATTTGGTCTCGGCAATAAAAATAAACAATGAAATGGAACAGGTGTATGTATGGCGCGATGTGTGCGTGTGTGCAATCAGGCTAGACGTTTGCGCACCGATTGAACAGATAAATTCATTTTGCTAGGCATGTGGGCTTGTATTTGTAGATAAACATTAAACACTTAGCTTTAGATTTAAGGATAAAAAAATGTCATGTCATGATATGTCAAAAAATTATTTAAAATGAAAGGCATTTATATTAAACAGAAAATGTTAACATTTTCTTGATATATTTTTTCCATATGTATTATTTCAGCGACTAACTTTACCAATGAGATTTAAAAGTTATATCTTTTCATGAAACAAAATGTAAAAGCTACTGAAGGTGATAACTTTGTGTTTCGTGCATTGCAAATCTTCGTTTACCCCATGCAATCATAACGTAATGATATGTTGTATTATTTTTAACGGTACGTTCTTACAGTCATATACTACGAGTATTATAACTTTTAACGCCCTACGTTCACTGGGGGATTTTCTTGATTATTCAGTTGGAGCAATGGATATGTGTCTTTTACAAGGATGTTGTTTATAAAGCAAACACTATGTGTAATTTTGAAAGATTTTGGACCTGGAAAGATTTTTGACATGCTTATCCCAAGTAGTATAACTAAAATTGTGACATGCGTCATTTTATTATCTAATGTATTTCACAAGGATAGGCTTGCCATATATACTTTTATTAATTTTGTTACCACTATTTGGTTGATAAAAATATATTGGCCTCCAATTCTGTTGATTTACAGAGTTTTACAGTTTACAGAGTTATAACTCTGTAAACCTATTTAGGACTACAGCTGTTAGTATATGTATAGACTAGGTGAGCTCCACGGTGTCACCCCGCCGTGTTTGTCCAAAAAAAGTAGCCAAAGTTACCCCGAATAGCAACAGCTACCTATCTGTGAAAGTTCTGTTAAAATCGGTCCAGCCATTCCAAAGATTAGCTGGAACAAACAAAGAGACAAAAAATTAAAAACTGTTTTTTTTATGTAAGTATATACTTTCATTTGCATTTAGTAAAAAGCTGTTTATTTGAAATTACAAATAGACACTTCCATTTTATTTATTTGTATAGATATGTTCGTAAAGTTATGTATTGATGTGTATATACTTACCTGCCTATTATTAAATCGTTTATTTAAACTTAGGTGTAGAGCATAGCATGAAAGTTTATACTATTTAATTCTAAAAAAACAATTACAAAATAGTGCACACTTATTTGATTTTGTGACAATCACATTTGTCCACGAAAAGTTTATACTGCAAAGTCGTTGCTACTTTGTCCTTCTTGAAACCTAATAAATTATCAAGCTAAAGAGGCAACAACCTGAACCGAAATTTAAAAATCGTTTAAAAAAAGAACAGTGAAATTTTCAAGATTTTTTGTAATACAGTCTAGGAGCAACTTAAATTCACGATACTAAAAAATACGGCTTTTCTGCACTTAAAACCACTTTGAAATTCACAAGGCCATTGTTTATGACTTTTTTTTAAATATATTGTCCTCAGTTGCCCTCTGTAAATGAAGTTATCTTAAGTTCACTAAATGAGTTTCTTATCTTCAAAGCGTTTTTGTTTATATTCTCCAGAATACCACAGAAGTAGAGTCACGTTATGAAACTTTGGAAAATAAAACCTTTAGTAAGCTATGAAAAAATATGACGACTTATTTCAAGTGGAAATTTAGCATATAATTTTGTTTCATATGTAATTGGAGAGACCTTTGCCTAGTAGTGGGCTGGGTAAGCTGATGATGCTGACACATTTTAAGTTTTTTAATAAATAAATATACCTAATAAAAAATATTAAAGTAACACACAACTTAAAACACGGTTTCCTTTTCATTGCTAAGCTCAATGCCATAAAAGTTATGAAATCCATAATTCTTACTCGCTCACTCGATGAAACACAGCGCATGAACTAGTTCACACCGATTTTCTGTGAGGTCGTGGTATGACTCCGGTCGAGACAGCCCAATCATGCCGAAGCGTGGCTCTCTCACATTGAAAGTGATTGAGTAATACTTACATGACATTATATATTAACAGATAATTACAGCTAGGACACAAGGTATTTACAATACACTTCGGAAATTAGATAGTTTGACGAAATATGTGGAGGACATTAATAATTCTTAATAGTGCAGATCTGTCGTCTATTTCTATCTAATGATATCAATAGTTATACATACAATTATAAGCTATGCAGTAATTTGAAGGTGGTAAAACCACGGTAATATCAGCATGAACGGTCTTGAGCGGGGCAGTATTACCCTCGCACAGAAGATCTCCGTAAAATGACAACATTCGCGCAGTCGTATTTCGTTGGTGAGTGCCAGACTGGAGGCCACTCTTAGATTCTGCCTATGAAGACATAGCTTGATAGTCTCCTTAAATACTACAATACAATAGTCAATATAATGTTTACGTGACACGAAAAGTAAAATAATCAATTTATTTTGTCCTTAGTAGTAACATCAAGATGTTCGTTGTCACTAAAAGGTGGGTCAGGAAAAGAGAGAACTTCAGGCCTGTAACTGTATCAGGCGAATAAGGCGCTACAACATCACTGCTAAAAAGTAACCTGCCTGTCCTTATATCTTCCCTTAGTTTTGACTCTGCAAAAGAAAAAATATTGTATAATTGAATTTAGGGTCTAAAATAGTAGTATTAAGGCAATTCTCATTTATTTGCGTCGTCAAAGATTTTTGGGTACAATTACTTCGTTTTTTTATGTATAAAATTCCTTAAGGGAAGGTAAGTAATTGTTCGGCCCGGACGAAATGTCTGGGCCTGATCTTTGACGGCAGGTGGCTCTTCTACGAGCACTTCCGACAGCTTGCTCCGAAGCTGGTCATAGGTAGAGCCACAGGCGGTTACCGTATTGTGTCGACAGAGGCGGCGTGCGCCTTGGCCGGAACTCCCCGGACTTGGTTAAATTAATCAGCAATAATAGGCCTTGCGCTTCGAGGGATTCTTTTAAGAACTAAAACATTTTTTTAAACTACTTCACTTTTGGCAAAAAGATATTTGTGTGTGGTAGGAATCTGACTAGTAGGTGTGAGATCCGAGGGACATGAAACTACATTTTACTAAGACCAATAAACCAGTACTTACTTTTAATTAAACAAGTAGAGATACCACTTCCCTCTTCTTATTATTAAAGATATTAACCTAACACAACTTACATAAAGTCCGTTTGATCCTAAACTAGGCAGAGCTTCTTCTAACTAGACGTCTGATAAAAAACTTATATATTTATAAATATTCATATATTACACCTATAAATAATACGTAGATGCAGAATAAAGAATCTTATTAACAACCACACTGCTGGAATAACACGTCCTATTTTCTTCTTTCTTGTATATATATATTTCCACTAGCTGAACCCCGCAGTGTTACCCGCGGTTATTGTTGTACCGCGAGTAACGCCGCGGGACAAAGTTAGTCTAAAACAAATAGCCTTAGTTACTCCCCGGATCATCAGCTCCCTGCCAGTGAAAGTCCCGTCAAAATCCGTCCAGCCGTTCCAGAGATTACCCGGAACAAACAGACAGACAGATAGACAAAAATTTTTTTAACTACATTTTTGGTATATGTATCGTGTATACATATATCTGCATTAAGTAAAAAGCGATTATTTTAATATTACAAACAGACACTCCAATTTTATTTATTTGTATAGATTAAAGTCCGCTATGACCTTCATTCCTTCTTCAATGCAAAATTGCAACGGCAAATTTTAATACATTAAAGTTTTAAGTAAGATCTTAAAAAACCCTATGCAGAATAATGTATTTTTATTAATAAGAAAAGAAAATGACTACAGACTAACTATACTAAGGACTACAAAGATGTACGCAGTACTAAAATATACCAACATTATTATAAACTTTAGACCCATATTAGTAAGTCCGTTTAATTGTAATAGAAAAATATATTGACAAAAGCTTAAAAGACTCTTCGTTGGTAGTAATGTATAAGACACGGGTTCCAATCTGTTTGACAATTTACTGAGAAGGGTATTAAGCCCTCTTGTTTTAGGAAGAGAACTAGTCTTG
This sequence comes from Spilosoma lubricipeda, assembly GCA_905220595.1. NCBI lineage: Eukaryota > Metazoa > Arthropoda > Insecta > Lepidoptera > Erebidae > Spilosoma > Spilosoma lubricipeda. The sequence continues at coordinate 13,485,914 of HG992290.1, read as the reverse complement.
GAAAATAATTGAACTGGAACTAACTGAGAGTAAGTAGCGTAGGCAATATTAGACAGGAAAAATAAAAGAGAAAATATTGATAATACTAGTATATTTTTCAAACTTAAATAACTTATCGTCAACAGATCGGAGCTATTTATTGAAACGTTAAATTCTTTGCATAAAACATTTTCTCTTAACGTGCTCACACCTCTCATCGATAGCTTTTAACAGTTCACTGCTGGACATACCTACTTACCTTTCCTTCTATGTCAGGTACTAGCCTACTATACTAAGCAGCCAAACAGTTTTATTTAGCTTGACCTGGTTGTTGTTTGGGTCAAATCTTGTAATTGAAATGTGACCCCTTCCTGTTTACAGATTGATCGGAAATTTGGTACACACTCTCAATACAATCACAACACAATCAAATCAATTCTGTTTCATTGTAAATTTAGGATGGCCGCCGCTACAAAATGGCTGTTTACAAATTTTGTCACGACTAACTCATTATGGCTATCAAATGAAAGGGCTTGACTATTAAAACACAGACCACTATGAAAAATTTAAATCCAAGATGGCCACCGCTACAACATGGTGGTTTACACATTTTGTTAAAGACTACCACTATATGGCTATCAAATGAAAGGGCTTGAATAGAAGAACACATATGAGAAGTACTATGTTAATGAAATGAAAAACTAAAAACTTGAAACTTTTTTTTATTTAAACGGTTTTATTGAAATACTGTCCTAAAAGCCAAAAAATTATTTTGGTAATAAATATTCGGTATATAATCGGTGGGCTCGTGTTTTCAGCCAGTCATATCAGTTTACGCTACGCCTAACGATTTTATACTGAATATTTTTTATCAAATTGTTTTTTAGCTTTTAGTACATTATATTCAATTAAACCGTTTAAATAATTATTTTTTTACACATTTTTTATTTACGTACTTACGCGTTTATTTTCACATTGACATGAAAAGTCAGTTCACTTCGTAATCTTGATTATGAAGTGAACTCCACCCAAAATCCACCCGTGGATAAAATCATCCTTGAAGCATCCTTGTTTAATTCTCGTTTTACCTATTATGTCACAAATACTACAATACAAGTTATTACCGTCTGTGTGATGGCTGTTTAAGTACCTACGTAAGTACATACTTAAGAAAGTAAGTAGTATCCCTGTCATCCCTAACTTATCCCGTTTGTATCATTAGAACTGACATGGGGACGAAAAAAAGAACGCGTCTGAGTAGCGTAATATAGTCCATAGCTTTTTTTTCTAAAGAACTGCTAATGATGATTACAAAATAATATTGCATGAGTTAAAACTTAAACCTGTTTTAACAAAAGGTTTAAAAACAGATATAATATAGATTATATATGTATACGTATTTATATACGATGGACGTACCTATATAAAATCTGTATTTGGAAAGAATAGTAGACTTACTAAGACTAGACTTAGAGAATATTATGATTACTTCGTTATCGTTTGGAATTTCAGTTTAGTAGACATAGGGCTTGCTATGAGGCCATAAAAGATGTAATGTAAAAAAGACCTAAGCTTATTGACAACTTTTCATACTGATTACAAAGAAGTAAAATATGATTTTGATTAAAAATATATATTGGAATTTTAAAGGTCAAATTGAGAACAAATATTGTATCGGGTTCCCTCAAAAGTTCGATTATGTATGTACTAAAGTTTTCATGAAAATAATTATATACAATGTTATTAATTTAAGGGTTTTTGGTAAGGGTTTATGCTTTTGTATGTAATAAATTAAAAAGCTTTTTAAATAATAATTTTCTCTTATCAAGAGTAAATTAATCTACCTGCAAAGTAAAAATCTGAAAGAACACAGACTTGTATTTACGGTGCTTTGTTCATCTAAATTAGAAACCTGTCACTTTCCAGTAAAATCTTTGTTAACTTCACAATTTGGCGCTCTTACTGGATGGTCATTATTAAATTATTCGGATTCTTTTGCTATTCATACTTTAATATTTTAAATTCGAAAGTTACTCTATCTATATTGATTAGTCATCATCAACATAAATAAAATTGAGCATTCATACTCTTTATTACCGCGAAAACCAACAAGCACGCGTGCGAAGCCGCGGGTTCAAGCTAATAATCAATGAATATCGGGATATTTAAACTAAAGCTGCTATAGCTGATGCATTCGTGAATTCTCAATTGTTATTAAAGGAGAAGAAATGCCAATTTGATAAGTGAATTTAATTATAAATTCGTTCTAGGAATATTCGGTTGAGACAGTGAAATAAATTGTAAAGGTGGTGAAATCTTCACGATTATATTTTAGTAGTTACTCTTTGTTTAAAATTTATTTCTAGATCTGTCTAATACCTTTCAACAGCCAATTCTATACGAATTACGCCCTCTAAACCCTATTTATAATATAGGGTTTAGAGGGCGATAAATCGATTCGATTAAAAAAAATACCAGAAAAATAATACCAGTGATCCAGGTATTCATTAAAAGACCAACTTCATTTACTTGTTTAATTACGCCGTCATCAGTCTTTCGCAATATACAGAATGCAAGACATAGGCTTTTTCAATTGTATAACTGAATCATTATACATTAGTATAATATTATCGTTTTATTTAATAGCTATCTAATAACGTGTTTTTATTTAGGAACGTTTATACGGTGAAGCTTTTTCTAAAATGTTCTTTTGTATGTATTTATTTAAGTAACGTTTATTTTAGTGTAACATATCTAATTTTAGCCAATCTTTAGTGATTCTTGGTTGACATACTGCCATATCGATTGTATGACACTGCCTATCATACAATCGATATGGCACTGCCGATTGGATCAGTTAGAAGTGATCGTGTGTGGGTGTGGATTGGCATGACAGTAAAACTTGATGGCAAAATCAAATTTAAATTCTTTTGGCTTGATCATGCTAATTGGGTCATTGGGTGATTGGGTCCGATTGGGACGTGTATGGAGATCGGCGTTTTACTTACTGATATTTGGTTTCAGTAATACAAGAATTTGGTCGGTGCTGGAGGCACGCGCTCATTCAACATGTAGTTTATTTCTTTATATCAAAGTGAACTGTGTTTGTGGAAAGTATTTTTTTTCATTCATTCGTAAATAATTACGATAATCATGTGGCGTAATCCTCAATTCCTTTAATAAATGTATATGAGTACACTGTTTTCTTTTCATACAACTCTGTTTGCACCTATCTTCTCGAACTTTCCATTTTCTTTTGTTTCTTAACCATGAGTAAAATGCCCAAAACGCCTAAAACATCGTCTTCTGTCAATGGTGATGCCATGGCTTCAACTGAACGTCGCTGCCGATTGGAAAGTTTAAACTGATCAAGCCTGAATCGTCATGCCAATTGGACGATAGGAAGCATGGTGTATGGCCACTGGTCACCTTCAGTTTCGCTACTCATCACGGTGTCTAACTTGAGTGTTAATTTGTTTTTCCAACTAAGTCTAAAATAAAAACAGAGAACGCCAGTTAAAAGTTTTGAATTTGAACATTTTTGTAAAATTCGTAAAGACTAGTTAAAAGTCGTACTGTTGTAATAAATAAATAAATAAATATTTCGGACATCTAACACACAATGCCATCTAGTCCCAAGCTAAGCAGAGCTTGTGTTATGGATATTAGACAACTGATACAAATACATATTTTTGTAAATACATACGTATTATACATAGAAAACACGCAAACTCTGAAACAAATATATTTAGATAATACAAACATTTGGTCCGACCCGGGAATCAAACCCGAGACCTCATGATCAGCAGTTGCCCACGCCGACCGCGAGACCAACGAGGCAGTCTGTTTGTAATAATAAATTTGTAATTTTGATATTTTTGATTAAATATCTATTGTAGTATGATTATCTACACTCTATACAAATAGATAAAATTGGAGTGTCTGTTTGTAATATTAAAATAACCACTTTTACTAAATGCATATGTATGTATACACGGTACATTTACCAAAAATGTAGGTAAAAAGATTTTAGTCTGTCTGTCTGTTTGTTCTGGGTAATCTCTGGAACGGCTAGACTGATTTTGACGGGACTTTTACTGACAGGTAGCTGATGATCCAGGCAATAACTTAGGCTACTTTGTTTTAGACTAACTTGTTCCGCGGCGTTACTTACGGTACAATAATAAGCGCGGGTAATACTGCGGGGTTCAGCTAGTATAATATAGCATTGCATTTTTATTGTTTAAATTATGATCAGTTTTAAAGATACACAGTACTTGATTTATAGAAAGTGTAAATTCAAAAAAACAGATTATATGAAATAGTTATTTATTTAAAGTAAATGTCACCCAATAACATACTTAGTATGTACACGTTTCTTGATTTATAATTTCAAGTTTTTAGAAACATTAAAAGCAGATTCTCTTACATTGGCATAGAAGCATACGTGGGGTACCGTTTTTGCGTGTCTAAAAGCAGTTGACTTTCAATTCGTGACCACAGATACAGGCGTGTTTACAGGCCTTGCAAGAAACTGTTAAAGTTTGATTGTGAACCTCGGGAAGATTTATAAGCCGCAATATGAATTTTAGCTACTCGATTTACTAACTATAGAATAATTTTGTTGTTCAAAAAAGTACTGAATATTATTTTGAAGAATCGATTTGTTTTTTAACGTATCATCAAATCATATAACAAAGTACACAGTATAACGCAAAATTCAAGAGAAGAAATAACAATTTACATTTGTATTGCAAATATCCATTTCTTGTTAAGTAATGACTAGAAAGAAATTAAAATTTTATTTAGATACAAAAGAACAAAGTACATCGTGCTATTTAGTACACTACTATAAAACTGTGTGTGTGTTTTTACAGCTGGGTTTTTATTATTCCTTGTATAATAAGTTATATGTACGTAGAAATCGTTATCAAAACCAATTCTAGCGAAGAAAATTTAACCTTGAATGCTCACTTTTATCCAATTTCATCTAATCCGGTCGTCATCCTAACAAAGCTACATAAAATCGACATCAAAGACCACAACTAACCCTGAACATCGGAAATTGATTGTTAATACGGACATGATATCAAAGTTAAATTCCAATTTAACAATGGCCTTGTCGTAGATAGAGCTATAAATAAGTCCTGGAGGTCGACCCAAAACCAGTAATTATCTCATGTGTTTCTGTATCAAACAATTAGCTTAAATGAGTTTTGAACACAAAATAGCAATCTGCAATAGTACATTGACTTTGACCCACAAAACAATGATAAATAACAATTATTGTTACTGTTATTTCTGTTTTGAGGAAGTATATCATCAAGAATGAAGGATAAACATTTAAAATACTAAGCGCTACATTTTGTAACATATTTATTCAAGATTACAAGGGAAACATAATTTAAATGTGTTCAAACTTGAACACTATAGCGAACTTTATGGTTCAAGAATAATAACGGTGATGAATAACTTTGGGAGCAGTATTTATTACGCAGGAGCCACGGCTCCATAATACTCTAATTGTTACATGGTGGCTTCTATTTTCTTACTCATTAACAGTTCATTATATATATACTAAAAGTATTCGTTACAACGCATTTGATCACGTCTTATTCTCGATGAGATAAGCCATGTCTTTTACTACGTTATAGATAATATACCTACCTAGGTGGTCTTATCTATATATACATTCTATTGATTTAATAATATATGACGTAGGAATAAACACAATCAAAGTAATAGATTAATCACATGAATATGACAATCTTACCTGACATGCAAAGAAAGGGATCAGCTAAGCTTCTAACTTAAAGTTAGCAAATATTTACTTTAAAACAACGGCTATAAAAACATAAAATCCACCGTAAGCGGGTACCTCTCCCCCTAATGGAACTCTAGTGACGTTACACCCAATGCAAATAGAATAAAACTTAAATACAGCGGGTGCCTTCTAAACTGTAAAATGCTATTAAAGAGTAGACTTTTTTGACACGAAAACGCTTTCTAGTTATGTTCGAGAAGAGTCGGAGACGTAGAAGAACGAGTTGCAATAAGTTTCGAAGCAAAATTTTATGATCTTATACGAGTCAAACGAACAGACGAAACAAACACTGCCTCGGTGGTGCAGTAGTAGAGTATGCACTCTTGTGCCTGACGTTTGTATGATCTGCAAATATTTGTTTCGGAGTTTAGGTGTTTTCTTTGTATAATAGGCATGTATTTACAAAAGAAAAACATATATGTATTTGCATCAGTTGTCTAGAACCCATAGTACAAGGTCTGTTTAGTTTAGGACTAAATGGCGTTGTGTATCAGATGTCCAAAAAAAAAGAAGGGACACCTTATGGTAAAAACAATCACTGCCCATAGACACGATAACTCAAGAGGTACAAATTCATTTACCACTCTTTGAGTGCCTCTCTCTCAACATTGGTGGGTAAAAATATTTTTTTATTGGAGTAGGCGGTATTCCTCAGATGAAAAAAGTTAGGAATGGCTCTTATGATATTCGTTACGAGATCAATTTTATTCAAAAATCGAATAGAATTAAAGGTTGAGTTGACCTCACACATTTTCAGTGCTGTGGTTGATTAAGAACAATCACAAATCAGTCTCAAATAAGAGGCGACTAAGAAAATAAACAAAGCAGAACGCGATCAGTGGCAAGAGAAGGAAAATTTGCGGAAACTCTTTACTAACGCACCTGGCAAGAGTGGTATAGTAGGTAGTAACCCTCTCGTATAAAGGAAGGAGACGCTCATAGCCCAGTTGCACTCGGTAATTAGAAACAATCTCCGAGAGTAAGCAACGACGGCGCGGTCAGTATGCCACGGGCGTGGGCGTTTCCATGATTCGGAGGTCACGTTAAGCAGTTGATCCCAGTTGTTATCATAGGATAAGAGTCGTAAAGCTAAGTTGGAGGCCTTTGGGCGGCTTAAAAACATCCAACGGCATGATAGGTAGCCACAACGTTGTCTTGCCAGTTCCCAACCCGCATTTGGCCAGCGTGGGGACGTATGGCCTTAACCCTCTTCTGAGAGGCGACCCGAGCCCAGTAATGGGACATTCTGAGTTTTTTGATGATTAAGGATTGACTAGATACTATGTCCAGCAGTGGAATATTAAAGGCTGTTTATATGATGATGTGACTACAAAAAGCCTTTTTCGTATCTTTGTTGTAGTAAGCAAAAATGTTGTAACAAGAAAAAAAAATTGGCAGTCTCCAGGACTGCCGATAGAAGTGAAAGCTTATACGTTCATAAGTAAAATTAGAAATTAAAATGATCAACATTATCATGTCGGTTACGCGGTGACGCGATCTCATAAGATTTTCCTCAGAAGGTTTAAAGAAGTTTTCACTTCAAAAATCCTTTAGAGTAATAAACAAATCAAACAAATCTATAAATACAAACTTATATTACAAATTTCTATTTTAAATAGATTATGTTACCAAAATAATCTATCAAGTAATCTTATGTTCACTATATTCTTAGAATAGATGGCCCTTTCTCTAAAATCTACCTGTATTCTCAAAGTAAGGACATTGGAATTCCTCTGAATTAATAAGCCCTTTAGTTGAAGAGAGGATTTCGGAATATTTACCAAAGGAATACTTGGTGTAGCGACTTAATCCTAATAAGCTGCGGTATGTAACTTCATATGAAGGGACAACCTTTGTATGTTAATCTCATACCTCAATGTTATAAAATATTTTATGCATGTATTTAAGTAACGCGTTCGGAAGAAATTTAGATACAAATGAAAATCATTGATATGGTTGATTAGAGTCGTGTTAACACTAAGTTTTAAATGAATTTCAATGAGAAATTCTAAATTACGTAAGTAGATAAAAGTCTATTATGATCATTCAATGATCTAACACTAAGATTATTAAAACATGGACATGAAATGTGGACACTCGTATTTTAGTTCTGTTCTGTATCTACTGCGTTTATTAATTATTTTGAAGTATGTGTTATATGAGGTGCTCATAGTCCACTTGCGCTCGGTGATTAGAAACAATCACCGAGGGTAAGCAACGATGGCGCGGTCAGTACCTGGATGGGTGCCCGCTAGTGGCACGATACCATGAGCGTCTCCGTGATTCGGAGGTCACGTTAAGCAATCGGTCCCGGTTGTATCATAGGATAACAGTCGTGAAGCTTAGTTGGAGGCCTTTGGGCGGCATAAAACATCCGACGGCAAGATCACGTGGCCACAACGTTGTCTTGCCCGTTCACAACTCGCACTTGGCCAGCGTGGGGACATATGGCCTTAACCTGCTCTGTCATCACAAATGAGATTTGTTACATTGTACCAAGGACAGTCTATCGGCGAAAAGCGCATCAATACAAACTTTTTCACACACCATCTTGTAGGACTAATGCTGGTGTTCGCATACCTCGCCGCATACGACGCCTTGTGGATACATATAATAAATATTTCAGTGATGTTGACATATTTGCTTTATCCAATAGCCTCTTCAAAAGTCACGCTACTAAATTATTGTCAGCTTTACCAACAAAATAAGTTATTCCTTATATACGCCATTAAATTGTTTTACATGGTTTTCCTGCACGCGTTTAAGTGTCACTGTAACAGTGTGACCCGTTTCGTCTTAATTTAATTTATTTTTTGTTAATCTGTGAACAATAGTGTGGGTTACATGTTCATTACCTCGAATATTTAATTGTATATAGTTAAGATTTTAGCATGTAACTGTTTTTTGATCCAAATAAAGAAAATAAAATAAAAAACCCTCTCTTGAGAGGAGACCCTGCCCAGAAGTGGGACATTATGGGTTGTTGATGAAGTGTAACATTAGTGGATATTGAACCGTAAACTTACAGTTATGTATCACCACCGTCAATGCAATAAACAGGATAATTTTGATTTAAAAATAACCTTCAACTGCTTTTTAATGCAGCGGTGTTGTCCTCTTTTGTCGAGGCTGAATCTCGTAGGTTTTCATCTACCCACGCGAGAAATTCATGACCGCGACCATATACATTCGTGGTCATGAATTTAAGCACACAACATACACTTGTTTTAAACAACTTTTAGCACTAAAATAATAAAACTTAGCCCATCAACAGTTTTACAAAGTATTTTCTCATTAAAATTTTTGTCCTACACATCACTCTCAAAAGGTTGTTAAAGGTAGATATAATTTTTTTGTTACCTATTTAAAACAAAAGTAAAACAACGCAACAATAGGTCAACTGTACTAACAAATGGCCACAATTTAATTATTATTCTCTCACAAACGGAAAAGTCGCGCCATTATTTCGAAAAAATAAAACAGCCTCTTCGTCTGTCTTCAACGCCATTTATTTGGCAGACATTGAAATGTCGAATGCATTTAATTGGATACTTTTTTAGTTCCGTTTCTGCTCCTTTAAAATTGATTACAAGCTAATTTCCTTGGCTACTAAATCTCGTAACAGTTCTTGATATTCAAAGTTCAATTAATTTCAGTAAGCTACTTTTAAAAAATTCGTGACCAGTTCACAAATTAAGAAACTTTTAATGACTTCAAATAAAGATGTTTACATCAGAATATTTTTAATACTTTTACTTGGAAAACTTTAAAACGATAATACTTTATTCTTAGGTAATTAATTAGCGATTAAACAAGTAGACCCCTAAATCTGTGCAAGGAAACTTCCAATTTTAAAATCTAAAAAAAGTCTATGTCCACACCAATTACGTAATCCTGTTAAAGAAAAAAACTTTTTTAATAGAAGTGAATAATTTTTTATCGGAGTAGGCGGTATTCCTCAGATGAAAAAAGTTAGGAACGGCTCTTATGATATTCGTTACGAGATCAATTTTATTAAAAAATCGAATAGAATAAAAACTTTTAAGGACGCGTTTGCAAAATTGATAGGTACAGAATCGAATTACTACGTTGACACAAGTTACACAAACAAGTGCAAATCGGATAGCGGCAGGTATAAATGTCAACTTGCCTAAATTGATATTTTGAAAGTTTTTTATATTTTCTCATTTCTATGTAATAGGTACTTACCTCCGGACTTGCTGGAGTGACCTGAAGGTGTACTTCGGTGACTGCTTATGGAACTCCTAGACGAGTTGACAGTCTCACCGAGTTTGGGCTCGTTTTGTTAGTTATGACTAGACCTTACCTCCGGACTACATGGAGTGACCTGAAGGTGTACTTCGGTAACTGCTAGTGGAACTCCTAGACGAGTTGACATAGTCTTACCGAGTTTAGGCTCGTTTTGTTAGTTATGATGAGATCTTACCTTCGGACTACACGGAGTGACCTGAAGGTGTACTCGGTGACTGCTAATGGAACTCCTCGACGAGTAGAACTAGGTGTGCCGAGTTTGGGCTCATTTTGTTAGTTATGATGAGACCTTACCTCCGGACTATATGGAGTGACCTAAAGGTGTACTTCGGTGACTGCTAGTGGAACTCCTAGACGAGTTGACATGGTCTTACCGATTTTGAGCTTATTTTGTTAGTTATGATGAGACCTTACCTCCGGCTTAGATGGAGTGACCTGAAGGTGTACTTCGGTGACTGCTAGTGGAACTCCTAGACGACTTGACATAGTCTTACCGATTTTGAGCTTATTTTGTTAGTTATGATGAGACCTTACCTCCGGCTTAGATGAAGTGACCTGAAGGTGTACTTCGGTGACTGCTAGTGGAACTCCTAGACGAGTTGACATAGTCTTACCGATTTTGAGCTTATTTTGTTAGTTATGATGAGACCTTACCTCCGGCTTAGATGGAGTGACCTGAAGGTGTACTTCGGTGACTGCTAGTGGAACTCCTAGACGAGTTGACATAGTCTTACCGATTTTGAGCTTATTTTGTTAGTTATGATGAGACCTTACCTCCGGCTTAGATGGAGTGACCTGAAGGTGTACTTCGGTGACTGCTAGTGGAACTCCTAGACGAGTTGACATAGTCTTACCGATTTTGAGCTTATTTTGTTAGTTATGATGAGACCTTACCTCCGGCTTAGATGGAGTGACCTGAAGGTGTACTTCGGTGACTGCTAGTGGAACTCCTAGACGAGTTGACATAGTCTTACCGATTTTGAGCTTATTTTGTTAGTTATGATGAGACCTTACCTCCGGCTTAGGTGGAGTGACCTGAAGGTGTACTTCGGTGACTGCTTTTGGATCTCATAGACGAGTTGACATAGTCTTACCGAGTTTGGGATCGTTTTGTTAGTTCTGATGAGACATTACCTCCAGACTAGATGGAGTGACCTGAAGGTGTACTTCGGTAACTGCTAATGGAACTGAAGTACACCTTCAGGTCACTCCATCTAGTCTGGAGGTAAGGTCTCATCATAACTAACAAATTAAGCCCAAACTCGGCACACCTAGTTCTACTCGTCGAGGAGTTCCATTAGCAGTTACCGAAGTACACCTTCAGGTCACTCCATCTAGTCTGGAGGTAAGGTCTCATCATAACTAACAAAATAAGCTCAAAATCGGTAAGACTATGTCAACTCGTCTAGGAGTTCCACTAGCAGTCACCGAAGTACACCTTCAGGTCACTCCATCTAAGCCAGAGGTAAGGTCTCATCATAACTAACAAAATAAGCTCAAAATCGGTAAGACTATGTCAACTCGTCTAGGAGTTCCACTAGCAGTCACCGAAGTACACCTTCAGGTCACTCCATCTAAGCCGGAGGTAAGGTCTCATCATAACTAACAAAATAAGCTCAAAATCGGTAAGACTATGTCAACTCGTCTAGGAGTTCCACTAGCAGTCACCGAAGTACACCTTCAGGTCACTCCATCTAAGCCGGAGGTAAGGTCTCATCATAACTATAAAATAAGCTCAAAATCGGTAAGACTATGTCAACTCGTCTAGGAGTTCCACTAGCAGTCACCGAAGTACACCTTCAGGTCACTCCATCTAAGCCGGAGGTAAGGTCTCATCATAACTAACAAAATAAGCTCAAAATCGGTAAGACTATGTCAACTCGTCTAGGAGTTCCACTAGCAGTCACCGAAATACACCTTCAAGTCACTCCATGTAGTCCGGAGGTAAGGTCTCATCATAACTAACAAAATGAGCCCAAACTCGATTAGACTATGTCAACTCGTCTAGAAGTTAGAAAAGCAGTCACCGTAGTACACCTTCAGGTCACTCCACCTAAGTAGGAGGTAATGTCTCATCAATCGAGCCCGAACTCGCACAATACTACTTAGTTTTAGCAAACTAAAATATTGTTATAAAAATCTGTAAATAGAAGAAACCTCCTCCTTTTTTTTGAAGTCGGTTAAAAATAATCTAACGTTGTCAAGTATCAACCTATTCTGGTTTATCGAATATATTGAATTCGAAGAGCGATCTTTTCAACAAGAGCTAATGCAAACAGGCGACACAGTGTCCACTCATGACGGCGGCTGAGCGCAGACTGAGATTACGAAATTTTTACGCGATAAATCAAAAGAGGTTCAAAAAAATAAAATAACCCTTATTGCAATCGACTACGATTCATCCGTAATAGCAAAATATGAGAAAATATAAGCTCCGGTTGTTATTTTTTCTGCGACTTTCTGTGACACTTTTATACTATTTTTTTCCTCGGATTTATAATTGACTATATATGCCTTCTTACATTATTTTTAGAAATTCTAAAATAGGTTGATTGTAGAACAAAAATGTACCAAAACTCAACCCGATATCGTAAATACTGTGGAAAATGGTTACGGAAGATCGTTTTTACAATATAAAAAAATACAATTTCCAAAAAAATTGTCCCTCGGATTTGAAGATGAAGAACTAATCTATAAGTGTTAGTACTTTGTTATATTCAATTTGTTTAGTTTAGTTACAAATTGCACCGAAAAAAAGCATAATTTTGTACGAATCGTAAACGCGCCCTTAAGAAAAATAATCTTTCACTTAGAAATACTGCTTAAACAAAACATTATATCTGGTTTTAAATTTAAAATTGTGTTTGTTAAATCATATAATGTAAATCATAAGTTTCTAATTAGTGATGTTAATTTATCCTTGTTGTGATGAGTGTGGTGGTAGTTTAAGAATACGGAGAGTCATTACCCTCCTCATCCCATAATCTATCCAGAACTGTACAGTGCTATTAACTGCAAAAAAAAACTCGAAATAAACTCTACAACGAACCATCTGCAATGCAAAGCGGTGTAACCTTCTAAGAGCATCTTTCTTAAGAGATGCCCATGTCCAGCATGGGTTATTTAAAAACAAAAAATTGATGAACCTATCTCGTATTCTATAGGCGAGGGGTAAACCTAATTTTTGGCGTGGCTAGTGGCGACGCTTCATCGCGAAGCTTTTATTTGTTTTGTTAATTTTACTTTTATTTATATTTAAGGAAAATGAATATAACAAAACAATTTCGATGTTTTGCCAGGCGTCCCTTGTTTTTCTTCGTAAGATTGGGATAAGAAACGGTACGAAAATGTATTGGACTAAAAAAAGTAACGGTAATGTATTGGAACACCTAATTATGAAATTGATTGAAAAACATTCTAGAATTAACGTTACTTGTACTTATTCAACTATTTATTTTTTATTTATTTATTTACTTTGATTCTGACCGGTTTCGCCCTATGGCATTATCAAATTCAAATTCAAAATCATTTATTTAATTAAGACACTCAGTGATATTTATGAACGTTAAATTTAGGCTATCATTAAAAAATCATAGATCGACACAAACAGACGCTACAGTTATACTGTATTGTCAAGGTGAAAAAGGTGAAAAGATCAAAACCTACTGCCTGCCTATGTTTATCCATAACTTTCAGTTTCCAAAATGCGTAGAGCCTTATGAAGAGAATACTGGCAAAGAAACTCACGGTCACTTTTTTTTAAAGTCAGAAATTTAGGTACAACACTAGTAGTATTAGTATTACATGAATGGTTAACAGTATGCAAGCTATTGCCACCTGAATTTCATTTTATTGACATGCTTCAAAAGTTAACATACTACCAAAAAAAAGAATTTTGCTTCAAAAGGTAACGTACTACCAAAAAAAAGAATTTTGCTTCAAAAGGTAACGTACTACCAAAAAAAAGAATTTGGAATGGAGATTTGAACCTATTAAACTTAAAAAAAAAATTTAAGGTGCACATCTACCAACATTCAGTTACAAAATCTACTGTTAAAAATAATTCGTGATCGTTAAGAGGCTAGAGTTGCAGTTGAACGAACCATTACTATCTTTATATATATATATAATTCTTCTGTGAGTGTGTATGTCACTGAACTACTCTCAAACGACTGGACCGATTTTGATGAAATTTTTTGTGTGTGTTCAAGGGGATCTGGGAATGGTTTAGATTCACAATTTTGTCGGCTGGACAATGTTTTTTTAATTTATTAGTAGTTATGGCAAAACGACGTTTGCCGGGACAGCTAGTACTATATATATATACTATATATATATACTATATATATATACTATATATATATATACAGCGCTACTGTGTGTTAGATGTCCTAAATATGCATTATTATTTTATACAAATATGTAGTGTAAATTTACTTAACTAGGTAACTATACTATATATATATATATATATATACCATAATTTGCAGGATCTGAGATATTATTTAACTTTGGATCAAATACTGAAGAATATAAACAAAATGTTTGTTAAAAATATATTTTCTTTTAAAATATTTACAAAACTATTTTCTTATTAATTTGTATCATAAATCATTTACATTATTTTCATTTATTATTTTTCGTCATCCATTTCAGACAAAAATCTTATTAGGACATCTCTTTGTGGTCGAAAGTATGGTCACATGAACCAACGCTTTGCCGCACGAATTCGTATCGTAGCAATTCGCATCGCAAGTCCCTATGATGTGGCGTCGCATCGCATTGCATCGTAGTTATTTGTGGGAGCCCTAAGCCTACCTGCAAGGCTATCTATCTGGGCTCCCCATTGTAATTTACTGTCTAATATAACTAGTCTACAATACTTATAATTTCATTATTTAGAGTCAGATTAGTGCCTAGCTGTTTTACATTTGGCATAGTAAATCTCACACACTTTGTTTTATTTGAATTTAGTAGGAGATTGTTAGTTGAAAACCAATTCAATACATCATTTAGTGCCCTATCACATCGTCAAAAGCTGTTTTCTTACGATCGACTTTAAAAAATAAGTGACGTATCATCAGCAAACAGAACCATATCACAGAGATATTTTAAATAATATGGTAATGGTATTACAGGTTACTCAGGTAAATATAAATAGTAAAATAAGTACAAGTGAGTTTGACTCTAGAATATATTGATAGGGGTAGTTTATAGGTAGGATATCTAAGCTTAGAACGGCTTTCGACGACAGGGTCGGATGAAGGAAGCCTAAGAGCTCACGTAATTTTATTAAAGAGATTTACCTGTTCAAGCTAGATTATTTTTACATTTTAAAATCTTTTTTTTACTAACGTAATTTAATATTTCTTGTAAAACAGTTTGTTTTGGTCAGAGAGAAATAAATAGGATAGTCCTAATAGGAAAGGTAGATTTTTCAATATGTTATTGGTATTCCAATTATCAAAACAACTAAGAAAAAACATATATCAAGTCAAAAGGACTTCATGTTTAATGCTGCTAACACCATCGTAAAACAATTACATATTATTATATTAAGCTTTTGAATTTTTTCTAGCTTTTAGTGTTTCAAATTTCACTATTTCTATAACTATTAAATAATGTGTGATTTGTAGCCAATTTTATAAAAAGAAAAAAATAATGTATCTGTGGTAAGTGTCGGTCTACATTGTTTATTGTCTGTACTCTGTCTAATTTTTCTCTCTGAAGGATGCCATTACAAGAGCACAAGTAAAATTAGTGTTTTATTATATTAATCTGCTTTCCACCGAGATTACCACATTCCACTGTGCGAGAACCTCACTCTGCAACCCACATTTCATCACATAATGGAAGTTATTTATACATAACTAGCCGACCCACGCAACCCCGTTTGCGTCTCCTATTGCCCATAGCGTGATCATTTTCCCCCGTTTTTGTAACATTTTTCATTGTTGTTCCGCTCCTGTAGGTCTTAGCGTGATGATATATAGCCTAGCCTTCCTCGATAAATGGGCTATCTATCACTGTAATAATTTTTCAAATCGGACCAGCGGTTCCTGAGATTAGCGTGTTCAAACAAACAAACAAACAAACTCTTCAGCTTTATATATTAGTATCGATATTGTACCATATACTTGTAGAAGATCGTTCCCCGTTAGGAGTGTTGGTAGAATCCATACTTCTAAATAAGGGTGAGTTGGCGGGCAAAGAGAATGATAGCAATGATTTTCCACACAATCACTTTATTATAATTCTTAATAGCGAAATACAATTGTGTTATCCGATGTCGTTATTGAAACAACGTTTTAAACTTAGTTTAAACTTTTTACTAGTTTTTAATATTAATATTAGTGTTAATCGTTTTACTTCCTCGTGTTGGCAGTGTTACCCAAAACGCCATGACAGTCTTCCGGCAAAAACCTCCCACACTCTTCCTGTCACTTGACCACAGATATTATCACAGAATTGATCTTATATAATTATACTACAACAATCACTATAATCAATAATGGTATATAGTTGACAATTTAGGTAAGATACACCATCAATCATGTCATGCTAATGCGAGATGCTAAACGATAATGCTTGCCCTCCGGCCGCGTTCTATTTTATTAGCTACCCACCGTTCCTTAGGGATCGGATAAAAATCACTGTCGCCTGCGATTCTTGTCTATGGCTTATCACATAAAATAATCGACTACCACCAATGTGATGTGATTATTATTTTAAAGTGGCAATGATTTTTATCCCTATGGTCGCGCGCTCTAAAGCTCGGTGTTGCCTCGGTGTCTAGCTTGCGACTCTTAAGTGCTGCTAAGTAATAAAAATTAAGTACATTATTTTCAATAATTAATTTCAAAAAAAAAACAAAAAAACATTTCATTACATAATACTTCTCATCAGTGTTCTACTATTCAAGCCCTTTCATTTGATAGCCATATTGAGGTAGTCGTGACAAAATTTGTAAACCGCCATTTTGCCATCTTGGATTTACAATGAAACAGAATTCATTTAATTATATTGTCACCAGATCTGAGATTGTGTACTAAATTTTAGATCATTCTGTCAACAGGAAGTGCGTTAAATTTCAGTTACAAGATTTGACCCAAACAAACAAATTAACAACCAAGTTAAGAAAAAAAAGACCTTTTAATAAGTGATGCGCCTTCATACTACATGAAACATAAATATTTATAGTTTCTTTAACGATATAGCCTTTTACAGAATACAGATAGTACCGGTGCCGTTCACGATGAATAGAAAACTACATTTTTATAGAGTGATGCTAGGCGTAAGACTACATTTTCTTTAATTATATTACTCAACAAACTGATTAAAAAAAAACACTTCTCTAAGTAATCTAAAACAGGAAACCCATCAATCAGATTTTCTAAATAACATTACACATTAAAGAAAATGATCGCGGAAAATGTACTCTAACCATTACCGTAATTACGGAAATGTTAAGACGCTTAAGTTTGATGTAATCAAAGCTAAGCTACTTAGATGCCGGGAGGTTCCTTAAAATTGATCAGTTGTTTTTGTTTACACAAGTTTAAGCTCAATATCGGGAATCATTTAATTCAATTTAGGGTAATCGTCATCTGATTTTGTATTAAAGTGTATCCTTTAATAAAAACTAGCTAGGATCCGCCTGCGCCTATGTCGGTTATGGCGATAAATCCGTTCCATTCATCCACCTATATTATAAATGAGAAAGTAACTTTGTCTATCACGGTTTCACAGCCAAACCGTTGCACCGATTTCAAAAAAAGTTTTGATTGTTGAGGAAGGACGCAGGCTGTATGGAAACATTAGAACACAGAACGATTTCTAAAATTTTTCGCTGTTTGTACATTTATTTGTTTGTCACTAACTGGAATAATATTAATTAAATATATATGTACTTATGTTATTTCTAAACCGCGTTATTCTAGATCTTACCCTTTACAGAAAGTAATTCGGGAAGAAATCGTTTTCCCAACTAAAAGTGTAATGTCTTGTTCATTAACAAAATGGTGGTCGATTATCTTAATGATCACATTGTTTAGAGCGTGGTGAAGTGGGTAAGAAATAGAGGTATTCTGTACGATGTAAAGGTTTAATCCTTGGTTTTATACGTGTTGTTGCTGTGAGTTTTATACTAATGTGTTTTATGTATGTTAATGTCGTATTATGTAGTGTAATGAAAACGGTTTTTTTTTCGTAAATTTCCAACGCATTTTATTTTATGAACCAATTTTGATGATTCTTTTTCAAATGGAAAGGAAGTAGCCCAACGATGATACCATGATAAGGACACTAATCAATCGATTTGTTCGTTCTTGAAGTCGGTTTTTATTTTGTTAAATTTTTTATAGCATGTTTAATTTACAAATTGTAGGCAGTCCAAATAATATTGTGTTTTAAATAAAACAGATTTTGTATAAAGAACATCTCAGTCACAATTAAGATGAGTTTCTTCCATGGGAACATTTTGGCTATAATCATCATTCTTTCTGGTTGGAATGATATCCCTCTTACGACGCTCATGGGAGCAATTGTTCACCTTTTTCATTTGGAATTGCAGAGTGGAACTTATTTGATGCAATTTTTTAATACATATATGAGAAAAAAGCTTTGAATATACATTTTTATTTTTTAAAGACTGCTTTAAGTTCTTGTCTTTCACCTTGTCTTCTTACTTAGGCTGAAATTTATAAAGCGTACTTAGACTTTGCTCAGACTTTGCTTACGCTAAACTTACGTAAGTTCCTGCTCAGTGTAATCTTAGCATTCGAATTTATAGTCCTTTGAGCTAAGAATGTACTGAGTGTATGCTAAGCAAGGACTCAGGAAAAAATGTATAACATTTTTATTTGCATAGCATATTTATTTGAATTATATAGATATTTTAAAAACATTTTACATATTTGAAAATAGCTGTTATAAACTAAAATATTAGTAATCTTATAAAACGTTTTATATAATTGTATTTCAATCAATTTAAACCGTTGATTTTTATTAATTTTAAATGAAAAAGGGCAAAAATAGCACATGTACAAAGAAAAGAGTATATTTGACTTGTCAGTTAAATGTCATAACATTTTTTATGGAATAGAGGGCAAACGAACCGACATTTCGCCTGAGGGTAAGCGATTACCGCCGCCGCAACACCAGAGGCGTCACATGTGCGATGCCGGCCCTTGGGGAACGGGGGAAAGAATAGAGAGAGGGGGGGGGGGGGAATGGTGAGGGGATGAGGGCGAAAGGGGTTATGGGCCTCAGGTATCCTCACTCACTTGGTGAAACACAGCACAAGTGCTGCGTCATACCGATTTTCTGTGAGGCCGTGGTATCACTCCAGTCGATATATTTGAATATTTCAGATTGTTTCGAGATCAATCGCATATAATTACCAATTTCTAGAAAGAACTTTTAACTTTGACCCTGGAATGCCCTTACGGACTTCTGTTACAACGCTTTCAATCCATCAAACCATCTTAGCGCGTAAGTAATCGCTAAGTCAAGGATTTCGGTGACTTAGACAGTGCTAAGCATTTGCTCAGCTTGAGCTAAGCATAATGACTATAAATTTCAACGCACACTTAACTCGTGAGGTAAGTCTAAGCAAAGACTAAGTACGCTTTATAAATTTCAGCCTTAGTGTTAGCGAAGACAAAGACAATGTGTGTGATACATATCTACACAAATAAATAAAATTGAATTATCTGTTTGTAATTTCATATTGACAGTTTTTCACTTAATGTATCTAAGAGTACCGCAGTACTTAGTACAAATATATAAAAAATCTATTTAAAAATTTTTTTGTCCGTCTGTTTATCTGTTTATTCCAGCTTATCTCTGGAACGGATGGAACGATTTTGATGGGACTTTCACTGACAGATAACTGATGTAATAAGGAGTAACTAAGGGTACTTTTATTTTAGGCTACTTCAACAACCGCGGGTAACACCATTGGGTGCCTCCAGTTTGTAATCCATTCCTGCTTATATTATTAATGTGAAAGTAACTATGTCTGTCTGTCTATCACGCTTTCACGGTCAAACTATTGTGCCGATTTTAATGATATTAGCATGGAGATACTTTGATTTATATTTGCCAGAGTGGACGATTTATATTTGGACGTATGGCTTTAACCCTCTCTTGAGAGGAGACCCGTGCAGTAGCACACTATGGGTTGTTGTTGATGATGCTTTGATTCTTAAGAAAAGACATAGACTACTCTTTAATGCAATAACCTACAAACACGAGGGCAGAGTCATGAGCGAAATATAGTAAAAAATATATTTGCTACCTTAACTGAACCATGACATTATTAGGGGTGTCCGGTCGCCAAACTGCGGTCAGGCCACAACATATTATGATTGGGTTGATAGGCAGGGCGAAGCCCAGGCAACTTCCAGGATAGTGTCTGATTATTCGCGGTGTCGAACTTGGGGTTCCTGAAATAACATGGGTTTTCCTCTGACCGGATCTCCGGCTCCTCGGTCAACGAAACTAGACAAGTTATTTTTTTCTTTCCTTATTGTTCAATGAACCGATACATAAAAAATAAAAACTATCGTAAAGTTTCTATCATTTTATTATCAAATTTATTAAAGATCAATGCTAACATATTCTATTCATCTCTAAAAACTGTTCTTACCTTTTTTAATTGTTGAATATTTGTAAATTGTCAATTTATGGTCCATTTAAAATTAAACCATAAATGTAATTAAGTATTATTTTCTTCAATGTCATTCATCAACTTAAAAAAAATTGACGCACCACAGCTAAAATCACAATAGAAAAAAGTTAAAAAGACACAAACATCTACAAGTACTTACTGGAATGAGTTTTTACTTTCCCTCTTCGAAACGTATCTCATGACCAGCTAAGAAACACCGGAACACGTCCACCGCGAGAAAAAGATAAAACTGTCCCGAACAATTCATAGATAAATTACACCTACCTTAAAAACGCAGCTGCGAACGGGACCGCGTGTTAAAGACCTTACACACTGACCGTTAAGTCGTTGCGTTAAAAAAAATCTTGTTTTAATGTTAATGTGTATCTGTTTTGTGTACCAATTTTATATCGCATCGTATACTGGGATTGTAGAGATCGTTGTAGTAATTCCTTGACTGATAAAGTAGACTAAGCAAGGAGTTCGTCTCTGTATTTATTTTCTTTTCATTTTTGTAACGTAAAAGATAAAAAGCACATGAATAAGAGCACGGTCCACTTATGAATACCTAAGAGGTCAATAATCAACTCTTTGAAATAAGGACTTAGAAATCGAAAATTATACCTACAATACCTACATAATAATCCTAAAAAGTCTTTTTAATAGATTTTCAGCAAGTATATCCCCAATTGAAAAATAAATAGATAGAGTTTTACCTACTACATTACCATTCTACAAACATTTCTGTTTCGAGGTCTTTACAAAAGATACCTGTAAAAATAAAGATATTCGTTTTCTAATACATACGACCGCCCGTCGTAGCCGTATTAAAAACGTGGATTTATCTACCTTTCAATTCATTCTATTCATCACATTCACCAAGCAAGATGAGAAATGATTTGTTGTTTAGCAAATGGGTCTATTTTATTTTTATGTATTAAATAAACTAAGAATAAATGTAAAAATAGAATATGTATGATTTATCTGCGTCATTTGTGTCTCACTGCGGAACAGCAGGTAAGTAGATCTAAATGTACACATACCCTAAAATGAAGAGGGAGGAGAACCTGCCCGACATTTATCATTAAGGGTAACAATGCTTTTTGCGGGATTTCCTTCAAGAATCCAAGAGATTAATGAAGGTGGCAATAACGTCCGACCATCCGATAAATAACAAAATAACGCACGCGCCCCTTAATGACTGAGATTAATAAGAAGCATTAGGCAGACAAAAAAAAACAAGGGATTTTTTTTTATTGAGTGACAAGGAAATTATGTGAAAATCCTACTATATTTGGTTGATTTAGTAGCTACTCAAAAATAATATTTTGAGTAATTACTTAGATGACTTTTATCTCATTTCCTTACGAAACATAGCAACATACAGAATACTCAACTATAAAAATATAATTTAAAACAGTGCTAACATAATTCTCTTTTCTATATTTTTATTTAATTTACACATACTCAAAGCAAATTCAACTCGGATATCAGTAAATATATAGGTAATTGCCTATTTATTTTAATGTGTATAATGGAACTAGTCTACGACACTAATAAGGTTTAAAGCCTAACTTGCACTAATTCTGTAAGAACAAAAAAAGAAAAACCTGGATGGCCAGTTTATTGTATTATTCTAAAACCTTTTAGAAACGATGATCATGTATGAATTATTTAATATAACCAGCGAAGCATGAAATGCATGAATAAATAAAGGTAACAAATGATCTAAATATATTGGTTGTCTCCAATGTCCTCGTTATAAGTAATTAAATCAATAATCTGTACAAACTAATTACTTTTAGTTCTTTACTTACAAGACCTTAACAATACAACAATGATAAATAAACACTTTTGTATCAACACAGATACTTAACGTGGTTTCTAACAAGTCTTAAAGCATGGAATTAATGATAAATGAAACTAACCCTACTTCTTTGTAATTTGTCAGAATAATCACATAGTACTAAATATACAGACATTACACAAGATGTTACTGAGTTCATATTACTAATAATGGTTGTTACAATAATGAAATAATTTGAATTCCGTTTTAAAAATAGCTCACTTAGAATAAGTTCGAATTGAGAATCCTATCGTTGCTTATATTTTTAATTTTGGTGTTGTTTGATCGGTGATTAATCCTCGCTGTCTGATTGTTCAATGATGATGAATGAGTGTATTAGATTCATATCGTATGCACCCTCATCGTAATTTATCACATGTTGTTGTTGCTGAAAATCTATTTATCACATGGGTAACATAAAAAAGTCGCATCAACTCTATCAATTGCTGGCGATCAGAAAATAAATCAACTTTTTTGAAATTTTTTTTTTACGGAATAGCCGGCAAACGAATAGGCGTAACGCCTGATGGTAAGCGATTACCGCCGCCCATGGACACTGCAACACCAGAGGGATGGGTAGGGGGATAAGGGGAGGGGAAGAGGTATGGGCCTCCCGGTTTCTTTCTCAGTTGGTGAAACACAACGCAAGTGCTATTTCACACCGGTTTTCTATGACGCCGTAGTATCAACCCGGTCGAGCCCGCCCATTCATGCCGAAGCCTGAATCTCCCACGGTAAATTTATGCATAGAAACCCTTTAGTTTATATTAGATTGACACCATTCGTTTGATTTTGAATTACTTATAGTAGATGACACTTTTATGGTCGAGTGCTTTGTTCATAGACAAAAATAAGCTAATGCAATATCGAAAACCAACCTCTGTGGCTAGGTCATAATAATACTTCACAATAACTTGACACATCCCACACCCGGGCGAAATAGATGATCTCAATACAGGCAGAGTCCGTACTATTTACTAGCCTGCTGATAAATATACTTCTATATTCCTAAGTCAGTCATACATACTATGAGGTAATATATATCTTATTCTTCATAATGACCGTTGTCGGTTAGCAACTGTCTGTTATATAACAAATTTCTAAAAACCTGACGGCTCATAATACGTGTAATACTTTTAACAAGCAAAGGGTTGTCATAAAATATTATTGTCTAAAAATTTCGTGTCTCGGTGTATGTGCGCTACAAACTCCGAAACTACTGGAATATTTTTTATCAAATTTTGTAAGCATATGTAATTTGGTCTAACTTGGTAGATAGGGTAGTTTTTATCTCAATTATTGATCGTTGAAAAAAATGTGACGGTACGAAGTCCGCCGAGTCAGTTAGTATGAATATATAACTAGTTGCCATGATTTCCCGTTTATAGTGGTTACTTCACCCATTACCTAGATTCCAATAGTATTTTTGCAAAAATGATTTCAGCACTCAAACTAAAAACCTGTAGTTAACACAAATTAAACAAACTCATCAACTTTATTAGCATAGATGATAGGCATAGAGTAAGAACAATGGCTACAAATTACTACTTCGATAAGGGTCTTAATTGCATGTAATACTTTAATATCCTACGAGTTTGAAAGGTTTCTACTTCAATCGTTAGTAAAAGAAGAGAGAAAACGATTCTTTTTTAACCGACTTCCAATAGGAAGAGATTCTCAACTTGATTGGTACTTTTAACCTACTGCGCAAGAAGGAGGATTATGTTTTTCGAGTGTATGTATGTATGTATAGATACTTCTTTGGCACGCCCTAGAGCCTAAACGGCTTGTCGTAATTTTTTGTGAGTGGTCCCAATAGATTCGTCTTAATCGTGAAAGGGACACTGGGTACATCAAAATAAAATAATAACAAAGTTAAGGATTTTTGGCGCCAAAATGTTATCTAAAAAAAATGTTTTTAAAATACATCGAGAGTGGAGTATGGTAACATACATCATATCAACATAAAGAATTTTTAACGGTGATTATGAATCTATATAAAACTTACATGTTTTATTTAAAAAACTGATTTTAACAACGATGACAATTATTATAAATATTTACGCAGTCGGGTTTTTGTTTTTAATAATTTGTTATAAATATATTATAACAAAAATTTTAAAAATATTTCTCTAAGTATAAAATACCTACCTATTTAAGAATGTTAGTTAACCAAAATGATGCCAAAAGAAGCGCAGACCGGGTCTGTAGTGTGCCTTGAGACAGGCCTATGTCGATCAGTAGACTGTAACGGGCTGATTATCATTATCAGCCCGACTACTACAGTATCATCGTGTATTTTATAATCCCTCTCTGAATTTAAGGTAAAGTATTTTTTTTTGTTAATATCAAATTAAGTTGAAAAAATAATTACCTCATGACTCTATAGTTAAAGTAGCACGAGTAGCCTATGAGGTTAGGTGTATCAAGAGACCAAGGGTTTTATTATCATTATGTGATGAATAATACTTTATGCGAATGTACAAATGTTACACGATAAGGCATCAAAACAAGATTATCTACGGAAATCTACATTAAGTCTTCTGTAATTTATATTTTTTTCGAACAACATAAAGATTTTAACTATTTGGCATATTTTATAGTGTAAACTAGCTGAACCCTGCGGTTTTACCCGCGGTTATTGTTGTACTGCGAGTAACGCCGCGGGACAAAGTTATTCTAAAAAAGTAGCCTAAGTTACTCCCTGGATCATTAGCTACCTGCCAGTGAAAGTCCCGTCAAAATCGGAAGAGCCGTTCCAGAGATTACCCGGAACAAACAGACAGACAGACAAAAAAAAAAATTTTTAAACTATTTTATAAGGCATATGTACCGTGTAGACATACATATGAATTTAGTAAAAAGCGGTTATTTTAATATTACAAACAGACACTCCAATTTTATTTATTTGTATAGATAACAGATTTTATCAAAACAACGTAATCAACATTTATTTTGATACATCAATTAAATTTAAATTTGTACTCATTTATGAAAAAATCAATATTTTTTAAAACAAATAGAAAAAAAAATTGGTGTATATAAGTTGTATTCTACTCGTAGTACTAGACAACACCGGTCTCCCAAATTTAATATTACGCGATAACTAACGCAATAATTATTTACAACTAGCTGAACCCCGTGGTGTTACCCGCGGTTATTGTTGTACCGCGAGTAACGCCGCGGGACAAAAAGTTAGTCTAAAAAAAGTAGCCTAAGTTACTCCCCGGGTCATCAGCTACCTGCCAGTGAAAGTCCCGTCAAAATCCGTCCAGCCGTTCCAGAGATTACCAGGAACAAACAGACAGACAGACAGACAAAAAAATTTTTAACTACATTTTTGGTATATGTATCGTGTATACATGCTTATGCATTAAGTAAAAAGCGGTTATTTTAATATAACAAACAGACACTCCAATTTTATTTATTTGTATAGATACTAAAATGCACACTGAAGATACACCGTACATTTAAATATATTTTTACACAACAGTGTACTCAAAAAAATTGCGCGTGTGTGTACAAATGTATAAATACATATCATTCTCCGTGTTGTAATAATGTCTCTGTGTTCTAATATGTAGGAGTTTTTATCCACTTAATCTAATGGTAGTAATAATAGTTAACATTTACTAAAATAATTCAGTTTTCCTCAGATATTAATGCGAAAATGTTTGACTGATTTCATTTGGCGTTACGAAATACCATCATTACAAGTGTTACAGTACTTTAAACATTTATACACTTAAAATTATCTGTTTCTTCAAATCAAAATAGAACTTAAATAAACAATGTCGTTTTAAACTGATATTTATATTGACTACATAATATAGCAAAAAAAAAAGAAAGAATGTTAGACGATATATTTAATACAAAAACCACAGCACAAGTAGGCAGCAAACTATACGAAAACAAACGAAAACTACAGTGATCTTTGTCCCGCATTACCATTCCCGAAAAATCAGACGTAACAAAAACACCCACAGAAAGAAAATTGAAGCGCTCAGAGACTACCATCAAGTCTGCTTATAACACCTCTCCATCATTCTTGTATCAAATGAACTTCGCAAGAAAAGCAAACTTTACCAAAACACGAGAATTGCCAAAGAAAAGAGTTATGAGAACTAAAGTCATGCAGCTGTTGATGTTCACAATAAATCATCTTACACGTTTTCATGATTGATTAGCTTTTGCCGCGTGCACGAAATTAACTAGAACATTTTTTATTTATGGAAAAATCCTTTGTGATCGTTGCTATAAAGGTATTTACATAATTGGCGTTATTTTGAGGTACTATTGATATTATGTTAGCAGGAACTAGAGGCGTGACGTTGACTTATATGGGCCATTATTTAATATAGTAACAGTCAACCGAAAGGTATTAACAGCCTTTGCTGGCTTCCGTAATGTATGTACGGGTTGTTTAATTTACACAAATTTACTTCAAGATTTTTTAACCGACTTCAAAAAAAGGAGGAGGTTCTCAATTCGACCGTATCTATATATATTTTTAACCGACTTTAAAAAAAGGAGGAGGTTTCTCAATTCGACTTTATATATTTCTTTTTTTTTTATGTGTGTGCGCGGATAACTTTGTCATTTATGAACCGATTTTGATGATTCTTTTTTTAATGAAAAGGAGATATCCCAACGGTGGTACCATGGTAAGGACAATAAAATCTGATGATGGCATCCAAGAGAAATAGAGTCAAACCTTGAAGTCGGTTTTATTTTTGTTAAAATTATACTTGTTTATGTGTGTTCGCAGATAACTTTGTCGTTTATGAACCGATTTTGATGATTCTTTTTTTAATAAAAAGGAGATATCCCAACGGTGGTACCATGATAAGGACATTGAGATCTTATGAAGTCATTCCAGAGAAATCGTGGCGAACCTTGAAGTCCATTTTATTTTGTTAATTTTTTTTTGTAGTTACCATAAATCTCAAGTTAATATTAAGAATTTTTGTAAGTACTTTATTTTATGTAAAGTTTTTATAAGTCTGGCCGTCCTTTTGCCACCAACTGGCAACAAGCGCACTGACTCATGCATTTTTCACTCTGATGCGCACCATCTGACTAGCGCTCACTGAAATTTTCTGAATTTAAAAACTACCACATCTTTCTTTCATACACTTACAAACACTGTTACGCAAATTTGTATTCTAACTTAAGTGCAATAAGGTGCATGATATAGTATCAACAATGCCAAACTAAATTGGTTACCAAATTCGTTGTGTAGGTAACTGAGTGCTCTTGTTGACAATAATGACACTTGTAAACTGGGCGCTGTTTAAATTGCCATGTAGGTACGTTCTTTAATGTTTCAAGTACCATAAGTATTTGGAATCAATGCAATCTAGATCTGTTTAAGTTTTTGATTACATTTGTGAAGGAATTTGTCTTTTAGATACTATTAGAGTTTATTACTGGACATTTTAGATAACCATCGTAATCAAACATTTTAAACAGTATCACATAATGTTATGATGTTTTTAATTACAACCGTGATAGGTTTAGTATAGTCCACTCCCATACTAGTATATATCCTTTGTTATGGAGGACTTTACATAGATTTTTGGTACGAACACAAAGAACACCGTTTAGAACAACAGTTTGTGAATTAAACACACAAACTATTATTCCATGTGGGAATCAAACTAATAACACTTAGCGTGAAGTGAGGTTAGATGACCGACAGAACCATTACATCATTCATTAATTCTGCTATATGGTAACCCAATTTGATACCATAGTAAATGCATATCGTCTGTCTTAGACTCTACAAACAACAGAAACAACACCAACATAAATGTACAAACGATTTTTGACAAACGTTTGATGCTTCGTACTTCACTCAGCACATATATTATCTTCTAACTAGCACCCTAGGTTATATATCAAAGACAACCAAGAAACGTAACGGCAAAGCAAACATTATGTGATACTGCCCTAGTAATTAGCAGAATCATACTGTGTGAATATTGAAAAATGTATCTCTAGTCACTGATTAAGCACATACAAATGGTTTCAGAAAATATTGTAGAATATTATATGAATATTCAGAAGAGGAGAACAATGCCGCAAAAACCATCCCGATATACATAGTCATCTATTACAAATATATATTCTTAACTCCTGGAATTCCTAATTATGTTTTACAAATTAAATGAAGCTTAACATTTTAATATTCGAACAAATGAGCATTCATTATCTTTCAATTAATTAAGTGTTATATAATTATAATAATACTTACGCATTTACGAATAAAGGCGTATTTCATTACACAAACTAATTAGATAATACCTTAACGTATGAAACAGCACCTGGTAAGTCTAAAAGAAAGTCAGTAGCTGTCAAGTTATTCATAGATTCAGTTTAATTTATCTACCAATCACAATAATTAAATACAGAAATTGCTAATGAGTAACGAACTTCTTATTACATAATATAGAAACCTATATACATAACAATCATTAAAAAAAACAAAAATATTTACAAAAACTCCTCCACATCTTCGCATACTGCTACCGTTCCCAAAAAGCTTGAGTATTGCCACGTTGAAAGGTAATGCTGATTCTCTAACTATAATCTAATAATTTGAAGTAACATTTATTAAAGTTAAATAGCCTTATTAGAATGGAGAAAAAATGAAGGAACAAATGATTAATTTGGAAGGAATTTTATTTGAAAGCCTTAAATAAAAGTATTCGAATACGCTAACCTTGAAAGTATCGACTTATATACGCACAACCTTTTCTTTAGAAAATGCTGAATACGAAAAAAAAGTAGGACACAACGTGGATATTCGAAAAAACAATACGTTTAATGGATTTCTTATAATACTTGCAGTTAGATACAGGATTAAAATTAATTTTAGTATTATTCTCTGTATATTTTACGTTCGGTTATCAGGAATATTTTAAATTTTAATATATTTTTTTACTCTCTGGCTGTAGTGAAATTAGTATTAGAGTTATTTTGTATTTATTCTAAATTGCTTCTTCACACTTACTATTACTTTAGGATTTTAATAGTAATAAGTATAATTATGTTTATATTTTAATAATACTATAATACTCATTTTTTATAATGATTTATAGTGAAAACTTATGAATTTGCTAACATACTGTAACGCAACAAGATAATAACAGGGACTGTAGGAAAAAGGAGAAAGATAGACTGTAAAAGGAGGAAATAGAATTCGACACGACATCTCTTTACCAAATTTGTATGTCAGTTCCTTGTAAATCGTAGATACGTGATTTAAGGTAGCTCAAAGGATTCAAAGATAATTTTGACTTGATTGCTTTGCCTTAGAAGATTTTTTTATTTTACTTTCATTTATTCCTATACGAAAATTACTAGATCAAAAGAAAAGAAGATCTTGGTCTATTGAGATCAATATAATTGCGAGTAATTATTATTGATTTGTGTTATGGCTACATTATAACATTTATCAAGGTAGTAGAGCCACGCAGATTTCAGCACGAACGGGCCGGCTCGACCGGGGCGGTACTACCCTCGCACAGAAAATCAACTTAAAAAGACAGCGATCATGCTGTCGTGTGTCGTTGGTGAGTGCAAGACCGGAGGCCCAATGATGCAGAAGCATCACTAGCCCGCCATGGATTGGGTCACCATGCTGCATTGTTGCATTGTCTGCATTCGCAGTATGGTGACCACCACCCTTGAATTCTGCTCATGCTTTCCATCAGGCAGAAAAAAAATCAACTAACTAAACTAACTAAATTAACAAAATTACTTGATTGTGATCAGGAGTAGGTTGTTGATGGTGGTGATGATGATGAATACGGCTCGTGCAAATTGGTTGATAAGTTAGACAAATCAAATGTTATGACTTATAAATACGTGTAAGCTACCTTTAGTTATTACAAATTTGTAAAGTAAGTAAGAAAAAAATATTATTTACGAATGTCATCAAAACAGCCGCTACAATACTCGTTTAATGAATCAGATGCGCACATTGGCTTCTACATCGCCGTAATGACGTCACCCTACATGCATATTATAGATAGAAAACACCCGAACATCCGATTTGAGTCCCGTGTCAAAAAAAAGAGCCTAAGCTACTGAATAAATCTCTCTCCATAAAATATATATATATATATATATATATATATATATCTCTGTTCTCAAATAAGCAAGTAAAATGTTCAGTGTGATATTCATGTTTCATAAAAACTTTAACCTTTAACCTTTGAGTTATGAAAGTTAAAATAATCAAATGATGAAACCTGAAATGTTTCATCGAACTGTGTTTTTCTTTTGCCTAACCGCTGTTTACCCAAAAAAAATTGGAAGCTTGACCACATTACAGCGAGTTTTTCATACCCAATGATATAAAAGTTACTTGCCAAAACGGTTTATATAAGGCCCTAACAAAATACGTAATAAATCTAATCCTAAACTAACGAAAAGCGAACAGTGTAAGACTGATTTAATATTTTGAACTTCAACATGATATTAAAACAATTTTTATGTACAAAATTTTTACTTAAAGTTTGTATTTACACCTTAGATTATCTTTAACTTACGTAGTACCTACTAATCATCAAAAAATTGGAAAATGTAAATTACTTGTTGACCCGGGGAACTTCGTACTGCCATATCTTGACCGTGGGAGAGCCACGCTTCGGCATGAATGGGCCGGGTCGACCGGAGTGATACCACGGCCTCACAGGAAACCGGTATGAAATGGCACTTGCGCTGTGTTTTACCGAGTAAGTGAGGATACCGGAGGCCCATACCCCTTCCCCTCCCCCCATCCTCATGCTCCAAAGGCCGGCAACGCACTTGTGATGCCTCTGGTGTTACGAGTTTTCATGGGCGACGCTAATCGCTTACTAATCAGGCGATACGTCTCCTCGTTTGCTCGCAATTCCATAAAAAAAACTTAACCAAAAATACACCGATTTCGTCACGGATACGCTGATGATCATCAAAACTATTCGGGTACTTAAAAGATATCAGATCTCATGTAGAGCCAAGTTTCTGAATCTACACGTTCTAATTCTACCTAACTTCACGAACTCTACATCTCAGTAAAAATGTATGGCTTGCCTGTTTCGTCAACAGTCCATTGCTTGACATAGACCTCTCCGTAGCAGGTTTTGGCCTACTATACCACACTGGCCAACAACACTAAAAAAAACTGCCAAGTGTGAGTCGGACTCGCCCATGAAGGGGAACCCTTCCCTTACCCGCAGCAGCAAGTAACAGAATATTTTATTATTTTATTTTTATATTTGTCTTGCTTGAATGAAAGATGAATTGCAGTTTACGATTTATGACGTCATAAAAAAATCACCACCAACTGCCACCAAAAAGGCTAGTCTACTTACTAGCCTTTTTGTTGGCAGTTGGTGGTGATTTTTGGTGTAAGTTTGCATGGTAATATACATCATATTTTTTTTTAGTTTTATCATTCTCCTATTTTAGAAGTTACACAGGGGAGGGACACACGCACACATTTTACCACTTTGGAAGTGTCTCTTGGCAGGCAGGACTTTGGCACGGAACCCTAAAAAAGAAAAGTTGATATAAATCTAATATAATTTATACTCTCGATTGTCGGCACTTGATGGAACTTGTTGTAATACATTCTAGAATTAAACTCGCCTTCCCGGCGAAACCGGTCAGGTGTAAAAAAGGAAATAAAATAGTGGAATAAGTACAAGTGAGTTTAATTCTAGAATGTATTGATATAAATCCTATA
This sequence comes from Spilosoma lubricipeda, assembly GCA_905220595.1. NCBI lineage: Eukaryota > Metazoa > Arthropoda > Insecta > Lepidoptera > Erebidae > Spilosoma > Spilosoma lubricipeda. The sequence goes on along the minus strand of HG992290.1, from coordinate 13,453,582 downwards.
CCAATCCGTCTCCGGCGGGGGAGTCCTCTCCAATATTTATGTTATTAATTTTATAACGAGTACCTACATGACCGAGCTCCTGCATTTTAAATTTAATATTTATATATATAATATATACGAGAATTGCTTGTTTTAGGGTATTAGAAATAGAGCTCTTACGTTACTCAACATCAAGTATTTTGTTTTGTAAGAGATATCTACAAATGAATAAGTAATAGGTACAACATTTTGTAAAAAACCTAGTAAAAAGCAACAAACAACACACTTGATTTAAAATTTTTATGTCCACCACGCCTTAACTTCCAAGAAACATTCCTAAGAAAACCTCATTCATCACAAAAATAAGCATGAGGAAAAGTAAAACTTATTTTTTCAGACCGAACATTAACTATGTCATATTGGTTTATCATTGTTTGAACAGGCTATACGAAGGTCAATTCGTCGTCTTTTACTGAATTACCAAATGTTTACAATGCTCTTATATCGGTGGTATAATGTGGTACTAAACTTTTTTTGCAAACAACTTACTTTCTTTACCATAATAATTTCTTTAACGCTTCCATCCTGTTTTTTTTATGTTTAGCTCTGCCAAAATAACTCGACTCTACCTGATGGAAAGCATAAGCAGAATCCAAGAGCAGTGGTCAGCCATACTCACTGGGAATGCAGACAATGCAACGATGCAGCATGGTGACCCACACCATGGCGGCCAAGTGATGCTTCTACATCATTGGTTTTTTTTCAATAATGTACTTCATAATATTATCAGCGCAAGAATCATAATATTACTTAATACCTTGCTTTTTAAAATTGCATTTAGTGTTAGCGAATTCTTCCGTTCAAGAAATATAATAATACTAGTTGTTGCCCGCGGCTCCGTCCGTGTATATATATATGTAGGTTATCGCGGCAAATAGTAGCCTATGTGTTATTTTGATATTACTGTAAAGTTTTATTCAAATCCGTTCAGTAGTTTTTGCGTGAAAGACTAACAAACATCCAATCATCCATCCATCCATCCATCCATCCATACTTACAAACTTTCGCGTTTATAATATTAGTATAGATAAACTAGTAGTCTATTCAAAAATATTACAAAAAAAAATATCGTACTTTATATCTGCGTTTGAAAGACTGTAGAACTTGAAGTATTTTTTTTATGTTAAATGCTAAAAAAAGTTTATTTCTTAGGACCATTTCAATAGCAAATATGTTACAATTGCTTAGAATGCTCATGCTTTTCATGATATTCGATCATTATCACTATTATACATACACATATATATACAGACATAGCTCGCAGAATCTGTAATCTGAAGTGGCAGTGGGCCGGTCATGTCTGTCGAAGGACCGATAGCCGATGGAGCAGACGAGTCCTAGAGTGGAGACCATGGACTGGCAAGCGAAGTGTGGGACGCCCTCCAGCTCGCTGGACCGATGACCTGAAAAGGATAGCCGGTAGCAGCTGGATGCGGAAGGCAGAGGACCGGGAGAAGTGGCGCGCCATGAGGGAGGCTTATGTCCAGCAGTGGGCATCAGTGGGCTGAAGTGATGATCATTATCACTCCAAGCCGAAGGAAGGTTACACATCACAAATTATAATTACTTATATACGCATACTTTTAACGATATGAATGTATATATATTAAACCCGGTACCCGCGAAGTGAGCAAAGTACAGTAATATAAAGTTATGGTGTGGAATCTCGTACTTAAGCCCACGATTAATAAAGTTTGTACAAACATTTATAACGTGGGTGTAGTTGTTAGTTAAATAAACGACGCCTAAGCCTTCGTTTCACCCACTGAGCATTATATGATATAGCGTGGTGAGTCCTGAGAAACTTTTGTGAAATTGGTATCGACTGTGAATAAAGTAAGTTGTTATGTTAAATTAAAGAAAAATTTTGGCAACATACATTGTGACATGATTGCTACTTGTTTTAGGATTTTTATAAAAATAAAGTACAACGGATTCGTTGCTATAATAAATAACTGGGAACAATAGAATTCACCTGCTCTGACTGATAATATGTACCGACGTGCGAAACTTGAATTTTAATTAAGAACTATCCATTACTTTTAGTACTTAGTTAGCACGTGAAATAATTATGCGTTAACTATCATTGACGTTGTGAAAAAAACATCAAAATTTAGATTTAGAAATTGAATGGGACTTACCTATTGACAATGAAAAAACGCTGAATATCGTATCGGTTAGTTCAAGATAGAACAATAGATTTATCAATAATTTAGGGGGACTTTACATCAAACTTTATATATACATGGGTCGGCCAAAGTGACTCTACTCTGCCTGATGGAAAGCATGAGCAGAATCCAAGAGTAGCGGTACCATGGTACCATACTCACTGCGAATGCAGACTATGCAAAACAATTCAGCATGGTTATTCATACCATGGCCGCCTATTGATCTGCTTCTGCATCTTTCGACCTCTGGTCTCGCACTTACTAACGAAACATGATAGTACGAATGCTGTAGTTTTAGGTTAGTCTTCTGTGAGAGGGTAGTACCGCCCCGGCCGAGCCGACACGTTCGTGCTGAAATCAGCTTGGCTCTAATACCTTATTGTCCAGGATTATAGTCTATGGTTCTGTGTCCCAGTGGAAATCAATATTCATAAAATAATAATAACAAAAACATTTACATCTACTTTACATTCCGCAAAAAAAGTGTTCAAAACTTTTTCCCCGGGGAGTAAACAGAATAAAATTACATCAAAACCTCGCTAACCTCTAGAAAGACAAGAACCAAACTTGCCGCACTAAATTGAAATCCAATCGAATTTTGTACTTGGTACTTTTGTGCAAAACTCTGGATGGAAACGAGCGTTTAAATTGGCGCCGAAACAGATTCGCAACATCATTCGTTTTGAATATTGGCATCACGTACATAAAGCCCTTAGGGGGATTGCAATACGAACCAAGGGGCTCAAGAAAATAAAATCGCTACCTATGCCAGCGTCCCCAAACGTCTCAATACAGTACCTTAGTAAATTGGACCTTTAAAGTGCGCCTTATTGGCTCATTTTTCTTCTAAGTTTATTTAAATTTCTTTTCTCCTTGTCTATAACAGTGGTACTTTTGCATATGTATAAAAGGGTCTCTCAACTTGTTTTATTTTGATTACGGACGAACTTAAGTTTTCAATTAAACAATCTAAACACATTTTGTTGTCTTTCTACTTACCAAATAATTTATTTATCATCATCATCAAAACTCTTGTTGAATAAAAAATATAATTTTTAAGTATTTGTTACTAAATTTGCTACTTAAACTTTAGAATATCAGTTTACCTACATTCAAAAACCTTCGCTTATCCTGGTAGTTGACTAGAGATTCAGGCTGCTTTGCTTATGCAGAAAAAAAATAAAAACTAGTCAGTCAATTAGACTGTGTCAATGTGTCCTAAGAAATATATCAGTTGAGCTTTAAAATGGCAATAATAGAACACTTTGCAGTTAGGTCCTCTATTCACTTTATATTCCTAATATTATTTTCGGTAATTCAATAATTTTCGTAGAAATACTTTTAGTTTTGTTTCAATGTTATATTTTTACTTTTCCGTTTCTATTTCCTTTTCGGTCAATAATATTAATGCATATTTTAAGAAATCCATCACCTTCCCAAATTTATTGCCATTCCATTAATATTTCCAAGATTATTTTGGGGTCGGCTACTAGTTCAACCGGTTTTACCTGAATATCAATTTTTCCACGGAGCAGCCTTGAAGGCAAACTAGTTGAACTAGTTGTCAGTATATTTAAGGCCACTGACTTCCCTATAAAGATTGGGGATTTTAATTTTCTAGATTTCTCGTAAGAAAACCCGAGACTTCTCTATACAGCATGCATACTGTAAGAAATTATAGTCTACTAGCTGACCCGGCAAACTTCATACTGCCACATTTTTTTATAAATATTTTATACACTTCTATGTAAATTCTAGAAATAGAAATAGGGCGTCATCTAGCGGATATCTGTGCAACTTAGATGTCAAACCGCCATCTATTAGTATTTTATAGAACTAACCGATAAATACACACTAATAATAAATATAAATATTTCAGACATCTAACACACAACGCGATCTAGTCCCAAGCTAAGCAGAGCTTGTGTTATGGGTACTAGACAACTGATATGAATACATATATACTTTTTTTTTGTAAATACATACATATTATACAGAAACATACTAAGGTCGTATAATAAATATTTAAATAACAAATATTGAGATAAAAACTACCTTATCTCCCAAGTTCCCACATTGTAAATCATAATGCCAATAATGAAAAGAGAAAGACAGAATTTCAGAACCAAAAGAAGGAAATAGTGAAATCCTGTATTTCGAGAGAATAATAGGCAGCTGTTATAATTTTATTTTGAAGGCATAAACCGTGGCACTATGCACTTTTATATATTACTTATTATTGAATTAAGACTCTTTAAATTAATTACAGATAATAGAAAATGTAGGTACATAAGTGAACCCATTACTACTTTCGAAGTAAGAACCAAATAACTGAATATTTGTTTAATGAAACTCGAAAATCAATAAACTTATTTTTATTTCTAAGGGTGCCCGAGCTAAAGCAATCACAATTTGAAAAGAAAACAAATCTACCAGTGACTTCGATTCCATTAAAGTTGGAAGCTTGCATCTAATAAAACTTTAACACCGGGAAGTATCTTAAACTTTGTAGAAAAATTCAAAACAAAACACTGTGAGGCAATACGACCAATTTGCTTATGTAAATGTTACACCATAATGTTGAATAATCCAAGACAAGAACACGTACGTGAAATCAACTGACTTCTTTGTGAATCATGTATGAAACGTCGGCCCTTCCTATTGCAGAGTGTTTGTGTACATGCATGTTCTTACTTCTTTAAACTGTTTTTTGCACAATACGGCGCCTTTTACTTATTTTATATTACCGTCTTTACGAGTTTACTCGATACTTTTTTCATATAACACTTCTAGACTGTCCTTTTAAAATCTTAGAACCTACATGCGTATATGCACTTGTTTTAGAATTTCTTTACATTGTAGCAACTATGCATAACTAATATTCTTAATGTACTTTGTGGAAAGGGACACATCAAACTATATTGGACACTATGGACATGGGTCCATAGTTATGTATATCAACATCATCATGATGTTGTTATACGTATGTTGGCCATAGGGCTCCGGTCTACTTCGGCCTAATTCTTCACACGGACTTGTTACAAAAGTTTCCTTTCATTTAGTAATGGTCTAGAAAGCTATATTCGGTCGGAACGATCTTGTTTCATCGTACCGACTGAATTTTGCAACCGGATCCCTATTATCAAGATCCGAATTTAAAAACACGGATCTCGTACACGCTTTAATATTAAAATTTAAATATACATTTAAATTTAAAATATTTGACTAGAATACATCTTGGAATAAACCAGCACTAATATTATTCATAAATACGTTCTCCTAATACATTTTAGAATAAATTAATAAAAACAATATCTTAATTATTCCGTATGAGCAAATTATTACAGACTCTGTTGGCATGAAATGTTACCGATTTCAACGTTCAAAATAAACTTAAAATGAATAAAAAGTAACTTATCTATAAATACAATTCGTAAACAAATTTCGAATTCAAATTGAAAATAAACAAATGCACAAACGGAAATGTAGTCGCAGAATTGTTCAAAATCTTCAAACCCTTTCAAAATCTCTTCAAAACAATAATTTTGAATTTCGTTAGGAATTTGGAACTAAGTTTATAAAATTGAAAATTCTTGGGGCTATCACCCTTATGTACACGAGATTACGATGTTAACTTGATTGAGTGGTTATTTAGAAATCAATTTAGAATAATAATGACACAAAAAAAGTTACATTATTTGAATACAGAGATAATGTTATTTACTAATTTGAATTTGTGATATGGAACTCTGCCTCTTAAACTAGGTGAATTACTTGTATCTTAAGAGACCGAGCCTTTCAGTTTTCATTTCATAACAGCTATGATAACATTTGACTGCCTCGGTGGCCCAGTGGTAGCGTAAGCGACTGCTGTGCTTGAGGTCTCAGGTTAGATTCCCGGGTCGGATCAAATGTTTGTATGACCTGCAAATATTTGTTTTGGAGTTTGGGTGTTTTCTATGTATAATACGCATGTATTTAAAAAAAAAAATTATATATGTATTTATAGCAGTTGTATTGTACCCATCACAAGCTCTGCTTAGCATGGGACCAGATTGCGTTGTGTGATAGATAGATAGAAATATTTATTATTTATTATTATTCTCTTTATTACATTTACAAATAGATATTAATTACATTTTTAAATATAAATATAAAATCAAATACATTTAAAAAAATATAAAATATAGTAGACCACCGACTTTGGGTACAGGGACCAAGAAACCGGTGGTTAGGGCTCCAAAGACAGGAACCTCCTCACTATACGTACCGTGTCAAGGAGGACTGCCTTCTGCATCATTCCTGCACATCCTTGATCAAGCCCTCTAACGTGAGCCTCTTAAGGTGTTGGTCAAGGCTCTTGGCTATTAATCCGTGAGCAAATACGACTATTGGAACAATGATCGCCGAATCCACATTCCACATATCGACAATCTCGTGAGATAATTCCAAATATTTTATTTCTTTTTCTTTTTCGACTTCCACGAGATTCTCGTCATGAGGAACGGTGATATTGACCATCATTGCACGGCGCTCCAATCGATCTATCACCACAATATCAGGCTTATTGGCAACAATAGTCCTGTCTGTGATAATAGATTGATCCCAATATAACGTAGCACGACCATTCTCGAGAACTGGGTCGGGCACATACCTGTAGTATGGCACCCCTGAGTTCACAAGATGGTATTTAAGGGCAAGCTGCTGATGTACAATCCTGGTTACTTGGTTGTGCCTGTACAAATACTCGCCCTTAGCAAGACGAGAACAACCAGAAATAATATGTCTGATAGATTCTCCAGAACTGTGACATGACAGATATCGACCGCGCCATCCTTCAGGATATATTTCTGATAGTTATTCGTCATGATAACTTCATCCATAATTGCACAAACAAAACCATTATTATTATTATTTAGTCTCTATGTTTATAAATGTAAAATATAATATAAATAGAATAAAAGTTAAACTGAAATACTGAGACAGTTGTCGATAAAAATCGAAATATATTTTACTTTGAGTGGAATACAAAATACTCGTAACATTTAATGAAATTGGAAAATGGTACAAAAGATACTAAATTTGTCAAAGTTTGTCAGAGAGCTATTCATCAAGGATGTGGCTGAATTTTTACAAAAAATATTTTTAGTAGGATTGTAATTTCAAAGAAAGTTTTATAATTTTGACTCCTTTGTGTTTGTGTAGACGTTCCGTTTTCTGTTGATTTTCAAAACTGGCGAGAGTCAAGCGTTCACGTTGGGCAATGAATTATTCAGGTCAGAACGGAAACTGCGTATTTACATAAGCAAATTGGGTGCGACGACTGAGTACGACACGGCGACAACGGCTAGGAAATATTGGGACGCGATCACATTGAACAAAACTTATACGAGTGTGTTAGGTATGTGCAAATATTTGGTTACCGTCGATTCACAGTGATACTATTCTATCAGTCACGTACCGTAGCGTAATTGGGAACTATAAATACATTAAATACCATATGTACGCAGTTATTATTAGCAGATGGGTAAATAATAAAATGAAACCCACAAGAAAAATTGTTCTTTTCTTAAATGCTTCTGTAATCTCTGTCAACTGGTCTGTCCAATGCAAGTAAAATACTTTCTTTTGATCGGTTTACGATGTACCTACGTTGTGTATACGAACCCTTACATTTTCTCAAAGGATCAGGATTCGACCTTCTGTAAAAATGTTACCCTACAATGTTACTTTACTCACGTTATTACTTTGTGCCCATCGATCTTTTTGCATAGTACGTTGCGTGATATTTTTAAGTAGTTTTACTATGCCGCAAATTGACTTGAAATGACTCAACGGTGTTCATAATGGCTCAAGGTTATCAGCCAGTATTATGTAAACCGTCGTACTTCTGATATCAATCTTGTAGAGTAGTTTTGTTCCTGCAGAAAAATAGGATTTGTTTCTTCCGACTTTTTGATTTTTAGATGCACTCGTTTTAGAATAACAATTTTTTTTTTGGAATAATATTTATCTATGCATCTATGAACTTATTTAGATAACATTTTCTAGATAAACTTATTTTATAAGATATTTAGATATGCTTATTTTATTATGGAAGAGTAAAGAATTTGATTATCTACTTTATACCTTTATTTTAAACGTGTCACTCTTATATCTTATAAACTACACAAACAACTTTAAAAAACGATATCTTGCTATTTTTGTAAGGGTATATTATGTTAGAATGTAGTCTGCAAAATCGACTATGGATGTTCATAATGTAGTATATAAAAAGCCAGGTTTCTTTCGTATCACTTTTTCTAGTCAATCGATTCTCTTTACGGTATACGTAATGACAGGCCTTTTTCTGTATTCATTAAGTATATACGGTCCTATTTAGCCATAAATCATTCAAAGCTGATTGTTACAAATGACTTGTCCACTATAGACTATATAGGTATATTTTTATCTGAGATATAAACGATTTAGCTCTTAGTTTAATACTTAAAATGTATGATTGTTTTTTGGAAATATCATAGTATTTGTTGAAAATTTGGAACTGGAGCTCCGTTGTCATAAAATATAACAAAACCGAACCACTTTGTTTGCCGTCTGTCTGTCTATCTATCCACCCGTCTGTCAGGTTTTCTGAGAAATATGTGTGTTAGATATCTATTCGCATTAATATTTTAATCACATTTTTATTTAAAAATGTAAAAAAAAACCAACCTAACCTAAACGAACGTGATCTAATACCATGTACTAATTTATTATTTGTGTTTATTATTATTTATTTATTATAAGATTTTAAGGTGGCAAACGAGCTGACGTATCACTTGATGGTAAGCGATTACTCTCGCTACACCAAAGGCGTCACAAGTGCGTTGCCGGCCTTTGAAGGATGGGGAGGGGAAAGAGGATGCGGGGCAGGGGTATGGGCCTCCAGTATCCTTACTCACTCGGTGAAACACAGCGCGAGCACTATTTTACACCGGTTTTCTGTGAGGCCGTGGTATCACTCAGGTCGAGTCGGGCCATTCATGCTGAAGAGTGGCTCTCTCACGGTGAGGAGCTTCATTTACAGGAAGATGATAGTCATCAACCACCAGATTTTTTTATTGATACCTTTCATAGTAATTACGGAGATATATACCAGTAGGTACGAATTACGATACGAAATAAATACCACCATTACGTATGTATATTTAGAGTTCAAGTTACATATAAACAAGACGAGTTAATGTCTTGTTTATGTGTAAATAAGTGTAATGAAGTCGTTGCCAATTATTGTCGTACATTGTGCGTTTGTCTCCGAGGCGTGGAGCTTGTGTAACGTATGATTTTGGTATTTAAATGTATCTATTTGAACCTGTCGTAATTACTAATCGTACTTTTGTCGTAATGTTATGGTATCAAATTTATCATTAATAAGTATCACAAAATACAGAAATCATTGAAATTTTGTTAACCCGCCATTGGTTATGTCAATTTGACTTACATCATTTGGTGGCGCCGGTCTCACGAACCAGGATTTTAAGACTTTGTTACAAATATATTTGAATGATTTAAGTGACTTACAGTTATGTTACTTACTCCTTGAAAACCACTCTTTTAGTACCGTAAAACAAGTACTACAACAAGGCACTGCGTGGTAAGGCGACAAATATTTCTTGTAATTGTGACGAGAATATTTAGTTTTTTCACCACTTGCACTCATAAAAATCCAGAAGTCCCAGGTCAATAAAGTGTCTGTGGTCATCATCATCTGTGATTGAAAGAAGTATTTCTAAATGCCAAAAGGAGATTTTTCACCTGCGATAGCCTGTTTGTCTCTGTAACTGCATTATACTATTGTAGCTTCTAGTGTAAATGGATTGGCGATGGGGTTCTTTACTCCTTTTGGTACAAATGTCATTTCCCAACTAAAAGAGGAATTATTGTTGCCTGAAAATTCACTCAAATCCTCAACGCTATCCGAAGTTGGTCCTAATACTGCACTATCCGATGATATTTGTGACAGATCTTACCAGATAGTATGGCTTCACGAAGCCCTTCGAAACGACATGTGGTTCATTTTCATAAGACATTTCGAAGCTATTGCAAGCATATTTCACATATTTTAGTAAAACATTAATAAAATATAGGACTGATTTATTAAATTACATATAATACTATTATGAAAATAACAGTAAATGTAACATTTACTTTTGTGATTCTTAAGTTTAAGAAAAGTATGCAAATTCATCTTTGAATAATTTACTTACATAATTGGAGACGCCGGTCACGGACACGGACCGGGTTGAGACCAAAACTCTGGAATGTGAGCCCGTGGCGCTGTTGTGGAAAGAACTAATGGTGGAGAACGTAAAATAAGGCAGTCACTCGAAATCGCAACACGCAGCGACGGCAGTTCAAAACCATATTTTATTTTTCGGATCAACCAGTCTCACAGACATATACGTCACCAACGGCGGGTTAAATCGGTTTCTTTCATCAATCTGTATCTGTATACCACCTCACCAGCCTCTTGAAAGTTATAATTTAAATATTAATATCGACTTGTAAGTATGATGATGATGTTCTCCTAGCCGACTTCGGCCGCGGCAGCTAATCTCAACGGAGACAAGTCAACTACGACATTTTAGGTTCCTCACAGCTATACAAAGACTGTAAAGTACTTACTGTCCGACAGCTTTTCGTGCTTGGTACTGTCACTAAACATGCTTCACTAGTTTATGACCAATATTAACAAAAAACGCCGTTCGTACAAAGTTTGCCAAACTAAAAAACAAAGTACCTTAACAGCTGCAAGGCATTAAAGTGTGCTTAGCAGTCATTTGTATAACACTGTTAATAGATACTGCAATATATATACACTACTTGGACTTGAATGCAAAAGGAAAGTAAGCGATTAGCTTATGTCTAAAACATATGAGGAAATTGAAGATCTCTTAAAAATATACATTCTGTAATCTTCTCTTACACACACACAAACACACGTACACATGCTATTAGTCGTTACATTAGTATGCGACTGTATGATCACGAGGAGTCGGGTTCGTGTCCCACGTCGAGCCAAAAAGTGTTATTGACTTTTTTGATTATAGAAATGCTTAATGCTCCAAATTTAGAAGTTGGGGTCTTAGCCCCTATGCATCTCTCTCTCTTTGATCTGTGCCCGGTCTTATCGGATAACCGTCCCAACGGACCATGATGAGAGTGAACAGAGACTGCACCTGTATTTGGGTACACACTTAAGCACTGTGATATCTTCTGTAAGTATACCCTCAAATAAGGAGGTGTTTCTGAATAGTTCATGTTATGTTTGAGGAATCAGGTAAAAAAGATGTAGTACATATCAGTACCAACCAGTTGCAATTTTAACTAGTTTTGAAATATTTAGTTTTACCAAAAAAAAATCTGTTTATTTTAACATAACCGAGATTTCGGACTATATCGATGATTGTGAAACATTAATTTAATTTGTCATTTTCAAAATAGTTATGCATTTTCAATAGGTAATTTACTTAAAACTTTTAGTGTTTAGCATTATTTACTAGGTCGTCTATAAGACACAAAACTTTGCCCGAAAGTTTCTGCAATATCTTGAGTGACGTCTCTAAATAGACTTGAAAGTTACGAAACCTGTAGAATGGAAGTTTGATTTTACCCTCGACACGAACAAAGCTCGGGTATTCGGTTCCTTATCATACATCAATGTCTTTTATAGACAACAAAATGCTTTGTGAAAAGCGCTCAGTTTCGATAAACAAAACGTATCATGCAATTTGTTTGCGTTACATTATAATAATATTGTGATCCGTTTGGTTTTCGTGAGATGTAAAAGCCCCTTTGTACATGGTATTGATTTGGAAAAGCCTCGTGAATCCTTCAAAGGCTTTTGTTACGGGAGAGAATATCTAGAGAATTATAGGTTAGGCTTTATTCTATTTAATGATGGGTTGTTTTTATTTATGTTGTGTAACATAATACCTGGTAAAGAACATTTTTCATCATAGAATTTAAACTAATCGGTAATCATAAAAAAACACATGACGACCGTCAAAATTAAAAAAAATATATTAGATACTAACTTGCCAGCGGTTGAACCCGTGTATTTCGGCTTAGCATATGTCTATCCTCGAGATTCAAAGTGTCTCCATGCCAAAAGATATTTTCATTAAGTGGCAATAGACGGGGCACAGTGCTCACAAAAATGATGGCCGAAGGGGCCATAAAGTTCCAGAGTGCCTACCGCAAACCGTGAAACGCAGAGTTGGTGGGCCCCCTGCAAGAAAATCCGACGATCTGGTGAAGGTAAGCCCTTACCCTCGCACAGAAGACCAACGTAAAATGACAGCACTCGTGCTGTCGTATTTCGTTGGTGAGTGCGAGACCGGAGGCCGCCATGGTGTGAGCCACCATGCTGCATTGTTGCTTGTCGGCATTCGTAATGAGTATGGTGACCATCACTCTTGGATTCTGCTTATGCTTCCCATCAGGCACAGTAGAGTCATTTTCGCAGGGCCTTACATCAAAAAAAACCTTTAGTCCGACCCGGGGATCGGACCCGAGTTCTCAATTACAGCCATCGCATACGTTACCACTGCGCCACCGAGGCAGTCATGTCGATAGTAGCTTAAACATATAGTATTAAAATACCTATTTAATCTTAAAACTTTACCTGATTCTATTCTTCAGGACACGGTGCCGTAAAATTCCAAATTTCGGCAAAATATCACTAAATTACAGAATGATTTAATCAATATATAACTCCATACTTAACCTCTCTAGCATCAAGTGCTTAAACTACCTAAGACCTCGGTTACTACGGTCATATAATACCGTCGCGCAAAAGGCCGCCTTAATATGAAGGGACAGCTATTGTAAGAGGTGTTATGTACATTTTGCCCTTGCACGAGATTACGTGCTTGTGAGTTTAGCGTTAATTTCAAAATTTCCATCTCAAGTTTGTTGGAACCTCGGCAGGTCAATTTTCGTTAAGATACGCGCTTCCAGGATTTGATAGGATTAAGTAGCTTGTTAGATTAGATGACAGATGTTATGTATAAATTTTACTTATGAAGGTATATATATTATCATACTTAAGAATCTATATAAAACGGTGGTACGCTTAAGTGAGATGCTATGAATATGACATGAATGAATATAATCAGATTTAGTGATTTATTTTTATTTTTAATAATTATAGATACAATCAACTATTCAATAATATACCGATCTAAATTCATACTAAATTATTATTTCAAAAGTAACTCTCTGTCTGTCTGTTAAGCATTCACTACTAAACACATAAACCGATTTTAAATGAGAAACCTACTTTGATTCTTGAGCAAGGACATAGACGATGCCGCAGGCATAACTAGTTCAGTAAAAACTTGTATTCAAAATAACTTATTTTTCTATCTTTATCCAGTAACTAGCTGTGCCCGCTACTTCGCGCACGTCGGATTTGTATATGCAAGTATTTTAAATTTTTCACCATTTAAGCTTTACCTGGACTACGACAAACATTTTAAAACCTAAATCGGCTAATCGGCCGAGCCGTTCCCGTGTTTTAGTGGGGTTAACAAACAGCAATTAATTTTAATATATAACATTACTTTTCAAACCGACCCATATTCTACTCGTATCACATAGAACAAACGCAGTTACTTAGCAAGCTGCAAGGTAGAAAAATCTTGATAGTTTAACCAATTTTAAAAAATATATAACCTTTTGCTGTATCATCAAATAATATTGTTACGTGTTTGGGTTCGATGAATTTGAGAAATAAATCTTCTGACGTATAAAAGAGACTTTGTCGCCGAGGTCACTAGGTTAATCACTGATATCAATCCAATATTTATCGCGTCATGGCTGAAACTGCACTAAAGTGCTGTCGATGAGGCGCGCTTTTATATTCGACGCGATAGCAACTGGAACGTTCTAGTCGATTCCGCGACGACGTAACACCGATAAAACATCTCGAACATGACGTTTCCGCGAAATATCAACAAGTCTAACGCACGACAATCAATATATCGATTTTATGTATATAGAAGTAAGGTTCAATATTCTGTGCCTCGAGAAATTAACAAGAACTTTCCGATATTTAGACGTCTCGTTGTTCTGAAATCATCTTTTCTTCGTAACAGTATAAAGGAACAGTCAATTCAATTTTTACTTTAATATGGTAATGTAATTTCTTCTGATTTACTTTTAATGTTAACGACATTAAAAAAATCACTTTCAACATATTTTTGTAATAAAAATATTTAACAGAGCAAAATAAGCAACTCCAAATTGCTGAACGCTATGCAAACTTTTACTGCAAAACATTTTAATGAAATTCCATTTGCACGATATTATATTTCAGACTTCAGTAAATGATTCCTCTCACCTGTGTATGAGGCATTCTTGTTTAATCGAAAAATTCCTAACGTGACCCCTTTGGCAATTTATCGCAGCGTTCTTTGTCAACTTAAGCGGAGATGCAAAAATAAAACTCGCGATAAATTTAGCAAGTCACCTTTAAATCGTTTGTCAAATAATGAATAGCTCCTTTATATTTGCTATTATTAAAGATCTTATTTTGTAGAGTATAAGGATGAAAATTACGAGAATTTGAGTTTGTTTAACTTGGAGCGGCGATAAAGCCTCGTGTCACTGTGGGTAGAAAATACAGCTTTGAATGCAAGCCGGGAAATGTAGTGCTGGCCTTATGGCCAGTAATACCTACGTACATGAAATTTAAACATACTTGTACATAAACTCCCGCCTGTATCCCCAAATGGGCAGGTAGAGGTGTTGTAAAAGGGAAGACGCTCCTTTTACTTCAAGTAAAAAATTAAAGGAGATAAAATGAGTGAGTTTATTGAAAGGTGGAGAAGGAAAGAAACAAAAGTATTTGTTTGTACTAGTAAATTCAAACTCAAACTCAAACTAGTAATAGTCTTAAAGACTTTTTAAACCGATGAAGCGCTCGTAGTACCTGCCATATCATTTCACGTTATCGTCAAAGATCGTAAGAATCAAATTATCTCCATGCTAAATTTAATTAAAATCGGTTCAGCGGTTTAGTCGTAAAGGCGTAAAAGATAGAGTTACGTATGAGTTGGTATTAAATTAGTATGAATAATGAACAACACTATTTTAATTATTCTAAACAATAATAACTTAGACTGCCTTTACAGACAGATAATACTCCAGACTTAATTATTCAAAATACCGAATTAAAATCCCAGTTCAGAAAGCGTGATTAGTGAGATTCGCATTTCAATAGAAATGAGAGTGTTGTGGATAAACAGACTTTAAGTACTTTGTATATTCTATTGAAGCTAACATTTGATATTTCAAAGGGAATATTAAAGATAGAATGCTACTATTAAGTGTTATAAATAACGGTACTTTGAAAACAAATAGCAGTGATACTTTAAACTTTGGTATTAAGATTGTCATAATAATAATAAATCGTAGCTCTTTAAATGTAATTGAGATGAATAGCAACATCTTGATAACTACGTAATCATTATAGTCTTTGTAATTATTGTAGTAACTTCTATGAGTACATGCAACGAAAAAAACCTATTCTGCACCGCCTAATGATGAGGCCCTGAACTACACAGTGTCTACTTATGCTTTTTCCGGAACTCCACCGAGGTACACGCTTGGTTGGTGTATCGCAATCGGATCCATTAAATCCACACGGTGTGCTTCTTTGCGTCTGACATAGGAAGAATAAGATAACAGCTGCTATTATAGCTTCTAGACTTCTCCTAGCTCCTGTCCACTATCGCGGGCACCAGTTTCTGGTAAATTCTATATCAGATGAAGAAAACCCCATTGTGTCCGCTGCACCGGCTCCCACACTCAAGGCAGGTTGAGGTGCTGGCAAACACACCTCCGCCGTCCAGTTCACCGACGACGCTGCCGAGTGGAGGTTGTTCTCCCTAGCCTTTATCGCTGCCAGATTATCTACTACTTCTATATTAAACACACAGACATTAATCATCGGGTGTACATTGTACTCTTTTATCCCACAATCGTAAACAAAACTGTAAAACATTTAAGTATTTTGAATACACAAAACGTCACTGCAAATTGAAGGAAATCTTGAATCAAAGCTTATACCGTCCCATCTATCCAATGTGGCATAGAGACATCTATCTAGCAGTGGCCATAGCGACTGACAGTCTTAAAGTTTTTGTACATTGGGAACAGATTAAAAGTTGCGGGCACAATAGCAGAATGACTGAAGACAGTTGGATAACTACAAACTAATTAAATTATCTACTAGCTGACCTATGCAACCTCGTTTACGTCTCCTATTGCCCGTAGCGTAATAATTTTGATCCGTTTTTGTAACATTCTTCAATGGTGATATAAATCATATAATAAGCCTTTCTTGGTAAATGGGCTATCTAACTCTAAAATATTTTTTCAAATCGGACCAGCATAATAATAAAAATTTTGGACATCTAAACACACAACGCCCTCTAGTCCCCAAACTAAGCAGAACTTGTATTTTGGGTAATAGACAACTCATATAATTACATTTTTTTTTAAATACATATGTAGAAAATACCCAGTCCGACCCAGGAATCGAACCCGAGACCTCATGTTCAGCAGTCGCGTATGCTACCACTGCGCCAACGAGCCGGTCAGAAGTTCCTGAGATTAGCGCGTTCAAGCAAACAAACAAACTCTTTAGCTTTATATATTAGTATAGATGTGTAGAACCCTGAATCACAACCAGACAAACTTAAAATGTGAACGAAGTATGTATGAATGCCTACCATAAAGTATCAAATGAGAGATATTCTCAAAAGGACTGTTTTAAGAAATAATTTCTTAAAAGAACTGCAGAAATATAAATTACGCCGGTGACTTTGAAAAGTTGAGCGCTGGAGCAAATCCGAATGCTCTCCGTTCAAGTTTTATAAATTGTTTCCCGTTTATTATAAGTAGGTTATTGTGTTTTGATTCTCTTCACTTTGTATAAAAGTAGTTTTTAATAAGAAACATTTGCAAAGAAAAATCTGTGCTCGGTAAAATTTTCTTGAAACTTATATGAGAATAATTGAACAGAAAGAAAATACAAGATGCTCTTATAAATTAACCTTTATGTGCTTTTTAGGCATTTAATATTACTTTTATTTTAAAGGAAAATTTTTAGATTATATTTTCCCCTTTGTAAGCAAATAATTTAGAATTAGAATTAGAATACTTTAGAATTAGCCTTAATTTACTATACACATTTTCTTTGTCATCATAAATTCACAGTACAAAGACTTCGTGGAACACAGTTACGGAAGTCTGCTCTCAGTCAGTTCTGCATCAATCTAACTCAAATTTTGTCAGACTGTACACCCACTGTTAATTTTTTTTTTTGCAAAGTTACTCTTTCCTAGTAGTTATTAGAAAGAGTAACTATAATGAATTGCTCGTGTTACAGAATTATTAAATTCAGGAAATGCAACTACTATTTATAACCATGACCTTTATGTATTACTAATTGACCCACGCAACTTCATCTACCGTCACTTTTCAATGTTATCTGTATACTGCCATGTTTTACTTTGAGTAACAAATATTAAAAAAGCACGAAAAAAAATTTGCAGCGGGTGTACAGTCTGACAAAATTTGAGTTAGATTGATGCAGAACTTTAATGCAAGCCAATTTTAGCAAACACATAAACGCATAGTTTAAAACAAATAAATAATACTTGTAAATATAGATATGATCAAAAGACAGATTTCACAGTATGAACTTAAGCATACTCGGGCTATTAATATTTATATTTGAGCCAACTCATCATCAGCTTGTTTCGTGTACGTAATTTTATCGTATATGCTGTAAACCAATTCCATTACTCTTGAATATTTCTCCTTATTCATACAGCTACATAAACACAAGTACACTCAAGCTCATAAATTACGCTACCCCATTACACTGTCGCTAACATTTAAAAATCCATCATAGGGTAATGCAAGTCACCTTCAGTTCATTAATACGACGTCACAAGGAATGACAGTTCGGTTATGCGAACTCAAAATAAAATTACGTAAATGGATTACCATGCTTTGTGCTTACCCCGTTTTAATATTCAGCTAAAAAAGCGACAATTCGGGGTCGGGTTTTTTGTCCTCTTTCGCTTTACGGTACGGTTTTATAATTCGGCTACCGTTTTGACGAGTTGAGTGTTTTGAAGTAAGTTTTATGTTATTTGCTTTATGTTAGTGCGCCATATGAATAAAGTACAGTCAAATAGGTTTTTTATTTAATTAAAATCTGTAAGGCCACAGTA
This sequence comes from Spilosoma lubricipeda, assembly GCA_905220595.1. Lineage (NCBI taxonomy): Eukaryota > Metazoa > Arthropoda > Insecta > Lepidoptera > Erebidae > Spilosoma > Spilosoma lubricipeda. Next base: position 13,435,083 of record HG992290.1, on the reverse strand, counting down.
GTTAAGTTCTTTGTATAGCTGCTCTTCTTTTTTTTATATATTTTCTGGTCAACGAATGTCCATGACGGCAAGAACAAGTTGGGATGTGTATGGGCAAATATGTACTTTACTTTACAGGATAAGAGAGGCAGTGAGGGAATCGATATGACTTAAATACACTTGTGTTTTATATAATATTTATTTATAAAATCTTAATATAAGTGATTGTTTATATGTTTAGAAATCAATACTGATAATACTACAAAGAGGTAAAGTTTGTGAGGTTGTAGGGGGTAATCTCTGAATCTACTGAACCGACTTTAAAAATTATTTTACAAATAGAAAGCCGCATTAGTAAATTTATGAGTGTAATGGGCTGTATGTATGTTAACACGAAAATGATTACCGAGATATACTACACGCGGTTCACATACACGCGAAGCCGAAGACAAAAGCTAGTACTTAAATAAATACACATGTATTAAAAAAAACTGACCAATTTATATATTGGCTCTAATTTTAACATTTAAATAGAGGAAAGCTTACGATTATATATTGTCATAATTTCGTATCTTCTTCTTCTGTTTATCTCACTGTTTTTAAATAAATAGGATTTGGTGATATATAACTCTTCTTCAATATGCAATCTTAGTTTAATATTAGTACAGCTTTAAAATACACGTATGGTTCAACGTTGAAACAAATACATTAACTTATTTCGTTTTATTTTGTTTTCTCTTAGCTCTTGGCTTTACATTTAGCTATGTCACTTATTTCCTTAAATAAAGCATTAATTGCGCATAAGTACATGATTGAGGTACATCCTAGAGGTTACTATAGATATCTTGCACCTTTGCAGCGGTTACATCTGCCCAAGATGTGCCGATGTGAGAATCGAGTCCCGATTGTCTCAAATACAACTGCACCGAGGACTCATGCTCATGGTTTGTTCCACCAGGGCGACGCAGTGTTGAGGCCTCACTGCTGTTAACGGAGAAGATCTGTCGCTACCGGTCTTCATGGGCTCCATGACCGGTAGTGACAGCTGTTTTACCGCAGAGGGAGGAGGTAATGTTCACGAGTACCGTACATCGACAAAATAGAGAGTATCACCAGTAGATGGTACCCGAGTAAGGGCGGCCATTCGCTGGGAGGGATCTATATGTCGTAATACTAGCCGTTCCTGGATCCGTCCAATCTCAGGTACCACCACTGACGCAAAACCCCGGTGGGATGACGGCCCGAGGAGGTTTCCAATCTTAAATAAAGAATTTGTTTCAAATTTTGCAATGAGGACGTCCTGTGTAGTTTGCTGCTTCCTATGACACCCATGGGTTGAATGGGAATGGGAAATGGGAATGGAGACACTTCGTATTTTTGCTTGATCACCACACATACGGATACGGACATTGTAACTCTAAACTGGCGGTAATTATTTACATTCAGATAATGCAACTACTCATATGATCCGTGATCCAAAAAAAAACTTAAATATATTCTAATCAACATAATAATTTCTCTGAATTACAGTCCCCTATTTTATACGGAAATTGATTTTAATTGAGGGTTTCCTATTTGGCACTATCTGTAGATAAATGAAAATCTATTCCGATAAAAGAAATGTCTGGATGGAAGCATCGGTGAAATAGCAAAGTAGATGAGTATTCAGATCCCTCTCTTTGTTATAGAACTAAAGAGGATCCCTATGGACAGGATGGCTCTGTGAGGGCGTGTGTTTGAAAGCAACAAAACTTCATAATACTAGTAACAAACTTATGTTGTATAGCTGTAGTGTCTAACTATGTATATACATCGCGTGTTAACATAGCCAATGGTATAACAGTGGTATTTTATAAATTACTATTGCCAAGAGCTTGGCTCACTTGATTTGTTATTTTTTCCTTTTATCTGCATTTGCAAGGAAAAAACTTCGATACAAATTTATTTACTCCTTTCAGGGTAAAACTTTCCGACTTAGAGTTCGTTGTAATAATCAGCTCACAAAATATCAAAGTAGCCTCATTATTATAGGTTTTGCGTTGATAAATCCGTTACTCAAGACTAGTGGTGAACATAATAATATTCGTGTCATATTTCACTTACATTATATCAAAGTTTTAACATATCTTTGCTTCGCTTCTGAGACCTTTGAAACTTTGCTCCAATAAAAAAATAGGTACGTTTTCAATCGCGAAAGTCAAATAAGTCAAAACATAGTTTTCCGAGTCACTGAAATAATACCCACACCAGTATATCGTATTTTTCTATCAGCAGTATGTTATATCATACATACGAGTACATCTAATCTTACTAAAATTAGGTTTGACATTCAAATAGACGTATTTGTCATACCGCGTAGTTTATGCAAAATACTGCGAAATATATTCTGTGATGTGTCACATTGTGATCTTAATATCACTATCAATATATTATTTTATTTATTAAACTTTGTAAACAAACTGCCTCTCCTGGGTTCTCGTAAAAGAAACATTTAATAAAAACAGAATGGGGTATGGAAATTTGACAGTGTTTAACGCCCATGCCTTTGAGAGCACTCAAAACCGTCGGTCCCGATTGTCGTGATCACCTATGGCGATCGCTATTGGGAAGTCATTCAAAACAGTGCAACCTTTGAATTCAGTTTGCCCTCAGCCTTAAGATTCAGGTAAAACCGGTAGAACAAGTAGCCTATCCCTAATAATAAAGGCTAGGAAAATATAGATAGATAGATAGACAACTCTTCATTGTACTGTAACACCAAGATACAATTATAGTATGTAAAGTCCCTCAGGTGTCACGTCACTTTGACATAAGCATAGCTTGAGTGTCACTAACAATTCCATTTTCCCGACATTTTCTCTCGATAATTTCCCGACTCGCGGTCATTGACCGGCCACTGAGTGGCCGGTGACACTATAGACGATGTTTTTATGCGGCCTCTGAGTGGCCGTGGACACCTTAGGGGTTATAATGGAAAATAAAACAAAAAAGTTGTATAAATGGCGACAGCTGATATGTGTCAAAGTTTGCATACAATTTTTTGATTGGGCGATGCCGAGACTGTGCTTCTATTAAATGTTAAAAAAACGACTAAAATTTGATTCTGTCATCAGCAAGCCAATGATCAAGACACTCAGCAGACCGGTACCACCCATGACTCAAACGTGGTAAACTTCATACTCCTTCTGTTTGCATAATTTTCCTCATAAGGGTTAAACAGTTTTTGTTTCACGTATTATTAATATGTGAAATGTCCAGTTAAAAATATTTTTCTATTAATTAGCGATGAGAACTCTATAGTTAACTGCTAAGACTACACATTTTATTCATATTATTAATTGAATAAAACTTATGTTTACGTACTAATAATTTACCAATTATAAACATAATAACAATATTATTTTTACGAGAATTAACGCGATTATTTAAGCGATTATTTAAAAGGTATTACATACCTATAATTTGCCAGACGTTTACACCAGGTTGCACTGGCACTGTACTTGTGCGCCGCTGACTAGCTCAGCGGCGCACGCCCTCCGTCGTCTAATCTGTGAAGTAGAAGGTTCTTCGTCCACCCGCACATTTTTGATGCTATTTATAAATTTGTTTCACTATGTATCGTCACATACCACACTAGCAGTGTCGCTATTCTGTAAGCAAACCGATGTGTTCTTATTCTGGTGTTTATCTGACTGCGCTGAAAAGCGAGGTGGTATGTTTTTTACACTGGATTCCACGCTGTAGATAATTTAAAACCATCTCCCGGATTGAAAGTGTAAAGTTTTTTAATTACCTGTAAAAATAAATATAAATATATCATGGAACGCGAAAGTTTAAAAGTTAGAACATCATAACAAGTTTACGTGCTCAAAGCAAAGTGACCGTTTACGTGTCTTTACTTGAACAAAATTGTTTTCATATCTATTTTTCATCTTCTGTTTGCATGTTTTATGTTAAACTACGTGATTCCACACAAGAACATGAAGAGCTATGACACGAACACCTATTTACAATTGAATGGGAATTTGGTTTGTTGTTTTTTGTATTTAGATACTACGTTTGCAATTAATACGGCAGTGAACTAAAAACTGTAAGAAAAATACTGAGAAGTTATTTAAAAGCATTTGTGATGCTATTAAATCCTAGTAATATTATAAATGCGAATAAATAAATGTATGTTTGTTGCTCTTTCACCAAAAACTACTGGAATGAAAGGAAAACGGATTTGAATGAAACTTTACATTAATATAGCTTATACATCAGAATAACATTTAGGCTACTATTTGCTGCGATAACCGACATACACGGGGGCGGAACCGCGGGCAACAGCTAGTATAATATAAAGACTCAATGTCTACAGCCTAATTCATATTCACATATCAAAGGTTTTTAACATATTAGAACTTTGATCACGTACTTGAAAGGGCTGTAATATCTATAGACATTAACATATAACTCGAAAACAAAGTTCTTAATTGTTTTTAAATTGAAATAAATTATTCAAAACAATTAGCGGATCTGACAACAAGTATTGAATATGGACGCTGCGGAACTCGTAGGACTTTGTGTAACAATTTCGTCAAGAGTCGCGTTAAACTTGAACAAAAGAAAATTTTGTGAACTCGTTTTCATTTGTTTACGATCGAGCGTTACAAAATTAGTGGGTACACAGCTTTAAAATAATAATAAACAATCGATGGTTATTATTAATTTTTATAGATTTTATGAACAATTGATTGTTTTAGATGGATTTAATGATCCGTAAATAAGTTTTCAAAACAGCTTTGGTGTAAATTAGCTTTTGTTGTTTTTTTTTCTAAAAAATATAATATTTATTTGCATAATATATTTAAAGCTCAAACGTGGTATAAGGAGTTCGAGCAGATCTAATAGTCTGTCATAAGATTTAATAAAAGACTAACAATTAATATTATAAAAGTTTAAAAATAATTATTACTTATTTAGCTTATTAAAAATAACACTAATTTATTAATCCAAAAACACGATAATAATACAGCATTACTAAATATTTTATAGACTCAGTAAACTACTTCAGTATAGGAAACTTGAACAACAGATCTTAACTTTTCACTTCAAACCCCCTTACAAACAAAATACGGAACTGCGTATACAAGTGTCAAACATTCACTTAACTGTTACTGGCACACTACCCCGCAAAACCAATTACAAAGACGGATTACGTTGGCTGCCTACAAAATTGGACCAATTCGTGGATACCCTATATATTTTAATCCCAATTTACGTATGTCCAACGAACGAATGGTTGAAATTTGGACCTATCACGATTAATGTAAGCCAATCAACTAGTATTTGTTTATATTTCGATTAACGAAAAGCCATTGCTGCTCTAACCAATCTACGTATCATAGGCTTCCATTAAGCAAAATGTAGTCACAATCATTTCGTTTTAGCAGATTTGATTTGGATCTAATGTGTTATAGTTATATTTGATACATGCCGATTTTAAATAACTAATCCAATCTTTGTCAAATCAGTACATAATATTTCAATTATCATAATTCATTGAACTTTCAATGTAATTATATCAAACCGGAGGCCCAATGATGCGAAAGCATCACTAGCCCGCCATGGTGTGGGTCACCATGCTGCATTGTTGCATTGTCTGCGTTCGCAGTATGGTGACCATCACTCTTGGATTCTGCTTATGCTTTCCATCAGGCAGAGTAGAGTCATTATGGCAGGGTCAAACATGAAATGATTTCAATGTCCATGCGATTAGGTATGTGGTTAGTGCTACTATCGAAACAAATTAATGAGCTAACCCTATTAAATAGTTTCACAACTAATTGAGATAGGGGATGGACAATCCATAACTTCATTATAAGCTTCAAAACATCCCGCAAACTCGATTATTATGCTCATAAAGGTTCTACGTCTTTTTATGGCCAATAAAGAACATGTTAATATTCAATACGAAGATTTTATAGGAAAAGTTTTCTCGTTAGTTCGTACGAAGTTTCCGAGCGGTCGGTTACAAGCCTCTGGTTCCGAAGCTTGCATAGTGCATGCTCCAATCCTAGTTTTTGCACGTCTGAGGGACGTATATGATGTTTTTGAACACGTGTCACATATTGTCTGCAGCTTCTTACAGTATAGTATTAAAGTAGCAAACGCCAGGTTTGATTTAAATTAAGAAATAAGACATTATGAAAAGCCTAATAGTAGTTTTATTTTAGCTAATGCTTCAAATATACAAATCTCCTGACTAAGGTCGGGATATCGTGTTTCGTTGGTGAGTGCGAAACCGGAGGCCCAATGATGCTGTAGGATCCCTAGGCCACCAAGGTGTATGCAACATGCTGCATTGTTGCATTGTCTGCATTCGCAATGAGTATGGTGACCACCACTCTTGGATTCTGCTTATGCTTTCCATTATGCAGACTACTCATTTTGGCAGGGTCAAACATAAACAGAAAAAATACAGTAAAATCTAGACACAAATAAAAGGATAGAATATCACCAAAAACATCATATGTATACATGCAACAAACACGAAATAAAAAAGAAATAATATACGTGTTATTAACTTTAATAGTAACTTATCTATTACCGTGGGAGAGCCACGCTTCGGCATGAATGGGCCGGCTCGACCGGAGTGATACCACGGCCTCACAGAAATCCGAGTGAGTGAGGATACCGGAGGCCCATAACCTAAACCCCCTCCCCCTATCTCCCCTCCCTATCCCCCAAAGGGCGGCAACGCACTTGTGACGCCTCTGGTGTTCGCAGGTGTCCATGGGCGGCGGTAATCGCTTTCCATCAGGCGATATGTCTGCTCGTTTGCCCGCCTATTCCACAAAAAAATAAATAAATAGAAATCTAGTGGAAATGACCATGGTGATAATTACCTAATGGTAACCAAGCACAATAGTTGATCTAATTCAAATTACAGCCTTGGTCGTTATTACTAGAACTTGATTAATATTTAAAGTTTCTACAAAAGAAATTAATCAATAACGTATGATAAAAGTCCTCAAAAATTACATATTTAGGAAAATACCTTTTGGAATTTATATTCCGAATATACCCTACATGATTTTTTGCAATCAATATTTTTGCTTCATTTATATAATTTATGATACTACTCAAAATAATCAAGAATCTGTACTTTAATTAAATTTATTTACACCAATTTCTCTTCATGCAGCTGTCATGTTTGTAACACGAGCCAATGTAAGCTTATCCGAAACTAATACAAGCAAGGTACGCGTGAAAAGTTAGAAACACTTTGAAATAATTAAATTTCGATGTTATATTCAATTACGATTAGTTAATCGGATTATTAAAGTTTGTTTAATAATGAGAAATGAATCTATTTATGTGTTCTAACAGGTAAACTAACACGAAACCATAGCTATTTTAATTTTGCATTGGCGGACTTAATGCCTACAGCATTCCGACAACCCTTTGGTGATGTAGAGAAAACAGGAAGTTGGTGCATTTTGATTGAAAAGTGTTGAAGGAACAAAGTAAAAAATAAATATAATAAATGAACATAATTATATAAACATCTATAAACACTAGAACCTATACACGTATACCACGTATAACGTATAACCAAGTATATATAATTATATTATTACATAGGTACATACGCATAAAGATACGAAATATATTAGTAGATGTCAATCATGTGGAAGTTCAGTCTGCCAGTTGTTTACAAGAAATTGCTTTACTTTCACTACGTCTAATATATTCGTTTCGTTGTGTATAAGATAACTTTAAAACCATTAAATTTTTACCAAACAGAGCTGACATTTTCATATTGGGCAAATACAAAATCCTGTTGACTCTCTTTGAAGTATTCAACACCAACAATAAAATTTTCTTACTCGACAATACCAAATAAAACACAAATTTGGAAATACATTCTACGCATGAAATAAATTCCATCGCTTTGACAAATCGTCAAACAAAGTCTGTTATATTTCCGCAGTAGCAAGTCCGTAGGTAGGTAAACAACTTCAAAAGACTCAAACGCAGAATGTTATTAAAACAGAAGCAATATACGTATAGAATATTTTTTAAATTGATTGGTGTTAACGTTTCATAACTCGTTGAGCCCTCATTAGTATATTTGCCAAACGAGCTTCCGACTAAAACAACACAGCGCTGAGCCAAATGCAGATCATATTCACATAATTAGTACTTACATTTTAGTACTATATTTATTTATGTTCTAGAATACAACGTTTCACGGGTATTGTGAAAATTTTGTACCAGAGTTGTTTATTACTTGTAACATAAAACGCCTTCTATTAAAGCCATAGCAAAGTTTGCTGTAGTCACACAACTAAATTGCTTGACGCATACGTACAGGAACATTTCTATGTAACGTTTAAACGAATGTATGTTGTAATAACTTCTGAACGCTTCCCTACATTGTGTTAGCTTGCCATGGGAGTAAATTGGGGGACTGTGAATATAGCGAGCATGACCCAGATAAAACTTTAGAAAAGACGGTTCTTAGTCCTTTATCTAATTTGTTTTACGTAAGACGTGGCTAACAATAATCGGAAAACTGAATTTTAGGTACTAAAAAACAGAAGTGCTTATTAGGTAACCCAAATAATAATGAGAATTCCTAGAAAGTTTGTGGTTTAAAATCTTGTTTTACAAATGCTGGCTCTAAGACACCTGAAAAAACCCTTGTATCCAAAATTCCGGATACTTTAACAAGCGGCAGATTGTAAGTCCCCAGGAGTAACACATTTTCGAAGTACCACGAATGAAACTAAGCTTGGATCTTTACGACACCGCAGGGTTTTCACCTAAGCAATTTGTTCCATTTTCTTGTCCTGGAAAATGTTCAGAGCTATAAAGTTTATTGTTCCTGTCAGTGTTTTAAGGATTTATGGATTATAACTTGTTGATCGAAAGTTTTTGAGGTTGATAGATTGCGTTACGTCACAAATCTGAGTTAGTCATGTTTTGTCTCATAATGATGTATCGTTAAATTTGTTGGAGGAAAGTTTAGAGGTTTAATAGAAAATCTTAGCTTTTTTTGTACTAATTTAGTATTTTTTTAAAAATACAATGAGTTTAGAATATTTTCACCGATATCAATAAAATTTATATTTCGTACATCTGGCACATAACGCCATATAGCTTCAAGCTAAGCAGAGCTTGTACTATAAGATACTTGTACATTGTATTTTTTTTGTGAATTCATGTATAAGACATAAAAAACACCTTAAGTCCGAAATGTTTACAGGTCATACAAAAAAATTTCGATCGATCCGGGAATCGAACCCAAGACCTCGAGGACAGCCGTTACATAATATGTAACTGCTGCCCTCGAGGTTACATAAGTCAAAATGTTTGACAAACCTTACGCAAAAGTGTTAAATGTTAAAAGAAAATCAACTATCCATAAATTGTTTACGATAAAACTAAATTAAAGCTTCAGCGGTTACAAAAAAAAAACGCTGTTTCGGTACCAAACGTTAATACGCGTTAATGAGGTAATAAATAACTATTTACCCCAAAAGCAGTTCGGTTTAAATTGGGCCGGTGAACACGCCATACAACTTTTGTAATGAATTAATTAACTTCATCCAGAAAATGTGGACATCGGCATAAATTTACAGACTTATTTTATGTTGCATCAAACTTGCAAAGTTAATAATGATCGGTAATAGGCGTCACAAACTTTACCAACTTTTCGAATTTTGGTGTGTTCTTTGGGCGAGTGTTGTCATTAAGTATTCTTAAAGTTTTCAGAGTTTATAGATAGAATATATTGATGGAAAGTTGGTACTGATAATTTATTTAGGTAATTAACTTAGTTTGGTGCTAAATATTTCGAAAATGTGTTTCTAGCTGTATCATATGTCTTTGTTTTTAGCTATACGTAGCTACGGACAGCTAAACTAACTATTTATATTTTATGCCCTTTGAAGGATTTATTTTAGAAGTACGATATATATTTCATTCAAGAATATATTAATATAATTCACGTGAAAAGGATATTTAAAATTGAAACGAGGAAATGACTTGACCACCCGACAGTAATCTAAACCGTTACCGTGGGAGAGCCACGCTTCGGCATGAATGGGCCGGCTCGACCGGAGTGATACCACGGCCTCACAGGAAACCGGTGTGAATTAGTGCTTGCGATGTATTTCACCGAGTAAGTGAGGATACCGGAGGCCCATAACCCAAACCCCCTCCCCCTATCTTCCCTCCCTATCCCCCGAAGGCCGGCAACGCACTTGTGACGCCTCTGGTGTTTGCAGGTGTCCATGGGCGGCGGTAACCGCTTACCATCAGGCGATATGTCAGCTCCTTTGCCCGTTTCGTTTCCATAAAAAAAAAAATTAAGAATATTTTTGTAATTTCAAATTAACAGCTTTTCATGCCGATTTTTTCAACTTTCTAAAATTTGAGGTTTCAGTTTCAGGGCCAGTTAAAAAACTCCTATAGTAACTTTTTATTGTAGACAATTGGAAAGTTACAGTATTGCTTTGCGTACTTTTCAAAGCTTGATTTTATTTTCCTATTTAATAAATGTGTGTTTGAAAAAAAAAGCAAATTATTGTGATGTAACATTCCTCTCCGGTAAATAATAATAAAGTTAATCAGGGGCTCTATAGACACGAGGGCACCATAAAAAAAATTTCGTAACTTTTAAAGGAACCTCATACCTGTACCTACACAAAATTATGACCAACGATGGCTTTTTTCTAACGTTATGTAAGTGTAATCTGAATCAAGAAATTATTGTTCTAATTATTGTGATTGACAACATGAACAGCCTTCATTATTTCACTGTTGGACATATGCCACTACATTACATTTTTTTGTTATCATTTTCAAATTATCTATACAAATAATTAAAGTTGGAGTGTCTGCTTGTAATATTAAAATAACCGCTATTTACTAAATGCATATGTATGTATACACGGTACATATACCAAAAATGTAGTTGAATATTTTTTTGTCTGTCTGTCTGTTTGTTCCAGGGAATCTCTAGAACGTTTGGACCGATTTTGACGAGATTTTCACTGGCAGGTAGCTGATGATTCAGGAAGTAACTTAGGCTACTTTTTTAGACTAACTTTGTAACACGGTACAACAATAACCGCGGGGTTCAGCTAGTATTTTGATAAAAACAAAAAGGTCTTCAACAATTAATGTTCTGATGAAATAAAAAAATAATTTCAATCACAGCTACTTCCAAACATATGATAATTAATAATATTGGTAGTAGTAATTATTTTAGAATTACAATTTATACAGCAATTGAGCAGTCTCTTGCAATTTATTTTGATTTTAGTTATCCTTTATTATAAAACACCTGTTAGTAAAATCGCTATTCAATTGTAGAATTTAACCAGGATCATCCCTTCGGAGCCTGAAATTGACTGTTAATCGTCGAAGTTTGACGATTAGGTAAAGATAGATGAAAATTAATTGCTCCCAGCGCTCGCCTTCAGGGAGATGTTGATTATCCATGAGGGTTTAGCACTTCGCTTCTGTTGAACCCCTTATTAATCTCGTGTGGATGTGGACCTTACATGTTAAAGCTCTTATAGGCTGGACTTGAATGTGCTAAGTAAACAGTCAATGTAAAGACTCGAATTTATAATTTCCATATTATTTGTTAATGTTGTGATATTTTCGAGTTGCTTACTTGTTCTTTTTGTAGGTTTTGATTATAAACGGAATAAAGTTTGAATATTTTCTGAGGCAACGAGATAGCTGAAGCTTTGATAATTCACTTTACATAATTTTTCATAGAACAATATTTTGGTTAGACCTGAGTAAAAGTGAACTCGTGAGTGATTTCATTTATATATTTTTATGAATGTGCTATTCTGGTCAGTTATTATTATAAGCTAAATGTGTAATGTACCCATAACACAAGCTTTGCTTAGCTTGGGATTAGATGGCGTTGTGTGTTAGATATACTAAATATTTTATTCATTTATTGCTTTTGGTTGCGCGTTGCATGTGTTTCATTTTTGTTATGTTGTACCAACTCAATTATACCGGTTTCAATTGACAATGTCATTATTAGAGTCACACAGAAACTGAAATTTCATTTAACTACTCATATTAAATAATCAACTATCGTACCTTATTGGGTTTGTTATATAATTTTCCTTACTTATTTTTATATAGTGCATGGCAAAAAGTAATTTAGTCCGGTATCAGTACTATTGTAATCATATACTGAGCAATTAATTTACCAATTTATTCTGTAACTAGCTGAACGACGCGGTGTTACCCGCGTTTATTGTTGTAACGTGTGTAGTTTTGGATTACCACCCTAAACAAAAAATGAAGTAAGTTTATAATTGTAAAACAAAGCTAGTACCAATAAAACATAAGTATAATTTAACCTGCAATGGCAAATATTCTTGTCGATTCAGTAGCAGTGTGAAAAAGTGTAAAACAACTTAAATTGAGATACTAGCTTTTGCCCGTAGCTCCGCCCGCGTGTATGTCGATTATCGCGGTAAGGAGTGGTCTATGTCCTTTCCACAAGAATCAAAATATCAAATTATATTTAAAATGTGTCATTTCCAAATCATTATAAAGTTTCAAAGCATAATCCATACGACTGTTACTCACTGATTCTCTACAAATACTTCATATATTATCTGACTTTCAGTGAATGACACTTGCATTTTTATAAGAATTCCAAAGATACTTTCTTCGAAACATGGATATATCACATAGGTGCTTCTAAAGGAATATTACATTCCACTCATGTTGGTTCATGTACTGTTGCCCTAGAAAAGTTAATATTGAAATGTAACTGATATTACATTTATGTCAACTCTTTGAAAGTGAAATAGCATAATATCCAACTCGAACCTTATAAAATCAATTGATTCATTATTTTTCGTGTGAAAAAAGATAATATGCGTCTCTGCGTTTAATCTTTACAGAAATGCATTAATGTATATTCTATTAAAGAATGCAAGCACAGTATACTGTTCTATAAGAGTGTGTCTTATTCATTTTATAAAAAGCTATACATGTACAGCCTTTAACAGTCCGTTCCTTGATAAAAACCTCTTCTTAGAGAGGAGGTTTATAAAGCTCACTATTAATCTTCCTAAGGAAAAGTCTAGTTTAATCTGTGGTAAAAAGCGATAAATATAAACGTTTAATTTCTGTAATTACACAAACTTTTAAAGGTTCTTTGAACAATTTTAACTTGGCACAAATTACTTTAAACATGAAGGAAAATTTGTCTAGTTAACCATAATTATGACTTGTTTGTTTAGCAGTCGCGTGTAATTTTCTTGTCGGCATATTTTTTTTTTTACTTTTTAACCGACTTCAAAAAAAGGAGGAGGTTTCTCAATTCGAGTGTATTTTTTTTATGTGTGTTCGCGGATAACTTCGTCGTGTATGAACCGCTTTGATGATTATTTTTTTAATGGGAAGGAGATATCCCAACGGTGGTACCATGATAAGGACACTTAGATCTAATGATGGCATCCAAGAGAAATCGAGTCAAACCTTGAGGTCGGTTTTATTTTTGTTGAAATTTTATATATGCTTTGTTTTGATTTAGTCTAGTTTATATCAAGGAATATAAGGTATAGGCCGCTTTAATACTAATGCATCCATTAATCTATACATCTATACAAATAAATAAAATTGGAGTGTCTGTTTGTAATATTAAAATCAGCGCTTTGTACATATACCAAAAATGTAGTTAAAAAAATGTTTGTCTGTTTGTTCTGGGTAATCTCTGGAACGGCTGGACCGATTTTGACGGGACTTTTACCGGCAGGTAGCTGATGATCTAAGGAGTAACTAAGGATACTTTTTTTACACTAAACGCTGTCCCGCGGGGTTACCCGCGTTACAACAATAAACGCGGTTACAGAATAAATTGGTAAATGAATTGCTAAGTATATGATTGCAATAGTACTGATATCGGACTAAATTATTTTTTATTTTTTTGCCATGCACTATATAAAAATGAAAGTAAGGAAAATTATATAACAAACCTAATAAGGTACGAAAGTTGATTATTTAATATGAGTAGTTAAATGAAATTTCAGTTTTCTGTGTGACTCTAATATCACATTGTCAGTTGAAAGCGGTATAATTGAGTATGCTAAGTGTTACACGCAAGTCTATATTTTGCCGACCAATTATTTTAGTCGCATCGCGAAATACTTCATTTATAAATCTTCTTCGTTTTTAATCAATACTGACAAAGAGAACTAACATTTAAAACAATTTTATAAATCTAATAGATAACTAAAGTAAGTACTCTTAATATAACGGGTAACATTATAACATCATTATACCTTCCAGTTTGTTAGGCTAAACATAGCCTGTCAAAATCATAACCCTCCTTTTCCCTTAACCGTAGTCGGGTAAAAATCGATGGTAAACCCAGTTAGTGATACATAATGTATTTTATCTACACCCATGCTATAAATCCTCTATAAAAGTTTCTGAAACAGTTAGCTTATTGCCAACATTAAAACAGTCTGTGTCAAAATATTCATATTTCATTATAATTCAACTAAACGAGTGTTAGAATGTTGATCTAAATTTCATAATGCAACTCCGTTTTCAAAAAAAGAACATTGTCAGGCACGCGCTTTTCAAGGCTTTTCACTACCACAGCGCCGTGTTTAAAAATAGAACGGATTCGAATTCACGTCTTAGTCCACCATTTTTGTTCGCTATTTATCTAGTTGTTTCAGAACTTTTTATAGGGGGTTAATATCATGAATATAGATAAAGTCTTGTATGCTACTGTACATAATTAGGTATTAAAACACTCGTGTGATACTATTATCACACTCGGCTTCACCTCGTGTGATAAACCCACATTCGTGTTTTATACAACAGTTGCAGAAATAACTAGTAAAATATACATTTAAATTGAGAAGCCCCTTCTCTTTTGAAGTCTGTCATAAAGTAGTTGAACTTTATATGCAAAACTATAATTACAAAACTCTTTATTTCATGTAAAAGCTACGAAAATGACTGTACCTACTCTGCCTGATGGAAAGCATGAGCAGAAAGAATCCCACAGTGGTGGTCAAATCCTCATTGCGAATGTGGACAATGCAGTATAGTGACCAACACTATAGCGGCCTAGTGAGATGCTGTTCACGCCTCGCTTAAATAGCCCTTTTATAGTCTTTAGACAGTTGTTTATACATAACAGGATACTACAATGTTATTCAAATACAGTTTTTTATGGAATAGCGGGCAAACAGCACACGTATCGCCTAATGGTAAGCGATTACCGCCGCCCATTGACACCCGCAACACCAGAGGCGTCACAAGTGAGTTGCTGGCCTTTGGAGTATGGGGAGGGGTTGGGCTATGGGTCTCCGGCATCCTCACTCACTCGGTGAAAATAGCGCGAGCGCTGTTACACACCGCTATTCTTTGCGACCGTGGTATCATTCCGGTCGAGCCGGCCCATTCATGCCGAAGCGTGGCTCTCCCACGGTAAAAGTGATGTTATTTGCAATATCATCATCACCACCCTTTTGAGGTTCACTGCTGACCAAAAGCCTCTCCTTAATAAAGAAGTTTAAGCCAAATATACTATTTCCTACTTATATTTTATTGTTAGCTACTGCGTACACACAGTCCAAACCACAACCAAACGTAGAGATATGGATTATTCCTTAGTCATAACTGTATTGTTTCACAACAGCTTCTTAGTCTAACATAATCTGAATATTAACTCAAATTCAAATATGAACCTGATTACAGGAGAATGTAACAAATTTCCATCTCATTTGTAGCGAACATTTACTTTAAAGTTATGAAACCGACTAACTGCATTTCTCAAAATTAACTTGTACGTGAAACTAAACCTCATACCTTTAACAGTTCTCAAAATTTATCCAACGTTGTCTTTTGAAACAAAACTTAACTTTCCTCAAGATGTCATTTGGGAGCGAAGATTCTCGAAGTAGGAGCTTAGTTCCGTCACACGTGACTCTTAATCACTAAATTTACGCTCGTTCTAGCTCCCTAGCTGGTGTTCGTATAGACTCGCTTTGGCGACGAATTAAGGTGGTACGATGTCACGGTTTATAAATCATATTTAATCGTTAGCTTTATATGTAATACGTAGTCTGTATGTAAATGTAGGTTTATCTCTCTCGTCGCTCTGAAATTTTATTTTTTGTAAATTTAATGATGACGAATTTAAGGACTTTATGCTAAAGGTTACATTTTGTTCATGAAATTTTATTTTTCAAGGTTGTGTATCACTGGTGTATCCATATTCAGCAGCGGACACGTTAACAATTTGTATATATTTATAATATTAGGGGATATATTCTTATAACTGTTTTTAGTATGCGTAAAAAGAGAAAAAAAAATCAAAAAATAAGATGAATCGAACTAGTGAATCACGACTTTGCAGTATTCTGTTTTCGGATACAGACCCCTTTTAATTTCATTATTAAATTGTTATTAAATAAATTAAAATAAAACATTATTAAATATACTATTATTTTTGTTATAAAAACACAAAAACCTGTTTTTATATTTTTATTGATGCCGATTGTCCATTATAAAAATTATCTTGGCTTATAACATCAAGGCTGCGGAATGGAAATGCAACTTGAAGAAGAATATAATTAATACATATCTATTTTCTCCTTATCTATTTCCCGAGTGTCTAAATATTGATCATTGCAAAAAAAAAAGTTTTGTTTTTTTGACCGATAAAATTTTATTCAAGTTCAATACACTGCTTGTAGTTTACCTTATTTTGTCCATAAATAATCTACCAGTTGCTGTCAGCTTAAATTTTCTTCCAATTATATCTTTACAAGTGTTTTACTCATAAGTAACAGCAAATTGCGTTGATACTTTTGCCATATTAAGTAACTTTAAGGCTTAACTATTACCTCTGACATGTAATTTACGTTCACTTTGATTTCACATTTTAAATCAACAACACTTCTAACTATGGAGCAATAACAATCACAGATAAACATAAATGGTCAAATCGAGAATTTAATTCTAAGCGCCTCCAAGTAGGTCGGATTGTCATGAGATTGTATGTCAGCAAATGCAGGGTAATTTGAAATACGTCAAGCGGAGTGGCAGAATGTTTAAATTAATAAGAATTGCAGGTTCTAATATAAGCAAGTATTAAATTTAATTTGTCCATATTAGATATTGCAGAAATCACTAAAACGCTTTGCTTATTTCGTCATGATTTCAGAAGATATTGTCTATTAAACTATGTCCCCTAAAAGAGAAGTTGTGGACTAATTTTGTAGTAGAAAAAGCTCCATAATCTATTCCATTTCTCGAGTCTATTTAGTACTGAGCATTAAATATACAAAATATATTTAGTGAGTACTTTCAATGTTCTATCGACTTATTTTAGAGAAGGGCGTCTATGGCAGTTGCATATAATAAATAAATAAAATAAGCCTTTTATTTCTTACAGATAACAAAATAAAAAAAAATTAAAAAGTTATATTATAATAATAATAATAAATAAATAAATATTTCGGACATCTAACACACAACGCCATCTAGTCCCAAACTAAGCAGAGCTTGTATTATGGGTACTAGACAACTGATATGAATACTTATATACTTTTTTTTTTGTAAATACATACATATTATACATAGAAAACACCCAAACTCCGAAACAAATATTTGCAGATCATACAAACATTTGTTCCGACCCGGGAATCGGACCCGAGACCTCAAGAACAGTAGTCGCGTATGCTACCACTGCGCCACCGAGGCAGTTAAGTGTACATAGACATTACATATCAACTTTATTATTTATCTAGTGTATATATTTAATTTATTGTTAGATGGTTAGTTTTGACTTTACATTAACACTTAATTCTATATAGCCTATATGTTTAACAGTTTGTAAGAACCCCTCTGTA
The DNA here is from genome assembly GCA_905220595.1 of Spilosoma lubricipeda. Classification (NCBI taxonomy): domain Eukaryota; kingdom Metazoa; phylum Arthropoda; class Insecta; order Lepidoptera; family Erebidae; genus Spilosoma; species Spilosoma lubricipeda. Next base: position 13,417,186 of record HG992290.1, on the reverse strand, counting down.
GGTGAAGGCCTCCTCCAAAGATTGCCAGTCCAGTTTTTTTTTTTTAGTCGGCAGGCTGCAGGGTCTTTGCGCAGATTTCGTATTTTTTTTTCTCTACCCATCAAGATTGCTCTCACACAATGCCTTCTTTTCCCCATCCGCAATTATGCTGATGCCAGTTATCTTAATGTTAGTACAAACATTTGTTATAATACATATTTAGGAAAGTTACAATAGTGAAAATATTTTAATTACTTACAACTCAACCCTACATCCTGCATATTAACATATTTCTTTAATTTTTATGTGTGTTACGAGACACACTCATACATCTTACATTAACCTGGAACTTTAGAGAGACAATTAAAAATGTTGTTATTATTACATTACATTGAATAAAAAGATAGATAAGAAGAAAATTCATTTATTTTCAGAGCAATAAGATTTTGTTACGAAATCTGTTTCTATGAAGCCTATTCAACTGACAACTATTTTGGTCTAACGCTTGTCCTACAATTCCTGTCCTGCAATGCTTATATTACGTTTTAACGATTTAACTAATTTTATATAGATTACATTAAAGCAAATCAAAACCATACACACTTTTATCGTTTCCACAGTACACAAATGTACTTGTGAAACTTCCAGTAACGCCATCTACCAGAATCGGAACGAATTTAAACGGTATAGACCGCATTAGTCCGTAATAAGCTTTAAATAGCCTTTGTAGGTTTTTAAATGACAGAGTACTGAAATTGAGTTGAATTATTAACATAAATACGGTTCAAAATTGAATAAAAAACATTTAACTAGATAAATTAAATAAAAGTTTGTAGGAACTATCCTTTTGTGCAGTAATTACTTTTGTGACTTAACATTATTTTACTTTAGTAGAAAGATTCGAATGCATAAACAGTCAGTTACATCAAGTGATGCGTCTGTAGTAGTTTGGTAATAAAATAACCAACTAATACAATTTTATCTTCAAGGAAACAAAGATGTAAATGAGTATTCGTATTCGACTTCAAAATTTTAACATGCGTTCTGAAAATTGACGCGTTAGTTTCTTTTAACCTTTTGAATTAGTAGATCATGAAATCCATAGGAATATAATTATTTCGAAAGTAACTTTCCGTCCGCTAAATCACTGCACCGATTACAATGAAATTAACATGGAGATACTTTGATTCTTGAGGAAGTACATAAGCCACTCTTTACCGCGATAATAGACACACACGGGGCCGGAACCGCGGGCAAAAGCTTGTGAGACTATGATTATTAAAATTTTTGATTAAATTCTCTTTTCTCAGAAGGTATTTAAACATTTAGATGGGCATTTCGTATAAAGGTATGTCAAATGACCATGTATGTAGTATATTTATTTATTAACTTTATGCACTAAATACATAGGCGGACTTAATGCCCAGCGCATTCTCTTCTAGTCAACCTTCGGGTAGAAATCTTATAAGGTAGGTAGTAGGGTAGGTAGGTAGTAATATCAACTGCTTGTTTGCTAAATTGGTAACATGAGAAATTAAATTTTAATATCAATATTAAATAACGAAGGGGTGGACTGTTTTTCATATTAAGTCTAGAAATAAAAGTTCAACAATCAACACAAATAGAGACTAAAATGATAAAATGAATAAACTAAGCCTAAGCGATAATCGTCTTTCGCTGTTTGTAATATGAGCTAGTATTTAACTTTATAACTGCAGTTTGTTAACAGATAAACGATTTTACCAAAGTGAAATTGGTTTAGTTTGAAGTGCTGTAAAACTCGTTGTTTGTAGTCCTTCTTTTTTTTTACTATAGGCACTTAGTAGAAATGTTAACAAAGACTTATTTTCTTGTAAAAGCGAGCTTTTATTGATGCTTTACTGTGTTATATTCTTAGTAAGTGAAAAGTTTCTGTGCCTGGTAAGTTAATGTATGCTGCGTGATAAATTGACTGCCTCGTAGGTGCAGTGCTGGGTATGCGACTGATATGTTTGAGGTCTCGCGTTCGATTCCCGAGTCGGACCAAATCTTTGAATGAACCGCAAATATTTGTTTCGGGGTTTGGGGGTTTTCTATAGGTATGTATTCACAAAAAAATATAAATATATGTTGTATTTATATCAGTTGTCTAGTACCTATAACACAAGCTCTGCTTAGCTTGGGACTATATAGCGTTGTGTAAAAAATACAATGCTTTAAAAGTGAGTAAAACGATCTAACTGATCTAATAGTATTCATGTAGGTTTAATCCCGACAAAGGGTATGTGAGTTATCCATCTGCGATTGACTTTTGACTTGTTTTATTTTTGTCCGATATATTTTAGAAACGTTTATAGCAATGTCGGTCTAATTGATGCTTTTGGTAACAATGGTATGTCTTATGAAGTTAATTAAAAAATGAATATTTTATTTACTAATTCGTGAACTAATAATGTAAATTCATGTTTTTAAATGCAAATGGAAAAGAATATAACCAGCAGCGGACTGCGATAGGCTCATGGTGATCTTTGTTTGTCTACACTGTGAACTAAGCAGGTACATAATTTATTTACACTATAATTTTAATATATTGTGCTGTAAATACACTATTTAATCAAAATTCAAAGGGGAAATGCTGCCAGTCTTTTAGTAACGCTACCAGTGGGCGATGGTACGGAGAATTTTATTTGACACTTATATGTAAGTATTGTAATTTTTTTTTTCTATTATTTTAATATAGGTATTATGACATCTAAATTAGTAATTTAGAATATACCTAACTTAATATTATATAATATTAATATAACATTTTAAAGTATTAAACCACTCTCCTCGTTCCTGTTAAGTACCTACTTACTTACTGACTAAACACGATGTTCTTCTTTAAATAAAAACTTAAAAGAAAAATACGTCATATTGAGGATAATGATATGGACTACGGCTTTTGAAACTTATTAATGTACCATAGTCCATATCACTTTAACAACGCGTGACTACGGCTTTTGAAACTTGTTTCATACTTTTTCAGCGTCGTTTTTTGTCGTAGTTGGGTTTTAGTTTTTACTTTTTTTTATTTAAAATGTTTTGGTGCCTCTATAATACTAATTTCTTTGCAAAGTATACTTTAAATAGATACCACAGAAATATCACAATTATCGAAAAAATACGAACAAAGTCACGAGAAAATGCTAATAATATATATATTTTTGAAATCTACAAGTAACGCCCTTTCGTATGATACCAAACACGGTATATTTCTCTCATATTTATTTTTTAATACACTACTTTACGTCGGCTAGAGGGCGCCACATTAGATTCAGTGACACGTCAAATAGCCTATTATCAGCGGGCAATCAAGACGCTTCTAACGATACCTCATTTGTCTTATTCTGACTAGTTTAGAAATAATGAGGCAACAAATAAGCATACCATAGAAATATCACATTTATCGAATAAATACGGACAAAGTCACAAACAAATGCTAATAATATATGTATTTTTAAAATGTACAAGTAAAGCCCTTTCCAATGATACCAAACACGGCATATTTATCTCAAATTAATTTTTTAATACAGTACTTTATGTCGGCTAGAGGGCGCCACATTAGATTCAGTGACACGTCATATAGCCTATAACCAGAAGACGATCACGACGCTTCTAGAGACACCTCATTTGTCCAAATCTAATGAGTAGTTAAGGAGCTAGGAGGGAACAAATGAACATACATACATACATACATACATACATGCATACATACATACATAGCCTGTCAAAATCATAACCCTCCTTTGGCTTTGCCGTAGTCGGGTAAAAAGAAAAATACGTCATATTGAGGATAATGAAACAATCCTTCAGATGGTTTATCTGAAGGATTACCTATACCATTTCCGAAGAAATAGTAAAAAAGACTGATGGGATCACGCGGGTAAAGCAAATTGTGTGTAATTTTAGCACAAGCTTCCATAAATAACCATTCTCTGTTATTACACAGCGCCTTAATCAAAAGATAAAATCTTAACATAGTCGGATGCGACTTAATCGGAGCTTTTTGGCACCTACCTTCGACTTACGAGCAGTTTTCACGCGACGAGTTCCGATCGAGTATGATAACAATGACATGATAAATGTAGCGACAAGTGGCACGAACAAAATAGTTGCTAGTTGTGACTAAGAAATTGATTGGCTTAAAAAGGTTAATAACACGCATGTGAATGTTTTTGTATCTAACATTATTGAAGTGTGTTTTATTGTTAAAAAGTAATTAAGTTAAAAGCATCTTGATATTCCGTTCAAATGTGTTGGTTCCAAAACAAAAAAAAAATTAAATCTTTTAATAATTAGCAAGGAATTCAAATATTTACAAATCAAGTCAAACATTACATATAACGTTGAATCCCAAAAATCGTTATTATTTACGATATATAAATATCACAAAACTGTTTGTAAGAGTTTTAAAAAGTTAGTAATATTAATAAAGTAACTGTTTTCATGGCAAGGTATATCAAAGTACCTTTTTTATCACATAAAATAAAACACAGAAATCGACAGTGATCGCTTAATCATCTCACATTTAAAAGTTTCTAAATTGAACCGTAGCTGAAAATGCTAATAATAGAAAGTATTTATTTTTACTTCCTATTACAAGCATTTTTGAAATTCCTAACATTTTATAGTTCTATTGTTATCTATCCCCACGTAGTCCTAAATACACCAATTTTATTTTTTTTATGGCATAAACGGGTAAACGGGTAAACGGGCAGACGTATCGCCTTATGGTAAGCGATTACCGCCGCCCATGGACACCTGCAACACCAGAGGCGTCACAAGTGCGTTGCCGGCCTATGGTGGGGGCCTATAGGGGGAGGGTGGTTAAAGTATGGGCCTCCGGTATCTTCACTCACTCGGTGAACCACAGCGCAAGCACTATTTCACACCGGTTTTCTGTGAGGCCGTGATATTACTCCTGTCGAGCCGTCCCATTCATGCCGAAGCGTGGCTCTCCCATGGTAACATTAATAATACTTTTGGAGCTGGAGTTGGCGAAGTCGTTAGTAAAAAAATATGAAACTTAAAATATTTTAAACTTATTACGTACTTTTATGTTAAAATCACAGTCTTACCTACCTTAGGGCTTTCAAGACTTAGAAGTTGTAAATATATAGTTGAGAGAAAAATTTAATTTCATTAATCCCATAGTAAGGGACGCCCATCGTCTAAAAATACATATAACACATACATAAAATATACTCTATAGATGGCTTCAGTAATGCACAATAGGCCATAAAGTAGCCTTAAGACTAAATTATTAGTAAATCATAAAATTGATGGAAATAGAACACACGCTAACGTTCATTGAACTATAGAAGAACAAGAACTTTACACTTTTAAGTATCAATAAAATTGTGAACTTATAAGAATGTTTACTTTCTTATCTTCATCTTCCATTTATAATTTCCAAGAGTATTTGGGGTCGGCTACTTTGACCGGTTTTACCTGAATATCAGTTTTTCCACGGAGCGACTAGCATTGGTCCTCCGGAACCCTGAGGGCGAAAGCAAATTGAAGATTTAACTAGTTATCAGTGTATTTAAGGGTACTGATATCCCAATAAAGATTGCCATAGATGTACATACCATGAGACGGCTTAACGTGTTCTCCAGAGCTCGGGTGTGAAATGTCGTCAAAGTTCCATGCTCTGAGCTGTTATTAACCGGACTGCACGGTTGGTCTAGTGGTGTAAGCGGTCACGGCCCGAAGGGGTTTCCATAAGTTAAAAAAAAAATTTAAAAAAAAGTGGTCGCCATGCCGCTATCTACTGCGCTAAGTGTTGTGGTTTCAAATCCCACCAGGGATAGCACTTTGTGTAATCCACAAATTGCTGTTTCGAGTCTGAGTCTGATAACCCAAACCCCCTTCCCCTATCTCCCCTCCCCATCCCTTAAAGGCCGGCAACGTACTTGTGACGCCTCTGGTGTTTGCAGGTGTCCATAGGCAGCGGTAATCGCTTACCATCAGGCGATGTATCTGCTCGTTTGCCCATCTATTCCATAAAAAAAAAACACTGGATTTACCATTTGTCAACATTATTATTGTACATGTGCCTTTAAAGCTAACTACTGTCATTCTGATTGATGATAAAGGCCATATTCTATTACTACTTTTGGTATTGTTTTTTTATTTTTAATGTTGGTTATCAGCGGTGTTGATGTTAGAAAAATGATTGATGCGTATACCTATTCCACACTAATATTATAAATTTAAAAGTAACCACTTCTTATTGTCAGGCTTTCACTGCTAAACCACTACACATATTTCAATGAATTTAATATGGATGTACTTTCAGGAAGGACAGGCTACTCTTCATTGACAAACAAATATACCCGCTGCTCCTGGTAAAAGCTAGTCTTGGCTATGCTCAAGAGGTTAAGGAGAATACCAGTAACTCTTATTAAAATATACATACATATGTATGTATTTACAAAAAAAAAAGTATATATGTATTTGTATCAGTTGTCTAGTACCCCATAACACAAGCTCTGCTTATATTGGGACTAGATGGCGTTGTGTGTTTAGATGTCCAAAATATTTATTTATTTAAAATTAAAAAGTATAATATTTGACTTGTTGTGCCTTATTAATTATATTGCTGTGACGCCTAAATGCACTCACTAATGTAACACCTAATTGGGCATTTTACAATACTTTAGGTACACGTAAAAATAAAAAAAATGCAGAAAATTTTATTTTCATTCATTTCATTTTCAGTATCTACCTTTAATCTGCCAATTAGTTTTCATACAGTATGTGTCTCTTTATTATTTTTAAAAACATATATTATACTCGTATGAAATTCTAAGGAAATTGGCTGAAAGATGAATAAATTTTTATATATGGTTTATAGAAAGGTCTGACATGAAGCAGTAAACATTTTTGATATACTAAGTGTTATACTGATTTGTCCAAAATTATTCACAAAAAGGAACTGAAAATTAAATAATTACCACTCACTACTGTTAACATACCAAGTTTATTATCTCACATAATTCAACTAAATCATAGTAACGACATACTCTTATCAAACAAAATACCTGGACGACCGTACTTTGCTCGGTATTCTTTTTTTGGTATATTTTCTAAAAATTAATCCTAACTGGATCAATTTAAGAAACTTCTGCATACTAAATTTTATAAAAACCGTTGGAGCCGTTTTCGACTTTCATATTATAAAAGGTAGATATGACAATACGACCTTAAATGAAACCGTGGCCTATTAAATGCGTTTGTTTACTTTGGGAATGTTTAATTTATCCGAAAACTTACGAAGTACGAAAAAATATTTTCAAAAAAACTAAATGTCTTAAAAATTGAAACCAATAAGGACACCATTTGCAATTTAAGTTCATTACATGAGTGGACGAGGTCCCGGCCGGCGGCGGCGGCCGGAAAATAGTTACCTAAATGACGCGTGACGTAGGTTGATAAAGTAGATACCTACTTCATCGACGTAAGCTAAATAGCACTGGTAATATTACGTATTCACGTTTCTTTAAATTACTCAGTCACCATAATAATAATAATAAACAAAACAAAAAAAATGCAAGGTTTCAAATTTGGCCATCTCGTATCGAGGTTACAACTGGAAGAGCATTATCTCTATTAGAAATAAAAGATTGATTATTCTCGTATCTCCTGGATAGTTTGTATATTGTAATAATCTGGCTATTGGTAAGTAGGATAAACGAACATTCTCCGTAAATTAATATCATATCCGTAGTAAATGATTTACTAGTCGTATAAGTGTAACCAAGTTGAGGCTTTGTTTCATTGAAACACACAAATTAACACATAACGCTACGTTATAAGTAACAAACTTAACTAATGAGTCATTTCACTCTAAATCACTATAACATAAATACCTATTAATACCGGGGAGAGCTACCGTGAAAGAGCCACTCTTCGGCACGCATGGGCCGGCTCGATCGGAGTGATACCACGGCTTCACAGAAAACTGGTGTGAAACAGCGCAAGCGCTGTGTTTCACAGAGTGAGTGGGGATAACGGAGGCCCATACCCTTCCCATCCTCCTTCCCACCCTCCAAAGGCTGGCAACGCACTTGTGAGCCCCCTCTGGTGTTGCGGGTGTCCGTGGCCGGCGGTAATCGCTTACCATCAGGCTCGTTTGCTAACTATTCCATAAAAAATAATAATAACCAATAGGTACAACAACGCGATACAGACACAGGTGTCCCGCGTCGATGGCGGCGTCTACTTCAAAGGTAGCGCGACGCGACGCGACGGTAGGGTGTAACATCGGTCATTAACCCAACAACGTCGTTCAGTAAATTTCAAAAATGAAAAGTGGTGTCCTATGACTAAACTACTGACCAATTTTAATGAAATTTTGTAGGTGGAATTGTATCATGTGTAAGTAGGTCTAGTTCAAATTAAGGTCGTATAGTCATATCCACCCTGTATGTACTATATACAAGAATTGTTCGCTTAAAGGTATAAGATAGATACTACTTAATAATAGACAATAATTCAATTATGTATTTATATATATTTTCTTCTTTCTCAGTTTTAGGTTCCAACTCTCCTGTTTCACGGCTTAGTAAAAAATATAATAACTACAGTAGTCAGATAGATATATTTGGCAAATTTCAGCGATTTAAGAACCGGGTCCACGCGCTTACTGTCGATTAACCATGTGTTAATTAATTAATGTCCCTAATAGGGATAGACGCCAATCAAAATGTACATTAATTTCATAACTTTTTGGACAATCTCTTTAAATATAAGGTGTTTTTTTTTCTTAATTTGGTAGAATTTATGCATGTAGTGTTTACCTACATGAGTTGTACACTTAGATTAAGATTTTTACTGTTTTGTTTTATACTTATAAATGTTTTAGTGTTATAACTACTGGTAAACCATTAAATAAATAAATATCTTCGTTATTGCTCACCATGAACTCCGAAACTATCTAAAAATTTATACGTTATTTAAAATATGTATTTTGCTGGCGTGCCTAGAATTGGGTAGATAACATCAAGCTTAGACCAATGGGAGCCAAGCATGATTAAAAAGAACTAGTAACCAAATAGTAAATCCGACTCGCACTTGGCCGCTTGTTTCATTTTAAAGGATTTGTTTTATCGGTGACCAGTAAAACTTATAATTTATGAAAAGACGGAACTATTATTAAAATTGTTTTCCTTACCTTAAGGAGGTCAATTACTTGCGCAGAATTGAGCTCAAAAAAAATTCTAAAGTTTCCTTTTAATTGAAATTAAAAAACTAAAATATTCGTAATGCACAAATGGTATTCGTAAAGTTATAGTCATAAAAGCACTAATAATCCAGATTCCCATTAGGTATACTAAACTAATGAAGTAAAATAGGTCATAAAAGCTAAAATAGAAGTACCAAAGTCAAACTGCAGATAATCATCAAAATTAATTACTGTAGTCTTCACCTAAATCTACTACATGCAAGTGTAGGCCAATTAACATTGACTTAGTAAACAAGCCAACATCAATCAATGTTATTCAAGAACTTGTTTGTAAATAAAAGCAAAAGTAAACTCACTATTCTTCGAAGTACATACATGTGTATATCGTGAATGGCAGAAGTTACCTAGTACGAAATTTACGTAGGAATTGTCAACCATCCCTCATTTTATAATTAGTTTTTAAAGAATGAACTTGAAATGGATAGTATTCTCTTTCTTTTCAGCCTAAAATGAACTACTGCAAAGAACAGTAGATATATACTTCTTTAGAACAATAAACTATTATTGAAATAAGGCCTGTATTTTTACATTTGAAGAAAATGAATTCAATGGATTAAATAAATAAAAATCAATGTGGTTCTTAATATGCCACGATGCACATCTGCCTTATTTATATAAATGGAAAAGTTTGGTTGGATAAATTTTGTAGAAATCACAGGCATAGAGATAGACAATACTTTTTAATAGTACATGTGCTAATTTTATCAAGAAAAGTTGATTAACCAAATCGACACTAGTATTAGCTATAACCATAACAGTTCCTTAGAGCATCTATGGTCAGTATGAAAATTAAGAAAAAAGTTATTTGTGACTTAAAACATATCGTTAAACCTTGAATCTGCAATTTTAGACTCAATAAAGCGCTGACACAGTCAAAGTTGACATACAGCGGCATATGTTCTTTAATTGACAAAATATGTAGGAGATCGTTTTTTCTTTTTTCGAAAGACGGTCCCCATTTATCTCATCCATATCTTTATATATATAATTCTGCTGTGAGTGTGTATGTCACTGAACTACTCTCAAACGACTGGACCGATTTTGATGAAATTTTTTGTGTGTGTTCAAGGGGATCTGGGAATGGTTTAGATTCACAATTTTGTCGACGTTTGCCGGGACAGCTAGTTTTATATATTTTTTAACATTAATTTCATCATGACGACGACTTAAATACTTAAAGATTTATGATTTGAAGACTATAACCTCTTGACGTTGGCAGAAATAGCTGATCCAAGAGATCCGGCCGGTTGCGATTTCATCAAAGAAGAAGACAAAATATGTAAAATTATAGTTAAAGCGGTTACTAAAAATCTTAAAGTATAGGTGTATATGCTTTAAGTTTTTTGCTCGTAGCTATTCGATTGTGAGACTAGGCTACTGCAATATGTCGTTTCTATGCAGTATTATGTTAAGCGGACGAAAGACGTAAGAGCTCTAAACTAGTGGATTGTACACTGGATATTCCCTATCTTGAATTCGAAAACACACGACAAACTTATTCATATTGTTCCGCATGCCGGAGCTTTTGCGTTATTTAGGAGTAGATGATATCGTATTGCGATGTGAAATACGATGGGAGATGTAAAGGATGGTAAAATAATTTTTATATTCAGGATTGATTTTATAGTGAAATTACGTCAGAAAGAAAACATTTTCATGTCCTCAATATAGTTCTAAAAGTCATTGCATGAAAGCTCCGTTACAATCTCCTTTTCTTTAATTATCTTTAGATATCGAGTAGCTTAGTGTACCTTGCAATGCTCAAGTTTATCATAATTGGTTAAATGCTGTAGTTGCCTATTTAATATGCGGATACACAGTCCCGGACTATCTTAACTGCTACCTTCAGTGGTAGAGCTGGTTCCCATCAGACTTACCGTATTACCTTAGTCTTACCTTACTTTACCTTTAGAACAACGCCCGACACTCGTAGTCTCATTTGAAAACATTGTATCTTCTACATTCTTGGGCAGTATTGGAGTCAAACAGATAGCTATTTATCAAATAAACCTGCTAAAATCTCTGAACACACATTTTGATGACTCTAAATGAAATCGGAGGAAGGTGAAAATGGTTGTGTAGTCAGTATTATAATCTGTGGTTTTACAAGAAGTGTATCCCTGGCGTTGATACTTAGACTTCTTCTAGCGATAAATAGCCGATTATACCCGATTAAAAAACATACTGATTTATTTTATGCCATATTTTGTCAAAAACCAATTCCTGCTAAGACCTAACATTAGTTATTTTGTATAACATTATTTATATAGTTTAATTTGATTGCTACGCTTTTAAATTACATTAAACATGTTACTTTTTACCGCGATAACTGATGTCTGATATCAACAGTTAGTTCAGAATAAATGCACTAGGCATCAACCATGATCGTGTAACAAAACTTTTATTATTTTGTAACATTCTTTTTTACTTTCCCCAGTGCTGTTTTCAATTTGGAATTGAAGCAGTTCAACCGATACTTCCTGCTTCCATTTCACTGGGTCTTTATTGAAAAGCTTTATTTGTAATTTAAAATTGAAGAGTAATTCTTTATTGAAATATTATTGAAAGTCGAACAAGCTTGTCAAAATGATCAATGTTTTGTTTTGTAATAACAGCGCTTGTGCGTGTAATACGTTGAAAGCGTATTTTATAAGCAAAACCCACCATATCAAGTTTGTTTAAACTTTCCATTTTACATGTTTTTGGAATAACGAAAGAAAAATTGTGAACACTTAGGCAAATTTTGCAGGCTTTGGTTTTGAAATTCGACAAATTATTAGTGTCCGTACATGCATGCTTTGTTCTTTAGAGTTCACTAGCTTTTGCCAGCATGAGGGTTATCGCGGTAATGAGCATCCTATGTCATTCCTCAAGAATAAAAATATCTCCAAGTCAAATTTCATTGAAATCGGTGCAGCGACTTAGTCGTGAAAGCGTAACAGACAGAGTACTATCGAAGTTATAATGTCAGTATGGATTAAGAATTTAAGGGCGGTTGTCCACTACCACCGCCGTAACTGGTGCTTAGAACTGAGTGAAAATGACTTGCTGGCGATTGTCCAACCGATTCCGTGGACATCACGATATAAATTTGGTAGGAACAATGGTGCTCATGTCAAGGGGGTGCAATGAATACGCGGTTATAGTACGTTACTTCGATATCGTTATCAACGAGGTAAGATGTCGTTCCGATGACGGTGATACAAAATGTCCTGTGTATAGAGTAATAAATGTTTAGGTTTCAAGAAATTCTGCAAATAAAAAAAATAATATCAAATTGTGTTGATTATATGTGAGTATCACCCACTTATGATAATCAATCATAATCAACAGTATTAGGTATACCAATTCAATATTTACACTTCATTAATTGTTTTTTTGTTTTTACTGATTAAACCGATACCTCAAGTAAAACCGATTGTTCTTTTTAATCGAATCTGCAAAACATTACTTATCGTGCTGTCAAAATAAAAGCAAATAACGGGACAGATTAAAAATGTTTTTAAATTACACATCACAAAATTCTATTCAAAAATAGAATTTATGTTCAATTTTCGAAGAGTTATGGAACAGAGGAATGTGTTAACCATGTAGGCGGAAAGTTCCTACAACATACAAACTTAAATCTATAATTAAGGAACAATTTATGTTGATTATTAACATTTACATAAATTATTATGATGCATCTGTACCTAATGAAGAAAATAAGTGTTTGTTTAACTGGGGTATTCCTATTAAAACAACCAAAGTGGTTATAGCAGTCGCCACGTCGCTTTCTACTGCGTCAAATGTCGTGGGTTCAAATCCCATATGGAACAACAGTTTATGTGATCTACAAATTGTTGTCTTGAGTCTGGGTGCTGTTTGTGTCTGTTATATGTATGTTTGTAAACTCCCCCGCGACATAGGGATCTATATTCCTAATGCCGGAATTGAACTTTTTCTTTAAAAAAAAACCGAGCTGTTCTAAAATGAGCACCGTATTCTAAGGTAAGAATTATTAAAAATAATGCGTTTTTAAATGATTTTCTCAGCATGTTACTTTGAATACATTAATAAACTAGCTGAATTCCGCGGTGTTATCCGCGGTTATTGTCGTACCACGAGTAACGACAAAGACAGACAAAAAAAAATAACTACATTTTTGGTATATGTACCGTGTATAATATACATATGCATTTAGTAAAAAGCGGTTATTTTAATATTACAAACGGACACTGCAATTTTATTTATTTGTATAGATACAGGTACAAAGTTGTTTTATAAAGGAAATAGTTCAATTTAAAAAAATTAAAAAAGGTAAAAAATGACGCTGCAAAAGTATGAAACAATTTTTAAAAGTCGTAGCCACACGTTACGTAGAAATGTACCATAACACATTAACAACGCGTGACTACGGCTTTTGAAACTTGTTTCATGCTTTTGCAGTGTCATTTTTTGTCGTAGTCGGGTTTTAGTTTTCACTTTTTTTTATTTAAAATGTTTTGATGCCTCTATAATATTAGTTTCTATGCAAAGTATATTTTAAATAGGTACAATAGAAATATCATAATTATCGAATAAATACGGACAAAGTTACAACAAAATGATAAGAAAATATATATATCTATATATTTGAAACTTACAAGTAACGCCCTTTTCAATGATACCAAACACGACATATTTATCTAAAATTAATTTTTTCATACAGTACTTTATGTCGCCTAGAGGGCGCCACATAAGTATCAGTGACACGTCATATAGCCTATAACCAGCAAATGATCATGACGCTTCTAACGACACCTCATTTGTCAAGTTCTAATCAGAAGTTAAGGAGCTATGAGGGAAGAAATGAACATACATACATACATACATACATAGCCTCTCAAAATCATAAGCCAAAGGCTGTGCCCTAGTCGGGTAAAAATAGCTATGTTTTAAATAGAAAACATTTACATAACTATGCTGCTTTTATTTTTAAATTAAAATTAAATTTGGACACTCCTTTTAAAACATAATTTTCAAGCCTTTGTGGATATTAAGAACGCTCCTTTCAATAAAGGAACAATGTCGACAGTATTGATCCATTCAAAAGAACGCCCAATAGTCAAATTCGTAGAAAATCAAAGAATAGACTACAGAAATAGAATGGAGTGGTCGAAACCAATATTTTTAAACTTTTATTATTTTTTATTTTGTACCCTAGTCTATAAAACATTACTTTTGTGTCTGGCCTTTCCAAAGTGACTCTACTCTGCCTGATGGAAAGCATAAGCAGAATCCAAGAGTGGTGGTCACCATACTGCGATTGCAGACAATGCAGCATGGTGACCCACACCATGGTGGACTAGTGATGCTTCCGGTCTCGCACTCACCAACGAAACACGACAGCAGGATTGCTGTCATTTTACGTTGATTTTATGCGCGAGGGTAGTACTGCCCCGGTCGAGTCGGCCCGTTCGTGATGAATTCAGCGTGGCTCTATTACCTACTGTATTTCTGTATTTCTTCAGTAATTCTGTAAGGCTTCAGTAAGGCTGTTCTTGTTACGCTACCTATTTTGTGACTACAGAATTTTAACGGACATGTTTAATTATCTCTCTCCTATTTTAAATTAAATTAGTCTCTAAATCTGTGGTGAATTAAACTGTGGAATGATACCTTGATCTTTATACAAAAATCTATATACTATATCGATGACCTTGGTTCTCTGCCGGATCAACTCATTCTTGAAAATGATCCCTTAGATAACGAACAAATATAGCCCTTTAAACGCGTCTCGACACTACGTCTGGGCAAACCTAGTGAAAGACGTACATTATTAGAGAAGTGATTTACGTAAGATGGCTGGTAGGAGCTGGATGCAAGAAGTTGAGGATCGATTTAAGTAGCGTGTAATTGGAGAGGACTATGTCCAGTGCGTATATGTAGTGGACTGCGATAACCTAATGTTGAATGATGATGAGTATTCCTTGCTCCTCACCAAAGAGGCAAAGTTTCCCTACACTCAAATTTCTCCCTTAGTCCTACGCCACACCCACTTACATAAACATAGTTCAATTCCAGTAGCGAAAACAAAGTTCATAAATAAAAACAAGTTTTCCCACAAAATTTATGAACACACGTACTTATCGTATCATAAATCTCCATGAGAGGACTCATGCCCAATACGTTATAATGATTTATATTCCACCAATTCCATAAAATGGCCATATAATTGATGTTTAAGTATCTACAAATGTTGACAGAGTACAGTAAAATGAAATTTAACGTTAATGACCTACTGTTGTTATGTTTACAAACCTTGCGTGTGGATTTCCAATCTTTTATATATTATATAATGATGACTTTTATTTGCCGGTTACAACATATATTATTCATATGGCCTTATCAATCATTTTTATTCACCACACAATAGTACTCACAGTAATTTTTAACTTATCCTATATGGTAGGTAAACGAGAAACCACCTAACACTTGTAATTCGAGATACAAGAACAATATCGTGGTTTGATTCTCTCCTCTTCACCAGATTTAGGGAATATGCGGGGTAGGTTCGTAAATCCCAACTAACCTAACACTTGCAATAAAAGGTACAAGCGCATTTTCATAATTTAATTCCCCCCTCCTAGAATAAGGGGAAGTGGGGGTAGGTCCTTGAATAATTCGGTTGAGTCGGTTCTAATGTACATATCAAAGTATGGTTCTCCTATGGTAATTAACCAAAGTGAATTTGAGTATAGCGTATGAGAAATGAAAATGGCCCAATGTGTCTTTCATTGAAGTCGGTGCAGCGGTCAACCATGAAGCGTAACAGACTGACAGACAGAGTTACTTTCGAATTTATAATATTAGTATGTATACAACAAAAGTAACCAGTTATTGAAAAAAATAAAATACATCAATGAAATTAAAACTTACTCATGAAAAAAAAACATTGACTGTACAAATAAAAGTCATTTACGTTGGATTGGTACAATCATATTCGATTTCATTATTAATTTATTTTAATTATTATATATTATTTTTTTTTAAATTAAAGCTAAACTATTAAAATAAATTATTACATTTAGAGATTTGGATGAAACTTTACAGTAATTTAATTTAAACATCAGAATAACACATAGACTACTATTTGTCACAATAACCGGCATACACGCGGGCGGAGACTGGGTAACAACTAGTAGAGATATAAATATATTGATGTTACTCTTATGAGCAAATGCTCAACCTAGGTCATCAGGGTCATCTCATTTCCGTGATTCTAGTGTTTTGTTTCTATTAGAACTGAACGACTTACTCAGATGCTTCTTAGACATATATATATTATGTGCTTCATTATACTATTATTGCTAAAAGAGACATGAGTTCCATTTGAGATAACAGTTGAAGCAACTACAGTTATAACCGCATACTTTTCTAATTTTTTGTCCTTCTAAAACAAAAATTACACATAAACTTAGTTAACTATGTGGTTAATTTTGTGACTCATTATTTTCAATAGAGAAAAATCAGCCGTAATTATCAAAATTATAATATACTAGCTGAACCCCGCGGTGTTACCCGCGGTTATTGTTATACCGCGAGTAACGCCGCGGGACAAAGTTAGTCTAAAAAGTGGCCTAAGTTACTCCCCGGATCAGCAACTACGGTTTTGGTATATGTACCGTGTATACATACATATGCATTTAGTATAACGCGGTTATTTTAATATTACAAACAGACACTCCAATTTTATTTAGTTGTATAGATCATGCTCCATTCATCACTCAAAACACTCTGTCCAAGATATCTTACTATATAACTAGGACAGTGGTATAATTTCACATGCAAACAGTCTCTTATATGAATATGTATTGACAAGGTTATTTACTATGATTAATAGTTTCCGAACGACTCCAGTCTCGATGTAACCCAATTGTTTTCGGAGTCATTAAGGATCTTCTTAGTAGGTATACACTGTATACTCATATTTATTCCACGTTTAGAATTTATTAACTCAATAAATATTTGTTTCAAGCAACTTAAGGCATTTACAAAATGAAACATAATGGAATTGGGCGTAATACATAACTGGCTCAAAGAACAATGGATAGATAATTGTTAAAGGAATCCTTAAGCTTCTACGAAATTCTCTTGATATAAATAAAATAATTTTCAAAGGTTTCAAATGCCTCTTAGGTATAAATTTTCAATGAACAAACGATCGATTTATAACATCTTAACACAAAACAAGTTGAGAGTTCTCGGTAACTAGTAAATAACAAAGTATTTAAAAGCTCTTTGTCAAAAAAAGATTTAGTGTACGGTAAGATCCCTGATAACCACATGGAAATAAATTCTATCTTTCTTTCTAATTGCCACAAGCAAGTGTATTTATTTCAAAGCGATCTTGAAATAAATAATTTTTCATGTACCTACCTATTTCGAACTATAAAAGCCTAAACGACGTAACCTTTTGAACTATGTATGTTGGATACACAAATGAAAAACCAATATAAAATTTACACATTACTTGCATACAACAAAAGTAGAAAGAGAAAAAATTAAGGTAGCGTTGAATGATACCGACTACCGGTGATTAATCACTTCTTTTTTGCTCTTGGCTAGCATGCATACGTGAATAGATGGCAGGGCTGGCTTTTAGGAAGCAGCGAAATTTTTAAACCGTTTCGTAAACCTCTACATTTTATTTTATGATATACGAGGGCAAAGGAGCAGACGTATCACCTGATGGTAAGTGATTACCGCCGCCCATAGTCACCTGCAACACCAGAGGCGTCACAAGTGCGTTGCCGACCTTTGGGGGATGGGGAAAGGGATGCGGGGAGGGGTATGGGCGTCCGGCATCCTCATTCACTCGGTGAAACACAGCGCAGGCGCTATTCCACACCTGTTTTATGTGAGGCCGTGGTATCACTCCGGTCGAGCTGGCCCATTCATGCCGAGGCGTGGCTCTCCCACGGTTATATTTCATTACTTATTATTTATTAATTTATTATATTTCATACTTCATTAACTTTTAATTATATCTGTTGTAAGATTTAAGCATTTATTTTTGTAAGAATCTAATCTTGAAACTTACATAGGCAAACAGACTTAAGTTGTACAAAATAATATTTCTATTAAGGTAATTTAAGTTGGAGAACTATAACGAAACCCGTAGCCCAGGTAACAATTTAATTTAATCTACCTCGAACAAGTGGCTACGATTAAATTACAATTCCTGAGTGCTTCCCAGAGTTTAATATAACTCTGTACAGAAGGGATTTCGGGATTTCTCGATGACATAATACCCCGTCGGAAGTAATAAAACTCGTTGCTCTCAATTTCTCGACAGTTTTAAAATTTGTTAGTTCACGTAACTTCACTATTGATGAAAGATTCCGTATAATTCTTTTAAACATTAAAGTTATCATACATTTTATTTTATTGATTTTTGCCTCGGAAGTTACCGCTTAAGAGTGGTGACATACGCTCTCGCACTCATCGATTCGGTTCTTTCTTCCTGTGCCGGTCGGTTAAAACCTGGAACTCATTACCAGCGCGAGCTTACACTAATTCCTATATTATCCACACCGCGAAAACATGTCATATTTTATGTCATAACGAAATTTAATGTCATATTGCGGAGATTTTTTTTCAGAAAAACTAAAGTTGTTAAAGGTTCTGAAGATTTCGCAAAATCATCAAATGGAAAGTTAATTTAAAATTTACCTCAATGGTATAATTAGATACTATGGTTTGCGGTAAATTATATTAAGTTTAGTTAAATGAATTAATGCGATCAGGTTTGTATTTGTTTGCCATTAAAATAAAATGTATAATGACGAACACTTGAATGGCATTACGATATTTGTTTCTAAAACACTACACGATACCCTAAATCCAACTTGCCTGCTCTGTCGAAGAAAATTAATTTATAAAAATGCTGACTAATAATAACGCGATATAAAAGTAAATCATGAAAATAGTATTATTTAAATCATTGTTTGCTTTGATGGGATAAGCCGGGATTTCGAATTCAGGCCAGTTACGCAGTCGGTATAACTAGATCAGTTGTTTAAATGAATAAAACATTTGAAATACCGATTTTAATGAAATAAATTGACTATTTAGGTTTAAGCCAATTTAATAGATATTTTATAATGTTTATTCCTAAAGAAAACATTTGAATATCATTATCTTTGACCCATTTTCCAATTTTATTTAAGGTCTACATAATGTGTTACGTTACAAAGGATTAAGTCTGTTTCTCTTATATTTGCCTGCCTGATAGTTAGTTATTTTCCTTTTTCTTCTTCAAAACTTCTGCTAAAAAAAAATAAAAATTACGGAATTGAAAATCAAAAGAGAAATGTCTCTGATAGGAAACAAGACTAAGATCGCAATATTTGAAAAAGGCAGGAAAAACGTATCCGTGTTTTGCGATTAAGACGTAATTGAAACTAAAACATGAAAGACATTTAATAATATTGAAATAATTTAGATCCATTAATTCACGTGTATTTTCATGAGTACCAAGTAAGTTTGTTTCCACGATCAACTAGTTCCATCAAGTGCCAGCCAAGTAGAGTATAAATTATGAAACATTTAAATACTTTTATCTTAGTCTAGTCAACAAGTTCAAAAATGTGTTAAATAGAAATAAAGCTCTTAAAAATATCTGCGATAGCTCATTCGCTTCGGAATGACGTTTAGAAAAATCTTTTTAATGTTTAATTAGCACATGCAAATTGCGATTGTTGTGTCAATAGAGAAAGACAGATGGGGTACCGCGATCTGCTCTCTCTTTTTAACCGTTAGGCGTTTCCGCTTACAGGCAGCCATATGTCTGCCCTACTCTATCTATAATAGCTCTATGAAATCATTTATTCTGCAATTAGGTTATACAAAACACTTTTGCAAGTTAAACTTTTTTTGAGCAGATGAGTTCGGCCTTTCCTAACTGGACTAGCCCTGAGAAGAAAGGACGAAACAAACTCAGGGATCAACGTCTCTTTTAAAATTCAGACAATTTTCATAAAACAAAAGACATTTTATCAATAAAAAAAAGCGATAATTACAATTTGTATCAATTATAATAATCTGTAAAGATAATTTAAAAAAAAATGTCAACTATAACAATAGTAGCTCAATTTATTTCAAAGTATAAATTATCGTCACGTCAAAATAATTTTAAACATTCAAGGTAAACAGCATGTGCAGAGTGGGCAGCTCAATCCCAGGCGGTTTTATCATGTAGATATTCTGCTATGGTATAATACCCCTTTGCGGATAGCTTCGATTTAATGGTATTCTTAAATTTTTTTAATGGCAAATTCCTAATAGTAATAGGGAGCTTGTTGTAAAAGCGTATACATTGTCCCATGAACGAGTTGCCTATTCTGTGGAGACGAGTGACGTGAACACTAATATTATGTTTGTTTCTAGTATTTATCGAATGAACGTCACTGATTTTAAGAAACTTTGATATATTTTTTTGAACATAAATTAAATTTTCGTATACATATTGTGAAGATACAGTCAGAATATTTATCTCTTTAAATTTGGAACGGAGAGAAGCTCGAGGGCCTAATTGATAAATGGCTCGTACAGCGCGTTTTTGTAGAAGAAATATGGCATTAATATCTGCACAGTTACCCCAGAGTAGGATACCGTAACTCATTATGCTATGAAAGTAACTGAAGTAAACTATTCTAGCTGTATCAACATCAGTTAAATGTCGAATTCTTTTCACAGCAAAAGCCGCTGAGCTTAGCCTACTAGATAGTTTTTCTATTTGGGGACCCCATTGTAACTTAGCGTCAATAGTTATACCTAAAAATACAGTAGATTCCACAGGATCCAACTCTAGTCCATTCAATCGAACATCGGTTTTAACATGCCTAACATTTGGTGTAGAGAATTTAATGAATTTAGTTTTCTTCTCATTAAGGAGAAGATTATTTGTATTAAACCAATGTACCACTTTCTCGAGTGCACTGTTGACTTCATTAAAACTGTAAAGTTGGCGCCTAACTTTAAAAATTAAAGATGTGTTATCCGCAATTAATACAATCTCATGATTGTCACTTACATAATAAGCTAGATCATTTATATATATGAGAAACAGAAATGGCCCTAGAATAGAACCCTGTGGGACGCCCATTGTTACAGGTGATCCCGAAGATGTTTTGCCATTAATGTCAACCTTTTGAACTCTTTGATTCAAATACGACGTTAAAATATTTAGAGCATTATTCCTTATTCCGTAGTGTTGTAACTTCCTGATGAGTGTAGGATGATGGACACAATCGAAGGCCTTAGACAAGTCACAGAATATACCAAACGCATCCTGTGACTCCTCCCAGGCGCCATATATGTGTTTAAGCAATTCCACGCCCGCGTCCGTAGTTGAACGACCTTTAGTAAAACCAAATTGCTTTTGATGAAGCAAGTTGTGCTTAATAAAATGTTGTAGCATTTGGTTTAAAAGCAATTTTTCAAAAATTTTACTCAATGTTGGAAGTATTGAGATAGGTCGGAAATTTGATGGATCTGAACTGCTACCAGATTTGAACAATGGAATCACTTTACTTTGTTTCATCAGATCAGGAAACACACCACATGCAATACAAGAATTGAAAATAGTTGCTAAATATGGGGATATCATATCAATTATTGCAGATATAGTATGTACTGAATGGCCCCATAAATCAGTTGTTTTCTTTACATTTATACTTTTAAAAGCCTTGATAACGTCATTTACACTAACAACTGTAAATTCAAAACCTCCATCACACCGGTTTACACTATTTTCTAATAAGAAACAAGCAGAGGCAGAGGATGACGAGAGAGTCTTGGTAGTTCGAATTGGAATGTTGGTAAAAAAATTTTCAAACTCAGTCGCAACCTCCACATCCGCTCTTATATCTACATTATTAATTTTTAAATAGAAGTTACGATTTCGTACAATGGACCTTCCGGTTTCAGCGTTTATAATATCCCATGTGGTTTTTATTTTATTACCAGATGATTTTATTTTATTTTTTAAATATAAAGATTTGGCAACATAACAGGCGCGTTTAAACGTCTTTGAATAATTTCTGACATACTCTTTAAAATCTAAGTTATGATTATATGTTTTTTCATAATACAACTCATATAGCCGTTGTCGACTTTTATAGATACCTACAGTGGCCCAGTCACTGAATACTACACGATCACTAATCGTTAGTGTTTTTGATGTAAAAATTAATTGAAATTCATTATTAATCATTTTAAATAACAAAGTAAAAGCTTGATTAGGGTCACTATCATAGGGCAATCTTAACAAGTTATCCGCCATATTATTTCTGAACAGGCTCATGCGGCTCTCCGTAATCGGAACGTAACTAATACTCTTCCTTTGAACCTCTAGTTTTGTTCGCGTAAAGGTAACGAACTGTCCGCAATGATCTGAATCTAGCTCACTTACAAGACACTTATTAATTGGTTTGATATTTGTAAAAATATTATCAATACAAGTGGCACTATTGGCTGTAATACGTGTGGGTTCAAAGAAAAGGTTACATAGATTATATGATTTCAATAAAGTTAGAAACTTTACAGTTATATTCGACTTTACTAGAATATTTATATTAAAGTCACCACAGACAAAAACCGTCTTATTACATTGTGTAGCCCTAAATAATGCATCTTCAAGGATTTTATCAAATACATCATACAAACTACATGGGGGCCTGTATACACTCATTACAATGAACCGCTCAAATTCTACACAAGCTATTTCTATAATTCGCTCAACAGACAGACTGACAATATCTGATCGTTCATTTACTTTAATACTCTTTTTTGTGATTATTAATGAGCCACCACGTATCATATTGGTTCTGTTGAACGAGCTAGTAACCTGGCGATTATTGAAATTAAACAAGAGTTGATGACTACTAAGCCAATGTTCAGTTAAACATAAAATATCAATATTATTACAGTCTAGATATAGCTCTAATTCTAATTCTTTACTCATCAATCCCTGAATGTTCTGATGTACCAGGTTCAAACAATTTTTGTTTCTGTTCATACAGTTTTTATTAGAAGTTTTTGAGGATACAGTGTTGCTAGAGGTACACTCTATTGTCGTAATCTTTGGTTTAAATGACTAGAAATAGATTGAGGGTTATGTACACTATAACTACTATCGTTCTGCTCAATAGAAGCAGATGTTGAAGTCAGGACTATATTACAACTATTACTACTAGTATTATTCTGCTCAATGGGAGCAGATGTCAAAGGCAAAAATACACTACTACAACTAGTATTGTTCTGCTCAATAGAAGCAGAAGTCACAGCCAACGACTTGGCTAATTTAAAAATAAAATAGGATAGCGAAGAAGCTATTTGTCGTCTAAAATATCCAGAAAGATAATAATTATCTTTTGTCGTAAAATAATTACTGTTAATAACAGCATTAGTGTCAATAAATTCAAATTTATCATTATAATATGTCATTGTTTGTAATTTAATATTGTATTTAAATCTAATGTTATTTTCCGTCTGTGGCAAGCCCTTACAGTAAGGAAATGCAAATAAAATTATTTTTTTAACATTTAAATAAGAAAGATTTTCAAAGAAAAATTTAAATTTGTTTATGTTTGCATTTCCTCTTCGCCCAATAACAATAATTAAGGTAGTATTTGTATTATAACAATTTTTGTTCTCTATTACTTTAGATAATATTTGAGAGTAGTTTGCATTAGGACTACAGTAGTTTGTCACTGGTTGCCCCAAAGTTTCACACAAAATATGGCCCATGTTTTTACCAATTTCATCGCTAAACATTACTATATTATTATTGCTATAGTGTAATTGATGTTGAATATTTTTATTGCTATTTTGTATACTAATTATATTATTGTTGTTTGTTGGCAATATACTAGCATGACATGTTACAGGCAAACTGTCCAAAGAAGTAGTGGTTTCATTGTGGTTATCAGAAAACAATGAATCATTCCTACAATTGCATGAATTAACTAATTTACCTATAGCCATAACTTGTTCCCTACTTTGTTTTTGAGAAATCTCATATTTACTACTGATAGTTCTCAGTTGCTCTTCAAGTTTATGTATTTCTGTTTGAAGAGCTCGTGTGTCATCAAAATATTGTGAAGACATATTATCTACCTCTATGGAGTACATATTAACCTGATCTATTAATTGCATCCTCTGCCTATTTAATGCTACTGCTATGAAAAGTGTCGTTTCACTTTTTCCGTCTAGCCCCCGTTCGCAACGCGCCATAAGGAACTTCGTTTCAATATTACACTATTTGTCACCATCCTGATATATAGCAAACGTCTGTGTTACATTGATTAAATTTTTAATCAGTGCTTGTTGGAAAGGGGACTTTGGATCTTGGTCCAATAAAAACAAGGTATTTTTCTTAGCCTTAACTGCAGTGATAATATTTTAAGATATACCATATTAACTGCCTGCTTCCTATACCTCGGGGAATAAACAGAATTCGTAGCGGTTGCCAGTTCATTGCTTACAAACACTATTAATTTTCCCGCTTCCTTGCAAGTCTTACAACATATCTAGCATTACGTAGTACGGAAATTGTAAAGTTTGGTGTTAGTGGTTCATACAAACTTGCAGATGGATTAGCGTAGTACCCACGCTATTTGAAGTAAGTGGGTTATACACAACATAATTTATTGATTATTCACTCCAATGTGTAGTAGATGTGTTGGTGACTTTAGTTTAATCTCTGTGGAATTAAATAATTAATTAGGCGAAGACGTGGAGTTTTTTGACGTTATCTTGCATGTAATCTTTTATAGTACAGGGGGCAAACGAGCAGACGTATCACCTGATGGTAAGCGATTACCGCCGTCCATGGACACTTGCAACACCAGAGGCGTCACAAGTGCGTTGCCGACCTTTGGGGGATGGGGAAAGAGATGTGGAGAGGGGTTGTGGTATAGGCTTCCGGTATTCTCACTCGCTCGGTGAAACACAGCGCAAGCGCTATTTCACACCGGTTTTCTGTGAGGCCGTGGCATCACTCCGGTCGAGCCGGCCCATTCATGCCGAAGCGTGGCTCTCCGACGTGTAAATATTGTTATTGCTTTTTGAATATAGTTATGTGCAATTAATTACTTTTTTTAGTACGTCAACGTGAAAGAAAAACATCATAAATTTTTAAAACAAATCTGGGGGACACTTATCATAATAAATAAGTTTAAGTATAATTGAAAAAAACGCTTTACGAAAGTATATACCTGTTTAGTTTGTTTGGCAACTTAGGCAAACTAAGGTTTACGCAGTTTTGGTTTCAATTTTTTTGATTAATATCTAAAAAACACTCCCCTTTACAATCATGCCATAATTGCCAAATAGAGAAATAAGCCTTATCACTAGAATAAAAAATTACAAGTATAATAAATTGTATTGAACTTTCAAAAATATACTTTTCAGGTAAATATTTAGCTGCTTGTCGGAATTTCGTTAAACTTTTTATTGCGAAATACTTTTATGGTGGGTGCTATATTTATTTTATGTCCCAACTTTTTGGACATGGCGGATTTAGATAGGCGTCCCATCCGAAACACTCCGAAACCTCGAAAACATTTTTATGTTATCTGTACTTTTATGACTTTTTTAATTTTCATAACATTGCTTTTATACTTTTTTTTTCTCAATATTAGTGCTGGTATTTTTACAAATTTAAAAACTATGTTGTATATGTACGCGGCGCATGTTATTTTGTAACAAAATGTTCGGATAAGGTTTTCTCATTCGCCATTTGTTTATAGTTTCTTTAAACGCGTACAGTAAACATTAAATAATTATTAAAGACCTTCATAGAATGGGTAATATTTTTTCTTAGAAGTACTCATACACTCAAACTTATACATGCTATGATACTAGTGGGTATAAATTAATATTATTCCTATAAATGTAAGGATCCTTAACACATTGGCTTTGATTTAAAATTTTGAGCAAAAAGCGCCATATAAGCTCAGGTCTAATAAAAAAGGTGACTATTTTTCATTAGTATCGTATAAGTTGTCGATGCTTATACAATTCTGACGAAACATAGCGTAGTTTATAGCATAGTTAGTGTGTTAACGCATGTGGTTACTTGACACTACGCTACGTTTTTTGCTTCAACAAGAACAAGGCTGAGCGTTATCTACCTTTTTATTTGATCTGAGCATATACGAAATAAATACATAGTAGATAGGTAAGATTGTGTATATTACGTAAAATAGTAACATGTAAATGTTTAAAGATACATTTTCTAGTAATATTTTACGTACACAGACGTCCATAAATTAGACTTCATTACCAGTTAGTATTACATACGATATACCTTAAACGCCATGACACCAATATAATATAATCCTCTTAGACTTAGCGCACGTTATATTACAGTAAACTAAGGCTTTCGAATCTGACCCAACCACGGCATTAACGGCCAAATAAATTAAAATTTAATATGGTACTTTAATCATCAACTCCTGAAATCACTAATGTAGACAGGATCTGTGGATTAACCCTGACACGACAAGACAGTCGCAGACCGTAATTAACGTAAAATTTATAGTCAAGTTAAATTATAAAGCAATTTTAGTACCACTGGAGTGTTATACCCGAGGCAACAATATTACAGTGTTCTGTGTTGATAAATCCAAAGTAAGCTCAATTTCCCTGTCAATACAAAAATAAACAAGAGCATTGGCGGGTTATAAATCGCGCGTCGTGATTCCATGCAACGCAATTAATTATTCACATATATTAATAAACATTTATTTTGGTATTGGCCCTCCGACATCACGCGCGACAGGTTGACGTGCAACCGTAAAATGATGAATGTCGATTTTTTGTTGATTTTTAGATTGCCTGTCAGACCTGGAGCATTTTTACCCGACTGCGCCAAAAGAAGGGTTATGTTTTTTGAGAGTATGTTTGTATACGTATAAGTTTGGCACGGCCTACAGCCCAAACCGCTCTACCGTTTTTTTATATCTGAGGTGTCGTTGAATTCACCAGAATCATAGTAATGGCCCAGGCTATATAATTTTTCGAAAGGACACTCGCAATTGAAAAAAAAGGGAGTGCTTTTTTTTCATATCTTAGCAATATGTTCAATTTCAAAAATATATGTATCATTATCACCTGGTCGTATGTATGTATCAACCTGATCGAAACGTCAGGCAAATCAGAGTTATGTAATACCTTTTAATAAGTGATCGCGTTAATTCCTGTAAAAATAATTATTTTTACGGGAATTAACGCGACCACTTATTAATATATCATGGAACCCGAAAGTTTAAAAGTTAGTATCATTATCACGTTTATATACATACTATTTTAACACAGATTGTCAATAAGTAAACTCTTAGATCGGCATGACCAAAATTGTTTGAAACAGTTGCAAGTCTACAAGATTTAAACCTTACAAATTAAACTAAAAAGTTACAAAAAAAAAATATAATTAATAATATTAAGGACGGACACGTATGTTTATGATACCAAGGCTATATAATAAAATATTAATTGAAGAAAATTGTTAAGAAAAAGTTAAAAGAACTATTGTTACAAATGTTTAATGATTAAATTGAAGATTAGCAATATTACTACTATCAAATGTATCTTAAAGTCTACTTAGATTTTAAAAAAGTCTATTTGATAAAATAATTTTATAGTGTATGTAATTTGAAACATAACTGTGCAGATTGTTTTAAATGTGTTTACATATTTAATATTGTAAAAATGAGCGCACAGTGTTCGCCAACAAACTGTGATGCAGTTTGGCGAAATTATTTAATACTAGCTGAACCCCGCGGTGTTACCCGCGGTTATTGTTGTACCGCGAGTAACGCCGCGGGACAAAGTTAGTCTAAAAAAAGTAGCCTAAGTTACCCCCCGGGTCATCAGCTACCTGCCAGTGAAAGTCCCGTCAAAATCCGTTCAGCCGTTCCAGAGATTACCCGGAACAAACAGACAGACAGACACACAGACAGACAGACAAAAAAAATTTTAACTACATTTTTGGTATGTGTATCGGGTATACATACATATGCATTGATTAAAAAGCTGTTATTTTAATATTACAAACAGACACTCCAATTTTATTTATTTGTATAGATGTATAGATGTATAGATGTACCTAAATGTATCACATTTGTTATAAATAAATAAAAAAAAAAAAGAAACAAAAAACCTCGACTGCTTAAAGTAATGAACTGAAATGAGAAAGATAAAACACTTTATGGTGCTGCAGGATGCAAAGATCTGCTAAAACTACGTTTGTCACCGCATGCGGCAACATAAAGGATGTAGATTGACTAATTCATATATATGTACATATGCCTATTGTAATACTTGTATTTCTCATTTCAGTTTTTTGTTTACTTGAATTTTTTTTTAATCACATGTATTAGGTTATAAATGAGGTGTGGTACACTTGGACACTTTCAGTTTTACCATTATATTTTACTAGCTGAGCCCGGCGGTGTTACCCGCGGCACAATAACAACCGCAGGTAACGCGGCGGGGCAAAATTTTAACAAAAAGAAAACAGACTTCTAGTTTCGACTCGATTTCTCGTGTCCTTATCATGGTACCACAGTTGGGTTTTCATCTTTCCATTAAAAAAATCATCAAAATCGGTTCATAAACGAAGAAGTTTTCCGCGAACACACATAAATATATATAAGTACGGTCGGACTGAGAACCTCCTCCTTTTTTGAAGTCGGTTAAAAGTAGCCTAAGTAAAATTTCAAGTTAAATTTTCATTTATTAAAAAGTGGTCAAATGCGAGTCGGACTCGCACATGAAGGGTTCCGTAGCAGCAAGTAACATAATTTAACAGTTCTTGTAGTTCGAGTTCTTTGATCGATAATTTACGGTTTACATTTTGTAACGTATTAAAAAAAACTACTTACTAGATCTCGTTCAAACCAATTTTTGGTGGAAGTTTGCATGGATAATGCAAATCATATCTTTTTTTTAACTTTTATCATTCTCTTATTTTAGAAGTAACAGTGGGGACTCACATTTTAACACTTTGGAAGTGTCTCTAGCGCAAAGTAACAAGTTTAGAAAAAAATGATATTGGAAATTTTGAAGACCTATCCATAGATATATCCATATCTATCTATCCATAACATGTATGCGATTAATGAAAAAAAAAGTTTTTGAATTTCAGTTCTAAGTATGGTGACTCCCAAAATTTATTGTTTTATTTTTGTGTAAAAATCTTAATGCGGTTCACAGAATACGGTGCGGTCTACTTACCAAGGTTCAACAGTATAGTTCTTATAGTTTCGGAAAAAAGTGGCTGTGACATAAGGACGGACAGACAGACAGACAGACAGACATGACCGGGATGATGATGGGTTCCGTTGTTTGCTTGTGGCACGGAACCCTGAAAAGTAGTTATTTTAATATTACAAACAGACACTCCAATTTTATTTATTTCTATAGATTTATTCATTAAGATCGATTGAGTAGGTACATTACGGTGGAACCTATAAAGTCTCAAAAATATTAGCCTTCCTGTTGCCTTCGAAAAAAAGCAAATTAATAGGTGGCAGAGCCACGCTGGTTTTAGCACGAACGGGCCGTTCGACCCTGGCACAGAAAATCAACGTAAAACGACAGCGACAAACTCGTGTTTCTTTGGTGAGTTCGAGACCGGAGGCACAATGATGCAGAAGCATCACTAGGCCGCCATGGTGTGGGTCACCATGCTGCATTGTTGCATTGTCTGAATTCGCAATGCGTATGAAGACCACCACACTTGGAATTTGCTTAGCTTGCTTCCATTAGGGTGAGTAGCGTTATATTTTGTGTCAATGTGTGTGTGTGTGTATATGTGTGCGGCATCGTAGCTCTCAAACGGATGGACAGATTTCGATGCGGTTTTTATCAAAGCAAGTTTCCTTGTGGTGGTTCTTAGCTATGTTTGGTTAGTATCGTTAATATATTTTATCGAATTATTTTTAAATTTTTCTTTTATTGTTCGTGATTAGTCGGTGCATTATCCTGTAGCCTCATAGTTAATAGTAGTAGTAAATAATTTTGTCGAATCATCTATAATCTACATCATGATGAGTCATCCATTTTAAATACCGCTATTAAAACATTAAATAATTTACCAAGTCGTAAATCATTTCTTATTAAGATGTTGGGTGATTATACGCGTAATTAAAGTGCTTCCGTTTTGAATAATAGAAGGTGTGCCGGTGGGGCCGCATGTATTAAATGGAGTAGCATGGAGTAGTGTTTGCATTGCAATTGGAGCATCGAGGGTAACGCACAAAATATGTACATATTATTAAGCACGTGTTATGTATATAACATATAGTGGTGTATCTTTTAGATACAAAACGTCAAATAAAGGACAGGATCAATTTCTTATTATCATCTATACAAATAAATAAAATTGGAGTGTCTGTTTGTAATATTGAAATAACCGCTTTTTAATAAATGCATATGTATGTATACACGGTACATGTATCAAAATAAACATTATTTTTTTAAGTTTTTGTCTGTCTGTTTGTTCCGGGTAATCTCTGGAACAGCTGGGCCGATTTTGATGGGACTTTCACTGACAGGTAGCTGATGGTTTTTAGAATTGCTTTATCCCGCGGTGTAACACGCGGTTATTGCTGTACCGCGGGGTTCCGCTAGTTGAAAATAATAATAATAATAATAAATTTATTTAATTAAATATATGACACAGATACAACGTTTTAAGGCTTAAAAGTATACACAAAATATGAAAACTCTGTCCTCTGAACTAGGCTTTTTAACCTGTATTTCAGAGGTCAGTGCCCCCATAATATTATATTAGATAGACGCCTCTAGATATGTAATATAACATACATGTGTGTGTGTGTGTGTGTGTGTGTGTGTGTGTGTGTGTGTGTGTGTGTGGCTTGTGTGCGCATGAAGTCATCTTAGACGTCCCAGTATTAGTAGAAAATATAAGTAATTTGTTGCAGTAGAGTCTTGAACTTCAACAGCAGGTTCTAAATTACAAGGTACGCCAAAAAGAGTGGCTGTAAATTAATATAGTTCAGAATTTCATTACTTGCTGGTAACCAGTTATGTACCAGTCTTTACCCCGGCTCACTAAATATATGCTTACATTTACACTTGATCCTAAGACTTGAATTTATGCAAACCAAGGACTTAACAATTATAAATAGACCAATATACCTTAAGTTGTACCTACACCTTTGAAATACGACCGTCCTTATTATAAGTAGAAAAAAGCATACGAGTACATGAAATTACTTCTTTTTTGTGTCCCATCGTCAATCCATAATGTCCCACTGCTGGGCTCGGGTCTTCTCTCAGCAGAGGGTTAAGGGTATATTCATCGTGAATTAATGTTAAATAAAAAAAGTGTCAAAAATTTCAAAGTTTTAAAATATCGTCCTGAAACTTAATCATTAGTTAGCGGTTTGATGTTGTTGTAAAATCCATCAATTTAATATGAGATTAATACTATTATAATAGCAATCTACAGTATTTAAAAAACTATAATACGTCATACGAAAGCAATTGTTTGTACGTAATCTTAAAAAATAATAATTTTCACGTCTGGTCGTTTATTCGCAAGCATCAATAAAAAGCCTTTGAGAAAAACATAAAATCCCATGTTTTTATCTAAAGAAAAATACCTAAAACTGTTAAACTTCGAAAATTACTTGTCAAACAGTTTTATCAAGTTGTACACATTCAGTCAGGTATACATAAATCTTGATCCGTCAGGGTACGGAATGTCTAATGACAGTTCTACGTATACTGCTCAGTGAAATAGACCATAAAATATAAACATAATGATGTGGTCGAAATTCCATCACCAGGTGATTTCTGGTATGTCAACGTTAAAGACATGTGGTCTAAGCAACTTGTTTAATATTGACTGCACGAATGAAACGTCGCCACGCCATACTACGCTGAGTGCGTTGAGTGCAAACGCCACATGGGACAAGACTGCATGTAATTCACAAATTGTTGTTTTGAGTCTAGGTGTACTTTGTGTCCGTTTCATTTATGTCTGTAAAGTCCATTATGACAAATGATTAATTACTAATGTGGGAGTTGTAAAAAAAAAAGATTTTTAATTATATTTTATACGTGCACTTATATATACGCGACTATACTCCAAAAGGAGTAGACTTTTGAACACCTATGTATTTGTTAAATATAATTCGGTTACACTCATGTAATATTAGTTATGTTGTTACATATTTTGAAAGATTAGATTGTGAATTAAAGGTGAAGGGTGAATATTGTTATGCCTATGTAATATAATAGAGTAATCAATAGCTAGATAATGTCAGGGTCACATATCTTCAACTTAAACTATCTTGAGATGAATTCAGAATTCCAATACAGCTTTATATTAATAAATCATTAGTAGATATATTATTATGTACTTATATAATATTATAAAGCTGAAGAGTTTGGTTGTTATCATCTATATATATATATATATATATCATCACGCTAAGATCAATAGGAGCGGAGCACCAATGAAAAATGTTTTAAAAAATGGGGGAAATTTATCACGCTACGGGCAATAGGAGACGCAAACGAAGTTGTGTGGGTCAGCTAGTTACCCAATAAGTCAATAAATTTTCGTCTCTCTCAACCAGAGGAATAGATATGATATGTCCCGTTTGAGTTTTTTATATTTAACATCACATAAACTAAAACATAAAGTGGTATATATAGGCTTCCCCTGTAGGTTTACCACAACAAACGGTCCTTTACCCACATCCAACGGCTTTTTACGGTCATCTTTATGTCGTCAGACCAACTTATGGAATTTCATTTCTTCTAATCACATTTCTATTATAAACTAAAGGACGTTAAGAAGAGTGAAAGTGAGTTACAAAAATGTGTGGTAATACGTATGTGTCTTTTACATCGGCTTGAACTATACACTGCAGTGATTGTAGTGTCGTTACAAATTGTGCAACACATTATGGACTCCGGTCACAGATCAACGATTAATGCAGCGTGATGGGACATTATGCATGTAGCATTACAATCGACTGGGGCCGTTAAATGATTGTAATCGTTAACTAGTCTACGCGAGTTGGGTTATAACCGAACTACCGAAATTGACGTGTTATTATGAATGACGTGAACAGATGTGCGGTTATGTTCTGTGTGCAGCTTTCTATTTTGCTCTTGGGGTATTTTTGTGTGCAATCCACCGGTTGCAAACGATCATATTAATAATATATATTAAAACAAATAAAAATTCTAAACGCGAATTTTGTTGCGAATTATAGTAATAATAACGTCACATACCAAAAACACGACTATCTGATGATGATGTCTGTAGATGCCTAATCAGACAGTCGTGTGACAGCCTCTATGACTAGAACTAGACTTCTGATGTATTTCTATATTTTACTAAAGACATATATAGGTATACTAGCTGTCCCGGCAAACGTCGTTTTGCCATAACTACTAATAAATTAAAAATTAATTAAAAAAACATTGTCCAGCGGACAAAATTGTGAATCTAAACCATTCCCAGATCCCCTTGAACACACACAAAAAAATTCATCAAAATCGGTCCAGTCGTTTGAGAGTAGTTCAGTGACATACACACTCACAGAAGAATTATATATATAGGTATATTATTAATTTATTATAGATAAAAGAGCTGACCTGCCGTACAGTACAGTACGGCGTACAGTGGCGGACCGAAAAAACGATTTAATCCGTTATCTTTAAATTTTTCTTGCACACAAACCTTGTCCTAACAATAACACATACACAAAAAAAATATTATTTAATTTGATGCAGCCGATCGGAAGTTATGCGCGTACATACATTTCAGCGATTCATCTTTATATATAAATATTACAAGCAGATATAGAACAAAATATGATCGTGCTCATAACATATTATATATCTTAGATGTGAATCGAACTCAACGTTAGCTTATCAGTTAGTATGGCTAACCATTAGACAAAGAAAAAACAAAATAGTAGTTATCAGGTACTATTGTTTCATGCATTTATGTATATATCATTTCATTTCATAATACTAATAATTTTTTATTGTAACAAAGGTGCTTATATGCACCTTTGTAAAATGTAAAATCAAAAAAGAGGCAATTTTAATAAAAAGAAATGTAATCAAAGTTTTAAGGAGACGCAATGATGAAGAAGCATCACTACAGAGAATGTTGACCACCACTATTCGATTCTGCTCTTGCTTCCATCGAGCAGAGTAAACTCATATTGGCAGAGCCATACATAAAACAAGATTATTTTCAGAAAATATACGAAAAACATAGTGTGTGCCTGAAAAAAATGAGGGTTCCGCTCGATTTCCCTGGGATGCCATCATCCGATCCTAGTTTCCTTGTCATGGTACCACCGTTGGGACATCTCCTTTCCATTAAAAAAAGAATCATCAAAATCGGTTCATAAACGACCAAGTTATCCGAAGCGAACAGACATAAAAAAAAGTAAAAAAAAAAAAAAAATACGGTCGAATTGAGAAACCTCCTCCTTTTTTTGAAGTCGGTTAAAAAGAACCTCTTTTGAAGCATTTAATCAATCTTTTTCAGATAAGATTTCTTTTTATATCATATGCATCGTCTAATCCGATTAACACTGGAGATTTCAACCTCAAGTTGTTAATTTAATCGTCCTCTATTGAGACGAACTAGATACATATGGAGAAGGTATCGACCATGGAAATTACAATTTCAATAAAGGATAGAATAGAAATTCACATGTTTTATTAATGGTAACTGCAGGTGCTGTGACGATATTGTTTTGAATAAGAACTTGCATTAAGTGAGTGACATCAGCTCAGATAGCCGTTGATTCATAGAATTGGAATTATATGTATTTGGCACATACTTGGTTGTGAATTTGAATATATGGATTGTTACAAGTAAAGAGGTAGTAAATAATCATTAGTCTTTTAGCTGTCTAAGTAAGAATTTATATGTAACTAGCTGTTGCCCGCGGATCCGCCCGCGTTTATGTCGGTTATCGCGGCAAATAGTAGCCTATGTATTATTCTGATGTATAAGCTATATTACTGCAAAGTTTCATCCAAATCCATCCAGTAGTTTTTGCGTGAAGAAGTAACAAACAAACACACTCACAAACTTTCGTTTTTATATATTAGTGTGATAACATATAATTTGTGAAAGTATGTAAATCAGATTTATCAGTGTGGATGTGTGGAAACTCTGTATGGGATTCACCATCCCTATTTATCCCATAGGTGCCGTAAAAGCCGATTAAAGAATTAAACTATGCAGGACAACATCAGTGTCAAAAGAAGGAAAACTTAAACTCTATACCAACACGTCTTGCTTTATTGCTATAGTGAACCAAGCCCTCCCTTCGAAGGAGAGGCTTATGTCTAGTAGTGGACTTTTTTATGGGACTAATCCCGCCTACATTCCCACCACTGTAACTTCTGTACACCAGGATCAACAGCAGTGACCCACGAACACACCGAGTTATGACACTCAGGAAGTCCCATGAAGAAAATTAACTGTCTTGGAACCCGCAACGAAATTAATCAGAAGAAAAAAAACAGGAGGAGTTGGAAATATTATAAGTCCACTTCCCTCCTTAGCAAAGCGGGAGACAAAATGAAGTCAAAATAGGCTTTCTAGTAGTGGACTATTAAAACCTGAAAATGTAATGGGAAAGACATATTTGATTTTTGAATTTAACAAGCCATTATGCTTATAAACTTAATAAGTTCCTCCGTAAGTAATATTAATAAGAACAACCCTAAATTAAGAAAAAAATCAATTTCAAAAGTCAGAACAAAAAATCACTTAGTTTCTGAAGAAGTTCTGCGGAAACTTTTATACAATAGTAAATTTGGCGCCATTTTTGATATCTCATTTAGTGGTTAACTATCTTTTTATATTTTACAAGCAAAATATAAATATAACATTAAATTAATAAATTTCATAGGTAGGACCTATTAATAATTAGCGGAAAATAACAATTTGCCTCATCCATCATTTTTTTTAAAACTTAAAACAAAACTCAAGAGTCATTCACATATTAGGAGCAATCAATCAAAATTTAAAAGAAGCGTCGCGTCGCGCCGAGAAATGATAAATTAACTTTAATAGATAACACTGCCCTTTAAATGGAGCATATAACGTAGGAGTAAATTGAATTAATTCTTTATGTAGATTCTCTGAGAAAGTTCATAAACAATAACAGGACGTGGGATCAAATGTATGTTGCTCTTACATTATGTTTATAGCTCTTGACTTCGATACTAGATACATTACCAGACATGTTTTTAGTATAAATTATTTTCAATTTATGTGAGATGAGACCTACTTTTCGAAACAATCTGAACGCTAGTTGTTTCGAAGAGTAGGGTCAGATAATATATTAATTAATCTATACTAACATTATGAACGCAAAAGTTTGTAAGTATGGTTGGATGGATTGATATTTGTTACTCTTTCACGCCAAAAACTACTGAACGGATTTGGATTAAACTTTACAGTAATATAGCTTAGACATCAGAATAACACATAGGCTACTATTAACCGCGATAACCGACATATACGAGGGCGAACTAGTATAGAATATTAGAAAAACAGTTCTAATTAACATCACAGTACCTATATAATCGAGATTTTCATGAAAATCATTTGAGTTGTTTCCGAGATTCAGAATTTCTCGTTTCGAAGTTTTTTTATTGAAAAGGGGGAAACGAGCAGACGTGGTAATCACTTGATGGTAAAAGCAGCCGCCGCCGATGGACACCCGCAACACCAGGGACGTCACAAGTACGTCCATCGGGTTAGGGTATGGGCTTCCGGTATCCTCACTCACTCGGTGAACCATGCTGTTACACAAGGGTTTCCTATGAGGCCGTGTTATCACTTCGGTCCAGCTGGCCCATGCATGCCGAAGTGTGGCTCTCCCACGATATTAGATACAGTGTGTTAAATTCTAATGTTGTATCGATTTCTAAAAGAAAATGATGATTACGTCGGTTTGATTATTCGTCTAATAATAAATAACAGACAACAAATGAGGTGCACTTTAATTGACATCCCTTGCCTCTTGTCACCCGTTCGCGAGTAATTTGGGCCGGGTGGGTCTAATGACGGTCCACCCGCAAATCGAACGAACTAGTTTCAATGTTTTTACTAATGAACCCAACACAGTTAATAGACGGCTTACTTATACAAATATATATTAATGTATAGATGTGTATCAAACATAAGTATTTAGATAATACTGGCTGTGCCCGCTATTTCGTACACGTGACATTTGGATTTTCAAGTTGTTTTTATTTTTTACCGTTTTAACCTTCCCTGGACTACAACCAACTACAACAAACATTTCAAAACTTAAATCAGTTAAAACGGCCCCACCCATTTTCGAGTGTTAGCGAGACAAACGAAAAGCAATTGATTTTTATAAATAAGATTTTAAAATATTCGTGATGCTGAAGTTACTTTAACTGGACGTTGCGGAATATCATACTTGGCACATTCAAATAAGATAAAACTAAAACAAAAGCAGAATAATACATTTATAAGCAAGCTGAAGATAATGAAATTATAAAATAAAACCAAATAAAGTTTAAAAAAAAATGTTTAAACTTCAAACAACAGTGCGGTATGATTTGAAAATGGAAAAAGTATATTTGTACATTGTGTATGAGTAATCGAATTTTCATTAATGAAGTCGATTTGATCTAAATAACAATATAGTTAAAGGTCTTTAACATTTACTAGTGGTTGTTCAGTGGTGGAAATTTGACCATAAGTCATTTAATATTTTTTATTTAAAGTTCTGCAATCTTACACCATATAAAGTTTAACTATGTCAAATTTCTTACTCGTCCGTACGCGTAATTTATGTAAAATGCGTGTCGTAAGGGATACAAAGTTTTTGCTTCACGTGTCTATACAGATTTTTAAAATCATAAATATATTTATATTCGGTATATAATATTCGGTTTCGTTCGTTAAAGTGAACGGTCGTGTGCT
Organism: Spilosoma lubricipeda; assembly: GCA_905220595.1. NCBI lineage: Eukaryota > Metazoa > Arthropoda > Insecta > Lepidoptera > Erebidae > Spilosoma > Spilosoma lubricipeda. Next base: position 13,378,916 of record HG992290.1, on the reverse strand, counting down.
ATATCGACAAGAATTATATGTCTACCTACAATGGGTTTAAAAAAATGTTTCAAATGTAAGAAAAATATTACAAAGAAAGCACCAGGATTGGAATGTAGCAGGTGTGAGAAAGTGGTTCATGCTGACGCAGTCTGTGTAAAACTTTCTAATAAACAACTAAATACTCTGCGTAGTTCCCAGGGTATTGAATGGAGCTGTGAAGACTGTTTAAAAAATTTGTCTCGTAGATCTTCCTTCATGATTCCCGAGGAGGACTGCGACGACAACGATTCCGAAGCAAGTGTCCAAGGTGATCCCCCAGCGATTGATACGAAAAAGCTTGTTCAAGACATAAGCCGTGAAGTCAAGAAAGCATTTAAAGAAGAACTGGGTTCCCTGGAGACCGCTCTGGAGTTTATGAGTGATCAACTACATAGTATGGAACAGTCTATAAAAAATCAGGATGTAAAAATTAAACAATTAGAGCATAAAAATGAAGATCTACACAATAAAAATACTAATCTAGAATTAAGGGTTTCCACACTCGAACAACAAACAATGGAGCAAATAACACTAATTTCTTCCATAGAAATAGCAGGTTTACCAGAAATAACTTTCCAAAACGTTAACCCACTGCTAGAAAAAATTGCTCTAAATCTAAATGTAAACACACAGGATATTAAATCGTTTCAGCGTCAACCGGGTACCAAAGAAAAACCGGGACCAATCATTGTGGAGATGAAGACAAAAGAGGCACGGAATCAATGGATTGAGGCTGGAAAAGAGAAAGGACTTACAACAGGAATACTCCTAGTAAATGTTCCCAAAGAAAAAATGGAGCAAAGAATCTTAATACGCGAAGCCCTGACAAAACATACGAAGACAATCTTGTATAATGCTAAGTCTAAATTAAGTAACTCGTGTCAATATGTATGGTGCAAGGATGGAAAGGTATTTGCTAGAAAAACATTTAATAGTAAAATATATCACATTCGCTCAATCCGAGATATAGATCAAGTTCAAAAATACATAAATGCACACACTTAACACCCAATCTCTTCCATTGACGGTATGTACTAATCTTAAACACATTATGTCAAAGTAAGGTATGGCTAGCCAGATAAAAGAAATCTTTAATTGTATTTCACTTAATAAATTCTTTCAATTACTACCTCCTAAAAGTCTACATATCAATATAAGATCACTAATAAAAAATTTCACAAAGTTATTGCAGATGGTACATAATTGCTTGACCCCACTGGATGTAATAGTGCTCACAGAGGCCGGTATCTCAGAAAATATTTCTCAGCTATACAATATACCTGGATATAATATGCATGCACAACTACGAACTAACAAAAGAGGCGGTGGAATAATTATTTATGTCAAAAACCATTTAAAATTTACCACAATACACACAAAATTCATTACATTTGAAAGTATAACCGGTATTTTGAAACTTCCCTCTAAACAGGACGTCGTTCTGCTTGCAATATATCGGCCTCCATCAACTAACAAACACATCTTTGTGAGAGAGCTAGATAGATGTATCAATGGGTTCAATGATAAGGAACACCTCATCCTGATCGGGGACACAAATTTAGACCTAAAATGTGTGACACCTTCTATAGACTCATACTTAGAAACACTGAGCGGGTGCGGGCTGCTCTGCGGAATCACTGATTTTACTAGAATCGAACCAAAATTAAATGTACTATCTAGATCGTGCATTATTATATAGACCATATATTTGCGCGATTCCCCAAAACGAGCTCGTACTCCGCAGTGCTTGATGTAGTACTGGCCGATCACCGAGCGATTCTGTTTACATGCATCGACACTACGCCGCTAAAGTGTATACAGCGTGTTCGAAGGCCAGTTATTAACTATGACTTATTTTACAAAGAATTAAAAAAAATTAAATGGACTGAAACTAATAATATGAATAATAGTGATGACATATATAATTTTATTAAAAATTCGTTTAACAATGCAAATAAACAAGCAACATCAAACAAAACCTTTAAACACAGATATTATTCTTATAAAGTTCCTTGGATCGATATAAATGTGACACGACTGTGTGAAAAACGTGACAAACTATTTAAAAAGTAGAAGAACGACTCATTTAACGCAAGCGTAAGATTACAGTATAATAAAATCAGAAATAAAACAAATAAAGTTTTAGAACGTAAACGAAACGAATACTATATTAACAATATAAAAGATAACTTTCGAAATCCTAAGAAATTATATGAGATTATAAATCAAATGCTTGGTCGTGTTAAACTTTCAATTGATGACGCCATTCTGAAAGCATTTGATGCACAAGGGCTCACAAATAAACAAATAGCTGAGAATTTTGCAAATGGTTTCGACAAATCTGTTAAAACTATCATCCCGAAGTGCAGTCATTGTTGAATCCAAAAGATTATTATGGACAAACTAACTCGAGTCTACTATTCCAAAAAGCTACAAGTCCCAAAATACACAAAATCATAAAAACTCTAAATTCAAATAAGGCACCAGGTATTGATAACATTAAAGCTGCAGATATTAAATGCTTAGGGGATGACATCTCAATCGCTATATCCAACTTAATAAATAGTAGTGTAAAATCTGGTCTCTATCCGGATGAGTTAAAAAAAGGATGTGTTCGACCCGTATTTAAAAAGGGCAAACGAAATGACTTCTTGAATTATCGTCCTATAACACTTCTCTCTACTATAGATAAAATAGTTGAGAAATTTATCGCTGATCAAATGCAATTTTTTTACCAAAAGCACGACATAATATACAGAAATCAGTTTGGATTCCAAAAGGGCAAAGGAACTAATGATTTACTATCCGCATTCACAGATGAGGTCAATACACATTTAGATTCGCGGAAAATAGTACTGGTACTCTTCATAGACTTTTCTCGAGCATTCGATGTTTTGGACCATAAACAATTAATAAATAGAATTGGTAACTGTGGCATAGGGGGACCTTTATTAACCTGGTGCCAAAACTATCTTACAGGCCGCAGTTTTTCGGTAAAAATAAAAAACGTGCTTAATGATACAATTTCAGCCACGGAAGGCACTGCCCAGGGATCGGTCTTGGGTCCATTACAGTTTCTATCTTATGTGAACGATATGCACAACTGCATCACGAAGGGTACATGCTATCAGTTTGCTGACGACACCTGCATTGTAGTGGCTGATAGGGACCCTCTAAAGGCACTTGCAAAGATGCAGACAGATTTTGATACCTTACTGAAATGGTGCCATGATGCGGGACTGGTAATAAATACGAACAAAACGAAACTGCTAGTTATTAAATCACCGTATCAGAAGCAAACCATCAATTCTAAATTAATTGTTCACACTCACAGCTGCCTGCACAAATCCCGAAAAGATGCGTGTAACTGTCCACCTATAGAAATTGTCACGTCACATACATACCTTGGGCTAGTAATAGACAGTCAGTTCAACTGGGGAAAACATATTGAATATATTTGTAATAAGATGCGGCAATTCTTAGCCAACATTATAATCCTTAAAAACAGAATTCCATTTAAAATCAAAATTATGCTGTATCATTCATTGGCAGAATCTTATATCCAGTACGGTCTTAGTAGCTATGGTCGAACCTATAAAAGTTATATTAACAAAATCTACCAGCTTCAATTGAAAATACTAAAGACGATTGTATCTCCAAAGGTTAAATTATTATTTTATAACGACGAAATTGGCCTGTTTAAGCATTGCAATTTATTACCTGTTCAAACTAAACTTAACTTTACCATTTTAAAAGAAAAATTTTTTAATAGCAAATTAAAAATTGTCAAAGAACATGCTGTGTATACTAGAGCGGCAGCTCAAAACCGGTTGTGTACAGTGCGCGCGAGCAACACGTACGGCGAAAGAACTACTACCTACATAATCCCTCGCCTCATAAACAAACTACCGCCGGATTTAGTTAATAAAATTACACAGAGTAACATTAAAATTAAATTAAAGATATTTTTCTTAGACAACACTTCTAATCTTTCTGGATGTAATTGACCCCATTTGGGAGGCATGTATCTGGCTCTCGTGTTAATATAACACGCTTACAGATTGTGTAAAAACCATTGTGAATATACACGATACCGAATAACTGTGTAACACAACACAAACCCTTGAGGTTTATCGTGTTATGTATCTTATAAATATCTTGTATTATTGTTTTATGTGATAAATAAAAGAAAATATATATATATATATATATATATATATATAGGTTGAACTAGTAGCCAACCCCAATTAATCATGGGAATAATAAAGGCTAGGAAGATGATGATGAAGATAATAACTTTTTATTCTTTGAAGACTCTAATTTTGTAAACAAATATTATCAATCTGACAAAAGTTAGTTAGTCGAGATGCTACAGTTCAATTACTACATTAAAAAGGTAATAAATGTCATTAACAGTTGCTTTTTCATTAGAGTTATAAAACAAGGGTCTTTAATAATGTCGAATAAACGATCCTTAGAACTTATTTCGTTTAAGAGTCTTGTTGTTAAATTTATACGACTCCTTAATTGTTTTGATTGGGTTATCCAGGACTCTAGAACAATGTAAATTTAATTTGTCTTACAAATATATCTTATGTGAAATGGGAATGATGTTGAAATTATTACTATAGCTACTGTCATCAAATATATTAATAAATCCCTCACTGTTAAAATATTATTGTCATTAATTTTTATTATTATTTACTAGTCTCTGTCGTCACGTGAGATATTCTTGTTTCATGATGTAGCTTAAAAATTCTTACAGTATTATTTAGAACGTCAACTTTTAATAAAACCTACTAATTTATGTCAATTTACGTTTGGTTTTGTGAAACTCCAAATACAAAGTAATTTTTGAACTTCTCTATTCAGCTGTAATAATAATACTTCACTTGCACTACTGTCTTTCCTTGAAAAAACCTTTGAAACAAACTAATTCTCTGCCACTACGATACCTATGCATTACAAAACAAAACGGTATCACTGCATGTGGAGGATGTAACTACATATTTCATGTCATAATTACCCACTTATGTTTTTGTAGGTTATGCCAAAGTGACTATTCAGCCTGATCGAAAACTCGAGTAGAATCCAAGAGTGGTGGACACCATTCTCATTGTCGATGCGGGCAATTCAGCATTGTGACCCACACTATGGCAGCCAGGAGAGATTTTTCAGGTCCTGCTCGAAGGACCCGGGATCATAGAGGGTGGGATACACGTGCGCTGATAGTAAGTACCCGGTTTTAACTGCTCGGCACAGCGGAAATCAATAATAGTAACATACTTTAAAGAGATTTCGTGAAATATTGATATTCTTCTATATTCTATCTTGGTAGGAAACACCCACAGTTAACATCTATGCCATAACATGTCTGATAAAAGTTAACTAAATTCTAATATTTTTTTTAAATTTTCAACCACCAATTTAAGAAAAAATCTGAAATGCCGCTCTTGCGAAAATTTCATATTCAACATGTTCAATAATTATGAATACTGCTCACGAAATTGATTACACGAAAGTAATTAAAATAAATTTTCAAATCTTTTATGCTGATCCTTATTTCAATCAGATATGAATAACATTCGGTTTTCAATTAATATGCGTACGCATTATGAATAACATCGGAACTGCTTCCAAGTACTTCTAACACTATTTTTTTTATGGAATAATGGGTAAATGAGCATACATATCGCCTGATGGTAAGCGATTACCACGGCCCATGGACACCCGCAACACCAGAGGCGTCACAAGTGCGTTGCCAGCCTTTGGGGAATAGGGAGGAGGATGGGAAGAGGGGTTGGGGTATAGGCCTCCGGTATCCTCACTCACTCGGTGAAACACAGCGCAAGCGCTGTTTCACACTGGTTTTCTGTGAGGCCGTGGTATCACTTCGGTCGAGCCGGCCCATTCATGCCGAAGCGTCTCCCACGGGAATTTAATTGAATAACTATACAATTATATTTCATTATAGTACAGAGCTTTTCAATAACTCAACAGTCAAATTCATATCCACAGATTTTCAAACTAGTGACAGTTCCTAAACCTACAGGTTACTTCCCGTTAACTCAGAATCTTGAAATTTGTTACGAAGTAACGTCTTATAGCACAAATGAAGATAAAATTGCGAAAAGCATAAATGTTTAGTTACATCATATAATATACCTACAGGTTTGTACGGAATCCTCAGTGCGTCCGACTCGCACTTGGCCAGTTTTTATATATAAGAAGTATATTAATACGTGGAGTAAGAACTTTGTACCGCTTTTTACGAAAATTATGCCAACGGACAATTATGAAATTAGGCACAGTTAAAGTTTATTATGATATTATAGCACATTAAAATAATAACGATAACATTCCACACACTTACACAAAAGTTTTTTACAAACTCTTTTGATTATTGTTGAAGTCAAGTTAAGAAGAGATACATAACATTTGTCTATAGTCTTATGTCAAACATGTCAAGCTGATTACAGGGATAGCCTTTGAGAAAAGAACATTAAAAGTAAAATGATTATCGAATTTCGATCACTAGGTGACCATTAGTTTGTACAAGTAACGAATTATTTTAAAAAGAAACTGACTGATGACTGCATCAATATTTGCCATCTTTATTTAATTCATTGAAGAATTGAAAAGTTTGAATTAATCTGAAAAGAAAAGAATGTTTTTAAGCTTTTTGTTTCTTGTTTTTTTTAGTTTTGTTCTACCCAGTATGACTCTCACGACCCAGACGAATCTATTGACACCACATATAAATGAAAATACGACGAGGCCCTAGAGAATGTTAAATATACATACATACTTACATACATACAAACACTCGAAAAACATAACCCTCCTTCTTTCGCAGTCGGGTAATAAATAGCACTTTCAATATTTTGACCTGTCAATTTTGTTTTAAAACTTGGAACTGCCAACAAAGTTGAGATGGTCCAATATTTACAAAGTTGAAAGCGTCGATATTTACGTTTAGTGAAAATGAAGGGATTACCTTTCAGAATATTGTTAACAGAGTAGTCTATTTCTCATTAAAAAAAAGAAAAATTAGTCCTTAAAAAAATACATATGAAATTGAGAACCTCCTGCTTTTTAAAGTCGGATAAAAATACCTATAAGTTACCTTTTTAATCGGAATACATTTTAAACGAAAACAGGCGTAGACCACTCTTAGTCGTTTGAATTACTAAACATTTCTGCTTAAAATGCAAAGGACATAATATATATATATTGTCCTCCACTCGGCAATTGTTGATCAGGCCAATAACGGTCAACTTTATCATACTTAATGATGCTTTGTTGATCAATATACACAACGTTTTGATCAACATATACCGCGTAAACTACCATTTTAAAACGTTGTAGAAAGGAACGGGTATATTATTGTTATAATAAAGTTCCTAAAAAAGCTCATTCGATTCGTAATGAGTGTCATGACGTCTAGAAAAATGTTTTTAAGGATTATTAACCGCATAAAAAATTGCGATTGTTATTAACAAAATAAGAAAAAGAAAGCAAGGTATTTAGTTTTTCGTTAAAAACTTCTAAAATACTAATATTTAAGGAATTGTTGAAACTAGACACTGAAAAACAAGGAAATTTCCAATGAACAAGTCCTAACTCTTGAAACTATATCACCTAAAATATTTTTTTTTTGTTTTAATTACAATTAAAAAAAAAAAAATTATAGTGTAATCTAGACACTTGTTCGAAAAGAACCATGGAGAAAAAAACATTTCTGTTGATTTTTCAGAAAGTGTAACTTTCTGAAAAATCAACTAGTAGTAGTAGTTGATTTTTCAGAAAGTTAGTAGTAGTAGTCACTATATGTATAACAATCTAACAGTTACTGTATTTATAATTAATTGACGTTTTTGTTTGTGACATTATAAATTAAATTCTACTTACTATATTTGTAACCCTGTAAAATAGCGATAACCACCACCAAAATTTGCACACCTGAGCAAGGTATAAATTAACGCAACTATTATAATAGGTATGTATCAGGCCCTCAGTAGTCAGGATCACTAACCACAAGAGCAAGAAGCCTGGCAATGTTAAAACTTATCGTTTAAAGAAATCCATATATATCGTATAACTCCTCAACGGTTAGAAGTTGGAGGATAATCCTTCGATTTCATATGCATCTATAGACCTTTAGTTGTGTAGTTTCAAGTAATTTAGGTGAACTGATGATAGAAGGTTAAACTTTTCAACAGTTAGGGATTAGAGGATGATTTTAATACTACACGTACATGTAGACGTTAATTTGTATTCTTTTGGAGTTAGAGGCTGATTCTATAAATACCATATATAGAAATAGGAATTTTGGAATTTCTACTCCTAAGCGGGTGAAATAGGGTTTGAAAGTTTGTACGAAAGTTCCTCATTTTTTAAGTTAAAAACATGAATCTTTATTTTTGAGCTACTGATTAAAAATGATTAGACACGTATTTAAGCGTATTCTGCCCCAAATGGGGTGAAATAGGGGTTGAAAGTTTGTATGGTAGTCCGTCATTTTAAGTTAGGAACATGAAACTTTATCTTTAGGCTACTGATTAAAAATAAGTAATTACGTATTTGAGAGTTTCCGGAGATTCTACCCCTAAGGGGTGTAATAGAGGTTCACATTTCGTATATAGACTCTCGAAGTCTCGAAGTAGACTTTTGATTACAAATAAATGAATACTTATATCACAGCATTTATGGTAATGAGCATGATGGGAATTCTACTCCTAAAGGGGTAACATAAAGGTCGAAAGTTTGTGTGATAGTAAGTTTTTTAAGGTATACAAATGAAACTTCATTTAGACCAACAAAGCAGTTAAAAAAAACTTTTTCAAGTAGATAGTTTTAGGAGGGTTTACAAGGCGAAAGTGGCTCCACGTTTAAAAAAAAATCCCAATCAGAATTAATATTGAAATTCTGCTCTGACTACTTCGTGTATACCACGCCGTTGTAAAATATTAGTTTCCATGGCATATGTTAATCAAACGTTGTGTATATTGATCAACAAAGTATCATCAAGTATGAAAAAAGTGATCAACAAAGTAGCATATATGGAAAGAAGACGTTATTAGAGCTGCAATTGCCGAGTCAGTCGAGCTAGAGATTTTGCCGTAGACTTAAGCACAGCGTTGCAAGCCGAATAATACTATAATGCGCCTATAAGACGATACACTGGACACTTCCTTAGAAATAGTAGCAAAAAGGTGGATCAATAATTATTGCATATCTCGGCCTGATCAACAATTGGCTAGTAGAGGACAATATATTTTATATATATATAAATTTTCAAACCCTGTTTCACCCCCTTAGAGGTAGAATATTCAGAAACGCTTAAATACGCGTCTAGTCATTTTTAATCAGTAGCCCAAAGATAAAGTTTCATGTTCTAACTTAAAAAATGACAAACTTCCATGCAATCTTTAAACCCCTATCTCACCCCCTTAGGGGTAAAATATCCAGAAACGCTTAAATACGTATATAGTCATTTTTAATCAGTAGCCCAAAGATAAAGTTTTATGTTCTAACTTAAAGAATGACAAACTTTCATACAATCTTTAAACCCCTATTTCAACCCCTTAGGGGTAGACTATCCAGAATGGCTTAAATACTTTATAACTCATTTTTTTACTTTTGGTAAAGTTAATTAGTACCTAACTATATCTGAATACGTACCTTTTTTGTTTGAAGGCTTCTTAGGCAATTATACGTTACGCATTAATTCGATAATTAATTGTGAAGCAAAGTGGAAACAGTCTACTATAGAAAAGACCCAATCGTGGAGAAGGTGGCCTCTGATTGGTCCGTTTGAATAGGATCAACAATAGCTGGTGTGGATTTGTATAAAAATGATGTAAATAGTTCGTAATTCTGCCAGCAGAGGGGTTGCAATTGTTGATCCAGAGCGGAGCCACATTAGTACGCCGGAATACACATTAGATCAACAAAATCTGCTGCTGATCAACAATCGCCAACAGATCAACAATTAACTGACGCCACGTCGCGTCAGATCAACAAGGGCCGAAAAGAGATATCTATATATATATATATATATATATATATATATATATATATATATATATATATATATATATATATATATATATATATATCTAGACTAGCCGACCCGAACCCACTTCGTTGGGCGTTGACCGCGTTACAAATACTATTATTTTTAACAGATTGTTTTGTTCATTTGTAAAATGATATGCCTATGTCACTCTTGAAGTGTCGCTTGCTGTTAGTAAAAGAATTTTCAGAGTCGGATCAGTACTTCCGAAGATTACCCCCTACAACCATACAAAAAAATAAAAAATTTTACCTCTTTATAATATTAGTATAGATGAAGAAAATTAGTGGTAAATCTTTTTTAATATTTTTATAGCTCCATTTCAATTCTTATGCGCAAGTACACAACAGCATTTTTATAACGAAGCAAAAATTTTCTAGAAATGTACTTGTGTAAGGACAGGCCAATGTCCAGCAGTGGACTGTAAAGGTTATCGAAGTACTTGTGTCTTGTGTGTGCGTCAGGCCAGCCACTACAGCCTTTTAATTAATTATAAAACAGTAAATGACTTTTGCACTATACTTGACACAGTTAGAATATTAGTTATTAAATACAGCACAGTACATTAAAGTTGAATAATCCACTACAAATTTTGTACTCTTTCCCCTATATAAAAAAACTTTGATTACTTTATTTCTAATTTAAAATCATTTTTAGTTAGTACCTACATAACCTTCATTTTCTACGTGGGAGAGCCACGCTTCGGCACGAATGGGCCGGCTCGACCGGAGTGATACCTCGGCCTCACAGAAAACCGATGTGAAATTGCGCTTGCGCTGTGTTTCAGCGAGTGAGTGAGGATACCGGAGGCCCATACCCCAGCCCCTCCCCATATCACTTTCCCCATCCCCTAAAGGTCGGCAACGCACTTGTGACGCCTCTGGTGTTGCGGGTGTCCATGGGCGGCGGTAATCGCTTACCATCAGGTGATGCGTATGCTTGTTTGACCTCTATACCATAAAAAAAACCTGTTATCCAGGATATTGATATTATTTTCCTAGCTGATTTGTATACCTGCCAACGTTAACACGACGATTTTTAAATAAAAAATAACAGATATTACCTTTCTTTATAAAATGTACTTTGTTGCTAAATAGTAAAGCTTTAGGGCAACGACTATTGAGAGCTATAAAATGACGATCGTACTTACGGAAGTAATAAAACGATAGCAATACGTGAAAATGTTAGCGATTGTGGCTCGTATAAAATAACTGTTTAATGACGAGTATTGAGCATCAACAAAGTAGAAGCCTTGTTTCTAGATTGACACCGTTTCATGTTTACTTACTTCAGATCTAATATACTAGTAATGGCGTATCTTAAAAGTCATTACCTATACTAATATAACTACACAAACAAAGTCCTACTTATTACCAAAAAATAATTATTTCATCAATATCTTAAAGATTTATCACATTAATCATCACACTGATATATTAAGGCGAAAGTTAGTAAGTGTGTAGATTTGTTACTTTTTAAAAAAAACAAAAACTACTGGATTTGGATCAAATTTTACAATAGTATAGCTTATACATCAGAGAAACACATAGGCTATTATTTGCCACAATAACCGACTTACACGCGGGTGGAGCCGCGGGCAACAACTAGTCTTAGATATAATTTTGTTTGTCGTGATCCAGTTCGAATTTATACTTTGTTCTACGTTTGTCAGCCATTTAAAGTATTTTGTCATCAATCCTTAGAATCTTTAAAAGAATCGGATATAACAGGATCGCCAAAATTATGTATTTATAAAGCAGAATATCTCACACCAGGCAAAACAAAATACAGTAATTAAAGTGCCGATAAACGTATTTATTTTCAAATTAATACGTGGCCATCACACAATAAGCTTACTTATATGAAAATCAAACGTTCTACCTCTGGTTTCGCAGTAAATTTCACTAGCCAGACAACGTACATAACAGTCAGTACGAGTACATAAAGTGTAGCGAGTTCCACATTAAGTCCAACAAGAAAACATATGACAGCGCCATCTACCGAAGATACACTGTACTACGGCGTAACGTACTGTACAACACTACTAATCCTGAATCGCGCAATAAATGAACTCGCGCTGATTAGCACATATACAACATCTCAACATCAACCGTTGGGCAGCGGCCCGTCAGCCACGATCACCTTGCCTGATCGGAGGAACCTCCCTTTGTATTGGAAGGACATGTGACCCGTTTCTCCACAAATTTTTTGATCCATAATTCTACTTGAAAATATACGTTTAAAGTCAGCTACAGTGTAACGAATTACGCGTTAGCACAATTTGTATCTGCATCATCACAATAAAACGATGCTTAATAAACAAAGTCCACAGTACAAAATTTTACGAGCAGAATTAATCCGCCGGCGCGACAATATGTCCGTCAGTAATTGTGTCAACCATTCGCTTCTCATAATAATAAATTAATTTCGTCATCCTGATTCGGGGTATACAGAATATTAATTTTTTTTGGAGAAATTATCTTTTACAATTTACAATGTTTCTTTATTATTACGTAACTAATATTATTAAACGATAAGTTTTAAAATAATGTAATTAACTTACTTTAAAATGTCGATTACTAGTTAGCTTAGCTAGTTGTTTAACAACACAGCACAAGCGCTCGGACCCCATGAATCTAGCATTTCGACCCCAAACGGTTCAAAATGTAATTACCTACAAATTTTTGGTAGCTAAGCCGTTTGAAACTTTCCTTAGATGCAGCAATAATAGTTCGGATCCCCGGAACAAATTTTACAAGTTATTACTATCAAGCAAAATTTTCGGTTGTGGTAGCTAACAGGGCTAGCAGGGAAAAAATCTTTTTAGGAACAGGATAACGTACCACGCATTTTGTAGGAAAATGTGTCTGTTAAATTGTATCAATATTTAACTTAAACTTTAATTTTCACTTAGTCCACACTAAATTTATGTTGAAGAAAACGCACTCTGTTTATTTGAAGTACCTAAACATTTTAAAGTTAGAAACGACGTTGAACATCTACAAGTCACTACATATATTGTGATAAAGAAACAATACAACCTTTAAGAATAAGTAAATGAATCCAATTTGGAACGATTTCTCGACCATTACTGCAACGATTTGTTGTTACGATTAAGCTCGATTGTATAGATTATGATGTTGACTTTAGCAAACAAAGCATTTCAAGACACCTACATGAACTTTCAACAATAGCATTACTGATTCTACCATAGAAATATTTACAAAGAAAACATGGAGCTTAGGAAATTATGAAATTATTTGTGTAGTACGGAACAATTCGCGATGAATGCGAAAGCGTAATAAGTGTGAAAAGTGCCAGTTATTCTCTTCAGACAATGCTGTTACGTTGTCAGCAGTATCTCGGATATCAGCATGTCAATTTGTATAACGTCAGCATGATTTGAAGTGCAGGGATGATTTTACTATATTAAACCTGACGTCGTTTTACTCGTTATAGGTTCATATTATATTACTTTTGTGGAATATTATTTTTTTAATTAATTTTCGCGTATCTCACACTGACTATCTGTGTATCATGGTAACATTTGAAACAAGTGGTTAATTGATTTTACTTTTTTAAAACAGATGTCTAAAATATTTATTTATTTATTATGAACAAGCCCCTCCTTAGAAAGGAAGTAGTACCTTAGAATTGGGTAACTGATTTTTAAAAAAGTACTATGTGAAACATTAAAAGTACTTTCTCGGATTAACTTCTTAGAAATTATTTTAAAAAGTTACTTTCCATTACTCTTGTACGTCGGAGTTATTTAGATTAACCTAATTTTATGTTTTGCTGAATAAACAAACAGTATACGATATTTTTTGATACTACAGAATACTGTTCAAAAACTATATCTGAATTCTGGGTAGTAAAATAATTTATTTCATTTATTATTATTTTGTACATACATTTCGATAATTAAGTTTTATATATATATTATACATTTCGATAATTAAGTTTTATATAGGAATTATTACTTAGTTGCCTCGATGGTCTCGCGGTTGGCGTGAGCGATTGCTGATCATGAGGTCTCGGGTTCGATTCCCGGGTCGGACCAAATCTTTGTATGATCTACAAATATTTGTTTCGGAGTTTTCTATCTATAATATGTATGTATTTACAAAAGAAAAAGTATATATGTATTTGTATCAGTTGTCTAGTACCCATAACACAAGCTCTGCTTAGCTTGGGACTAGATGGCGTTGTGTGTTTAAATGTCCGAAATATTTATTTATTTATTTACATGTACAAAGGCCGATCTAAATCTGAGTTTCTCTTCAGCGAACTCTTATAATAAATAGAGGATAGAGATCTTCGATCACAAGAGAGATATGTATAAAGGATACTTGATTGGCTTAAAAAACAAAACAGTTGATTTTATGTAATAGGTATATGTAAAAGAAATGTTGTTAACTGAACTTACAGCACAAACCGTAGTTTTAGTATCTAGTTATAATGTACTGTCTTGTTCCCTATGATTTCAATGTTAGGTACGCCAGACAAGTTTTTTTCTAATATAAAATGTTGCCAAGAAAACGTATTGCAAATAAATTATTAGCCAACAATGTTGTGTGCTGAGCATAAAATCGGGCAACGAGTATGTACAGACGATGTGGTCACAGTAGCAGCCATAAAGCTACGCTTCCTTAACACGCGCGTCCAAGTTCCAACACAAGAACAACTGTAATTAGTTTAAGCTAGACCTTATCATCCTTATTATAAAGCTGAGAACAGATAGCTAAAGGTTCAAGTAATATTAGACGCCGTACCATGTAGCGTTTGGTAACAGCGTGCGAAATAAACCATGATAACAAGAAGGTATGTGCTCTTTGGTGTTAAATTTTGTCTTACTTGTATCAAGTGTGTGCGAGAAATGGCTTGTCTCCGAACAACGGTTATAGATTGAGATCAGCTACAATTTCTTGAATTAATCTTTATTGTGTTATTAATTGCTGCCAGTAGCCGCTGCGTGTGCTCAAATTTTACTAATATATATATTCTTGTAGTGTGTTATTTGTGAAAAGATCGAAAGACAAAAATTAATTTTATGTTATCAAGTCACTTTTATTACAAGATACTTTTACTAAGTGGAAATAGTCAGTATTTGTAATTTTATTGTAATATTCTTTCTGAATGAATGTCGACTTTTAATTGGTTAAAATTAAAACAGAAACATGAATAGGTAATAAAACAAAATTAAATTTTGTTACATATATTTGCACTTCTCTCATAATTATAGTTTCATTCCATTACCTCATTTGTATAATATATAAACTTAATATGTATCAAAGGTCTCGGAAGCTTTTCATGGTGTCTCCTAGAGTCCAAGACAACCATAGAATATGTTAGGTTAGAACCTATTCTAATCCACCTATTTTTATGAAGAATTAAAAAAAAAATCTATTTGTTAAAGTTGGGAATGTTTTCTTCTGTAGGAGGCCCAACATGAAGTAGACTCCTTCGAATAAAAAAATATTTTATCAAAATTGGTCTCAATGACTGATTTCTGAGATAACAAATATAAAAAAAAACAATCACAATAACAATATCCTCTTTTTTTAGTCATTTTAAAATAGTAAAAAGGTCAAAAGAGATTAAACGTCAAAAGTTCCAAGTTATGTAATGAAAGTTTCAAGTGGTATAATATAAGGCCTTAAAGTTGGTTGTAATTTATTTAAAAGATAATTATTCTTTGGAACAATTTAACTTTCGTAAAGAGAAAAGATGAACCGTTTAACACTTTGAGGTATATAATAACCATTCTTAGGATCATTACTTGGCGAAATTAATTATCTCTTTTATAAAGTATCAATTTCCATCTAATTCATAGAAAAGAAATTAACCAAATAAAATACTACTGTCCTTTAGATAAAAAAAAACTAAGATTAATATTATTCATATTTGAAATGTACTTAGAAGATCAGCAGTTAGGTGAGACAGAGGGTGTTTTGATGGGTGACTTCTTGATTTTTTTTAATATTATTTACATTAAACACAATTTACTTTTAAACATAGTTACAACGACTAATTAATTTTAACTGTTGTTGTTCTAAATTTATTCAAACGTAATCGTGAGAACAATATTAAGTGAAAATGTTTTTGTTTTTTGTTGGTACGTAAGGCACTACTATATTCCTAGCCTTCTTGTTAACGGTTCCTCACGTACGCTCATAAAACAAAGTAAGCAGGAACAAAGACGTAAATATATATCATTCCTTCATCACCGGGTTAACAGAAAGAAATATCTCATAAAACAGAATCATCTAACAGCTGTTCTTTGATAAAATGTCGTGTTCCGTAAAAGTGACGCGAAATTGCGTTGTTTCGTTCAAACTTATACATGTACGTTTTGAGTGCGAGCTCTCGTACATATGTTTTCGTGAGTGTTGATCTGTGGTCTAAATTATAAGAGAGAGTCAGTTATGATTGTTACGTTGTATGGTTCGTTAGGTAATCATTTATTATTGTAATGCCTTCATAAGACACTTTTACATTTTAACAGAGATGAAAATTTTTTTTTTTTATAATATATAATATTGTCAAAAGTTACTAGTTAAAATGAAAATATAGACTCATATAAAATGTTTAATATAATTCCACGTTAGCAATTAGTAACATTAAGTAATATCCTCTTGTTATTTTCCTTTAATTACATACATGGAACTACTATTTATTTTCGAATTCATATTTTTTTAAGTTATTGCGTTGGATTTCTATTTAGACGGTGAAAATTATGAAATTATACATGAATTATTATACATTATTCTCCAGGCAGAAGATACTTTGTAATTTGATAATTCTGAGTAAATGTTGCTGTTTTGTAATATTATGTGCTACTTTTATAATATGTTAGAAATTGGCGTCTACGACACAGATCTGCATCAAAAAAGTTTAGCTGTTACGAAAATGCCTATGACAGAAGGTGGATACAGGTAAGTAAATATCTGCATAAATATCCCTAAAAATAAGAAAGACTCAAACAATGCGAGTCTTATCTAACACTGCATAATTTGTACCACACTTCTTTCGTACATTTTGTTTCCATTACACTACGACATACCATTTCAGATACGTCTTTATAATAAATATAAAATGTCATTGAAGTGGCAATTTGTTGGCACTCCTAAGAGACTTGTACTTTTTACATTGAATCTAACAACTCCTCTAAAAGTTTAGTAAGGAAGTTAAACTCTTTAAAACCAAACTTTTTTGTTTTTATACCTGTTCGGTTACTGATTTTTTCTATAGACTCCAAGACTTTCTATGCTATAGTATAAAAGTAACTGAAAAGCCTTGATTATTATTCTGTAAGTTTTAGTTTTAAATATATATTCTTTACCTTTATTTATTTAGAGGCTTTTATTATAAAATATATCTACCTAATATTTGCCCCATCGTGGCTTATCCTAAGATGCTAACAATGTTATGATAAGAAATCAAAAATCTCAAATAGATTTAACGCCTTATTTAAAATAGGATTACTTAGAATAGTAATAAAAAGCCCCAAATCGGCTATGTCGTAAACATTTTAAATTAATACACAGTGGTCTCAGTGGTGGAAATTTAATTATTTTTATACTTTTTTAAAACATTTACTTCCTCCTTAATTTTCTTTTACATTTATTTAGTTTCACCTGTCCCGATGTTTATCTGTAAATCTTGCAAGTTAAATTTGATCCACTTCCCGATTTCCGATTGAACTGAAATGTGAAATGTACTTTTAGTTCTGACAACAATGCAATTATACTTTTACTTTCGCATAAATAAAAAAATGTTTACTCTTTTAGACAGACAAAAATTTTAGAAATTTATTTTTCGAGTAAGTACCTACCGTATATTTGTTCGTTCATTTAGTGAAAATCTATTAATAAGAAATTGCATACAGACATTCAATTTTATTTACATATATAGATGTACATTTCCTATACATAGCTCTAATATATTCCCACACCAATGACAACTGTAATAAGACTATCTTTTATTGTCTTATTTATAACCTCTCACAATAAGATGTGGTAGGGTCACAAAAGTTTAAGGTCGTGCAATTTATTTCACGTTCTTATAGTAAATTCTTTGCTTAGTTTACATACAGTCTTAGAAAACAACCAACACGTATACAATATGAGTAGTTTTATGTCATACTAGCTGTTCCCGCGGTGTCACTCGCAGTTGTTGCAATTGTGTTATTTTACCTGTACAACAGTTCAGCTATCTGTCAGTGAAAGTCCCGTTAAATTGTTCCAGCGGTTGAAGAGATTAGCCGGAATAGACAGACAGTATTTTTTTTTCAATCATATTTTGTGGGATTTTCAAATTGTTGTCTTTGTGTTTTTTGCGTCTGTATCGTATTTGTATGTAAAGATTCTCATGAAAGTTGATATATTTCTAGTTTTTGAGTTGTATTTAAAAAAAATATTCACGAAATTAACAGAACTTACGCAAAATATACGACAATATAATATACATTTGCAATTCTCTCGTGACACCTAATATGCTAATGCTAATGGCAGTTACTATTCCTAGAAGTTTAAGGTTGTGAGGCTTATAGATTTTGTATTTGCCTACGAATTCCTTCTGAAATTTATGATATTTATTCTGGAGTCATATTTTTATAAATTATCACATTGATTAGTTCTGCGCCTTTCGTTTTTTTGAGTTATTTTTTTTACCTATTTTTGGATATTGCTTTCAACTTTGTTTTAACAATACATCAATTTAAATTTATTTTTTGTTAGATATAAATTAAAAAAAAATTTTGGAAGAGAATGATTTATAGCTCAGAGTTTGATTTTATGTCAAACGATTTTAGGAATAAATTATTTCACTCTTAACTAGTAGTAGTACTCTAATATTAAAAATAAGTAGCCCTTGTTTAGATTCGCAGTATTATTAATCGTATACTATTTTAAAATTCACTTTAGTTAGATTAATACGGTATTAATGAAATATAATAGTCCAAAAATATCAAAACCATTTTTTCTATTTTGAAGTTGAAATTTAATAGTCAGCGCCCCAAATCTTTTTCGAAAACATTTTATACATGTTTTTGAAGTGAAATAAATATAACACTTTAAATCTTTAATGACACAGTCTCTGGAGGCTTCGGCAACATTATCCGCGGCTCTTGTTTCTTGATTTACAAGAGGCAAGTACCAATTCACCAACCTGCGTTAGGTGGTCGTATGATGGGCACAATTCCAAACCATCGTTCTATGCCACGACTGTATGTGAGTATCTTTTGGCTCAAAACCCTTTGTCCACTGTATGATTTATTTAGTTTGATTACTACGAAACCGCTTTGTAAACGAGGTCTCCAAAAACTTATAAAAACTGAAAGTTTAATTCACTTATTAACTTTTTAACTCAGAATGTATATAATATACAAAATTTAAGCCTCAAAAGTAATGTTTTATTATCTTAAAAATTTAATAGCGCTATAATCACGTAGTCTTAGTGAAAATCTCATACGATAATATTTAAATTTCATAAAGAGTTTCAATGCTCAGATAATGGTGTTTATTCAAACCAATGTGTATTTAAAGTGGAGCTGGTGGTAACGTATCTGTAGATAAAGTTATCAGTAAATAAAACATGACATTAGTTGTGATAGTCGACACTTTGAAGCTTAAGTGCTCCGTGATTGAGCTTCCATGTAAGATAATGAACGTAAAAAACGATAGATGTGTTTTGTATAGATAGTTATCGGTTTAGTGACAGCTACAAAAACAGTCATAGATTTGTGAACTCTTTCTCAACTTAAAATTTGACATATTAATAAACAGTGAAATGGTATTGCTACTAATAGTTTTAGTTAGTCATAAATATGGTGTAAAACTAATGATCAAAAACTATATTTTTTTATTCGTTACTAGAAATTCATAAACCAATTATCCTTTAGAATAAAATCCTTCCTCTTAGCTCACAATAAAAAAATACCAAAGAAAATAAAAACGTGCATCTCGGAACGCCCGACGGAAGTGATAACTTAAACTAAACTAAGTTGAACTAGCCTACCGCTGCCATATGCGAAAAATACAGTCGAATTGAGAACCTCCTGCTTTTTGAAATCGGTTAAAAAATAGCAGCTACCAAAATGTTAAGTTTGTAGCTCTATTGTATGTATTTTCGGGTTTCGGTTTCGGTCCTGCGTTGATGAATCAGTGATTCGGAGCAAGTAATTTTCTATCCTAGATAAATTTATCGTTACTAAAGTTGTAATTAGTTAATGCTTATAAAGACATAAGCTATATATATACAGATGAATTCCTTCTTTTATACTACATAAAGTTTTATACAGATATGTTATATTTATCACGTACATGACGGAATTAATGATCACAAGAGTATGTTAATTACCTTTTAGGTGTTAGAAAGCAGTCAGTGTCTACGTTTAGTGCAATCTGGTCGAAACATTTCAATATCATATCTCGCGGTTGGCGTGTGCGACTGCTGATCATGAGGTCTCGGGTTCGATTCCCGGGTCGGACCAAATGTTTGTATGATCTACAAATGTTTGTTTCGGAGTTTGGGTGTTTTCTATGTATAACATGTATGTATTTAGCAAAAAAAAAGTATATGTGTATTTGTATCAGTTGTCGAGTACCCATAACACAAGCTCTGCTTAGCTTGGGACTAGATGGCTTTGTGTGATAGATGTCCGAAAAAATATAAAATATATATATAAACTACATAACGAAATATGAAAGTAAAAAGGTTAATTAATTTAGGTTAATTAATAACTTTTTTTTTCTTTACTAGCTGAACCCCGCGGTGTTAACCGCGGTTATAGTCACACCGCGAGTAACGCCGCGGGACAAAGTTAGTCTAAAAAAATGCCTAAGTTACTCCCTGGATCATCAGCTACCTGCCAGTGAAAGTCCCGTCCAAATCTGTCCAGCCGTTCCAGAGATTACCCGGAACAAACAAACAGACAGACAGACAAAAATTTTTTTAAATACCTTTTGGTAGCATATTACCCTGCATACATACATACGCATTTAGTAAAAAGCGGTTACTTTAATGTTACAAACAGTCACTCCAATTTTATTTACTTGTATAAATGATTAAATGTTTGACACACTAACAAACTGTGTGTATGAGAAGTCATTCTTGGTTTACGCACACTAAGATACAGTATGTAAGAAAAGTAATTCTTGGTTTACGCAGCTTTCATTATGCGCTGTTGCTAGCGAGCATTTTATTAACTTGATTTGTTTGACTATTTTTATGTCAACGGTCATTGTACGAGGAGATTTATTTTCGTAGATTATAACCGCGTAAATCTTTATAATTTTGAACGGGGCAACGATTACGTGTAGACCTTGAAAGTGATTAAAAGCACATGTAGACAGCCTTTCTCTAACGCAATTTTATTGCAGTCATATAGCGTTTTAATGCGCACATTTAAGACTCTTTGGCTTTGATTCGTTTACCAATGTTTTTGTTATGGAAAATTTTGAAAATTTTTAATCATCCTTAAATCCTGTAAACGATCATAAACAACGTGGGTAATCAAACTATATTTAGACGTCGACAGCAACATAGTCAAGTTAATTCAGCAGTTTCAAAATTGATATGAAAATTTATTCGACAGCTTGATACTTGATTCCACGAAATTCGCATCAGTAAATTCAAAGTATAAACGAATAAAATATATCGATGAAATCAATAAAATTTAATTGCATCTAAGGAAATATAACGATTGATAACTTCCGTAGTTGGTCGTCAAAATATTTAAAACATCAATTACGACATTCTGTGGTAATGATGAAAATTAAACCTCAAAATTGGTGATTTTTAACCGACCGACCGACCGAAAAAGGAGGAGGTTATCAATTCGACTGTATTTTTTATTTTTTTCTTATTTTTGTTACCTCATAACTTTCGACTGGGTGAGCCGATTTTGGTGATTCTTTTTTTATTTGAAGCAGGCGCTTTTCGTGTGGTCCTATTTAAATTTGGTTCAGTTTAAATAAATAAATAAATAAATATTTCGGACATCTATCACACAACGACATCTAGTCCCAAGCTAAGCAGAGCTTGTATTATGGGTACTAGACAACTGATACAAATACTTATATACTTTTTTTTTGTAAATACATACATATTATACATAGAAAACACCCAAACTCCGAAACAAATATTTGTAGATCATACAAACATTGGGTCCGACCCGATATCGAACCCGAGACCTCACCATCAGCAGTCGCATACGCCAACCGCAAGACCAACGAGGCAGTTAAAGTTCTTGAAGTCCTTTTCTATTTTGTTTAAATTTGAAATTATACTGAGATATGATATTTCAATTTTAATATTTTTATGTTTTACGTGTTCTTACAGATTAAGAATACCTCTGATATATTAAGTTAACCTCTGTTTAATCCCGTGAGTAAGCTGAATAAGGAAGCAAAAAACGCGGTTCTAAGGAACTGCTAAAACAAGATAGAAATGAAAGCAGCGGAATCGATGTAAAAATATTACTTTGCTGATTTTTTGTGGAAAGACTTTTATTTTAAGAGTCGGATATCAGAATTGTAAGCACAGCTTTTTCAGAAAGTATTGTTATTATTCCTCATACGATGTTCCAGCTAGAATTTTCAAACAATAGGTGTTGCAATTTAAACACATTTATTAAAAAATCAGAATTAATGATTACAGCTACATGGAAATGCACTTGGTTATGAAACATTTTTAATATCCTATCTATACATAATTCGCATTAAAAGAGAATT
The DNA here is from genome assembly GCA_905220595.1 of Spilosoma lubricipeda. NCBI lineage: Eukaryota > Metazoa > Arthropoda > Insecta > Lepidoptera > Erebidae > Spilosoma > Spilosoma lubricipeda. The sequence continues at coordinate 13,356,080 of HG992290.1, read as the reverse complement.
TATGCTAGGTTTCATAAACATTTATAAAACAACAACATTCTAAAAATATTTCCTGCACTTTTATGTTGCATCATTGAAATATTCATTCTAAAGATTTTTTTGAACAAATATTTAATTTACTAAAATGCATTTATGAGTGAATATTGGTCAACGAAAAGTCTCAAACGGTAATAACATTTTTTAACCGTTTGGGGTAGAGACGCTAGGTTTATGGGGTCCGAGTGCTCGCGCTATGTTTAAACAACTAGCTAAGCAACTGTATGACGCTTCTCGCGACCAGAAAGCCGGCATTTTTCTGGCACAGGAAATCAGCATTGTCATTCAACGTGGTAATGCCACCATTCTTTTAGGAACGCTACCAGTAGGCGAAGATGAGTAGAGGTTGTGGAGTTTTTTGACGCTTGTATGTAAATAGTGATACTCTTCTTTTTAATTAAGGTCATGTACGAATTTGAGTGAATTAAATTTACATTGAATGTAATCCGACTTCAGAGGGTCCTTAATGTTTATTAGAAATATTTATGTGGTGGTCATGTGAGTGTGCATTTAGTTTCTTTATTGGCTTTTTGTTTAAGTCCAGTTAATCGTTTAGTATCTTAGAACATCATATACATGGAGAGGCAGCTGAACAGGTGGAAAGCGTGATCGGAGTAGAGAGAGAGAGAGAGAGAAATAGATTTTGGTTAGAGTCTGTCTCTTTCACACAAGCTTCTGATTGATGGGCGCACATACCAATTTGCATGACTGATTTGGCGGGAAATACACCAACCAATCAGCTGCAACCGTTCAGCTGCCCCTCTAAGTATATGTGTCGCTTATGTCTTGTCAATGTGTCAAATTAAGCAAGATACACGTATAATGCTTTTTCAATTTCTATCTTTATAATTATTAAAATTAATTTTATTTTTTATTTTTATGTATAGACCTACCAAAGTAAAACTCTACTACTCATTGCGAATGCAAGCAATGCGGCATGCTGACCCACAACATGGCAGCCTAGTGATGCTTCTACATCTACATACATTTGTACATTTTCACAGAGCAGACGAATAAAAAAAAGTACTAAAGTGTCGGTATTCATGGAAAAACTACAAGCCAAACTTGAATAACCAAACTGCTATCTATAAAGAAACAAAAAGCTTATACTAAAACCATAATAATACACGTGAAATGTGCGGGAAGTCTAATCAAAAATCATTCATGTGATGTGTGAAAGTTCGGCCCGAACTGGCTCTGACACGTTTCACGACGACCACGGCAATCAAAGTTGTAATTAGCAAACTAGTGAAACAGCAAATTAAACGTCCTTTCATGTGACAAATTTACGTGAGTCTAGCAGGAACTGTATTTTCCGACTTTGTTGAGGCCTTATTTTATTCGTTTGTTGTTTCATTCAGCAATGAAATGTAATGTAGTAATCCTTTCCTTAAACTCCCTTACAATAGAAGAAGAAATACCCCTTACAATCCCAGATGAACACGAAATTTCAAATGTCATTGCCCATGCGACTCTCTAATGAATACTTTAATATACCATCACTCCTCGTTACTTGAATGTAAAATGAACAAGAAAAATTGTACCAGCTTGAAGAAAGCCCTATGCAATTCTAGGCTGCATTAAAAACAGTTACCTAAATCGTACGAAATTAAGATTCTGGACTTCTTTTCTACGGTCACGCTGTTTTGTTTTTACGTTGTACACAATGATATGAATATTATATTCTAGAGAATTGTATTTTCTTTCATTACGTTTATTATGGAGATATCCAGATAGGATATGCTTAAACCTTAACTCTAAGCTTGGTTGTGAATAGTAAACGTAATAAATATCAAAATGGTAAATAATCTAAATAACTATTTTGCATTGGTAACAATGAGTACCTAATACACATTTGTAAGTAATATTTAAGATGCAGTTTAAATTTTGTTACATTCTATTTACTGCCTTTTATTCATTCACAAGTGTTTTTCTACTTTTTAAATTATTATACTTTATTTTTCGATTAATACAGTTTTATATGCCATGAATTATATGTAAAGTCAATTGTTTTTATTAGAGTATGAATGTTAAATAACTGTTAACTAATTTCTTTCAAAAGTAGTATCGTATAGTGTGTTACCTTACGTTAACTACTATTTACGTAAGGTGCGGTTTTGTCACAAATCTAAAATCATATAAAATAAATCCAATATAAATATTTTGTGATTATATCATTGAATGAAAAACATTTATAACTTTGACTCATCTGAAATTCAAACTTGTTTACAGCTTTAACAAATAACTTTCAAACAATTTAATACATCCGCTCTCTCTAACTGTAACACCAACGGACTTTGCTTAATATATAATTTCAAGACTGCACAGCTGTATCAAATTAATAACAAAAGAAAACTAGAGCAGTACACAACTATTTTAACCTATTTATTTGATTCCCACGACTCTAAAGATGATTAAGGAGCCTTGTGTTTTGAAAAGACTAAAAGCTCTTAACAAGTTCAGCGCGAAATAAAACTTATTAAATTGATACAATAAATTGTCGCTTGTCAGACGGTATAACGTACTCATACTTCATGAAAACTAACTTCAGTATGAAATATTGCTATTATAATATGCCAGATAATGCATTTTTACTGCAAATTTTGCGAGGAAGTATGCATGGTGAGGTTTAATATGTCTACTTGTCAATGTTTGCTCTGGTCCATTGCTCGTCAGTTGAGTGTTCACAGTTTTAAATTTATCATTTAATTTCATCGGATATACTGGATAGGTCGAACTTTTGTTGTTTATACAATATTTACATATCTTTTTGTAACACTTGCCACCATTTCTATATTATTTCATTTTTTAACTGTCAATATTTAATTTTCTTCTACACGACATTTTCTACACATGACATGTTTTCGAGCATCCACTATTTCTTTTCTTTTCTTTAAGCATTACCTAGCAAATAAATATTGCTTAAAATAAGAATATAACTTCTTTAAAAAAAAAACACTGGATCTAAGTCGTATTACATGTGCCTGTTTTCTAGAAACGAATTATAACTGTATATACGCTAAGCAACTGACGCTTCTCATGGCCAGGCCTTTTTGATTAGGTAAAGAGAATTAGCATTGCTATTCAACGTGGCAATGCAGCCAGTATTTTGAGAACAGGCGTAGGTAGAAGTAGGTGATAATGTGGAGGAAGTTTTTGACGCTTGTATGAAATATTGTACTTATTTTCATTTTCATTGTTATTTCTACATTATAATTTGTTTTATTCACGTAAAGACATAATAGGGAGGTCACTACAAGCTCACTGTCGACACTGGGAAAGGGGTTGAAGGATTGGGTGTTGAAGATTAAAAATGAAAAATTATACTACCACATTATATTTGAAAGTTAAACTTTTTTTACAATTTCTCGGTGAGATCTTTTAGAAATGCAAGATTTATTACAGTATGCACCTATGATAAAGGTCAACAAACAAACAAAAGTACATATGTTGGCCTGAAACTTTACTGTTAAAGTTGCGTTAAAGTTAAGTTAAGTTAAAGTAAAGTCATTACCGATAAAACAGTTTGAAGCTCTATCATGGAAATAAATTTTCAGAAATAGTATTTGACCACACGAGTTTCGATCAACTCATGCGGTTAAGCAATAATTCGGTGTCGAAAATTGGAAATTGGAATTCGTCCTACTTCATAGAACGATGGCGTATTAGTCATTTTAGTCTCGAGTTTTGTGTTGCGGTAAGCTATTTAACGGTTAATCGAACTTTGAACATTAATCGGTACACAGTAGCTTTATGGCTGGAATACTAATTACCATGTATTGTAGGTTTCCAGACTAATGGAGTGGTTTACTAGTTTGACAGAAATGCAATATCTACCCATTATCTATATGTGAAACAAAAACCCCATTTTTACATCCGGACCAACTTGAAACACACCCTTTTTATACCGTATGGAAACCCTCTCGGGTCGTCACGCCACCGGGGTTTACGGCAGGGCGGTTTGTCGGAATCGAACCGACTAAAACCACATGGTATGCCACTCTGCGCCTGAGACGGGAGGGATCCGGGAACTGCTGTTATTAATACATCTGGTCCCTCCCAGCGCCTGACCGCACTTAAGCGGGCACCGTCTGCTGATAAACTCTCTAATTAGGCGACGTACGGTACACGTGAAACGTCACACCCTCGTGGGTGGCCACTAAAACGGATGAAGAGGAAAACCCGTCTAAACCATCCACGGCCACACTCAGGGCGGCATGAGGCGCTGATAGGTGCGCCTCCAGCGCCCGGTTCAAACTTGAAACATACCATAGGGTTTGTTTGATATAGATCAAGGGTAGGGTTGATATAGATCAACCTTGGATAGTTCGGTATAGCAAGCCAAACCTCAGTTGTAATTAGATGTTTATGTTTGTCAGTGTATTATTCAAGGCCATTACAGGCCTCAGGTATCCTCACTCGCTCGGTGAAACACAGCGCGAGCGCTGTTTCACACCGGTTTTCTGTGAGGTCGAACCGGCTCATTCATGCCGAAGCGTGGCTCTCCCACAGTAGATTTGTTTCGAAGTTTGGATGTTTTCTATATATAAGATGCATGTATTTACAAAAAAAAAGGATATATGTATGTTTATCAATTGCCTTGTACCCAAAACACAAGCTTTGCTTAGCTTGGCACTAGATGGCGTTGTGTTAAATCTCCAAAATTTTTATTAATTATGTGTGTGGGTCGACTCACCTCGCCATGTCTCGGAGTGCACGCCAAGCTGTAGAGTGTAGATAGATCCCGGATGCGGTTCAAAAATCTTTGCCAATCGTTCCTAATCTTTGCAAATCCCGTAAATAGTCCAAAAACAGTATTTCTTTAGAATTTCGATATTGCTTAGTACTTAGGTAACAGAGTACAGAGTAACGTAGTAGACTTTACAAAATTTCACATTTAATTTGCCAGCCGTAAAGAGAACAACATATGGCCCATTCGCCTAAAAAAATATTCACGAGACCTACTTGAATTGATTGACAAAGTCTGTATTTCCAAAACTAGTTGTACCATTTCACGCCTGTGTTTCTACCGCATTCGATATTCTAAAATTAAAGTCTGAAATAAACCTCTGACTTCTATTCTCCATTACATAATTCAAATATGGAGTGCTGAACAGGACTGAAGCAATTGTTGTGTGTTTTATAACCTACTTTTATCCAGCTTTTATCCGCGGTTTCGCTCGCATTTAATAAAATGTAACCTATGTTACTTCTAATACCTCCAACAATATATGTACAAAGTTTCATGATGATCGGTGAAGTAGTTATATTCACATTTATTATTACATTTATTTTGTAGTAATATATACATATTATAGCAATTGTTACCCGACTAGGGCAATGCCAAAGGAGGGTTATGATTTTGATAAGCTATGTATGTATGTTCATTTGTTCCCTCATAGCTCCTCAACTACTAATTAGAACTAGGCAAATGAGGTATCGTTAGAAGCGTATTGGTCGTCCGCTGGTTAAAGACTATATGACGTGTCACGGCACCTTATGTGGCACCCTCTAGGAGTCATAAAGTACTGTTTAAAACAATAAATTTGAGATAAATATGCCTTGTTTGCTATCATCGGAAAGGGCCTTTTTTGGTAACATTTTCAAATATATATATATACATTTTTAGCATTTGCTCGTGATTTTGTCCGTATTTATTCGATAATTGTGACATTTATATTATAACGGCATCGAAACAGTTTAAATAAAAAAAGTAATAACTAAAACCCAACTATGACGAAAAACGACATTGAAAAAGTATGAAACAAGTTGGAAAAGCCGTAGTCACAACTTACATAGAAACGTAACATAACAATTGACGCGTCACTTACATATCATCAACTATCTGGAAGATCGTTCCAGCTGTTTCAGAGAGCGACAACAGACAGATAAAATTTTAGATAATTGATTTCTGTAAGTACCATGTGTACATTCATATGCATTTGGTGAAAAGCTGTTAATTTCAAATTACAAACAGACACTTCAATTTGTTTTACTTGTATTTTATTATTTTAAAATTAAATAATAATAATAGCCTTTATTCCAAGCAGTACATATTTATAATTAAATTATCTACTAACTAAACTATTTTACATTACATATTATATTCTTTCCTCATGTTTCAAGACTGAGCCGTTGTTTTGCCATAAAAATAAATATTTAGGGGTGGGTCACCCTTAACATTTAGGGGTATGAAAAATAGATGTAGGCTGATTCTAAGATGTACCTGATATGTACACAAAATTTCATAAAAATCAGTCCAGCCGTTTCGGAGAAGTTTGATAACAAACACCGCGACACGAGAATTTTATATATTGGGTTAATGTTCTAAGAATATTCAGTTTTAAGCTTTTAATAATCATTCAACATAAGTATTATGGACAACCTTTATACTAAAAAGCTAACTACTTTTAGTAAAAACTTAAGATAAATTTCACATGAAAATTTACATATTATGTTAATAATGTGTGATTTTCTGATCTTACCTCGCTTCGCTACCGGTTTTTAAAACAGTGTTTAAATTCACAATAAATACACAGTAAACGCTATTGGATACCAAAATATTTTATTATTTAGGGAAACGCCACAGTTCTCTGTTACAATAACATGGCAATATGAAAAGGGACATTAAGATTAAGTAACGCTTACAATACAATCAAAGTGCCGAAGCATTGACTGTAGCTAACCAAATAGCATTAAAATGACCTGTTTTGACAGGTAGACATCTTGGCACACTGACCCATGGGTCGCGTACATCGCTTAATATCTTGCGTATGTTTTCTATTCTTTTCACGTCTTGACAAGTTACGTCAATATTTACTTACGATTTTTTCTATTCACCGGTTTACACTACAAAGAAATGAAAAGGAAAAGAAACTCGGATAACAAAACACGATATCATTTAAAAGATCAAGTCATATCTCAACAAAGGGGGAAGATTAAACCTACCTATTAAGTTTCAAATAATCCTTTAAAAATAAAACAAAAGAAAGCCATCCTTACACCGACTAGAAACTTTTTCAATATCTGCCTCGACAACAATGGCCGACGCCTTTTTTCTCTCTCCACTAGGGAATAAATTTAGTATCAAATTTCTCCCCGGATAACCGTAACAATTTATCTGCAGGCTTAAACCGGATCGAATTTATTTACGAAGGAATGGAAACGAATCGGGACTTAGGGAAAATAAAATCAAGTAGTGCACTTTTCTGTTCCGTTGTACCAACATGAACGCAACATACGCACACTGTTAGCGATAGTACGGAAATACTCTGTGTGTAACGTCCCATATTCTGGCTCATCTCGTCGGCTCGTGCCGTTTTTGGGCGAAATGGTGTCGTCTACCGTTCGAGCGAAAGTCGATTTTCGTAGTGTGTGGACGCCGCTTTGGAAGGGCGGCCGTCGCGTAAGCTACGGGCCACGTGCACCTCGACTGCTTGCGCTTAGTTCTTCACGAACTGTGTGGGAGGCTAGTCCGCTACATGAATATAATGTTTCTTGGATGTCATGCGCTAAGCGTTCGCCGCGAAAAAGCGTAATTCGCTTGCGCCCAGCAGTGATGCGTGTGTGAGTGTTGTCGCTCCACGTGATTTTGACAGTCGAATCGTTTAGAAAAGCCGGCTAATTTTTTTCGTCAACAGTACGATGTGCGCGAACTAACGCGACAGGGAAAGTGTTTTTGATAACAGTTTGTGTGATAAACGACCAATATATAGAGATGTTGTAAGATCAAAACGGGGCATTGAGTATGATTATAAAAAGATACTTGGCCCAATTTCAGTCGGCTATGGAGAAATTTCGGTAAGTTTTCAATAAGATTTTAGAATAAGGATCAGAATCTTGATTTAATTTTAGGTAGAAGTAGATTGCAAATTAATTTTGTTTCATTTATTTCCTCAGATATTGTACTAAATAAGGTCAATTGAAATTCGATAAATAAAACATTGTTTGTGATGACTGGGAGAAATTACACCCATTATTTGAATGTCTAACGACTCGTATCTTAGCGACAGCTTATAAATGGTGAAAGAACATTCACTGATATGAAATTTATGATCCTTTGTAATGCTAAGAGGAACTTACTTATTTAATATTATTCATCATTTTAAGTTTTGACATTAATTGTGTTGCCATATCCTTTGGGTTTAAAGGCTCTACATGGGTTGGTCTGCGTCAAATTATTTCATTGTTTATGTATAACGTTACTTCTGCGCATGCTCGTAACTATGTAAACAAACTATATATGAAGCTACGTAACAGGGTGTAGAGGGTAGATGAATATTTATGTGTTGCTAGGATAGTGTTGCCATTAGAAATTTTGTTCAACGTTAACTTTTTTTTTTAAGGAATAATGGCCGACTATTTTTGTATTATGTGTCAGTGTTAGAATGACTAGCTTGTTAGCTGTGAGATCATCTTTTGTCTTATATTAAGACTAAGTCTCTGAACCTAGTCGTTGTATTTATGTGGTTTTTAGATGTTGAGTTTATGCTTTGTCTGGTTTAGATCTTTGTCTATATGTATTTTCTTTACAAATTCATTACAATAGCAAGCTTTGTGAAGTTGTTTTTTTAGTTAATTTAGATTTAGAACAAGTAGAAAAGACTGAGTTATGAGTTATTTTGTATTGTATGTTTTTCTGTATGTTGAGCTATATTACAATGAACCCACATTATGTTTTAATATATCATTATAGTTATTCCTAAAAAAGGTTCAAACTTATGCTGTCTTGGTATTCAGGAACCCAGATAATCTATATCTATACAAATAAATAAAATTGGAGGGTCTGTTTGTAATATTAAAATAACCTCTTTTTACTAAATGCATATGTATGTATACACGGTACATATACGAAAAATGTAGTTAAATTTTTTTTTGTCTGTCTGTCTGTCTGTTTGTTCCGGGTAATCTCTGGAACGGCTGGACGGATTTTGACGGGACTTTCACTGGCAGGTAGCTCATGATCCGGGGAGTAAATTAGGCTACTTTTTTAGACTAACTTTGTCGCGCGGCGTTACTCGCGGTACAACAATAACCGCGGGTAACACCGCGGGGTTCAGCTAGTCAGAGATATAAATCACAAAAGGTTTTTTTTACATTATTTACAAACACTAAAATGTATACAATTTTTTTGCATACTCTTCACAGGGACAGTATTCTTTTCTAGTTGGATAGCTCTTATTCGAGCAGAAACTTGCTGTGTACTTACTCCTGAAAGTAATACAAATCAATAATATATGTTACATACTAGCTTATGCGCGCGGCTCGGCCCACATGTTTACCGGTTATCGCCGCGATGAGTAGCCTATATCCTTCCTCAAGAACCATAGAATCTCCATACCAAATTTCATCGAAATCGGTGTAGCGGTTTGACCGTGAAAGCAGGACTGACATATAGACAAACAGAGTAACTTTCGAATTTATAATTTAGGTATGGAGGTATGTATTGACCAGTGTATACTAATCAATCACGATTATCAAGTTCATCACCCCATATAGTATCCGTTTATAGTGCAGCTTGGCTACACGCCTAATAATAGACACAGCTAATAAAATAGGCGTTAGTTGTCGCCTAACGACAGGTGAATAAAACACTGCAGTTAACTGTAGCCTAAGGTCCACAATAAACGTGTAAAAAGCCACTAGATCTTAGTACATAATTCAGAAATCATAGAAGATAAATAATAAACTAATACAGATATTTAGTACAGTAGGTTCTTATTGGAATCCTAAGATTTGAATCAATTATAAAATGTTATTATTATTTTGTGTTCAAAGAATCGTCCATGTGGTTTTTCATTACAATTTACGTAATTCAACTGCGATCAAAGCAGTTCTTTAATCATCACTAATGTAAATTTAAATTGAAAATGTTACATCAGAAATTTGTTTTATTTCTATTTTTTCACAAAATATTAAAAGATTTTGTTCTTCATAACGTTAGGAATACGGTTATTTCAGCATGGTGCTGCGTAAACAGATTAATAGAAATAGATATAACTTATACTCATCTAATATTAGTAAAAATAACTTGATATATTTTTCTTTTCATCTTCAAATTAACTAGAAGCTGCATCATGGTGCTTAAAATTCAAATAAACATATTCATGAATTTCTTAATAGGTACTTACTCTTTAGTATAGCTAAATTACAATCAGACAGAACAAATTATCATTCTCATGATAAGGGAATTATTACTTAATAGGAACCAAAACTACGACATTTAGTTCCGTATCCAGAAACACTTACCACTAGACCAAGATACAACAACTTACAGAAATACAGACCACACGAGTCGATAAGATTTTGCACAGATACGAAACCACGAGTAATAAATCACTTGTTTTTATTTTACATCCAAGACATTTTTAGCTTTGCCTTTGTTTGCTCGATTTAGAATTAAAAAAATAAATGGGTTTTGTAATTAACAACATACATTTCATTCTTCCCATTTATTGGTTATCACCTGATACGGAGAAATCAAAAGGAAAGGTAATGATTTTGGCACTCGATATGTAAGTTTTACATGTTCCACCGTAGCACCTAAACTACTGAACTGATTTTGTTAATGGTCAGTAGATTCGTAATTATGGCTCAGGTATCTTCTTGGTATGGCTTCTTGTTTCGTCCTTTTTTAGGTCCCTGCATAAAACGGGAACCTTTTACTAAGATTCGCTGTCCAGTCGTCTGTCTGTCCGTCCATCTGTCACCAGGCGGTGACAGACAGTTGAAATTTTCAGAGATGATGTATTACTGTTACCGCTGTAACAACAAATGCTAAAAAACAGAAAAAGATAATTCATATTTATGTTGCTTCGAAACAACAGACATGATTTATTTACTGTTTTTATAAATCCAGCCAGTTAAATCCGACTCGTACTTGGCTGGCTTTTTTACGTAGTCGTAACTTTTTAAACTTTTTTTTTCTTTAGTCGGTATAGAACGTGAGAAAATTATTAATCGAAAAACATGAAAGTTCCTCAAAAACTTTCGTATTTATATTATAAAAAACTACCTACCGAATACGGAACTTAAATACAAACAAATATACTAATAATACCATAAATAATGATGCACAACTTTCATTCATTTTCTACTGGCAGTTGATCGACCGGTAGCGGGTTCATTATTTAAACTCTTAACAACTTACACCTGTTACTCACACAGTTTTCACTCCTCATAAAGTAATCCAGAATGATGCATTATTTATAGTTTTTTTTATACCAGCTTTTGCTCTTATTGTACCAGTTTCAAGAACTTAATCCTAATTAATAAAGTCTACGTTGAAATACTTTCCTTATGTTTAGAAACCGTTAAATTTATACGACACTATTAATTTGCTTTACTTTTCTATTTTCAGCTAATATCTACACAAAGAACTAATAAAACACGAGCAGTAAAACGCTAATCACAAAGATTTCTATTTTTTCTGATTTATCTCATGAATTGATAACAAGTTATTTCAGTACATTCTATGCATTTTTTTTTTGTAAGAGGCATTGTTTCTAAACCAGATTAAGGTTGGCTTTCCTAGTCTATTATGATACGAGTAGTTAAAGCAGTCAAAAAGTCCGTCAACTGTCTTTCTGCAGAATTTCGATACCGCTTAGTATTTAACATATATGTACATACTGACTGCTTTGATAGCATGTATAGACTCTGAGAACGCTGGTAGCGGCACATTTGCCACCTGCAAATATTCTCACGACAGTAATGTCTATGTCTGGTATCACAAAGAAGGTAGTACGAAATAATTCTCCTATTATTATCTTTTGCTATGTAAGTTATAGTTTTTGTCTATAACATATCTATCTATAAAAATTATTAAAATTGGAGTGTCCGCTTTTTAGTAAATGCATATGTATGTATACACGGTACAAATACCAAAATAACATGTTTTGTCTGTCTGTCTGTTTGTTCCGGCTAATCTCTGGAACTGCTGGATTGATTATGACGGTATTTTCACTGATAGGTAGCTGATGACATAAAGAGTAACTTGGGTTACTTTTTTAAACTAACTTTTGTCCCGCGGCGGTACTCGCGGTACAACAATAACCGCGGGTAACACCACGGGGTTCAGCTAGTCTATCTATAAAAGTTATTAAAATTGGAGTGACCGCTTTTTACTAAATGCATATATATGTATACATGTATTATACTAAAATAACAATTTTTGACTGGACTTTCACTGGCAAGTAGCTGATGATCCGGGGAGTAACTTAGGCTACTTTTTTTAGACTAACTTTCCCCCGCGGCGTTACTCGCGGTACAACAATAACCGCGGGTAACACCGCGGGATTCAGCTAGTTTAAAATAAAACATAACTAAATTAACTCGCATCTGATTACTTTATGTATAACACGATGATATATGATAAGGCTTTACGATTTGAAAACATTGAAATAATGAGGGGCAAATAAAAACATTTTATTTCACTTCACTTTATCCTCCTGTGAAGTATTGATAATTTTAATAAGTTCATTGTTAAATGTGTTATTAAGAATCACGTGATAAAGTTGCATTATAAGTTTAGCTTATCATTTTCCCTAACAAGTACATAATATTTTATTTAAACTTTAAAAGTTGCACCATAATAAAATATGATCAAGACTATCAAAACAAGTGCGTAAATACAAAAACAATAAAAACGTTTAATATGATGTTCATAAAGTAAATGCCAATGTGCAAGACTATTTTATGTTTCGCACTGTTTTTTAAAGTAAGGCAATAAATTGATATGAATAACTGTACCTCTTTCTCCAAGCTTTTATACCAGAATATGTTGGACTCGACTTTAAGTTTACTAAGATACGACTCAACTCCGATTTTTTACATGCAGCAATTGTCTTTATACCTGTGCAGCTCACTTATATGTATATATACTGTATATCTGTTATAATATATAATTCTCGTATCACGTTGTTGCTCATGATGAACTCCGAAACTGTCTACCCGATTTTCAGGACTTTTTTTACTGACGTGTCTAAGATTGATCCAAGCGTGATGTTACCTATCATAGTTAACATCATCGTTTCAACATTAATCTTGTCCTAGAATTAGAGAATTTCCGTATAATTCATGCACTGATACTTACTGCAACACATAACAGAATCAATAATTCTTAAGTTTATGACATAACTTTTTTTTTTTTTTACTTGTTGAAACCCCCTCGGGCCGTCACCCCGCCGGGGTTTGCGGCGGGGCGGTGTGTCGGAATCGAACCGACTAAAACCACACGACGTGCCACTCTGCGCCTGAGACTGGAGGGATCCGGGAACTGCTGCTATTACCACATCCGGACCTTAACCTTTTAAATATGTTAAAGAACGACTTCCAATGCGCAATGTTACAAAAGCTATATTAACAAGTAAATAACAAAGTGCTCTAAATGTTAGTGTAACTGAATATTAGATTAGAGAGATAAATAAAATAAATCACTATTTCATTACATTTTAGATGTGTATCACTGTTTCTGTGACCTTGGGCGATTATCTTCACAGAATAAAACAGAAATATTGTTAACGGTGCAGCGGTGTACCGTTTTGGAAATCTATATATTAATATTGTTAATATGTGAAGCAAAAACTTTGTACCACTTTTCAATCATACTAGTTTCCTATTGGTCTAAGCATGATATTATCTCTCCTGTCTTAGGCCCGCCAGCAAGACACTCATTTAAAAATATGAAAATGGGGTAGGTTGTTTCGAAGTTTATTTTGAGCATCAATTTGACATGAAAAATTTTTAAATATATGACCAGCTGAATCGTGAAACGTTTTCTGCGTCTCTCAAATGGAATAAATTTAACCCGTTTTTGCGTCATTTTTCATTGCTGCTCAGCTCCTACCAATCGTAGCGTGATGTTATAATGTTATATAGCTTAAAACTTTCCGCAATAAATAGGCTATCCAACCAAAGAAGAATTAGACAGATTGTTTTAACGGTTCACGTCTGGTGCAGTGACCAAGGAATATTTTTCTATGAATTTCTAAGTATTTTTTTATTGAAACGTAACTCTATATTTCTGCTAACCACTAACTAGTGTACTAAATTTACAAAAAAAAATAACAATATTTTATTCCTTAGCCGTAGTAAGAAAAAAAAAAAAAATTCTAATAATAGATATCATCCCACATTTGCTTCCGGTTATTGACCTTTCTCTTAACTATTATATTGTACTACATGATTGGCGCTGATAGAATACGATATCTAAACGAGAGCCAACAAAGTCATATTACTCATGCATAATGTATGGCGCCAAAATGAGACCTATAAATTATTACACAAGAATTCCTTTTAAGGCCAAATTAAGAAATCAATTTAAACTTTGATCAACATTTATGTTATCTTCAAAACTTTCTTTAATCACCCGTGTTTGTTTATCGTCCGACATCAAAGTCAAGTTTAAAGTATTTAACAACCATTAATCGGCAATCTGTGAACATCGAATACACCTTCTTTATTTCTCTAACGATATACAAATCATACATCTTGTCCAAAAACTAATTAACACTTAAAGCTTTACCTTTATCTTTATAGTCTGAAGTCAATAAAATCCCTCTTGAAGCTGCTGCAGTATCAATACCGTTTCTCCATCTAAGACATCTTGTATATCACATTCATTTCACTTCACTTCTTTTTTTATAACGTAATAGCGATATTACCAGCTTATACTGTGGACAAAAATACTTTACGTAATTTTCTAAGTCTTTGTAAATATTTAATGAATATTAGTTGAGTAGTTGACCCGTAAAAGCTTAACAAACAACAATTTCTAGAGTTAAAGAAATTCTATTTATAAAAAATAAAAGAGGAAGTTGTAATATTTACTCACAAACCAACTGGCTACTAATGAGATCAAATGAAGAAACCAATGAACCAAATTATTAAAAGTTATAATTCAGACTTGATAAAAGCACCAGATCGTTTCATTATCATCAATTTTGGTATTGTTAAACTTGATGTACAATACACTTGAGAGTGCATATTATTCTGAATACTCTTAAATTTACACGTTGGAGGAATATGCATACATTTATGTAGTACGAGCTGAACCCCGCGGTGTTACCCGCGGTTATCGTCGTACCGCGAGTAACGCCGCGGAGTAACGTTAGTCTAAAAAAAGTAGCCTAAGTTACTTCCTATATCATCAGCTACCTATTAGTGAAAGTCCCGTCATAATCGGTCCACCCGTTCCTGAGATTACCCGGAACAAACCGCAATGGACAGACAGACAGACAGACAAAAATTGAAAAAAAAATACATTTTTGGTATATGTATCGTGTATACATACTTATGCATTTAGTAAAAATCGGTTATTTTAATATTACAAACAGACACTCCAATTTTATTTATTTGTATAGATGGCTTCTTGCCGCTTCTTAAAATTTGTTTCGAGAAATGATTGAAAACTAGAGAATTGAAATATTCAAGATAATATATAGGTATTTAAACACATTCAAAAAGAAACTACGCAAACCTAGATAATGTAAAAGACAATTTTAGCGATGATAAAAAGTGGGATCAAGTGTAGCATAATTTTTTGAACTCTTATTAAAAAGAGGCGGCTTAAATTTCAAACACAGATTTTTTTTGGTTACTTTAGCTACAAAAAATATTAAATTAAAAAATTAAAGTCATTGCTATTAGTCAAAATTATGCGTGAAATATTATTGTCAGAAATCTTTTTAACATCTTTGTTGCATAATAATATCGCCTTATTAATAGTAGTAACTATGTACATAATATACACAAAATATTGTAACATTTTATTAGATACGTCTCTTGCAAGAATCTATTACTTCACCGTTTTATATTATAGCGTCACGCCAATTTGATGGATATAAAATTTATAAGTATGCTTAATTGGTCGTATTTAGCTGTGAAATGCGTAATTCGCTTCCTACACAAACTCGTGTATGGGCATTTTACATTTATTTATCTCATTTTTTCCTAATTTAGTACTGTATACATTTTGATAGTATTATAGTTACATCAGCTGACCTAAGCAACTTCTCCCTTCTAACTTCTTCCAATCAAGCGCGATGTTGACTGTCTTAACTTAGGCACGCCAACAAAACCAGTTAGATTGTTTCAGAGTTCATGAATACCTGGCTATTTCGAACTATCAGACTAATTCGAATGTGAAGTACATATCTAATTATACGATTGAATTAGTCTGCTGTTAGCTCATCCAAAAAAGTATGCTTCAGCCATTTAGTTTGGTGTCAGACCGAGATGATGCTACGGTGTTACAAAAACTGATACCAAGGAATTTTTACGTTACTTTGCAGCGAAATCCTTGAAATCTCTAACCTTCCCTCTGATGATCCCGACAGTGACTCTGAAAGGGCGTTGATGCCAGTGTGACTAAAACGTGTCCGAAAATAGATATTTACTATCAATTATTTCTTCTCTTCTGCCTAAAAGTGATACAGAAGCATCACTAATCCGCCATGGTGTGTCTGTCTGCATTCTGCTATAAGTATGGTGACCACCACTCTTCGATTCTGCTTATGCTTTCCATCAGGCAAACTAGACTCATTTTGGCAGGGCCACACATAATAAACAAATAGCTAAACTAATACTAGTCCATCAGTCTAGTAGTAAAACAGTTTAAATTAATTTTAATTTTGTTCCTACTAGTCCTTTACTAATTAGGAAACCCTTATAAAGTATGGAACGAATTAGTTCCTCTCGTCCCATTTGTTGCACTCATTTAAGTTTTATCGGTTACATTCTGTTGCGACTGATAAACTAAAACTGGGTTTGGAGCGCCAGCTGTTATCAGCAGTAGCTATAAAGTCGCATTACTTCATTATAATTAAGGACTTACTGTTGTTGATTATTGTGTTGTCTTGTTGTTTCGTATCGTGAGTAGTACTTACACTTTGGAATACAAATTATTAGTTTTCTGTTATTCTTTCATGAAATTACTTAGTTCTGTCTTTTGTTTTAGTTTTAACTAATGTCTTAGTTGAAACTCTAATACACGAAACATATCTTATATAAGTGCCTGTATGAAATTGACTCCGAGCGATAAGGCAGCCAAGGGTACTTCCCTAGTTTTAAGTACATCTTGTAATTAATATGTTGTACCATAAAGAAATTTATAATTATATCTACAAAACAGAGAATCTTGAGAAATAAAAACAGCTGTTTTATTCGTAAGGGACCGATAGTCATTGTGTTATCAAAAAAATATTAAAAAAGTGTTAAAAAGATAATACTAAATAGTAAAGACGTGAACAGGCCGCCGCATTCTTTTAATTTAACTCATGAGAGACTCGTCATATCAGTCTCATACAAAACAGGTCGTGTGACGTGCACTACTGTTCTCGCATAATATGAGCGCAAGCGCATAGCCAGACGATGACATTGAATACGTAGTAAGAATAAAGAGCAGTGTAATGATTAATTTCACATTTCACCCGTTCAGATAGTAAATAATATTGACGCTCAAGGGCAAAAGAGTTGAATTCAATGTTTGTATGGGTAAGTAGGTATAGCAATTCTTTTCATTATCATTTTTTTGCGTTAAGTAGGTTTAACGCCATTGAATCTTTTTTGTTGCTAATCATTTGCTGCATTGAAATAAGCGTAAATTTAATGATCACTTTAAAAATTTCAAATGTACACTGCACTGAAATTTTAAAATTTTTTCGCTCTTCTATAAAAAACGTGAGCCGTCACTAGACGCCTGGCAGATGTGAACATCGAAATTGTTTTGAATATAATTAAATTACTGTTTAGTACATTACTATTCATTTTTATTAAATACAAAATTTTAATATTTTTTTAAGTTTTGAATTATTTTAGACGAGCTGAACTCCGCGGTGTTACCCGCGGTTATTGTCGTACCGTTCATTACATTAATATTAAATACAAAATTCTAACTTTTTCAATTTATTTGAAATCGCCACGGCAATTCTCGCCACGCCAAAAATCAGGTTTACCCCTCGCCTATAGATGTTTCACATCAAAAATTACAATACACAATAATCTAGTGGCGAAGCATCGCCACGACAATTCTCGCCACGCCAAAAATCAGGTGTACCCCTCGCCTATAGATGTTTCACATCAAAATCTATGGTCTATGTAAAAGATAAATGTCACTTATATTATCTTTCTGCTATCTCGGTGTTTGAAGAATTAAGGTGGTCCTCAAGTATATTGGTATCTAGCCGACTTGTTTGCAAATGATTACCGGTGTTTGTAAGCACTTGACTATCGTCCTGCTTAACTTAACCTTTGAAAATGAACTCAACTGAACCTACTTATATCAAGTATTGATTGTATGTATTAGGAATACGTACTTCATGAAATGATCAGAAATAACATCCAGACTTAGATCAACAATTTGCTGATCACACAAAGCCTTGTACGATATGGATTTGAACCCACAGCATTTAAAAGCGGCAAACTGATAGCTTAATCAACTACATTATTCGTGTAATCATTTTCTTAGACAAGTCATTAAAATATAAGTGCGTACACTAAAAGATATACGTACTATGAAACCCAAAATTTACTGTAGTACTAAATTTAATCGCAATACATAAAATATTATAACTAATTGCAATTAACGCTCTTTCATGAGGCCTATTTTAAACAGTGTCGTGGGCAAAAGTCTACTTCAAATCAAATTTAACGGTTTCCGTGCGCGACATGCGCCTGCGCAATTCCAATAAAAGCATGCTAATGATTTTACGCCTACAATACGCGACACATGCCGACGTGAACATAATAAAAAAAAATGTAAATAACGTGTAAATGCTAACCAGAAAAAGTATTTGTATGTTAAATAAATAAAAATACATGTGTTGCTTGAAAAAGTAATTTTATGGGTTGTAATACTGTTATGGATAGAGGAATACATTCTGAATGTTGTTCGTACATCTACAAACATTTAATTAGGTACTTCAAAACATCGATAAGTACGGAACAACAAATAAAAATAATCGTATTTTATTTACAGTTTGTTTACACTCTACAAGACATGTCGAAAACATACCTAACTTTTTATTTTTCTTGTATTCTACTATTTTACTTTATATTACTACAACTTTGAGTCATATCCTCATTTTCGAAGCTCATCCATTCTCCTATTTTCTATTCTTCTTAAATCAAGTTTCATACAAAAACATATTTCATTAATAAACATGTTTCCTCATATTTTTGTATCTTCTCACACGACAGTAGTACACAGCCCATGTTAATAAAATTTAGTATGGAATACCAATCAAAGAAATTCCATTGACTAAATACTTTCTTCAATGAAGTATGACCATATAATCGATGTATAAAATATGAGTTTAAGTATGTAAGAAGGTCAATCTTAACATAAAACGATAGAAATTTGTTACGAAATCAAGTTGAAAATTACTATTGAACATGGTCTTCCAAGATTGTAAAGCTTTACTGTTATGTACTTAAAATTCACGTTACACGACTTTATTATGACGTGATTGGGTAAACGTGGGTAGGATGAAAATGAGGACTTATACTGTCACAGAGTAATTTAACAAGACATACTTATTTTGACTTCAGTATCACATACACCGTATCGCTTTACCGAGATCGTAATCTTAAATGAGTGAAACCAACATTCTAAACAACGCATGTGACAACAACTAAAACTTATTGTTTGAAATTATTTTCTCAAGTTGGGATAGAACACCTTAAATATTTTATGCATTTGCGGTAAGGACAAAAATAAATGGGAAAAGGATATCTTATACTGGCAGCTCCGCCAATCATATTTCATTTCAATCATTTCAAACAAGCATGACAAACTGTTAAAGATAACTGCGTTTTACTATACGTATTTCTTTTGGGGGAATTACAGTTATTCATAGTAATAATTTAAATTCGAAAATAGCTTTTTCTGTCTGTTTGTTATGATTTCAAAACCGTTATACCGATTTTAATGAAATTTGGCAAGAAGATACTTTGTGCAGAAAAAGTGATTTTCATACTTTAGATTTAAATATTTTTGTTGGCTTTTACACCCATGATCTCTAGCTAAGCAGTCATCACCACCAACCACTAAACTTAACTGAGTAGATATTTCCAGTCAGCTCAGTTTTACTTTGCTTGTTTAGGTTTCCTTGAGGTATTTCCCAAAGCAGAAAGTATGGTTCACGACATATTTAGAAATATTTGAAACCTCTACCAATTTATCCAGAAATTTGTATAAAGCATACTTCCTAGCGCGTAAATTTCAGTTAATTCATAATCTCAGTTCATCTAAAACGAGTATTCGTCACACTACTTGTAGGAAATTAAACTTTAAACAGCCTAAGCAGAGTCGATTTAAATTAATCGTGGGTTACAATCAAGCTACTCAATAAATATACAAGATTATTTGAAGCTTCATCACATTAATTTAAGTAATTATCCACAAGAGGTTATGATCTCTCTGTGGTGTTTGATATCAATATATGTAGTCGAGAAGGATAGTTTAAAACGCGAAAGCTGATTCACGCAAACTAAACTAAATAACCTTTATAAATGTAGTATAAAATAATTTTCCTAAAATGTGTTATAGTATTTAGAAAATAATCTACCTTGGCTATCAAGAAAGGAGGTACTTCGAAAACACATGGTCCAGGATGTCTGAGTACTTTTTCCTGGTTCTCGTTCCCTCAAGAACTGCAGATGTGAAGAAATTTTTCACCTCATCACCAAAAAAGGAAAATGACCTAACACCAAATTTCTCGATATTAAAGATTTTAAAGTGGGAAACAGTTTTTGTATCATCATATGTTTGGCAACATTGCGATTCCATTTCTCATTTCCGAACCGGCCAACTAGTGGGTTTGGCAGAACATTATGAAGCTAGTTTCCCTATTAATAACGTCATTATGACTAAGCGTTATGACCTATCGGTTTACTAAAATAACAGTTACGGAGCCGCTAATATCTGATTACAGCCAAAGTTGAACATTCAATTTATGTGTAACGTATTGACAATATTTATTAATATCTGCTTCCGTAATATAGCTTCAGCATTAAGTGTCTGTTATAATAAATATATAAAATAGCAAGTTAAAATAAAAACCAATACTGTAATAAACATGAATTTCATCATCATAACTTCCCGTATTTTTTTGTTGTCCTTTTCCTCATACCTTACAGTCTTTTCGCGTCAAGTCAACTCAAAGTTTGGCTCGATACTCAACGAGTTTTAAAGATTGTTTTTATCTCAAAATTTACATTAATTTGCATTTCTCACCAATGCAATCGCCACAGCGAAGCATGGAAGAATACAGCTAAGAACTATATGTTCTTAGCTGTTACGTTACTACGTTGTACGTTAAGTACGTGACGAATTTTCTTTACTGGCCTATAATTTGTATCCATGTAAATGAAAACAGCTAAGCATATTCTCTTACAATATTTTCTAGAAAATGTCGTCTTTACAGTTCAAATTTATCGTGCACTAAGTTCCTGGGTGAGTCAAGCGGTTTGGAGGGTACGTGACAAGAATACTTTTTATCCCACGGATAACTTTCGAGAATTTGATGTACGCCCCTAAAGCTGGATTGAGTTGAACGCGGAAGTTTTTAAGTGTATTACAAAGAGCAAGGTTAAATGCTCGTTAATCAATTTGTTTTCATTGTAAGATGATATTTAGTTGGTATTTCACACGATAATTTATCTCACATATTGCATAAATTTCTTTTAATACTTTTCTTTATTACTTGTTTTGTATGTGAATGAAATGCATTCAAAATTAAGCTGACTTTCTTGAATTTGGTATCCACCCGTAAATAGATTGTGACATTTTTGTCACATTCAATTAATGGGTCTGGTTTGTTTACAAGAAAAACACGAAGAACTGTCACAGATAGTTAAACTAGAAGAATATTAATATGTTTCTTTAAATTTCATTCATACTGACTCCGGCTACAGAAAAGTATACGAAGTAGTAGCATTAATTTTAACCCGTTTTTTGTTATAGTAATTTTCGTGTCACATTGTTGTTCATAATGAAGTGCAAAACTATCATCATGATTTTCAAGTTTTTTACCTGACTGCGAAAGAAGGAGGGTTATGTCTTTCGACTGCATGTATTTATATATGTATATTTCTTTGGCATGCCTTAGAGCCTAAACGCTTGTCGTACTTTTATGTGAGTGGTGTCAATAGATTTATCTCAGTCGTAAGAGTGACACGGGGACATCAAAATAAAATAAAAAATTTAAAAACAAGTCGACTATGTGCGACTCAATCGGTTTTTTTATGATTAGTACTTAAACGTACGTTTTTTGGCTGATAGTTAACAATACGCTTAGATCAATAGAAGCCGAGCATAATAATGCATCTCTTTTAAATTCTTAAAAAGAGATGCAGACTAAGTCGCATGATTCAGCTAGTTTATTTATAAATCTTTAACTTATGACTGACGTGAATGATACTTAAACTAAAAATAAGTTTTGCACTAGCGATCATAAAAAAATATGGTCTAAAATAAAACTGTGCCTACCTTGGTCGACTCATTTATTGTCTCGAACTTGAAGTTGATTGCCATAGAATAATGAACAGCGCAGGCGATTAGCATTGTATTTTGACATTGCACGTTAAACTTTCCAATAAACTTAAAAAAATAAAAAAGCTTTTGCAATTCGAAACCATTAATCAGAAAATAAGTTCCTAAAGAGATTTCAAGGCATTGGATATTTTTAAGGTAACGTATTAATCAATAACACAATATCATTAATAAATTATGTATCATTTATTCAAACTTTGAAATGTCAATATTTGTTTATTTTACTTAATTACTTAATTTTTACAATTTCGAAGCACGGCTACTTGGTAGTTATATAAAATGTTATACAAAACAAATGTAAAATAAGGCTTTGTAATGTATGGAGTCTAACTAAACTTTGTTTTAGTCCAAAATATAGTAATGTCTGACCGTTTGATTGGGTGGTACAGATTACATGACACAACAATTCAGCCATTGGAAGCAAGTTTATTAATTTCATCATTCAATATATTCATGCCTTTATTATTCCCGGGCCATTTTGGGGTCGGGTACTAGTTCAACCGAACTTAGCTAAATATTAGTTTTTCCACGGAGCGACTGATATCTGACCTCCGCAGCCGAATTGGAAGATTGATGGTTTTCATTATGTAATTATGAATACATGTGCATATTTTTTTTCTTTTTTATGGTATAGGTGGCAAACGAGCAGACGTATCACCTGATGGTAAGCGATTACCGCCGCCCATAGACACCCGCAACACCAGAGGCGTCACAAGTGCATTACCGACCTTTGGGGGATGGGGAAAGGGATGTGGGGAGGGGTTGCGGTATGGGCCTCCGGTATCCTCACTCACTCGGTGAAACACAGCGCAAGCGCTATTTCACACCGTTTTCTGTGAGGCCGTGGTATCGATCCGGTGGAGCCGGCCCATTCATGCTGAAGCGTGACTCTCCCACGGTCACATAATGAATTTATAACGGTAATTTAAAGAAAAGACATTGATCTTTTTTACAAAATGCTTATAGATTGTTGATGAAGACAAGAATTGACAATTCATTAATCAAAACAACAGTAATTGTAATATAGACGGTTGTTGCAACACCAACGGAGAACTTCAAGGTGGTCTATTATCAGTCGAGCCCACACAGACCATTTAGTTAAATCATTATACACAAGCATATTTATATTCTCAAGATGTGAGATAAACAACCTATTTTTAAGATATTTGTGTTGTTAAATGATTTATCGGATGCAAAACAACACTCGTACGCGGCAAACTATCTCTAATAGCTCCCAGTACGACATCTTCACGCACGACGACACACAATCTTTGAGTAACACTCAGATATTCATATCTGGAGTAATATTCATCCCTTAGTAATTCTATTCAGTTAATTTAAATTCCGTGCACCCGGGAGACGCGTAAAGTTATAACAAGCAAAGTTAACGATGTGAAACGGTTCGCTAACAAACGACGCATCGCGTCAACGAGCACGTGCCTTGAGATGGGTAGCTGGTAGACCCTTCTCTGACAGGATGTAATAAGTTCTTGATATGAATCGGATTTCTCATTATAAATATCAGGATTTGCATAATTTTTAGTTATTTATAAAGAATCTGAATTTCTATTGATTGACACCAACACAATATGCCGTGTCAAGATATAAGAACCTTGTTGGGTGTGCATCTAAGTTTTCATGTCATTATAAAAACATATCTATCTATAATACGTATAAATAAAAATAGTTTAAAATATGTATTAACATTATGAAAAAACATCAACCTTCGATATATTTACTGTAAAGCATTGTATTTTTTAGGAAAATAATATAGTCACTATATGAGTATCCGAGATTTACCAATTTATATCTAATAATTATCTCAATTGGAGAGGCCTATATCCAGCAATGCAATTCTTCCATACACATTTCACATTTCACATACACATTCACGCAAAACTATTTTGCAACAACTCTAAAGCAAAAGTTCAGAATGTACAGAAACGATATTATTGTTGATTCACGTCATGACGTGATTGGCTGTTCCATGTTACTGTTTTGTTTATTTTTTTGTAGAAATTCGTTCATCATCAGTTTTGTTTTGCTAAAAAAAACATTTTACGAACCAAAATTCTGTGCGCGATAGTTTAATGGGAAGTCATCAAAACTACCACAAACAGACGATTGACGTGAAGGCATTGATGACTTTTTAATTACTGGAGAAAGGTTAGTGACTTGCTGTATTTAATTTGACTTTATATTCTTTACGATTTAATACACGTATTATGAACGATTATGAAGAAACAAATCAATCATTTGTCTTTTCTTTAAATATACATTTGAGATTTTATTAATAACCGTGCTGCTGTCACAGCCATATGGTTATTAATAAAAACTAAGATCGCTTGGTGGCCAAATATCGATCATAAATCAAGGAGCTCTGATTTTTTTCTTTATTTCAATGGTCAATTGATTTTCAGCTGTTTTTTCTAAATCGCACCAAACTCTTAAAAGTTAGCCAATTACACCATACACCTGAACGTAGATATAGGCCAAATCTGAAAAAAAAATCTTGACATCTACGTGTAAACTTCTCAAATGACGGAGTTAATATAAGTTTTCTCAGAAAAAAAATATGGAAAAATACACCTACTACCTACAAATAATGTCTTATCTTGTCGGACAAATAACTCTAACCATGTTTTGCAAAACCTCAACATCAACAGAAGAGGGTCTCAGAGAACTCTCAGAACAGGGTTAGGGCCATATATCCCCACGCTGACCAAGTGCGGGTTGAGGACTGGCAAGACAACGTTGTAGCTACGAAGTCTTGCATAACAGCCGACTGCTTAATGTGACTTCCGAATCTCGGAGACGCTCATATTATCAAACCACCAGCGGTCACTCATCCAGGTACTGATCGTGCCGTCGTTGCTTACCTCCGGTGATTGTTTCTAATCATCGAGTGCAACTCGGCTATGAACTTGAGGCACTCATAGTCCAGTCATAGTGTCATCAAACATTTCCCCATTTACAACTGCTAATATTCTTTACCTTATTAAAAGGTAAAAGATATTTTTTTCTCTGATACATTCAAATATAAGATGCTATAAAATAGAAAACTCATCTAAAACGTTAATTGTATATCAAAGTGTGTCAAATGTACAAATCCCACGCGCCTTATCGGGACCGAGTCGAATTTGATGACGTTAACATAATTGAAAGAAT
This sequence comes from Spilosoma lubricipeda, assembly GCA_905220595.1. Classification (NCBI taxonomy): domain Eukaryota; kingdom Metazoa; phylum Arthropoda; class Insecta; order Lepidoptera; family Erebidae; genus Spilosoma; species Spilosoma lubricipeda. Next base: position 13,330,324 of record HG992290.1, on the reverse strand, counting down.
GAATTAATACTTTCTTTTACTTACAAGTGCATGGAAGTTCACCGTGGGCGATTTCGTTCATAATTCTATTCTACACTGTCTGAGTAGTAATGTAAATTGAAAGCGATTGTGAAGAAAGTGTTTTTAGTTTATATAGGTAATTTATAATTAAAAATATCTATTTTGTAATTGACTTTTAGCTTATTCTTAAAATACTCAGAGATAGAAAGATATATTGAAACAATGTAAAATATGGTTCCAAACTATTTTTCTTTCTTTGTTTATCAACTAATGTAATATGTTTCAATAAAAAAATTACAGACTAATTGTGAACATTGGATTGAGGCCATTGCCGACAGAAATATTTCATGTTTTATTGCTACCTGATTTTATTTATGACACTAAAATTTTACAAAAATGAAATGAAACAAAAAAAAACGACTTCAAAGTTTGACTCGATTTCACTTGAATGCTATCATCAGATCTTAGGGTTCTTATCATGTTACTACCGTTGGGATATCTCCTTTCCATTAAAAAAAGAATCATAAAAATCGGTTCATAAACGCCCAAGTTATCCGCGAACACCCATAAAATATATATATTTATCTTATATATGGTTGAATTGAGAACCACCTCCTTTTTTGAAGTCGGTTAGCTGACGCTTGCCATGTGGACCACATGGAAAGCACCAGCTAACCGACTTCATTCATTCATTTCAATTTGGTCGTTTTTGAAGTTGTTTTCTTTTGTTAAAATTTATTTTTTATTATTATGATAATTAAGTCTACATAAAATATTGTTTTATATCAATTATACAGAGGTATCTGTTACTATTAAGTATATATGTATACTATCAAATCTAAGTTATAGTTTCTTATCTACATTTACTTTTATCGATCGGAATAATGGCAATAGAAAAACAACAGTCTATCTTTTGTCACTGTTCTCCAAAAACACTTTAAGTTTCCACACGTTGGTATAAATAATATACGTGCACAAAAGTCGCTAATAGATCTAATAGAACGAGATTCTCGAGATCTAACCTCCGTGGCTGCTTACCCACGTAATTAGCAGGGGAAAGTGTCCCTAGATAAGAGAATGTATGGCACGAAAGCGACATTTTATCTGCAATTTAATGATGCACTTAATTACCTGATTCCATTATCAATTTATTGTGAGAACAGTGAAGATGGGTTAAATAAATAAACGCAAGCAAAGAATATAGTCAAATACTACTAATATTATAAACGCGAAAGTTTGTAAGTATGGATGGATATTTGTCACTCTTTCACGCAAAAACTACAGAACGGATTCGGATGAAACTTTACAGTAATGTAGCTTGTACATCAGAATAACACATAGGCCACTATTTGCCGCGATAACCTACCTATTATTACATGCGAGCAGAGACACGAGCAAAAAAAATGTTGTGTATTATAAAATTACGTAAACTTAAAGTGGATAAATTATTTGTGCGCCTCTCTAAAACTACCCTAAATACTGTCACGTACTATAATATCAGAACAATTGTTGTCTGTAAAGAGATGAGCGCTAAGACCTCCAATTGCAAATCTTTTTCACATCTGTTTATAAGTACAATAAAGATCGATAAACGTGTTTCGAATAGAGACTACAATATAATCGTTTGTATAAAGTTTTTATTTATTTAAACTAGTTTCATTACTTTTCTAAAACAGTCACAGTAAACATACAGAAGGATGGAATCTCCCGCTTACCCAGCTGTGAGTTTGTGCTCCAACTAAGAAAAACAAACATTAATATGAGCCAGTAAAATGAGTTTTCCGAATATGGCTCTAGCTTTAATATAAGTTCTCATTCATTTTGCAGCAAAATAATATTGTTTAAATGCAATCATATAATGAATACAGGACTAACAGAACTGTTTACTTTGCTGACAAGCTTGTTATTTTAAATGGAAAATAGCAAAGGTATATTTTTGACAGTTTATGTGTCGTGACTAGATCGATTTTAATAAATCAGGTGTCAGTAAATTTGTAATAATAAACCGTGTGACGTAAGCTGCTTTTTTAAAAAAGTTTTAATGCAATTGGGTTATACTTTTTAAACATTTTCTTGTTTCTTAATAAAAAAAGTGCGATAAATATGAATTACCTCAATTTACAAAGAGTCTTAAACCGAAGACCGTTTGGATCTTATCTATACTAATATTATAAAGCTGAAGAGTTTGTTTGTTTGAACGCGTTAATATCCGGAGCCACTAACCGATTTTAAAAATCCTTTCAGTGTTGGATAGGACATTTATCGAGGAAGGCTATTGTCTATATATCGTTAGACCAATAGGAGCGGAGCACCAATGGAGAATATTTCAAAAAAGGGGGAAAATTATCACGCTACGGGCAATAGGAGACGCAAATGAGGTTGCGGCTCGTTGCTTTTAAACTGTTACGTCTAAAATTACGAGTAAATAAATCGAAGGTAATTCCCGATATCAATGAAATAAATTTGTAAAGTATGACACCTTTATGTATACTCAACGCGTTTGCATTCAACATGTAGCATTTGCAGCTATCGAATATCTTTGTGTTGTTGGAATAGTGGCTCCTTGTACCACTTTAATGACGATTTATTGATGTTTACCGCTATCATCATTTTTAGTGCGGCTTGTAAAATCAATATCTTTCTTGAAACTTTCGAAGAGATGTAAGTCTTCAGTACAGTATCCTCGATTTACCAGTTTATAAAATACCCTAGATTACGTATGTAGACTTTTAAGACAAATAAGTATGCGGTGTCCGGAATTATTTGCAGTCAGTAGATAAACACATCTTCATCATCGTGAGAAAACTGGCTCAGTTCATTTTAACAAAACCTCATGGTCATCATTTGGATTCCATCGTATTTTCGGTGTTTTGATTATTCATATCGTAATAAGTTTTTGTTAAACGGATATACGATACACTTCGTCACCTCTCCACCGAGGCAGTCACATTAAATTGATAATTGATACGTAGTTTTATAAATATATATGTATCTTCGTGAGAAATGCATTATGAATGAAACTCGTGCAAATTTGAGTTAATGCAACACTAGAATTTAGCATGGAATAGACTTTATTTTGTTGTAATATAAGCCTTATTCATTTTTAAGATAAGTATTACTTTGTTGTCTGACCTTTTTCACACAAACAAGACAGTTTGTTCTATGGGTATCAGGAATAAGTTATCGCTACTTGGGAAAGGCAAAATTTTGTGTGACTTATTTATAATATTTCCGGTGTCTACATTAACCTCCCCTGAGCCAGCATAATCTTACCTTTAGCTAAACTGAACTAAAGCTTTCAGAGATAAGATTGAATACGACAATTACACATCGATTGGCTGATAATTACGATACGGATTTGTAATTTTTTGATAAAATTTCTAAAATTCAGTCTCTCTATACATGCTAATATCTGATTTAAATGTAGCAACTTGAGAACTTTTACTATAATAGTGGTCTTACTATTTAGTTACGTAGTAAATATATTCTTAGAAATTAAACTCACATTTAAGAAACCAAGAAGAACATGCTTAAAATTATTTATATTATATAATATATATTTATACAGCTTTATTACTTTTCTGGAAGCAGTGTGTATAGCGCGATCCTTATTTTATTAGTGTTGGTATTATTACCACCACCACCAAACCATGATTGATAATTTCATAAAGATAAATGCTTTTTAATGGCCAACTCTCATAAATGTATCACACAAATAATAGAAATAAGAAAACATACAAAAACCTTTCACCCATGTAAGCATTTCATGCATCAATTTGGGAATATAGATACTATCTGTTTTAGGAAAATATGTAATACTTATTACTAAATCAACGTCCTTGATTAATCTTGATATCAACGATGCGGTAGTAATCTAAAATTTATTACGTAATACTTGCAAGTAGGTAGGTACCGCAAGCTCGGTCTTAATCTCACCGAGGATACATCATTCCTCACATTTTACACCAAAACGTGATTGTGGTTTCATTACAAATTCAAATTAGTTCTCAAGATGATGACTGTTCGGATGACAAGACAAATCGTCTGTCTGTCTACAGAGTTGTGTCTAATGAAATTTCGCTAACCGTTTTAATGCTGGACACGTCTTGTATTACTGAATATTTAATGCTATTAGGAACAATATTAGTTTTCGAAACAGGTACAACAGCATCCTTTGTGGCTATTTTAATATCCGGTACTCGAAAACTGGTAAAATTGTGTGAGACCGTCTGTAGTGTAAATCATTTTACACGGAAACTAAGTATTATAAACTGTATCATAATACAAACAAAGTTGCATAACAACAACTTACTTTAAACGAAAATCACTGCACCGAGCGCAATATTCAAAGATATTAAATCTGTATCCTAGACTTAATTTACATGAATAGCGAAAGAGCGGCCGTTCTTTGTCTTTTAAGTTACAATTAATTATTCTACTTTATGCAAATAAGCCTAAAGGCGTTTCAGACTCGGACCTTCGCAGCCTTTTTGCGGGTGACTAAAGCATGTGCCAGCTAAAAACTTCATATTTTATGCTAAGGAAACCCAGTAAATAAAACATGGGCTTCATAAAGCTCTACACAATTTAATTATGCAGTGTGAAGAAATATAAATATTAACTCAAAATTATACTGTGAAACTTTTAAGAACTGCACAGAACTGAGTTGCTGATGCGTTCACTGCGTAAATGGGCACTATACGAACGCATGTACGTTCATTGTCACAAAGACCTGACATCACATTAATGTCGCCATGTTAAGACCAATAAATTTAACGATAAACTGCTCCAGAAGATTACGTACAACAGTAATTAATGAATTCTGATAATTATGTGAGTTATCGAAGAAAACTAAATAAGTGACAGCGGTTGATAATCGAATTAAATATTCAATTTGTCATTCGGTTAATCTTCTATCGTCATTCTAATATATCGACAGATAAATTAGCGGGTCCATGAGTTATTAATAATAATGACGAGAGAATTAATAGTTTAGTAGTTCATCTGTATCGAGCGATGACAATAAATTAAGTGGCAGTTAAGACGACCACCCGTAAGGGGATTTCGGAGAATACAACCACGAATCATAAAACAACGAATAAGACTGTGAGTGAAGTGTGTCATTAGGATTACACCGATCTATTTTTGTTTAACTTCCTTGCCCTATGATTTTATTTTTAGATTATTGTGAGCTTGTGGATGGATCATCGTAGATCAGAGTTTATTGCTCGCTGAAGATAGTCGGTGTTTATACGGATATAAACGTAAAAAAAAACTAACAGACGAAATCGTAAATATAAAACGTCTTTAAGGACAACAAACTTTTATGTGGGAAGCGGAATTCAAAGTATCTGATTATTTAATTGTAGATTAATAGACATTGGTAAAGTAAAAGTATTTAATTACATTTACCAAAAGTAAACATGTTGGTAATCAACCACAAAACAAAGCAACTGTGGTAATAGTTAAATAAATAGAGGTGTCTTTTCAATTAACTGTAACTGCAATAGGTTATTTTGTCCACATAGAAAAGTATTTGTGTTGCGAAACAAAAATTATTTAAATAAATTTCGTTTCTATAGGTATTTTACAATTTTTGTTATGAGTTCTATGTACTATGTATTACGCATTATTAATCTATATATATAAAAGAGGAAGGTGACTGACTGACATACCCAGAGATCAACGCACATCCCAAACCGCTGAACCTCGAATCCTGAAATTTTGCATGTCAGTTCTTTATATAACGTAAGTGAGCACTAAGAAAGGAATTTTTGAAATTCCACCCCTAAGGGGGTAAATCAGGGGATGAAAGTTTGAATGAAACTTTTTATTCCTTTGATGAATTTGCTTAAAATATAGTTGGGTTAAAGTAATAAAATACGTATTTTAGTATTTTTCCAAATATCGCCCCTAAAGGGGTAAATCAGGGGAAGAAAGTCTGCGTGAGCGAAGCCGCGTGTAAAAGCTAGTGTAGCATATTTAGCAACTTTAAAATATACGATTTTTCAATTAGCTCCATGTAATTTTATAATACTTTTACGGCTGGATTTCCTTATTTTAAAATACAAAATAAACTTTGGTAACAAAATAAAATAGGGAATCATCGAAGATAGTAGGTAGATGCCATTGAGTACCTAAATTAATAAGTTAGGTGAGATAAGTTCTAATTTATAACTTATATATATTTCTTTCTAAATTAAAAACAAGGACCGAGTATCTAAAACAGTCTTATATTATACTAGCTGAACCCTGCGGTGTTACCCGCGGTTATTGTTGTACCGCGACTAACGCCGCGGGGAAAAGTTAGTCTATAAAAAAAAACCGACTTCCAAAAAGCATCCAACGAAAACTCCCTGGCATAAAATACTAAAAGCTTAAAATAAACTGGCTCTTCATAAATTGCTATGCCAATTCTTGTCTATACCTAATTATTTGTTCATTTAAATAGTAGTATTATTATGTGTGCTAGGTACCTAAAACCTGTCTGAAGTCGGAGCCAAGCCAAAATGTAATAGGAAATACCGCACTCGATATATTTCAGTCCATAACACTTTAACAACGCGTGACTACGGCTTTCATGCTTTTTCAGCGTCGTTTTTTGTCGTAGTTGGGTTTTAGTTTTTACTTTTTTTATTTTAATACTAGCTGACAGACAGACATACAAAAAATTTTTTGACTACATTTTTGGTATGTGTATCGGGTATACATACATATGCATTGATTAAAAAGCTGTTATTTTAATATTACAAACAGACACTCCAATTTTATTTATTTGTATAGAAAAGAAGAAGAAGAAGAATAACTATAATCGAATTATTTTTAGTCAACCTAAAGTACACACTTCAATGGTGAAGGGAATTAAAAGTTAAAAGTAAAAATTGTAATTGTTGCTCTACATAACGCAAAAAAACAAAATTCGTCAGAACTGTTTGTGCTAGATTTTTTATATTTGTATTTTCAGTACTTTTATTAAACTTTAATTATTTGTTTAATAATAAGCAAATCTCAAAACAATGTGTAAAAAACAAAAACAAATTCAACAGTTTCATCAAGATAACAAGCTACAATTAAAAATATAAAATACCCTCTATTGCATAAAGGGTATGTTATGTCTCTCTATGGAAGCACTTAATCCAGTAATCATACCCCAAAAATGGCTTACATCATTTTGAAAATGACCTGATACTCATACACTGCTAGACCGATATTAACCACATTACACGATATTACATAGCTAAGAACCACCGGAAGGAAACTGGCTTTCAAATAAAAAAAAATTGCATCAAAATCGGTTTATCCGTTTAAGAGCTACAATGCCATAGACAGACACATACACAGAGACACATCAAACGTATAACACCCCTCTTTTTGCATCAGGGGGTTAAAAATAAATGAAACACGGCTATTTTGCAAATATGGTTGACCGTGAAAGATTAAAATTCTTTTCTTAGCAATTCTACTGTAAAGGGTTGCAACAAAAACTTGGCCAATGGCCAACAGGTTTCTTTCTTTGAATTGAAGACGGACGACCAACTTGAATATATTTATTGGGGTTAGCAGTAACATATAAAATGGATTCTACTTGCTCAGCCGTTTAAGGCTCGCTTCTGGGTGTTCCTAGTATCGAGAGGGTTAACCTTATGTGTCATTGGCCTCTTGTATCGATCTACTATCAAGTAATTTATGTTGTCTTTAATTGATTTACTGAAACGTGATATCTTGACTGTTTATTTAAATAAAAACACTTTTAATACAGATTCCTTTTAAAACATTTACTTAAAGAGAGAAATGATATAGATACATATTTATCTTTCGATATAAATACAACCACTACTCAGTAGTTAGCTAAGATATTTATGATTATGCAACATTAAGATAAACAGTTTGTAGTATATAAATGTTTAAATTGCCATCATCATAACATTTGTATATATTTTATAGTACTACATTAGAAGTAATACCTATTCAGTATCATAAAAATGGAAAGAAAAAATTGAAAAATCTTTCAGTCTAGATAATAATTTTAAAGACAAAAAAAGACATAATATTGAAAGTATATCTGTTTAATACTATTGGAAATTTATTACCCACATTAACTAGTTGCAGTGGTAAGACCTGTAATAGAGGATTGGCTCGAGAAGAGAACCTGTCATCCTGGTCGCGTAGGACTCGCGAGGAGTCCATCTGCAAGCAGTAGTTGGCCGAGGTACGTCGGGAATCTAGGGTGTTTCTTTCTAGGGTACACTTAGCCGTTACTAGAACCTGAGACGGCGTGTGGTTGTTTTTTTGGTCGGGTCCATAAGGTCACCATAAGGTAAAATACGGAGGTATTTTTGCACTGCCAAATAGGTGTATAGGCTAGTTAGATCATACTTACTGCTAATAGTATTCCTAAAAGGAAAATAAAGGTAAAAGCATTTACTGCTCTTTTTTGCTAACGAGAAAGGCCGTAATTCCAAACTCGTATATTGAAATCAGCATTTTTTTATTTTTTCATCGCGTCGATGCTTACCTACATTTTCATTATTCCGTACTTAGGCTTTAAGCCAACAAAGCCTTTGTTCGAGGCTTCTTCCCGACCGTTATGGGGAGCCCCTTCATTCTAATTTGCATGAATAGTATGCGTACTAGGATTGTATAATGTGATATTTATTATTTCTGCCTAAATATAACTAAGTAGTTCTATTTTGTTTCTATTACCTCATTACAACATACAAAATTTCCTAAAATAAGTCTAAAAATTTATAGTTAATTTATTATTTCTGCCTAAATATAACTAAGTAGTTCTGTTTTATTTCTATTACCTCATTACAACATACAAAATTTCCTAAAATAAGTCTAAAAATTTATAGTTAATTTGAATGTTACGATTACCTGTGTGTACCTAATAATTATTATGTTTAGAATAATTTACTCAAATTTGTGGAAACCCATAAGTATATAAATATATTATACCAAACCTTAAATATGATTTCTTCGTCTATTCTTGTTCAATCTAGTGTCCGTTTAATGGCCTGATCGTGTAAAATAATCAAATAGCCCTGACTCTTTTTCACTTTTCAAAACGACTTTTCATTTCAAAGTTTCTGAGATCTACTTCACAGTCCGTTGCCAGAGCAGCCATCCTTAAATTGTAGCAAAAATCATTTTTATGCTTATATTTTTATATTTCTTAATTGAAAAATGGAAAAGGCCTTTGTCTTTCAGCTCACCTGATTCAAAGTGACGATATAAAAGTAAATTTTACTCTTAAAACGTGCCGTTAGATAGTTACTCATGACCTTTTTGTCACAAAGCTTAGTTCAGCGCTGTGACATTTTTTTTTTTTTTATTTTTTTTTTCATATATAAAAAGAATTACAAAAGTGCTTATAGTTGACGCAATCACAATCTCATTAGAGATTTTCCGTGCATGTGTGATAACAAAATGATTAAGCTGTCGTTAAGAGAATATGACAAAAGAAATTGAAAAATCTATAAAGTAGTAAGTGGATATTTACAAAATTGCGGGACCTTAGATCAACAGGGTCTGTATACTCAAACTAATATTTATTTGAGCCGTTATAAAGATCACTGGATAAAAAAATACTTTACAGTGATCGGAAAAACAGGTAACAAAAAGTTGTTTAACTATTTGAATTATTAACTTCAGCAACCAGCGACTTGTAAATCTTGAGTTGCAGTTGAATCTTTAAGGACCACGATAGTGACTTATAATCAGGAGATAAATTTTCTCTGAGATTGAAGTAAGAAAAACTAAGTAAAGTTAAATGTTTTTTGAATTGTTTTTTAATTTTTTATTTATGAGATGGAAAGCATAACTCACCGTACTCATTGCGAATGCAGACAATGCAACAATGTAGCATGGTTATCTACACCATGGTGGGCTAGTGATGCTTCTGCATTATTGGGCCTCCGGTCTCACACTCACCAACGATACGCGGCAGCACATATGCTGTAATTTTAGGACGTTTTAGCTAAATAATTAAATTCAGTTGAAAATTGCGCAATAAAAACTGCTTTTAAAATACTATTTAAATTGCCATATTATTTTTTCAATGGTTGCGTAGATAAATCCGTTATACGTACAAAGCTCTATTAAAACGTAATTTTGTTATTGTGTACATATCGTAATTGATATGTAATGTTATCAGTACCTTTCATAATAATAATTTACAATATGAACGTAGTCAAAAACTCAATTTAATCTAAATTTCATTTTAATTTCAATAACTGATATTTAATGTTACCATGAAAGCAATATTACATATTTTTTGTTGTATCATTTCGTGCTTCACCAATACCTATCATTATTTAACGCTTACTCGAGACGGTAGAGTAAAACCTCGGTATAATGAATCTACACTTACCTTAATTTCCATGAAAAGTGTAAAAGTCTGAACACTTTTCTCAAAAGAGGTTTAAATATTCTACTTTATTGAAACAAGCTCCGTAGTTAGATGCTAAGTAATGCTCACTTTGAAATAAAGCTTAAAGCGTTTTACATTTAGTTATTAAGTACACTATGTAAATAGAAGGTTCACAAAGCTTTTTATACGAGATCTTTGTAAAGTTTCCATTTGGATTAATAATAGAATTTCGATGATGGTTTATATTAAGATTGGTTTTAACTGAAATGTATTGCTACTTAAGTTTAAATTACAGCTAAAATAAAACAATCAAAAGCAGATTGGGTTAAATATGTCAACTGCTTCGATCAATTATGGCTTCTTTCTGCTGCGATAACCGACTTACACGCGGGCGGAGACGCGGGCAACAGCTAGTCTATAATTATAAATGTAAGTTTGTTACGCTTTCACGTGAAAACTTCTTAACCGATCATCGTGTAACTTTGTAAACATATTCAAAGTAACATAGGATTTTTTTGTAAATGCGAGCGAAGCCGCACGAGAGAAATCTTGTATACATATAAATATAATAAAATACCTTACGCACACAATGTCATAGCTACTGTATGTGCGTAAGTTATCGTTATCTACTAGATACCACTCAGCTATCGAAGTAGGTAGAGCTTATATTATGATGATTTCATAGATTCAGATTATGATACATACACAGCAATTTATTCGTTGCATAAACAATAGAGGTTTAATTTAATCCAGCGGTTAAGTCCCGTTTTAGCTAATATGCTTAAGTTGCATTTAAAAGCTGTAACCTTACTTACATGATTACACTGATTATCCATTAGCTACATTTTACGTTGGGAAGTAAAAAATGTATTTGGTATTGTCTATTTAAAATGTATTCAAGATAATGTTTCGGCGTGACTTTTTGCCGGCTCCGCCTGCCTCGGATTGATATATAATAGCTTTTGACATTCACATAATTGAGCCAATAATATTTATTTTTATTTTCTTTATTTGGAACAAAAAACAGTTACATGCTAAAATCTTAACTATATACAATTAAATATTCGAGGTAATGAACATGTAACCCACACTATTGTTCACAGATTAACAAAAAATAAATTAAATTAAGACGAAACGGGTCACACTGTTACAGTGACACTTAAACGCGTGCAGGTAAACCATGTAAAACAATTTAATGGCGTATATAAGGAATAACTTATTTTATTGGTAAAGCAGACAATAATTTAATAGCGTGACTTTTGAAGAGGCTATTGGATAAAGCAAATATGTCAACATCACTGAAATATTTATTATATGTATCCACAAGGCGTCGTAGAGGTATGCGGACACCAGCATTAGTCCTACAAGATGTAGTGTGAAAAAGTTTGTATTGATGCGCTTTTCGCCGATAGACTGTCCTTGGTACAATGTAACAAATCTCATTTGTGATGACAGAGCAGTCAAATCTATTATTGCACAGTCCGTGCAACATCATGACATCGAGAAGCAGACGTCTAGACTCCAAGCTTAAAAGATTGAAATAATTTAACAACTCAGAATAAGGTAGGCTAGATCCCGTACATCTATAATAAGACGAGCGTAAGAATTTTTTTTGCACTAATTCTAGTCTGTAAGAATATTTCGTGTAGATAGGATTCCAAACAGGTATGTCAAATTCCAATTGAGAACGTATGAGTGTTTTATACAATAACAATCGTGTGGAGGGTCGCACAAAGTCAACGGAGGATCGTACGACAAAGCCATACATACGATAAGCTTTGTTTATTATATTGTCAATGTGCTTGTCAAAGTGTAGACAGGGATCCAATAAGATCCCCAGATCACGAACCAAATCCACCTTATTTAATGGGACATTATTAATAGAATATATGAACTCAAGTTTGTGTCTTTTTTTGGCAAATGAAATAGTGTGGCATTTAGGAAGACTAAGAAATAGCTTATTTAGAATGCAGTAATTATGTAATCTACATAAGTCTTGTTGAAGAAGCTGACAATCTTGTATATTTTTGCATGCCTTATAAACTTTAATATCGTCAGCGAACATCAAGAACTTAGAGCTCTTAAAACAAAGACCAATGTCATTGACAAAAATTATAAAAAGCAATGGGCCCAATATAGACCCCTGGGGAACTCCAGAGCTGGCCACAATGGAGTCAGAATAGTGTCCATTGATTACAACTCTTTGTGTTCTATTAAAAATATATGACATGAACCAGCGAAGCAAATTCCCACGTATACCATTGAAAGCAATTTTATCTAATAACAGTGAATGATCCACTTTATCAAATGCTTTCTTAAAATCCGTATAAACGGCATCAACTTGAACTTGCTTGTCCATATTTGAAAATATATATCCCACAAAGGTCATAAGGTTGGTACAAGTAGAGCGTCGCTTGACAAAACCATGTTGCTCTGGTAAAATTAATTGGTGAATATGAGGATACACTACATCGTGAACGAGTCTCTCAAAGACCTTTGACAGAGTAGATAATATTGAGATCGGTCGATAATTTTCCACGTTATTCTTATCCCCGTTCTTGTAAATTGGTGTTATAAACGCTTGTTTCCACACGGATGGAAATACCGACTCAAGTAGGCATTTATTGAATATAATTTCTAAGGGGTGAGAAATTGTGTCCACTGTTCTTAAAAAGAAGTATGGTGATATCCCATCAGGACCAGCACCTTTGGAGGAGTCTAACGATTTAAGAGCTTTGTGAATAGAGGTTTCTGACAGATAAACATTGGATAAACATGAGGAAAACTCAGTATATTGATCAGTAGGGTGCCAATTCAGTGGGTCGAGAGTAGAATGCTCATAGACAGAACAAAAGAAAGAGGAAAACAGGTTACAAATATCTGTGGGATTGTCTGATGAGACATTGTTATAATACATTGTGTTAGGAAAGTTAGCTTTATTTTTTTTTATTCGAAACGTAAGACCAGAAATATTTAATATTACTAGGTATGCTCTCTTCTACTGTTTTTATGTATACACGAAAACAATTGGCCATTTCTCTGTGAAATAGCTTGCGATAGTTCGAAAAGTGTTCATAGTCAAAGGTATTTCTATATATTTTCCATTTGTTCCAGGCGCGATCTTTTTTTTTAAATATTCGAATTAGATTAGGAGAGAACCAAATAGGGAAACGTGAACTCTTTGACTGAGTCAAGGGAACATGTATTCTAATCACACTATACAGGATTTCGTAAAATGTATCAACGGCTTGTTCAGCTGCAAGATGTGATAGTGTTGTTTTCCAGTCTATTTTAGCAAGTGCCTCATTAATGTGGTCGTAATTAGCTTTGAAGTATTTGTGAGTGAGCGAAACCTCACGTTTCATGGCTACGAACTCAGCATTCAAACTAGTAAATATAGAAAAAGGTGGATGATGCGGGACAGTGTTCAGAATGGCACTGCAAGATACGACCTCACAATCGATATTCGAGATGTATAAATCAAGTATTCGGTCTAAATTGTTTTTAAATGTGTTGTACTGGGTACCATTTATCATTGACAAGAAATTAATCAATGTTTGCCTCGGTGAGCTAACTGACGACGAAACTAAATTAGGAAAAACATGATTATCTTGAAATTGCCAGTCAATGTCGGGGCGATTAAAGTCTCCGGTAATAAAATAAGATTCTACAGATGGGACATTGACAATGTTTTGTAACATGTTTAAGTATTCAATATACACTGCGTCGCTAGAGCGTGGCGGAACGTATACAGCACTAATAATGTGGCGAGTGTTGGGTTGGGATGCTGGAAGTTCTAAAATAATCTGTTCAATAGCTGAACTATCGAACTGTGTAATTAGTTTATTGGGACGTAGTTCACGTCGAACTGCCACCAGGACTCCACCACCCTCGGCCTTGCAGGTGGCAGACCTGTCGCGATCACATCGGAAAACCATATAGCGATTATCAATAAACTGGTTATTTAGAATATCCGGTGTGAGCCAAGTTTCGGTTAGAATCACCACGTCATATGAGTTTGCCATTAAGTTCATATATAAAGTTTGTAACTTTGTGCGAATGCCTCCACAGTTCTGATAATACATAACGATACTATTAGAAGTCATTAAAAGTGAGTGAACTATAAGTACATATTATCATGGAACAACTCAAAATTATAATAAATGATAGAATGTGGAACCCTATCGAGACGAAACCTCTCGGTACAAGTGTTATGGAATATAGAACCACTATATTAATATATTCAAACTTCGAGTGACGGAAAGCGATATAATTTGTTATTATAGACCTGAGTATCGTAGATCTGAGTAATAAACAATGTTTATGTTTATATGAAGTAGTTCTCACTAACATCATATATTGACTGAATACGCTTACAATAAGTATAACAATATAGTTTTGGTATATAATGAAAGCACTTAGGTTGAAAAAGTAACACACACAATATATATTAGCACACAATAAAGAAGAGCGAGTCGCAAAGGTCCGCAGAACGAGTACGAGTTGATGTTCGTTATCATTTGCATAAGCTCGGAGATCCGGTTTTATGCTTTTCAGCAAACTTATTAAGGTCGTTCTCACAGCGGACAGCATGCGCCGGGGTTCCATCTCGCTCACGGACCAGTATAGTCCCGTTTTTGATCCACACGTATTTGTATCCATTAATGCGAGCAACTTCCCTGCTCTTCCGAAATAAAATCTTGTTCCTCAGAGTAAGATGTTCATTTAGGTAGACTTGTACCGCTGTGCCAGGAATTCCCAATTGATCAGACCCAACACTCCCCTTCCTTCGGTAAGCGCTAATCAACTGGTCACGCGTAATCTTTGACTTCAGTTTAACAATGACATTTTTCGGCCTACTATCATGCTGCTGAGCATGAGGAACCCTATGAATAGACAGAACGTCGTTTGATGAAAAGGTAAAATTCACTGCTTTACCAATAGAGTCAAGTAATAATATAACACTAAGACTCTAAGAGTCAACATGAATTTAAGGATGATATAATTAAACTAGCCGTTATGGATCACGTTAGTCCCTTTTTCTTGGTAACTTTAATAAGCGAAATATATGTTTCGTAGTTTATTGTTTACATTGTTTACATGTACTGTGTCCAATATTTAAAACTATTTAGTTACTAATCTAAACAAAAAAACTTTCAACACTAAGATTGGGTCATTGTCGCCGGGTAACTAGACACGAAAAACTGTTTTAGTTTGCCCGGCTTCTTAAACGAATTACAACACGTCAAAATTAGGTCAACCGATTTTTTCAATAGATATAATCTTCGTAGCACGTGTCAAATTTTAACAATCTGAGTGTACTAAGAATTAATCCGTCAGTCATTCGAGTAACCGATTTCATGTTGTAGTTCGTACCACGACCATTAAAGATCAATCATTATACATATAACAGAAATGCACTCACTGCCAATAGTAGTGACATAAATTATTCAGGCATCGACCTCGGGTCGATAACCCAGACACCGTGAATGGTGAAACATATGGGTTATTCAGAAATTCCCGTCTTTAAATAGCAACTGAAAGGCTCAATGGTTAGCAGATCAAACTATGTAAAATTGGCGCAAAAATGCATAAATTTAAATATCAATTCCGCTTTTAAAATCTAAAAGCTTTTGGAATCTCTAAGCGAGATAAGTGAACTCGCTGCTTCTTGAACCAACATTATCTCGATATTGATGCGAAGTGAGTGGACTGAATAGTTTTTAGTCGACTTCCTTCGTAGATTAAAGTTGATTATTCGCTTTTCTAAGAAAATCGATTTACTTTTAACATATTTTAGCTATGTGTTAACTTTTGATTATTTCTATTCAATCTGTTTATGTGACCAATTTCATTGAAGTCCTTACGTCTGACTGAACACCGAACATCATTAAAACCTTTATACCATATCGTATTCATCGTTTTCTCTTCATATATTCATTGCGATATTCATATTATAATGTTGTCAATAAGGAAATTATAAAGTATCATACTAAATCAATATACCTTATGGCTCATTAAATGTGTGACAATAATTGTGTATATTATTTATTACACAGACGGCATGACACAAAAACATAAATATCGATTGTCATAATTAATGCCATTTAAAATCTATCTCTCTCTGGTACATATTATTGTACTTATTAGTCGTCTCTTATCATATTGTAACAAGGTTATTTGAATACCGATTCATGTAGAGTACATTCTAAATTACTAACAAGTCCTATCTTGTTATTATCTGCCTATTTAGTATAAGACAAGACAGGAGTGGTCAGTCTTAATGAACGGGACAATCGTAAACCAGACAGTTGACAGAACTGCTTTGATTCACATTCCTTTGGCTAATGTTGTCTCTTGTAAAATAGATTGATTATTTGATCTCGATAATCTAAATATTCCTTAAATTTAATTAGATTTAAGCCAGTTAATTTAAAATTTTGGCCACATAACAAATTTTTGACTCTAATAATAGTTTTTAGTCCAAAGTCTTGCATTAAGTTTCGACCAAGTTCCACTGACTCTTTGGGTATAAGGGACTTTTGACCCCAGATTCGACACCGGATTTCCCAAAATTTTACGTGTATAACTTACCGGAAAATATTCTAAAATATTTTATTTACTAGAGAAATGTTAAAACATAAGATTAAATTATAATTCATTGACATAGCGCCTAATTTTGAAGAGCAATACCGTAGACTGCAGAAAAGTATTCTATGTCAGTCTCAGTTTGGTATCTCCACTGCACAGAACTATAAAGATTTGTTTATCACTTAAATTCATTGGTATCTGCTGCAAATCTTATTAAAGTTATGCAACCTATCACGTTTCCATATCATGTATATTCAAGTCATCGATCAAGCTGAATGTGTCGATCTACACTCAACTGTTCTAATTTACACCCACTAAGTTTGTCGCCGATGACCACTTCAGATGACACGCCACGTGGCTTCCCAGAATGTTATTTGTGTAACCGTAATTGACATTTTAAAATGTTGTTCATCCGGCGCCTTGAATATATTGATAATGGTGTTTTCTGGTATGGTTTACATCTTTTATGATAGATGAGAATTTATTTTAAAGTATTATAGAACAAATAACCTACCGGACAGAACATACTGATCAGAAGATCAGAACTGGACTACTGATATACACACTTATTCTCAACACATATAGTACATACATAACTATTTAAAAATAAATTACACTTAGGCGTAAATGATCATTTACTGTATGGGAATCAACCTCTGACATAGTAGTTAGTATCATTAGTAAATAAAATTTTCCTTTATATATCTCATATTTAGTAAGTATATATTGGTCTTAAAAATAAATATTGAACTCGTATACCATAATATTTATTAAGTAAAATGTTTATTTAAAAACATACTCTTTTACCTTTCTCTCAATATTTCTCAACACGTAACTTTACAGCAGAAATGGTGCCATAATAAAGACATCAAACACTGTTTTCCATGTTTTGTACTGAACTGCCGCCCCCGATGTCGATCGAAACAGTACGCTAACATGTTCTGCTATTGTTTACTTTAATGTCACGTGACTAGAACAGCCTATGTCGGTCAATTGGCCCGTTTCGGAAGATATAAACATTGATTTTACGATTTACTTGTTTTAACTCTTCCAAGAAGTAATGCTATGTGTTACTCAATGTAAGTTTAGTCCTGTTATGCGTGAAACAGATTATACTATTTGAAGTTAAATATAATTCATAATTCAATTTCAAAGTGATATCATTGTATCGTTACTTTTTGAACGTTGAAATTAATTTCTTAAACGAAAAATCTAGAAATAAAAGCTGAAAATTACTTACATATTATATTGATTTACTTACTTTTGAAATATGGATGGAAAATTAAATAACAAACTTAGTTAGTTAGGTTAGGAGGTCAATTCAACTTTTTTTTATGTTTGTTTAAACTTTTGACTGATTGAACCGATTTTGACGATTCTTTATTTATTTGAAAGCTGGTTCTTCCCGTGTGGACCGTGTGAAAGTCGTTTTTTTGGTAAAATTTTGTATTATTATTATCTAACTTGTAATGGTATGAGACGCCCAAGTTTATTCAAGCGAACAACTTATATGAATAAAACATTTACACTAAAATTATTTGCATTAAATAAAACTTCAAGTAGATGGATAAGACAAGTTTGAGCACCGCTGCCTAAAAGTAATTGATTCTTTACATTGAAAGTACACGAGTACTGTGAAGTAGCGCAACAGAGGATGTAACTACATCCTCATTCAAATTACTATTTCATAAGAGAATTTAGTGCATCCACATCCTAGTTTACATGTGGCGCATCGGAAAAATATTAATTATAGATTACATTGATAAACAGGCTAATTGATACTACAATAAGTTGTAAGTCCGTTTTTACCGTGGCAGAGCCTCGCTTTGGCACTAATGGGCCGGCTCGAGCGGAGTGATTCCACAGCCTCACAAAAAAGCAACCCCTACCCCTATCTCCCCCACATCCCCCAAAGGCCGGCAATGCACCTGTGATGCCTCTGGTGTTGCAGGTGTCCATGGGCGGCAGTAATCGTTTATCATCAGGCGATACGTCTGCTCATTTGCCCGCCTATTCCATAAAAAAAAACAAACCCAAAACTAATGATTCGATGATGATAATTAATAAATTACTTCTACTAAAAGATTTTCTTTCTGTTTTCAGAGCTTATATAACAAATATATGTATATTTAACAATGTGGTAGGTACACATAATTACGAGTATATCCATTAATTAATATTTATCCAATGTAACCTATTATAGAAAGCCATTTAATAACAGTTCAAGTTATATTTGACAATAAATTAAACAAAAATAATATAGGTTCTAGTAGTCATTAATATGCAAATGAATAAGGATCCTCTAATTTAAATGTTAACCTTATAATAAAACAAATAACGAGATTATGAAGAGCTTTCATTTTATTACGTTTCTATTAATATCAGTGGAAAATTATACAATTTGAGTTAGCACATTAAACTTTCAGGAGAAAAACCCAGTCTGAATCAACATATTAATATGTAGAATATCAAGGGGTGTTTGTTTTGAATATATGATTCAGTCCTAAGTAAATTTATATTCGTCATTGCTTATGTATATCAGTATTTTGTATGACCCTAAAACAGAACGTGGAGGTTCTCATTTTCTCACTTATCCGATTACTTGAAGATAAAACATTACCAGATTTAGAAGATATAGAAAATTTATTTAACAGTGTAAGTATACCATTTACCCTTACAAAACCTTGTTACCCTTGCAATATTAAGGAGGTCTATTTAGCATTCCAAAGGAAATAAATGAATTTTGAATGTACGTTATTATAATTGATTATGATTTATATACACTTTGAGGTCAAATGACTGCACGGTTGGTCCAGTGGTAAAATAGTGATATATTTGCTTTGCTTTGCTTCATTGATTACAAAAGTTTTGTTTCTATAAATAAGTACATAGTATATAACTAATGGTCAGTGAGTACGAAGTACGTGGATGCCGCTATTTTTTGGTAAAATGTTCTAAAAATGAATCCTAGTTAGATATATTTATCGCCTCCTAAACCTCTGCATACTAAAATTTCATGAAAATCGTTGGAGGCGTTTCCGAGATTCAGATTATAATATATATATATATATATGAATTGTTCGTTTAAAGGTAGGTATTAGATTTAAAATAATGACATAAAGGGAATCATTAAAATGTTTTATATCCCATGTAACACAATATTTTAACCTTCTTCCCATTAAAATGAAAGGTATTTATAACTCGTCGAAAAGGAAATCCTTGTAATCCGACCATAAATTATTTCGGGAACTTATTAAAAATGAGAAAAATAATCCTTCACGATATGTTGAAGTTCCTTGCATAGTCATTTCTTAATTAATTTGGACAGTTTTAATGTCCTGAAATTAAAAATGTTTTAAGTTTATTAGCATTTTAATGTGCGTCGGCAAGTTTTGTTGATGTTTGTAAGGCGCTTTGATTTTTAAGACTTCCTACCAAAAATAGAAACATAACGTTTCTTATTAAAATGTAAATGCCAAAAGACTGCAGCCATAACTTCATAGACTCGTTTTTTTTTATTACACTCATTCATATTTTATTATTGACTAGCTGTTGCCCGCGGCTTTGCTCGCGTGGAAGTTGATCATATGCATTTAATTAAAACTGTGTAAAAGAATGTATCAGTAATTTATTCATGTTTTAAACGTATTTATTTATTTATTTTTGATCATTATTCCATTTAAAAGAACTTTCATACAAACATTCGACCCATGTTTCAACCCCTTTAGGAGCAGAATTCGCATAAATACTGATATAAGTATTCATCTATTTGTAATCAGAAACATGAAAACGAAAGTTGTTAGGCTGCTAAATTTAAAAAAATGACGGATTTCCAAACTAACCAATACATGAAATGCCAATGACTATTTCTCCCCTTAGGGGTAGAATATGCAGAAACGCTTAAATATGCATATTCTCGTTTTTAATTAGTAACCCAAAAATAATATTTTATGTTTCTAACTCAAAAAATGACAGACTTCCATGCAATCTTGCAACCCCTATTTCACCCCTTAAGGGTAGAATATCTAGAAACCTTTAACAGGTATCTACTCATTTTTAATCAGTAGCCCAAAAATATAGTTTAATGTTTCGAACTTAAAAAATGATGAACTTCCATACAAACTTTCAATCCCTATTTCACCCCCTTAAGGGTAGAATAACCAAAAACGCTTAAATACGTCTCTACACTTTTTTAATCAGTAGCATATAAATAAAGTTTTATGTTTCAAACTTCAAAAATGACGGAATTCCAGACTAACCTATGCACGAAATGTCAACCCCTATTTCGCCCCTTAGGGATAGAATATTCAGACACGCTGAAATACGTATTTACTCATTTTCAATCAGCAACCCAAAAGTAAAGTTTCAGGTTTCTAAGTTAAATATGACGGATTTTCATAAAAAAATTAACCCCTATTTCACCCTCTTATTGGTAAAATATGCAGAAACGCTAAATAGATATCAGATATCTAGTTACTTTTAATCAGTAGCCCAAAATTAAATTTTCATGGTATTAATTTAAAAAATAACGGACTTCCATACAAACTTTCAACCCCTAGTTCACCCCTTTAGGGGTAGAATATTCAAAAACGCTTAAATACGTCTTTACTCTTTTTTAGTCAGTAGTACATAAATAAAGTTTCATGTTTTTAACTTAAAAAATGACAAAATTCCATAAAAACTTTCAACCCCTATTTCATCCCTTAGGGGTAGAATATCTAGAAACGCTTAAATACGTATCTACTCATTTTTAATCAGTAGCCCAAACACAAAGTTTCATGTTTCGAACTTCAAAAATGACAGACTTCCAGACTAACCTATATGCGAAATGTCAACCCCTATTTCACCCATTAGGGGTAGAATAATCATAAACGCTTAAATAGGTATCTACTCATTTTTAATCAGTAGCCCAAAAATAAAGTTTCATGCTTCTTACTTAAAAAATGACAAACTTCCATACAAACTTTCAACCCCTATTTCACCCCCTTAGGGGTAGAATACCAAGAAACGCTTAAATACGTATTAACTCATTTTTAGTTCTTAGCACGTGAATAAAGCAACATGTTTCTAACTTAAAAAATGGCGAACTTCCATACAAACTTTTAACCCCTATTTCACCCCTTAGGGGTTGAATATCAAGAAACGCTTAAATACGTAATAACTCATTTTTAGTCAGTAGCCCGAACACAAAGTTTCATGTTTCGAACTTCAAAAATGACAGACTTCCAGACTAACCTATATGCGAAATGTCAACCCCTATTTCACCCCTTAGGGGTAGAATATTCATAAACGCTTAAATAGGTATCTACTCATTTTTAATCAGTAGCCCAAAAATAAAGTTTCATGCTTCTTACTTAAAAAATGACAAACTTCCATACAAACTTTCAACCCCTATTTCACCCCCTTAGGGGTAGAATACCAAGAAACGCTTAAATACGTATTAACTGATTTTTAGTCCCTAGCACGTGAATGAAGTAACATGTTTCTAACTTAAAAAATGGCGAACTTACATATAAACTTTTAACCCCTATTTCACCCCTTAGGGGTAGAATATCAAGAAACGCTTAAATACGTATTAACTCATTTTTAGTCAGTAGCCCGAACACAAAGTTTCATGTTTCGAACTTCAAAAATGACAGACTTCCAGACTAACCTATATGCGAAATGTCAACCCCTATTTCACCCCTTAGGGGTAGAATATTCATAAACGCTTAAATAGGTATCTACTCATTTTTAATCAGTAGCCCAAAAATAAAGTTTCATGCTTCTTACTTAAAAAATGCCGAACTTCCATACAAACTTTCAACCCCTATTTCACCCCCTTAGGGGTAGAATATTCATAAACGCTTAAATAGGTATCTACTCATTTTTAGTCAGTAGCCCAAAAATAAAGTTTCATGCTTCTTACTTAAAAAATGACAAACTTCCATACAAACTTTCAACCCCTATTTCACCCCCTTAGGGGTAGAATACCAAGAAACGCTTAAATACGTATTAACTGATTTTTAGTCCCTAGCACGTGAATGAAGTAACATGTTTCTAACTTAAAAAATGGCGAACTTACATATAAACTTTTAACCCCTATTTCACCCCTTAGGGGTAGAATATCAAGAAACGCTTAAATACGTATTAACTCATTTTTAGTCAGTAGCCCGAACACAAAGTTTCATGTTTCGAACTTCAAAAATGACAGACTTCCAGACTAACCTATATGCGAAATGTCAACCCCTATTTCACCCCTTAGGGGTAGAATATTCATAAACGCTTAAATAGGTATCTACTCATTTTTAATCAGTAGCCCAAAAATAAAGTTTCATGCTTCTTACTTAAAAAATGCCGAACTTCCATACAAACTTTCAACCCCTATTTCACCCCCTTAGGGGTAGAATATCAAGAAACGCTTTAATACGTATTAACTCATTTTTAGTCAGTAGACCGAACACAAAGTTTCATGTTTCGAACTTCAAAAATGACAGACTTCCAGACTAACCTATATGCGAAATGTCAACCCCTATTTCACCCCTTAGGGGTAGAATATTCAAAAACGCTGAAATACGTGTTTACTCATTTTTAATCAGCAGCCCAAAACTAAAGTTTCAGGTTTCTAACTTAAAAAATGACGGACTTTCATACAAACTTTCAACCCCTATTTCACCCCCTTAGGGGTAGAAATTCCAAAATTCCTTTCTTAGTGCGTGTCTACTCAATAAAAGGATCCTACTCACCAAATTTCATAGCCCTAACTATCATAGTTTACGCTCGGCGATGATGAATCAGTCAGTCAGGACTTACTATTTTATAAGTATAGATGTTACAGTTTCCTGTAAAAAATTGTATCCTTCACACAAATGTAATAGTTTGCCAAATAGGTGTTTGAACCGATGCTCGACGTCTGAAAATACGATTAAATTGCTTCTTTTACAACCAATTTCATTTATTTGTACAATTCAATCCAGATCATCTTCCCAAATTTGAATTTGATTTGTTCCATCGCCCCGTTATCTTTAGGTTCAGCCTTAATTTTCTGTTCCACTGAATGAATTTTATTGTTAATATTATATTTAGCTGTTGCCTGCGGCTCCGCCTACGTGTATGCTGGTTATCTGGCTACATTACTGTAAAGTTTCATCAAAAACCGTTTAGTCGTTTGCGCGTGAAGAAGTAACAAACATACACACTCACAAACTTTCGCCTTTATATATTAGTGTGAAGTGAGATAGTGTAATATAATACTAGCAACCTGCACCGGCTTCGTACGGGCCTTTTACGGAAAATATAATATAGCCTATATTACCCCGAGAAGATGTGCGGGTTATTTTTTCCGAAATTTTCAACAACTATCGTTTTATTTTAGCCAAATTACTCAAAAATTTAAGAAATAATATACGTAAACCTTCCTCAAGAATCACTGTTATCTAATGGTAACAAGCGCATCAAAATCACTGCTGTAGCTTTTGAGTTTATCGCGAACAGACAGACGTCACGACGGAGGCCTTTGTTTTTCCGACCTCGGCGAAGCCAAAGGAGGGTTGTGATTTTGACAAGCTATATACGTATGTATGTTCATCTGTTCCCTCATAGCACCTCAACAAACTTATAAGAACTGGTCAAATGAGGTATCGTTAGAAGCGCCGACGTGTCACTGAATCTAATGTGGCGCCCTCGAGCAGTCGTAAATTAATGTGTTAAAAAAATAATTTTAGATAAATGGGCTGTGTTTAGTATCATTGGAAGGGGCGTTACTTGTGCATTTCAAACAATACATATTATTAGCATTTGCTTGTTACTTTGTTCGTATTTATGCAAAAATTGATATATTTCTACAATATTTAAATATACTTTACAAAGATTTTAATAGTTTACGGCACCAAAACATTATAAATAGAAAAAAGATAAACCCGTGACTACGGCTTTTTAAACTTGTTTCATACTTTTCAGAGTTGTTTTTTGACGTAGTTGGGTTTTAGTTTTAATTTTTTTTTGATATAGGTAATATGCAGTGATGTTGACCAATATTTCCACTTGTTACTTGTTAATGTAAAATTTTATATTCTTTTAGAGTTACTCTAGCAGTACCTAATGAAATATTTCATAAAAAATGATGCCATAAAAAGCTACCCTGTTTATTTAAAAAGATCTCATAATAGTAGGCATGCAAAATAAGATAGGAAAATTTAAATTGAAATCATCCTACTGGAAAATTCTTTATAATTGAAGAAAATTGCCAACACTTTTCTTGCTTTTCGTTCTTTATTTATATTTAAAGATATAATAGATTTCATATTTTTTTGATACAAGTGAATATTTATTTAATATTTGTCTTAGTATGTGCCCATGAATGAATTAAGTCACCTTTCACCACCCTTTTCATCCCTAAGAGCCACTTGCTCGACATAGCTTAAATACATTTAAGAGATACTAAATGCGTTTACAAAGGTTAAGTACAATTGGCATCTCATCTCATCTCATCTCATCTCATCTCATCATCATAATTCAAGGTAGTAGAGCCACGCTGATTTCAGCACGGTTGGGCTGGCTCGACCGGGGCGGTACTACCCTCGCACAGAAAATCACCGTGAAATGACAGCGTTCGTGCTGTCGTGTTTGGTTGGTGAGTGCGAGACCGGAGGCCCAATGATGCAGAAGCATCACTAGCCCGCCATGGTGTGGGTCACCATGCTGCATTATTGCATTGTCTGCATTCGCAGTATGGTGACCACCATTCTTGGATTCTGCTTATGCTTTCCATCAGGCAGTGTAGAGTCATTTTGGTAGGGCTAAACATAAAAAAAAAGAAAAAAACTTGGACAATGATAAAGTTTTTGCTAAATATGTTAAAGAACTGCCAAAGTTAAATATCTTAACTCGTCTATTTAGCGGCGCTAAGGGTGTTTGCTTGTTTGATAGTGCTGTCCCGCACACACTCACAGGGCGCACGACCCCTTATCATATTTAACTTAATATACCTGCTGTCCTAATTGCGCTAGAGGGCGCTAAGTATATATATAAGCTAAACGTGTTTATGCGTTTAAAGGCATTTAACTAATTTTGTTTAGTAGCTTTTTAAGTCGAACGTTGTGCAAGTCGCCCTGAGTGTTGTAAGAGGCGATTAAGGGAATTAACTGCGCAGCACAATATCACTTAAAAAGAAAGAAAACTTAAAACAAATCCTGTACCAACCCGTCTGGCCAGCGTCATATAGTAGGCCAAAACCTTTTTTCGAAGGAGAAGCTTATGCCCAGCAGTGGACTTTAAAAGCTTTTGATTGAGATACGATCGTTGTGAACAAAAAAATTGAATTTAATCGTCAAATTTTTTGCTGTACTAAAATTTGGTTTCAACATTTCTTTTATGGCAGTAACGTCACCAAGTAAATAACGAACACATGTTCATGATATTAGGGTCAACTCAGACTGAGGAATAATGCCACACCTACCATTTTAGCGTAAATGACGCTATCTGGTCGTTTACTCGTAATCTGCTGCGAAATCATTACGTAGTAATGGCGGTATATTCTTATTTAACACTGTTTAATATTTTAATGTCCCCATACAAAATTTTCGTGGTCAACGGTGCTTATTCTGTTGTTTGAAAACTCTCTAAACTAAATTAAAATCACTAAAACGTAAGCTTTACTATAGACTAAAATTAAATATGTCACAATAAAATAGACGTTATTGATTACATTACAAGGTAGTAGAACTACGCTGATTTCAGTATGAACGGGCCGGCTCGACCGAGGCGGTACTACCCTTGCACAGAAAATCAACGTAAAATGCCAGCGTTCGTGCTGTCGTGTTTCGTTGGTGAGTGCGAGACCGGAGGCCCAAAAATGCAGGACCATCACTAGGCCGCCATGGTTTATTTTTAATATATTTTATTGCGCCAAAATCACTCCACTCTACCTAATAAAAAGCATAAAGCAAAATCCCAGAGTGGTTGTCACTATACTGTACTAATGCAGACAATGCAGACAATGCAACAATGCAGCATGGTGCATTGCATGGCCATGCTGCAATGTCCTTATTCGCATTGAGTATGGTGACCACCACTCTTGGAATCTGCTCGTACTTCATGTAGAGTATTCATAAAAAAAACATACTACAAGAATAACATTTTGGAAATCGTTTTACAAAATAAAATAAATTTCGTTTTGTGAAGTGACGCAAGAACATAAATTAGTACCATTATATTTTGGAACTAGCAGACCCACGCAACCTCGTTTGCTTCTCCTATTGCCCGTAGCGTGATAATTTTCCCTCGTTTCTGTAACTTTCTTCATTTTTGCTCCGCTCCTGTAGGTCTTAGCGTGAGGATATATAGCCTATAGCCTTTCTCGATAAATGGGCTATCTAACACTGAAATAATTTTTCAAATCGGACAAGCGGGTTCTGAGATTAGCGTGTTCAAACAAACAAACAAAAAACAAACTCTTCAGCTTTAAATATTAGTATAGATTTTATTGCATCCCTTTTATTATTAAAATTAATAACGTACGAAGTAATGACAGTCAAAATCTTAAATTCCTGAAAACCGATTATTGCTATTTACTTATATATAAAATTCTCGTGTCACAGTTTTCGTTGCCATACTCCTCCGAAACGGCTTTACCGATTCTCATGAAACTTTGTGAGCATATTGAGTAGGTCTGAGAATCGGTCAACATCTATTTTTCACCCCCCTAAATGGTAAAGGTCACCCATCCTTAAAAAAAAATTATGGCAAAACGACGTTTGCCGGGGCAGCTAGTTTACTTATAAATGCATGTAGCAAAACATAAACCTTTTTTTTACGACAGAAAGGGTAAAGGAGCAGACTGGTTAGCTGATGGAAAGCGTCCATGAAGGCCTGCACCTCTTGCCTATCGCCTTCTTGCGTAATCATTTATAAAGAAAAGCTAAAGCTTTTCCTTTCTGCAAAAGATACTCAAGAATGTCGTTGTAATTAAATACTAATAGCAGTTGAATATTCAGTAAACGGTTCTGTTAGCAGCACACGAGTTTGTTAATGAGTTGGGGTACAAGCTTTAACATGCATGAAGCACATTCAACATCCAAAATATGAGAGAAAATTGTAATTAATGTTTACAATTGCTACGTTATGTAGTAGTATATTTACGAACATCATAGAAATGTAACCTTCAAATAACTGAGGTCCATTATAGTCGTTATGTTCAAGCATTGAATAGCTGAACTATTCTGGCGGGGCCAGCCTAGAGCATCATTATGTAATTACTAGTATCACTACGTTATTGACTACAAAATTAATATTCTGATTATAAACGAATAATTGACAATAATGGATATTGGCTCTCATAACCTGTTTTTCAGCTATAGCTGTTGTGGAGAATCTTGCGGAAGGCCTTTGTCTAGCGGTGGACGTCCTTTGACGAAAATGATGATTATTTTCCAGGTGTAACTGATAAGAGGATGTCAACATGATCATTGATAATTTTCTATTTTAACAAAACTTTTTTTTAAACCATATCAATTAAAAATATAGTCAAACACTTAACCTAAGTTAGGCTGGCTAATTAATTCACAATTTCTTTATAGCAAGTATTTGGTTGATAGATGTTGAATAATTCGCAGTTTCTATTAATATCTGCTTAACACCACCGCATAGCTTAGTACTTTACTTTGTAGACTACAATATTAACAATGTACAATAAAAAACTATGCTTTTATTATGTAGAATCTCAATATAAATAAAAGTATGTTTGTAATACGTATAAGTCCCACTCCTCATGCATTGTCGTTTGATTCATAACCAGGTAAAGCCGAGAACGATCGTAATCTGATTGTAAATGCACATTTTGTTACTAAATAAATATATATTAAAATAAACTTACACTCACAATATAAAAAGCTAAAAATACAATTGTACATGATTACATCAGAAAAAAAATATCGTTCTCATCTCGCAAAAAAATTGACTAGGATTGGAACTGAATAGCAGGTAGGCAAAAATCTATTTATGTCTGCACACGAGTTTCTAGATTCCCATATTGTCTTGATCTGGCTATTTATACTTTCTTACTTTCTAAATTTTTCATTTAACTATAATATTACATATTTTATTGGTTTTGGGGAAAAGGAAAGAAATTAAGATTACATTGAATAATCTTAAAGTTATTTAAATAACAAAACCTAATTTTGCTCAACCTAACCGTGAACGAATTGTTTTTTCTTTGGATTGGCAAACCTTTTTTCTTTTTAAACCGACCCCCAAAAAGGAAAAGGATCTAAAAGATGGCACCCAAAAGAAATTGATCGATTTGGCAGTTCTTAAAGTCAGTTTTTTATTTTGTTAAAATTTTACTTGTTTTTATGTTGTACTTATACAATTACTAATCAGAAATGATCGAGGTACAACAGTAATGGCTGGTAACATAATTAAATTTCAAAGGTACGTATGCCATAAGTACAAAAGTTAAAACTTATCCTTAGAATGTAACAATAAATTATTCTAACCTATATCACAACTTGTTACTTGCAATATAAATCTAAGTTTCCAGACCGATGTCGAGATAAAACAATTTCTTGTTGCGACACTTGCTGTCTAAAGTTAACCCACCCATGTCGTAGATACCAATTTAAGACGATCGAACAATTGATATCACTTGCTCAGACACTAAATCTCCAGCCTAATTGTCTCTTAAATGGAATTAAGTAAAGAGAATCGCTTTCAATGGTAGCATTATAACAGTTTTATTTACGCTGAGGCGAGGAAAGTGAACGTGTTAAGTTTTAATGCGTCTTTCGAGAAAATAATATTTAACTAGTCTCAATATGTTTTTTAATGTAAAACATTGCACTTATTTCCAAAATTAGTAAGCCAAACTGTGCCTTAATTTGCGATAATGACTTAAATATGATAATAATACATTTTATTCCATACTAGCTGAAAAGAGTAGCATAAGTTACTCCCTGGATCACCAGCTATCTGCCATTGAAATACCCGTCAAAATCCGTCCAGCCGTTCCAGAGATTACCCGGAACAATCAGACAGACAGACAGACAAAAAATTTTGAACTAAATTTTTGGTGTATACATACATATGTATTTAGTAAAAAGCGGTTATTTAAATATTACAAACAGACATTCCAATTTTATTTATTTGATGATGATTCAATGTACAAGATTTGGGTGTTTTTCTTAAGAGTAGACTGAACTTAATTTTCTGAAGTACTTAAGCGATTAGAACTAACAATAAACATTATATATCGTTAAACATTATACTAAGTAAATTAAAGTACTAGGAAAAAATACAATGAAAATATTCACAATGTTTATATGCAAGAGTCAAAAAATTCTTCCACATGGTCTACTAGTTATTTATCTATATGTATATTTAGTCATAAAATCATGTTAATATATGGTTTTATGTAATAGGACTGGGTGACACTAAATTTGTATGAAGGGAATTATACCGATCCTTTTAAAATGAACTGCGTGATGACAGCTTTCACATGTATTATTTCACATGAATATTTTTTTTTTTTAAAGACAGCTTCCGCATTAAGGATAAATATCCTGAGTCGCGGGGACTTAACAAACATACATGGAACGGACACAAAGTACAGCCAGACTCAGGACAACAATTTGTGGATTACACAAAGTGTTGTATCGCGTGGGATTTGAACCCTCGACACTTGGCGCAGTAGCAAGCGGCGTAGCGACCACTGAAACCACTAGGCCAACCGTGCAGTAGCATTAGTAGCAATAGTAGTATTTGACTGCATGTTTTCACTTATAAAAACATTTTGCCCCATAATTTTATTCAAATAGAGATACGATTACGAAAAACTCAGCTTATATCTTATACGTAGCTCTAGTTATTTAAGAGCCATATAATATCTTATATGGTTCTTATGAAGCCAAATATAGGGGACATATGTCCATGTCATGTTAGGTGATAAGCTGTTAAGCTAGAAAATTTAAAAGGCTTTCGTTATAGTGAGTATTTCAAGTCAATCACTTGGACAAGTAGATTGAGGTTGGGCATTTAGAAGTAAACTTTCAATGTAATTTATGACCTAATTAAGTTTTCCTTTTACAGACATAGTTTTTATAGAGATCAGTTTATGTCCATAGCTTAATTAGTTGCAACAAGTAGGCCAATATCTAATCTGTAAGTATCTAGATGTTACTGATTGAGAAATTATGGTATAAATGTAGGTATTATTATATACCGATCTAATTGGTAGGTGTAAATGTCATTCAGGTGATGATGATGTAATTGAAGGCTATTATCTTTATAGAATTGTATTAAAAAGATACTGCAATAGAGGGTCAAGTTAAATCAGTTCAATTTCATTCAACGTTCAATTCAGAGATTTAGAGTTTTTCATTTTACATATGTTCTTGTTTTTTATCACGTGTTTATATCGCGATATACATAAACATCGTAACGCTTTGCAAATTAACTCCATTTTAAACTTACTTTAATAAGCTCGTCTCATTTCTATTCATTCTTGTCATATCGTCACGATATATATATGAAATAGGTATATAAATTTTATTTAATTGGGACTTGGTTAATGACTTTAATTTCGACTGTAAAAGAATACACTATTATGTTGTAAAAAATAAAATAAAACAAAATTGAAAATTGTAGATGTTTTGAATTTGATAGTCGTCGTCTATTATTTTGAATTCTAAATTTACTCACTTGGCCGGAGTCAATTAGATGGCCACCGCCGAGGTGATTTGTGGCCTAATCGTGATTTATAGCATTTGACTGTCATCGCGTTCAGTGAATTATTTTCTATGAAAATTGTACTGGATTAAGATAAATTTGAAGTCTTTGCTAATAAGCTACTCATTTACTCGTAATTTGATGTAATAGTAATAAAAATATATTCCTTCTATAATATTATAAACGCGAAAGTTTGTAAGTATGGATGGATGGGTGGATGTTTGTTACTCTTTCACGCAAAAACTGCTTAACGGATTTAAATGAAACTTTACAGTGATATAGCTATTTACATCAGAATAACAAATAGGCTACTATTTGCCGTGATAACCGACATAGTGGTTTATAACTGATAATATATTTACTACATTTTTGTTTTTTTTTTATTGTAATTAAACTGTTTTATTTAGCTTGTCCTGGTTGTTGTTTGGGTAATTGAAATTTGACCCCTTTCCTGTTGACAGATTGATGAGAAATTTGGTACACACCCTCTATTGACAAGACAATTAAATGAATTCTGTTTTATTTTAAGTCCAAGATGGCCGCCGCTATAAAATGGCGGTTAACTAATTTTGTCACGACTACCTCAATATGACTATCATATGAAAGAGACTATTATTGACTAGTAGAATACAGTTCACTATGAAACATTAAAACCCAAGATGACCACCGCTACAAAATGGTGGTTTACACATTTTGTCAAAGACTACCACATAGTTATCAAATGAAAGGACTTGAATAGTAGAACAAAGATGTGAAGAAACTAAAAAAATATTTGGTAATAAATATTATATGTATAAAATCGTTGGACCCGTGTTTTCATCCAGTCATCTTACTTTAAGCTATGCCCAACGATATTATATTTAATATTTTTAGCTTTTAGTACATTATTTTTAATAAAACCGTTTAAATTATTTATTTTTCTTACATATTTTTTATTTTAAAGACAACTCCCGCACTAGGAATTATATGTTATATCGCGGGGGACCTTACAAACATACATCAAACGGATGCAAAGAACACTCAGACTCAGGACAACAATTTGTGAAACACGGCGTGGCGACTGCTTAAACCACTAGGCCAAGTTCATCTAAATGTAAAAATTACCTATATGATATGTCACATTCATTTATCCAACAATTTATCGTTCCCTTTTATCTATACAAATAAATAAAATTGGAGTGTCTGTTTGTAATATTAAAATAACCGCTTTTTACTAATGCATGTGTATGTATACACGCTACATATACCAAAAATGTAGTTATAATTTTTTTGTCTGTCTGTCTGTTTGTTCGGGGTAATCTCTAGAGCGGCTGGACCGATTTTGTTAGGACTTTCACTGGCAGCTGATGATCCAGGGAATTGCTTAGGCTACTTTTTTTTAGAATAACTTTGTCCTGCGGCGTTTATTGCGGTACAACAGTAACCGCGGGTAACACTGCGGGGTTCAGCTAATTTAAAATAAAATACACAATTTGTAATTCATAGCATATCCCTTAGATAAACAACGTTTGTAAATACTAGTTGATGTATCTGAATAAGAACGTATGTATGTACACATAACCAATAACCCTGTATATTAACATAATATTGTGTTGGTACGATAGCAATATTGCTACGGATTCAAAACGGATGAAATCGTGGTGTTAGTGTGAATTTGATGTTGGTATGATTTTAATCGCAGATTCTCCAACCGATAATATCCGTATAACCTCAACATATAAACAAACAAATTGACGAGAATCACCGTATCTATTCCCGTCGTTCTAATTCCCGTGACTCATCTTCGATTCTATTAAATATCGTATGTATTTATATAGATTAACAGTTATAGTTTCCTTATCTGTTCACAATTTTTTCTGTGAATGTTCAAGAAACTTTATAAATTTACTAGCTGAACCCCGCGGTGTTACCCCGGTTATTGTTGTACCGCGAGTAACGCCGCGGGGCAAAGTTAATCTAAAAAAAAGTAGCCTAAGTTACTCCCTGGATCATCAGCTACCTGCCAGTGAAAGTCCCGTCAAAATCCGTCCAGACGTTCTAGAGATTACCCGGAACAAACTGACAGACAGATAGACAATAAATTTTTTACCACATTTTTGGTATATGTAGCGTGTATACATACATATGCATTTAGTAAAAAGCGGTTATTTTAATATTAAAAAAAGACACTCCATTTTTTTATTTGTATAGATTAAATGCACCGCTATGCATTTGGGTACAAATAATTATGTGAAATGATTATAGTAAACCTATTGGTCACAATCAAATGGTTATTGCAGATGCTAGTAAGGACGACTTACTCTTATTACATTACAAGCTTTTTATTTTGCAATGTATGTATGCTTGTATGTTCGGGTGGAATCTTGCAACTTAATTTTGAAGCAGATATCTTCCAACTGATTTTCCTGAAATTTTGCAAGCACAAGTATACAGCGTGACAATACAATATTATAATGACATGGAGCTGATCTGATGCTGGAGCTGGAAGGTGGCCATAGGAACTCTGTAAAGAAACGTCGCAACATTATCGAGTTTGGACTCGTTTGATGCATCTCGAGCTTATTTTTAAAAAACATTTTAATTTCATATTTTTCATGCTTTAGGCATTCAAGAAAAAAACTGAATAAATTAAGCCTAACTCGTCTCAATCTCTGCTGCATCGCTGTAGATGTGGGAGTTATTTTTGGACTACTGATATCTATCCTATCTACTACTAGCAGATTCTGCTTGTATATTTCTAAAAGGTCTCTCAAAATAAAGAATATAGGATTAGGATGTGTTTTTACGATTCTACCAATAGTAATAGAAACGTGTTTGATTTAGTAAGATTCCATACGACCTATTTAACAAATTTTGTGTTTTTAACCGCAAAATCATACATACATACAATACATTTATTTTTATTTAGCATTAGAATAACACATATAAGCTACTATTTGCCGTCATAACCGACATACACGCGGGTGGAGCCGAGGGCAACAGCTAGTTACTTATAATATAGTCATTTAACTACCGTAAGAGATTGTTATCAACCAGATTATTTGGTACATTAATTATATATGCGCCATAGGAAGTAAACCCTTAAGGTAATGGTTTTCTTTGATATCTTATATAAGCAGCGAATAGAGATGTGTCAACCCTATTTCTAAAGTTATGTGCTCGTTAATTAATAATTTATATCATTTAGATCCAAAGCAAAATCACCTTTATTAGTTGTTAGCGAAATTGGGGTGCTTGTATTAAAATTTCCAAAATAATGTAAAGCACAAATTTCAATGTAACGTTTATTACGGCAGTTCATTGCGAAACAACATTTTGTGGTTTTCGCAGTCCGCCATTAAAACCTGTTAACGAATTAAAATCGGAAGTTTGCGGTTTGGAACCAAGGGGTCGGCACTTATCTGACTTCTGAATGCCTGGTTATATTTCATAGCTGAACAAAATACTTTGCAAGTTTTATAAGTAAGCTTATTGTGTTTTGTTATTGACTGAATAATTTTTTTTCGTACGTAATGCATATTAAATAAATACTTCAGACATTTCATATACAACGCCATCTAGCTATAGAGTAACTTGCTGTTGATTTGTTGTTTGTAACTTGTGATAATAAATAATAATAAATATTTCGGACATCTAGACCACGGAGCAAATACAATACTTTGTATTTGCTCCGTGATCTAGATACAGAACGCCATCTAGTCTCAAGCTAAGCAGAGCTTGTCTTACGGGTACTAGACAACTGATATAAATACATATATACTTTTTTTTTGTAAATATATACATATTATACATAGAAGAATCCCAAACTCCGATACAAATATTTGTAGATTACACACACATTTGGTCCAACCCAGGATTTGAACCCGAGACCTTAAGCTCAGTAGTCGCATTCTTACCACTGCGCCACAGAGTCAGTAGAGGCGATAGTTCTGTTATGTTTCAAACCTAATACTAAACTACACTTTCAGCATTTTATAATATCGGTGACATAACAAGTATCATCTAAGTTTTTATGCACGATTCTAGTGTATAGTAATCTTAATGACGTCATTATTGTCCCCTGCCTATTGTAGTCCACTGCTGGACATAGAACTCGCCAATTGCATACCAGTGACGTTTATTACGGCAGTTCATTGCGAAACAACATTTTGTGGTTTTCGCCTAATTCGCCTAATACATTTAAATAAAGGTGACATATTTGATATCTACTTTAGCTAAATGATGTAAATTACCGGAAAAGCTTATATTGCTTATTGATATTCTGTCTAAAACTAACCATTTACATACAGGAACTACAAGAATTTTATAAGTACCGCACTTCACAATATTAGCAAAGTTTTTTCCTTTCTATAGTCAATCCTGATCATAAACCACCCATATATATATAGGTATACAGCCATAAATTCACATCACTTAAAATTCGGTGTTGTAAAAATAAACGTCAAAAGACAGGAAAGAGATACGTTGAGTAGTAATTGGTTGTATCCGCCGGAAGGCTAACCTAACTGGTACGCGTACTACGAATTAACAAATAGGCAATAATTCAAATGTGTACCAAGTAAGCGATCACATCTCGTTACTAAAACTAGCAAAGTTATATTTAGTGAAGTAATAGCTGACAGGGAATATATACATTCATTAGGTAAACAAGCAACGAGTAGTTGATTGAACTGATTCCAAGATTGATCACGTTATGAGATATCATACAGTATCTCAACATTTTAGAGAACGAATTTGGGTTTGTTTCAAATTCTTAATCAGAACAAGTTTGACGTGAATTTTGAACAATTTTTTTTTTGTTATTTTTTTGTGTATTAGATCAAATCGTGAATTCCACTTGCTGACCAGGCGAACTTCGTACCGCCTTATTTACATATCTGTCTCAGCTACCTGTCGCGGATAAAAAAAAAATAACTTTCCCGTTATCTTTTAATTTTTCTTGTACGCAAACCTTGTTGTAACAATAACGAATACATAAAAAAATTATTATTTAATTTCTTGCAGCCGTTCGGATGTTATGCGCGTACATCCATTTCGGTGATTCATTTTTATCTTAGAAATAAAATTCTCGTGTCACAGTGTTAGTTACAATACTCCTCCAAAAGGGCTTGACCGATTTTTATTAAATTTTATTTGCATATTCAGTAGGTCTGAGAATCAGCCAACATCTATTTTTCATACCATTTTGTAACGGCAAAGCAACGTTTGCCGGATGAGCTGGTATATATATAAGAGTTTAGTTTTTTAAACATTTACAATTAAGATTAGCAACTAATGAATTAGATTTAAACATGATCGTGATTTAAATAGAATTTAGATCATTATCATGTTTAAATCGCCGATTTAAGTTGTCCTTAACATTGAAGTCATATATCAAATAAGCACTTATACCACTTCAGATAGTTGTAAAATACAGATGCGATCAAAAGCTCTCTATTTGCGGGAAGGTCTCTAGATGAAATAAATTTGGCAAATTCCATTCGAGCAAATTCCCAAAATAGTGTTAATGGAAACCCTGGGCTTTAAATAAAATATAAGTTTGACGGACGGAAACGTATGAAATTGTAAGTACCTGGCGTGGGTTATTCACGTTACGTATCAAATCTAATTTAGGTTGTAAATTGGACGGAGTACTGTTTTGCATCAAAGTACAGATCTGCAGTAATTATTTACTAACCAAACTGTTATGATGATAACTTATACATTTAACTGTCTGTATGTTTACTTTATTTTACAAGCACATATTTTAAAATGCTTGTAACTCTCGTTGCATACAGTATGTAGTCAAATTTTTTAGTACTATAATGAGCATTTATCTGTCTCGGTGACGCAGTGGTAGCGTGTGTAATGTTATGCAACTACTGTGCTTTAGGTCTCAGGTTCGATTCCGGGGTCGGAGCAAATATTTGTATGATCTGCAAATATTTGTTTCGGAGATTAGGTGTTTTCTATGTATAAAATGTATGTATGTACAAAGATAAGTAAAAAAAAGAGTATATAAGAATTCTATCAGTCAATTGGCTATCATAATACAAGCTGCATAGTTTTTTTTGACACTACTCCGCCTGATGGAAAACATAAGTAGAATCCAAGAGTGGTCGTCACCGTGCCTACTCATTGCGAATGCAGACAATGCAACAATGCAGCATGGTGACTAACACTATGGCAGCCTAGTGATGCTTCTGCATCATTTGGCCTTCGGTCTTGCACTCACTAATGAAACACGACAGCACGAATGCTGTCATTTTACGTTGATCTTCGGTGCGAGCGGTACCACCCCGGTCGAGCCGACTCGTTCATGCTGAAATCAGCGTGGCTCTACTACCTTTGTAGTTTGAAGCTAGATGGCGTTGTGTGTGAAATGTCAAAAAAATGTGATTAAAAATTCTGACTGATCTAAAACCTGACCGCACAGGTTCTAGGTGTTCTTTGTGTCCGTTTCATGTATGTTTGTAAAGTCCTCCTCGACACAGAATGTATATTCCTAATGCGGGAGTTGCCATTTTAAACAAAACAAATTAAATATAAAGTAAGCATTTTGCAATACGTATTTAAGCTTTTAGTAATTATAAAATAAATACTTACTTCGAGTTTGGACTTGGAAAATCCATAATTTGCATTATTTTGCTGTAGCACTGCAATTTCCAGTTTCCAGAACTGATATATATTAAGCATTTATCAAGAATGTTTTGCAAATGTAACAAATATCACATTATTTAAACCACTTTATTAAAAGATATGGGGATAATAAGACAGTCCCACTCTTTGCCTTCATTGAGTGCCCTACTAATGATAATAAATGCGATTTAATTTAACCTTAAAGAAGGTTGGACCTTTCTTATTTCCATGTTTAAGGGCGTTATTGTATAGAGAGCTCATTTTACATTATCTAAGTCGTATTATATAAGGTACTCATAGCTCCGATACTGAAGAAGAAACTATCTTTTGTGGTTCGTGACTTAGTTATAACCATGTAGGTTAACATATTCTGTAGTTAAGCACTCTTAAACTGGCCAGTTTATGGATGGGTGACCATTCTCGATACATTGAAATCCCTCTGAGCCTCAGAGACCTTGTTAAGTCGTCGGTCTCGGTTGTCATACGAAACATCTTTAACCATCGTCAAAGCTAGTCGGAGCCTTAAAAGATCAGATAATAAATCTTCATATAAAATTTCGTAATTCCTTAGTACTTGGGTTATGGTGGTGGACAGTCACTTCACGTAAAGTAGTTCGGCTGTGTCATGAACGTGGTAGACTTCCATCAGATGGTGCATATGGTATTTTAGACTATTTTGTTGACTTATTTAACTACTTAAAAATCCATAGTCTTGTGTAGATAGTCATATTTCTAGAATATAAGGGTTTACGTTTGTGCGTCTTTCGAATTGTTTATTAAGCTACAAATTCTGATTACTTCAATTGCCTACT
This sequence comes from Spilosoma lubricipeda, assembly GCA_905220595.1. Classification (NCBI taxonomy): domain Eukaryota; kingdom Metazoa; phylum Arthropoda; class Insecta; order Lepidoptera; family Erebidae; genus Spilosoma; species Spilosoma lubricipeda. The sequence continues at coordinate 13,291,231 of HG992290.1, read as the reverse complement.
CTTATAAATTATTTATGGGGATGGTAAATTTCGTTCAGAAATTCTCTGTCACATTATTAAGTCTATGTATGTGTAGGCATGTTGGAATTACTAACGTGTGGTAATATTCATAGGATTATATCTGTCTATCTGCTTTGAGTATACTCGTACTCTAATCTATCCGAAGGCTGACCATACAATATGTTTAATTCACCAAAACAAATAAAATAAAATGATGCGATGTTCATTATAAATTAACATCGCCGGACTATAAGTCGATAAATTATCGAAAATTCCCGGAGAGCCAAATATTGGTGGAGAGCTGGGGTTTACCATTATTAATAAAGTTTTAAAAATCCCCATCGATATTATGTGTGCTACAAAAGTTATTCGGGTCAAAGATCAAAATTTGGGATTCGGATTTTTCTAGAAAACGGTAAGTTTTGATAAAACCCAAGGACATAGGACATAGGACATATTTAAAACTTAATTTGTAAAGGTAAACCCCTGCTCTCCACCAATATTTGGCTCTGAAGGAATTTTTGTTATTTGACTACTACTTTTATATCTAAATTGATCAGACTATTAACACCCGGATAAAAGACGTCTACTTAAACGGCTTCGAAACAGACACATTTCACTTTATCGGACTGACGAACGGAACGAAAACACAAAGAGAATGTAAAATCAAACTTTAATATAAATAAAGCTCATTTTGTTTCGATTCGAAACAAATAGTGGCTTTAACTTTATGGGCTGTTTAATGTCAGTAAAATGTTTTAATGAGATTATTAAACCACGCCTTTGTACAGCTTTATCAATTCTTAAAGTTCATTTGTGAGTTTATGATGGATCTTCATATTGTTTATTGATGAAGGAGATATCTTAAAGGAGCTGAGCTTTTGTTGATGGAGATCGTGGTTATTATACTTTATCACATTATTTCCTTGATTTGGAAATGGTAGATAGCCGACATCCTTCTCACCGTTATAGGTTGATATAATATATAACATTAAAAATAGAAAAATAGGTATACTGTAATGGTCACTAATACTGCTTCTTTCCACTTAATGTTGCTTTTTGAAATTCGTATCAACGATTCGAAAACACGGTACTTGACGCACGCAACCTCGTTTGCGTCTCCTGTTGCCCGTAGCGTGATAATTTTCCCCCGTTTTTAAAACATTATTCATTGGTGCTCCACTCTTTTTGGTTTGAGCGTGATGATACACAGCCTTTAACCTTCCTTGATAAATGTATTATCCAACACTGAAAGAATTTTTCAAATCGGACCAGCGGTTCCTGAAATTAGCGCGTTCAAACAAACAAACAAACTCTTCAGCTTTATAATATTAGTGGTAACGCCACCTGTCGATGATGACAGGAACTCTGTTAGTTTGTTAAAAGTTCCGCTAGGTGAGGCTGTCGGCACCTATTTCTACCCGCATCCTTGATCATTTTTCCCGCACCGCACGCACACCGCAAGAAGAAATAGTTAAGTTGTTCGCGAAGTGACGCCCGGACGCTTGGTTCACCGCTCGTCGAGTTCTACACCGGTTGTGGACTCCGCCCCCGCGTCTTATATAGACAATAGAACCGCTGTAAAATACTTTAATAACGAACCCGCATTATTCGCTGAGTGCAATCGTGCCTTGCCGGCAAGCTAGGGACGTTTTTATTCTACACCGAACACGCGTCGCCATCGTGATTAGCAAGCCACACGACGGTACGAGGAGCCAGGTCGCCTGATCAGGCCGCCAGGTCTGGACTGCAGCTCAAGATCACCAAAGGTAAGCGTGCTTCCATATTCTCCCACCCACCTAACCTATCCGGCAGCCGCAAAGTACTCAGCCCACATAGTTTTCAGGCAGTGCATAGTCACTGAAGTTATACTCGCTCCCGCCTTATGTGTTAGCGCTCACTAATTCTTTGGCCAAGCCAGTTGGCGCTACCAATTAGTATAGATATATAAGTATAGATTTGAAAGAAAGATATAAAAATATTTTTTTGCCAACTAAAGAAAGTAAAAAAAAGATAATAATAATAAATATTTCGGACATCTAAACACATAACGCCATCTAGTCCCAAGATAAGCAGAGCTTGTGTTATGGGGTACTAGACAACTGATACAAATACATATATACTTTTTTTTTGTAAATCTATACATATTATAGATAGAACACACCCAAACTCTGAAACAAATATTTGTAGATCATACAAACATTTGGTCCGACCCGGGAATCGAACCCGAGACCTCATGATCAGCAGTCGCTCACACCAACCGCGAGACCAACGAGGCAGTGCAGGCAAAAAAAAAGATAATTTAAAACAATGTAAGACCAATAATTTTAATTGAGGTTCTGAAAGTTGTTTTCTTGTTTACACACCTTCGAAACTTTATTTATCGTTATGAAAGAGTTTGGAATGTATACATTTAAGTATGCTGAAAATTCTGAAATAGATTATGGAATGGATATTAGAATATTTTTTATGGAATAGGGGGCAAAGGAGCAGATGTATCGCCTAATGATAAGCTATTACCACCGTCCATGGACACGAAGCTTGGCTCATCCACGGTAAAAGATGCTTAGAAAGACATCAGTTAAAAGATTGCATCAATTAGATTGCAATTTATTTTAGTATTAAAGAGATTTTGTCTATTATGACGTTTATAACGTTTCACAGCTTCAATCAATTGTATAACTAATCTTCTTCTTCTTAAATTTAAAAATCAATTGGTGTTCGTTTGTCTCGCTAAAACTCGAGAACGGCTAAGCCGATTTAGCTGATTTTGATTTTGCAATGTTTTTCGTAGTCCAAGAAGGGTTTAAACGGTGAATAATCAAAAATAACTCTAAAATCCAAATGTCTCGTGTACGAAAGCGTACAGCTAGTATCTTCATGAAATTAAATATCGTTCATGCAAAGCAAAATTATTTTTAAAAAGGGCGGAAAAATGTTTGAAACTTGTGTCAAAGTCACCAGAAGTACGAGAGCAATAATTTTAGTCCACAAAAGCCAAAGGTTCCTTGACCTACATAACTGAACACATTCTTTAAACTCCGTATCAAAGTAAGCGACATCTTTCCTTATCCCGCTGTTGCGTATTTTCGAGATAACCCGAATCTTCAAAGTTTGTTGAGACGCTCGGCTGATTTATTACTTTGGTGTAGGGTCTAAAATTACGATACACAATTGAAGTAATTAACTTCATTCATGTATCGTTTTGATATTATTGAAAAGTAATTTCACTTTTTTTTTTGTTTTCTTTGAGTAAACATTTTCTTATTAATAAAAATTAATTTAAGGTCAATATATTAGAAGCTACTTTCTAAAACTATGCACTTGTGCACAGATATAAGGAGAATTTTACTAATCATTCCGCTCCCAAAATAACTATTTGGTTGTAGTATTTTTAAGTCGTTTTAGTAACAAGGGAACCGTTAATACTACCACTGACGAAATATATTTGTGTCATTGATACTACGTATTTCAGTGATACCTACTGTTCATAATTTGTTATGATAATGTATTAACTATGATTAATAAATACACTTTTAAATCACTACATGTTATAAAATTGAAAGAATTGCTACTTAACAGTACCATTTGACGTAAATAACTAGTAGTATAGGATCCCCGGTACAAATTTTACAAGCTATTACTATCAAGCGAATTTTTCTTAATGCATGTTTGCTAATATTTATGTAATTTAACAGTCACATTGTCCTACAAATTGCGTGGTACGTTATCCCGGTCCTATGCTCAAAAGTTTACCACAATCTAAAAACATTGTAAGGTGAAAGTTCCCTCATCAAAATGAAGCCACTCACGAAAAATAAGCTTGATAGTATTAACTTATTAAATTTGTACCGGGTATCCTGGACTATGAGTATTTCTGGTTGCTAAAAGAACACACATGACAAAAATGTGTATTTATAAACTTTCCAGAAATATGTTTCTTCGTATAAATCAAACAAGTCGAGTCAATTCTAGCCGAAGCTGTGTCTTGAATATAATTATCAGACTTCGAACACCTTTCCCAAAGTCTAGGACCTCATCGATACAGACTAAGAGTAGGTAATAAAAACGTGAAGAGTTTAACACCTAAAATTATGATATTGGTGTAATTAGTTTTTATTTTATCATGCGTACTGATTAAAATTAATGGAGTAATGGATCGATTATAGCTACCTATTAACAGTAAGTTAAGAACAAAAATCAGGTTGTCTTTGAAAGCTTTATAGCATGCATCTCAAGATACTTAATCAAATCTTATTGCTGCACCTTACACTAAGAAATTTAAACAAGAACATAAATTATTAGAGATAGAAAAGTGTTCCAATGGAACATAAATTATATATTTGTTTCGTGAATATACTAATTTATGGTTTGAGAAATGACTTTTGGATGAATTTGTGGGCTTTGCTTTTCATTTCTTTATATTAGGTAGGAAGAATTAATGTCAGTTGGCGAAGATGATATATATGTAAGAAAGAATAAAATGATAAATGTGTAAATGGAAACAAGAGATAAAATATTACCATATTAAGACATAATATCGTACTATGTCACATTTATTAGGCTGAATAACTGTATTCTAGTTAGCAAATCACAATTCCTATTCATGAATAGACATAGATAAACAGATATAATGTTTGTAACACCTTACCTTGTGGTGTTTTAACTTAACTCAAGATTCATTGAAGGGTTCTGTTTTTTTTTTTCCAGGATCTGACCTGATGAAGCGATGACATGATCGTTATCTTTGTGTAATCGGGTAATATACACATCAAAGCCTACTCCATTTTAGGTTGTTTGAAAACAAACTATTACTGTTGCTAAAGTGAGACTGTTTAGGAATAGAGAGGAGAAAACACGGGATGTTTAACACTATGTAGATATTTTAAAAGAAACATACATAAAATACTGCGAAAAACGTAAAAGTAATGCCTTCTAAGAATTGTATATTTTTCGCAACATAAGCTTGTTTTATGAAAACGTATTTGATTAACATAATATTATCTTATTATTAGCGTTATAGACGTTATATCTACATTATTAGCGTTATTATACTAAACGAACATAATATGTATAAAACTCGTCGTGAAGCAAAACTAAAAGTGAGAAGACCATGGCAAATTGAATTCGCATAGTTTCACTTCAAGTAGTTTCAAAGAGTGGTTGTAAGCGGTGTAAATATTTGTTCAGTTCACTCAAACGCAACGAAAGTAGGTATCTGGCCCCTTACTGGGCCGTAATAGGAAGTGGCAAAGCGGGACTTTGTTTTTATACTTGGGATGTATTTGTTAAGGTAAAGGTCGTACAGTGAAAGTTTTGGGCCGGAAATCAGGAAGTTTTGGGCCGGAGCATGTAATGTTTTGCAAATATTCTTTTTATTGTACATACTTGTATTTTTTCTTTCTGTGTATAGAATCCCATTCGGGTTTTCATCTCGACTTGGTGAAATAACAACGAACGTTGGACTGTAATTGACCAAAATTAAATGGTATTCTTATATGATTCTGGTATAACTAAGTAGGTATATAAATATTAATGAAAATCACTTAGAACCTCGATAAATTAAGCTGCCAGTTAAATAGAAGCTATCTTCATTTGTGAGCAGTATATTTTCTCCTTCTAATTCAAAGAAACCCGTACACTCACGACACGTTGATACCTCATAAGCAGAGATCGGAATTGGGTGTGTGAAAATACCTAAAGTTTGCAGCGGGACATAATATGGAGCTATTACAACCACTTAAGTTAAACCGGTTTTGGATTTTACCGGTTTAGTTTCGGTTTTTTTTTACATGTTCCTTACCTTTGAAACACCGAACTATAAACATTTACAAGCTGCTAATACAGTTCTAAATTAATTTTTGTTTTGTACTTTTCCGGTTAAAATGCAGTCTTCTTTTAGTCCCAATTGTTCTTTGTCGGTCAAACACAGAATTTTCTATATCTGCAAAATGCTAATGCGGTTTCAACATTTATTTCAAGATTTATTTCAATTGCAAGAAAGATGTGCGAAAACTACTTTCCACATTCAGAGTCCGGAACATGCAATGATATTAGTTTTTTCCTAGAAATGATAAATATTTTCAAATGTTAAAAATATTTAGTTTTTTTCCTAGAAATGATAAATATTCTTCAAATGTTTAAAATATTTATCATTTCTAGGGAAAAACTAATAAACTAATGTTATTGCATGTTCCGAACTCTGAATGTGGAAAGTAGTTTATGCACAACTTTCTTGCAATTGAAATAAATGTTTTTAATTTATTATTTGTTGCAGTGCAGGTTTAATAATAAAAAAAAGCCGACTTCAAAACTATGTAAAGACGCGAAAATGTTCGTTTTTCTTGCATCAACCTGTAGCAAAACTTTTTAACTTAAGATACAGATAAAAAAAAGAAATTATGACCGCATTAGCATTTTGCAGATATATAAAATTCTGTGTTTGACCGACAAAGAACAATTGGGACTAAAAGACCGAATTTTAAACGGAAAAGTACAAAACAAAAATTAATTTGGAACTGCATTAGCAGCTTGTAAATGTTTATAGTTCGATGTTTCAAAGGTAAGGAACATGTAAAGAAAACGAAACTAAACCGGTAAAATTCAAAACCGGTTTAACTTAAGTGGTTGTAACAGCTCCATATTATGTCCCGCTGCAAACTTTAGGTATTTTCACACACCCAATTCCGATCTCTGCTCATAAGGTATCAATAAAATTTTTAAATCATTCTAAATTATATTACTGTATTGTATTTATGATTCATATTTTCCTTAATTAGTTTTTTATTTAATAAATTGCTTTTATAGTTTTATGTTGTTGTATATTTATTCTATAATTATCATCAATAACACATTAATCTCAATTACAACAAACATATAAAGGTACAAAAAGTACTAATGATGACAAATCTAGGTTTAAGAGAACATAAATTATTCCGAGACGGACAGTAATTGCTGTACTTTAATATTTGCAGTACAAGGTATACGAGTTTGTATTCAGTTTGTAGCTAGTCCATTATACTGATGAACCTATTAGGTATGCTCTGCATTTCTGAGGTACCATGTAAGCGACCACACAACGTGACGATATTATTTTGATCTTTTGTTATTGTCATTTGCTAAAATGACTCTGCCTTGCCTGATGGAAAGTATGAGCAAAATCCAAGAGTGGTGGTCACCATCCTTATTGCGAATAAGGAGAATGCAGCATGGTGACACGCACTATGGCGGCTTGGTGAGATGCTTCTTCACGACTCGCTTAAAGGATCCGGGATCAAGTTGCAAAGTTTGGGGGGCAAACGGAAAACCGGTAGCTTGGAGAGAAGCGAGCGGTGCCAAACCTTATCAAAGGCCTTGGCCATGTCGAGGCTGATGGCCAAGGATTCCCCATGCCTGTCAATAGCCTCACCCCAAAGGTGTGTGACGTACGCTAGAAGATAACCCTTGGATTGGTTCGGTCTAAAACCATACTGACGATTATTTAGTAGGGAGTGATCTTCCAGGTAGTGGACCAGTTGTTTGTTTATTATTCGCTCAAATACTTTGCAGATAATGAAGTTGGCGGCTATCGGACGGTAGTTGGCCGGGTCGGAGCGGTCGTGTTTTTTGGGGATGGGTTTAACATTCGCCTCTCTCCAAGCCTCCGGAGCAGTTTCCGAGAAATATAACAGGCGATACAGCCGCGTTAATACCGGAGACAACTCTGGTGCAGTTCTTAAGAACCAGCGCTGGGACACTCTTATTGCGGTTAGGTTGTTCTGTGTATTTCAACTCTTTCGACACCTACGGGATGAATGGAGGTGGATGTACTCCGAATTCTTCATCTGTAATCATACGGTTTATTACTATGAAACGATTGGTAGTTTTATATGTAAGCTGGTATTCAAATTCGAAATTAGAACAAAAGTATGGTAATTTTTATAGCCGCAAGTGTAAATGGCTTCCAACGTTTTAATGTTATACATTGAATTCGCGTCGTTCGTAAGTATATGTGGCAAGTAAAAGCTTTCTCAATTATCAAAGGATAATATTTATAGTATTTATTACGAAATCAACAGACTTGCTTTTTTGTGCTAGCTAGCCGCCTACCTGAGATAACATGAGATGGAATAAATCACACTTAATATCAAAATTTATAAATAAAATTTACTACCTACAAGATCATTAATAAGAAACTCTATTCCAGTAAGTAAATGCGCTTTCAAGACGCGATCGTAATTATCTTTACTAAATCAGCTTTTGAAATATGTAGCTAAGAGACAAGCTTTAGGAAATACACATATGTAGATGTATTGCTTTAGAATCTATCAATCCAATTCCTGAGGGTATAACCTCCAAGCTAAAAGCTTGTAGAGAGTTCAAGCATCGGTAAGTTTGATGACAAGCTCGGTTGCCTACATAATTTATCTATTGCACATCATATGTATATTACATTAGATTTTCGCGCTTCTAGTATAGTAAAGGTAATTATTAATTTACTGAGACTGGATCCTTTGACATAGGGAATACTAGTGTGGGATCTAGGGATCAAACCCTGTTAATCAATACCTACATTTATGAAACAACTAGCTAAATTCGCTACTTCGTACACGTGACATTTGGATTTTCAACTTATTTTAATTTTTCACCGTTTAAACCTTCCCTGGACTATAAAATAAATAAATAAATATTTTGGACATCTATCACACAGAGCCATCTAATCCCAAGCTAAGCATAGCTTGTGTTATGGGTACTAGACAACTGATACAAATACATATATACTTTTTTTTTGTAAATACATACATATTATACAGAGAAAACACCCAAACTCCGAAACAAATATTTGTAGGTCATACAAACATTTGGTCCGACCCGGGAATCGAACATGAGACCTCACGATCAGCAGTCGCACAAGCCAACCGCGAGACCAACGAGGCAGTCAAACACTATGACAAACATTTCAAAACTAAAGTCAGTTAATCGACCCAGCCGTTCTCGAGTGTTATACTAAGTACTAGATTTTTTTATGATGACGATGATGATGTATATATCTAGATATAAGAACCCCATATATTGAATGTTATCCAAAATTCATAATTCAAAGTTACGCTTAAGTTGGATTTAATACAGAGTTAGAATATTATTATTGCATACCTCCATCAGCTTATCTATACAAATAAATAAAATTGGAGTGTCTGTTTGTAATATTAAAATAACCACTTTTTAATAAATGCATATGTATGTATACACGTTACATATACCGAAAATGTAGTTAAAAAAATTTTTGTCTGTCTGTCTGTCTGTCTGTCTGTCTGTCTGTCTGTCTGTTTGTTCCGGGTAATCTCTGGAACGGCTGGACGGATTTTGACGGGACTTTCACTGGCAGGTAGCTGATGATCCGGGGAGTAACTTAGGCTACTTTTTTTAGACTAACTTTGTCCCGCGGCGTTACTCGCGGTACAACATTAACCGCGGGTAGCACCGCGGGGTTCAGCTAGTTATTTATAAGTAACGGTCGCTTAGTGGTCTTAATCCGATCATAGTTTCATCATATCTTGAGTTTGAACCTTATTAAGATTATTTTGTCAAAGTATACAAAGCTCTAAAATCAATACAAATAAAAGTATATTTTAGGATTGTATTCCACTATTTCAGATACCTTCAACCATTTTACGAATGTGTATTAATACGAACGTTTACGTACGTCTTACATACGTTTGACATAGGCTGCATTACTATAAGGTAAATACTAATATAATCAGTTGATAGTAGTATTTTTGATTATTATGGGTTCAGTACTTATTCAATTTATTTGTTAAAAGAGGATAAATCTTTCTGGTAAATTTAAAGCTGAACTCGTTTATTCACGTGATTCAGTGCTCGTGAACACACGTGAAGCGATGTGCCCACATCCTCGATCTAAGAACTCGCTTCGACCGTGGATGTGGGCACATCTAAACTGCTATTTACGAAATAGGAAAATAATGTAATTTGACAAGTCTGCCCATTTCTCATAAAAAAATTAACAAACATCTGTAAAATATTTATGACGATTTTATTCAATTTCAAAAAGCAAGAATAATAAAGTGCCGTATTCATAATAAAGCTCAAATAATGGATTCTCTAAATACATAAAAAAACACAAACCCTAACCATATGAACACAAACAAACTTTTTATCCAGTATAAAGGAACCGAGAGGGTCGATACTACCATACGAGCACGTGTACGACGACGACCAAATACAGAAAATGGCGCTTTACAAATATTTGCCGTTGTTGCTCGTTTTCAATCTCATTTGGTGTAACGAGCTATTTGCGAGTACCCGTTTATTGCTCGCACGCCGCTTAGCGTTTACAGGGTTAAAACAGGTTGAATATAATTTAATGTTTCCAAGCTTTTTTTATTGCACGTGTATACAGTCTTTATATTTACTTTGCGTTGGGTTTATCATTTGATTAATAATTTTTGAGATCAGATTCTAATAGTTCTCTCACTTCGGGAATTCTGAAACTATTTTATCAAGGAGTCGTGGTTCATAGAGACGTAGAATGAAATAATAGCAATCATTTTTAACCGACTTCCAAAACGAGGAGGTTCTCAATTTGATTGTTTTTTTTTATTTAATTTTACACTTAATTTTAACTTTAATTTTTATTTGTACACTGATTACTCCTTCAATTGTGGACCGATTTTAAAAATTATTTTTGTATTCGAAAGGGTATGCTTCCCATGTGGTCTCATTGCCACTGTATCAGGATCTGATGATGGGATCCTAAGGAAATCGAAGGAAACCCTCAAACTTGTTAAGCACCTACTATGTTTTTCACGTATTTTCTAAAGCTATTGCAGTATTTACACCTGGTAGTCATCATTTCATGATGATGAGCTGGTGATGGAAGATACAAGTCCTTAACGGTTAGGAGTTGGAAGATAAATCTTTACATGTCATGTTTTTTTTTTTTTTTTTTGGGACTAATCCCACCCACACGCCCACCGCTGTAACTCCTGTACACCAGGATCAACAGCAGTGACCCACGAACACACCGAGTTATGACACTCGGGAAGTCCCAGGAAAAAATATTAACTGTCTTGGAACCCGCAACGAAATTAATCAGAAGAAAAACAGGAGGAGTTGGAAATATGATAAGTCCACTTCCCTCCTTAGCAAAGCGGGAGACAAAATGAAGTCAAAATAGGCAGACACCTTTTTTTAAACCGGGAAGCACCACGGATAAAGTATTAGGGGTCCTAAGTGAGCTATATTTGATTACTATAGTATGTATGGCAGAATCGCCTAAACGCACGGAAATTCACCGCAGTTGACACAAGATCCCCATAGTATACCGCCCCAGATGTCATTTGTAAGCTATTTAGCATTGTGTTACGTTCATTGTACCAAAGACTACACTCCCAGAGAACATGATGAGCCGATTGTTCACAGCTAGTATCGGGTGTTGAGCATTGACACAATGGTGAATCGACTAATTTAAATGAGTGTAGTTTGCTCTTAAAGTTACCGTGGCCCGTAAGAAATTGAGCGACACAGTGATCTACCTCGAGCCATGTCCTCGACATCCGTTCGCGAACAGATGGAAAGAACTGGTAGAGGTGGCGCCCCTTAGATGATTCGTCCCATCGTTGTTGCCATTCATCCATTAGGTCGTCATAGACATTGGATTGCTGTTGAAACAATCTTATGATTTTATCGCGGTCTCGTACGCCCAAAAAATCGCATTCCATGTTTTGTTTTGTAGAATAGTACATGGCTGCACGTCTTTGCACCTCGAGATCGACCGGAAGAACACCCGCCAATACCGGTAATGCCTCAGTACTAACCGTCCTATATGCTTTGCATAAGAAGATTAATGCAAGTCGTTGGCCTTGTAGCAGTTTGCGACGGACAGCACCTACAGTCGCTCTATCGGCCCATACGGGAGCACCATAGCAAACAGCACCCAAATAAGTAGCTCCATATATGATTTTTAATGTATTAAATGAAAGACCCCATGTGGCAGTTGATATTCTCGTCAGAGCAAAGAAACTTTTTTTAGACTTTTCATTAACTGTTCTAATATGTTCGATAAATGAAAAATTTCTTTCTAAAACTAATCCCAAATAGCAAACCGAGGTTTTATTTTTAACAGTAACATTTTGAAATTTAATACACGGCGGTGATTTGAGGTTACCTTTCAGAAGTAGCTGGAAGGTTTTGTTTGGTGCAAAAGTCAAGCGATTACGTACACCCCATAGAGATACTAAGTTCAAACATCTATTAGCCAGACTCTCAAGCCCCGCTCTAGTATCAGATTCCACCAGTAATAAACCGTCGTCCGCATACGCGTTTAGAGTACATCCGGGTGGTATAGGTATTGTAAGAAAATCGTCGAAGCCTATATTCCACAAGTATGGACCTAGCACCGAGCCCTGAGGACACCCCATCGTAAGCGCCTTCGACACAGAATGATGCCCAAGTCTTAATTTTGTTGTCCCTTGTGTGAAGTATGAGGAGATTAGGGAATAAATATTTTTAAAGCATCCTCTTGATTTTAATTTTAGCAATAACATGGGCCACCACGCGTTGTCGAAGGCGCCAGATATATCTAAGAAGATACCTAAGACGTATTGAAACCTTGACTCGGTGACAGTTTTCCTTACAGATATGACCGCATCTGTTGTTGATTTTCCCAACGTAAATCCGAATTGTCTATCATGAAATTTAACTCCACCCGGTAGAAGTCGAGGCACTACAAGACGTTCTAAAAGCTTTCCTAGCGATGGTAACAGTGTTATAGGTCGATAGGACCCAGGATCGTCCGGCGGCTTATCGCCGTGTTTTGGTATTATACGAATATTACCGCACCGCCAAACACTAGGAAATACTCCTTCCGCAATGCAACGTTTAAAAACTAATAAAATCGTATCACCCGAGAGTTTACAAGCTTCTTTTATCATTTTATTTGATATTTTATCGTCGCCCGAAGCCTTGTTTAGTGGTAATGACCTAACAATACCAAGAAATTCGTCTGAAGATGGTAAGTCAGACGTTGGAGACAATGGTGGTTCGATGGCCCACTGCCTAATTTGTCGGTGATAATCAGTGTCATCCTCCGGCCGATCGTCGGGCACAAGTGATTCTAAAAGATATTTTGCTGTTTCTTCTACTCCTGTAGTATAACTGTTATGAATTTTGATATTCTGTACGTATGCAAGGTCGATAGATCTATTTGCCTTAAATTCATGATACAAAGGTGACCACGGACCCTCTCTATCGAGTTTATCTACAAGTTTGCGTATTAAATTTCCCTTTGATTTCTCCACTGCTGCCCTGTAGTGAGACCTAGCAACTCTAAGAGCAATGAGAGCATTATTGTAAATATCTCCTGTTACGTTACGCTTTTTAATGACATTTAGTTTTTTACGAGCTTTCCGATGGATTCTACGTAATTCGACCAATTTATAGTTCCACCAATCACATCTACGAGTGCTAGTGATAGATCCGCGGCCTATACAAACATCAGCACAATATGTGAAAGTGTCTGACAATATTTCTGCGCTTTCCTCAGCTGATAGACAACTGCGAGTGAAGTCTTTGGCATGTACTGCAAAGAGTGAACCAAATAAAGCCCAATTTGCCCCTTTAGTTTTATATCTAAAATTGTACGGAGTTATTAGTGGATGTTGTGCAACAATTGGTATGAATTCGTACACGATTAAGCGGTGATCACTACAGGATGCGTCCGGTAGGACACGCCATCCAGATATCGAGACGTCGCCGCGCGTAAGCGTCACGTCAATAGAAGACTCACCCATGGGGCTGCAAAAAGTTGGTGGTGCATCAGGGGTATTGTGAATGGTAAGATTCATTTCCGCAATAAAATCTTCAACCGCACAGCGCCGGGCCATGTCAGTTGAACGCAGCTTGCCATACCATAAAGTAGAAGATGCATTGACATCAGCGCCAATGATAATTTTGTGTCCCACGAGGGACCGCAAAACGAAACGTAAATGATGTAGATGAGGATCAATGGGATGTGAAAACTGAAAATAACAGCTCACTACATAAACCTTACAGGTGGAGGATGAAATCTCAGCAACGGCGCAGTGTGACGTCATAAGGTTACGCAAAGATGTTACCGTAAAAGTAGAACTTGCAACATATATCCCAGCCCGTGACCGGCCATCTAGTTGTACTACATTGTTCCGCAAGCGAGCGCTTTGATATTGTTCTTGTATAAGGACAATATCTAACTTTTGTTCCAAAACTAAATTGTCTAATTCTGACGTAGCTATTTTGTCATTATGAAGGTTTAACTGGCCTATTGAGATATTATCCATTATTAATTAAGTACTACAATTACTAAACTACTGCTGTAAAACTATTCAGTAATTAGTGTTTAGGATTAGCTGCTCTAATTTAAGTTTATATGTGGAGCAGTCCTGTGATCCACATCGATGGTCACATGGTTTTTTGTACCGGCTGCATTGTGCGCATTTCGGTTTAAAATCTGGTGTGTCCTTAATCGAACAAGCTCTTGTATCGTGGCTGCCGGCGCAATTGGCACAGGTAGGAGTTTTAATAGTGCAAAACTTTTGAACATGACCGAATTGTTGACAGTTTAAGCAACGAACTACTTCTAAGTCGTCTATAAACCTACAAGTGGCCCAGTCTATGTATAATTTATCTTTTGTGCTAGCTAAGTGTTTCCTAACTTCTGTCTCTAATTCTAAGCCTATCCATTGGCGTCCGTGTTCTAGTTTACGATGCCTGACAATTTTGGTTGATTTTAAAAAGTCGCTTTCAGTTAATTTTAATTCGTCCTTTATATTCTGACGATATAAAGCTGTTAGGAAAGTACGATCCTCCATAGAACTGGGTACGTCTTTTACAATTATACGGGGCCTTCGGCCTTTCGGCTTTTCTAAGCGTAAGCCTGCTGATTTAATGGCGTTTACTGATTCTAGTTTTTTAAGCTGCCTTTCATTTGCAACCCGCAACACGACGCCTGCCCTTGCGGTTTTTTTAACGCCTACAATTTGAAAACCTTCGTCACTGGGCTTAATAGCCTTCATGAGAGCCTGTTTTGTGGCCGACGAAGTTGCATAATCCGTTGAACGTTCCGTTGTAGGATACGCAATAACACACGGCCTAGATACGCGCGCCTCAGCGGACACCGGACACGGAGCTGAACCAGGCGGTAAGCGAAGCTTAAGCTTGTCCGCGTACGTAAATCCCGGCTGTTGAACCGCGATACCGCCCACCTGGCGCTCGAGATTCGCTAATTACATGTCATGTGTATGTATGTTACCGTTACACGTATTCTTTCAAGATTTTAAGGTGAACCAATAAACAGACTTTAAAAAAACATCAAAGAAAACCCCCTGCCTAGAAAGACCGAAAAGCGAAAATAAAAACATCGTTTAAAAAAACCTACTTCAAAAAAAACTAAAAAGTATAAAGTAACTTGGTTGTATGGTTGTCTGAAAGAAATCGCCGTGAGCGAAAAGACCGCCGATTGATATACATACTTTGTAACTGATTTTGTTGTACTAATTTAATTTGTGTATACAATAAAGATAGATAAATAAATAAAAAGTATAAAATAACTTGATAAAGATTTAATTAAATACACCTTATATGCAAACCTTTAATATTGATGAAACACTATTATTTGTATGTGCTAGCTATTCATACTTTTGAACTTGGTGCCAAGCCAAAATGTAATAGTAGTCCAGGAACCCACTCGCCGCTCGTGACTTTGAGCGGGATAGCTGCTCTTCGTGTAGAACAAAACAACCCAAGCGGGCAGACACGCGCAGCCTAGTGGCCCACCAGGCATGATCACCTCGCCTAGTCAGAAGATCTTCTCTATGTATTGAAGGGATATGACACCCGTTCCCCACAATAGTAATATATGTTTTATTTTCTTTCAGAGTACCGTGGATTTCCAGCGGACACATCTATATGTAAGTAGCTTTTATCCACCTATAACCAAAAGATGAAAAACACTACTCAAAAACATCAAAAGATGGTGAAACAAGTACGAGTGTACTTAATTGTTTAAACTTAATCTAATATATTTTTGTTTCTTATACGTTTTTAGTACGTACATAATACAGTCTACAGAAAACAAAACACTGTTTATTAATATAATATATGTATAATATTTCGCTTCGCCAGCTCAGTTTCTATATTCTATGGTTTTGAGAAGTAAGAAATAATATATTGTTTTAAACTTTAATTATAAGTAACATTAAAATAGGAAACAATAGGAAATATCGGATACTCACAAACAAAAAGGTACATGGTAGCAATCCCGCAGATTCCTATTTTAGTAAGAAATAAAACTGATTACGAAACTTATGTCGACGAAGGAGTATCAAATTTGGAAAAGTCAAAATTAATATAGAAAAGGAGTGCAGAGTTTAAAACAAATACACACCTTATCCAATCGAACTCAAGAAAGTTCTCAACTCGTATCAGAATTACTTGAAAGATATTGAATCTTTAATTGACACCAAAATACGAAATTTTTAACTTATGAAAGTTCTTTAATTGAAGTCTTTGAAAGAAGAAAATTAGTTGCAGTAATTGCTTCAAAATCCCTTAATCATCTGTAGGTACGTTTAATGTAAATCTGTATTTTAGATGCTTAATCGTTAAAAATATCTCGTATTAACAAGATATTTAATATAATTAAAATACTTAATGTACGGTTAAAATATAAAACTGAAGATTTGTACCTCTATTTACGAAAATAATGCAAATGGAGGAGTGTGAAATTTTACAAAGTTAATGTTTATATGGAGGAAGAATAAAAGAAGAAAGCTAAAAAAATAAATTAATAAAGATCAAATTTCGACCTTAAAAGTTATCTACCTAGGCATTCTCTTTGGTTTTGAAAGCTTTCATTATCTCCGACTTGAAGACGTTTAACGTTTGTCTAAAGCAAATTTCTAGCGCAGAGATTCTGATTACGTTTGCCTTTGCTCTGTCTCTCTCCCAAATTGCTCAAAGAGTCACATTTACTTCCTCAAACCTATAATTTAAATAATATTCTCATTTAGATTCTTGTTATATTACACAAATATTATGTAAATACTTAAGAAGAAATATAATTCTAAACCATGAAAGGTATTTTCTTGGTACATCTCCAATTTGAACCAATAGTTAGTATTATTTTGAAGGACGATTCCGAACAGTATTGTTGGAACCAGATACTTGTTCTGTGGGGAAAGTTCCGCAATAACAATATCGCTGTGTGGGACTAGTATAAAACTGTTGTTTTTTTACTCGACATGAAAGCAATACAATCGAGTTGAGAGGTGTCTCGGCTCTGTTTGTTATAACTGTACGTTAGAAATTGTGTCGGGAATTTTAAAAGAAACTCAGTAAAGAATTTTGTTTGTACTTGTTTTCCAACCTGCAGTTATATTGTTTGCATTTGAAAGAAGTTAAGCTATGCGTAATGTAAGGACTACAATTAAAGCTTTAACTTCAAAGGAATTCGATAACAACTTATACAAACATGCTGTCATACACAATCACTAATATTGCTATATAGCAATGGTAAATAGCAAAACTAACTAAACTTCTAAAAAGAGTAGACGAGTTATATTGATCCCTTGATATTAAGCTGTTCTCGGAACCACTGATTAAGCATATCTAATGGAACATATATTACTAAAATGCACCCGTTATCTGTAAATGAAAAGTACTGAGAACCTAATTGCTGATAAAGCTTAATCATGCACATCTAGACAATGATTTTGTGATCTTTTCCCGCCTAGTAACCGATTCCAATTACGCGACCTAAGTGCTTTATAAGTATTACACATCATCATTTCAGCTAAATCTAATGTCAGTTTTAGTATTGCAGTAGAAATTAACAATGAAGTAAGCCACAAAACTATTTTAGTATAAGACGCTAAATTTCTAGGTTCAGATTAAGGAAAACGGATAAAATCCCCAAGGATTTAAAGAATTACGTTTAGAAATTGTGTATCCAATACATACGAGGATCCAATACTCAGTGGCCTGTATTCAATAGCTCCGCAGCCGGGTTTGGAGTTACTCCACTTGCTTCCGGGAACGAAATCTTACAAAAGCTTTTAAATGTTCTCAACATGGCTTCACACAACGGAACCTATATATATTTAACTCCGAGAAAAGAGTTTCCTTACTACAATAATAATACATATTATATAATTTATTTTTCAGCATCTCTTGATTCTTGAGACTGCATTGTAGAACTGGGAAATCGTTCTTCATCTTAAGTACTTTTGACACTAGAACCTTTACACACATGACGAGAAACCCACTTCAGTTTTCACACCCATTAAAACCCGAACAAAAATCTTCTTCTAAAGGTGAAAGCTATATGATATGTACGTTTAATTTTTTTTAAACTCTGAAATGTATTGATAATGAAAACATATTTTTTGAACACTTTAAAAGAATGACAAAAGCTGATAAATGTATAAAAATGTACAAAAACTAATTTACCAAAATAAATAGAGTTTAATTAGGAATAAATAATTTTGCTAAATGTTGTAAGGCTATATTTTTTCCATCTAGTAACTCGCCCGTAATGGGGTCAAGCATTATTTTAGTCCATCGAGTATTTTGGCGATTGGGAATAAAAAAAATAAAAATACATTTTAAATAGCCAAGGTATATTGAGTTTTAACGCTAATAGGTACATTTTACGTTCATTGATTTTCAATTTAACCGTCCCATTTAGAACATAATGCGAAAATGGTTTTCACGATATTTAAAGTATATTTCTGTTAACATACCTAATTGAATATAAAGCTATGTTTTAATTTCTGGTACACGTACTTTTATATTTCATTGATTGAGATAACTTGAAATATCAGTAATGTATATATCGCGTCCAATAATAAACATTTAAATTTGATCTGTATCATCATCATCAGCCTTTTGCTTTCTACTGTTGGACATAGGCTTCTCTCATTGCTCACAACTCTGATCAATTTTGGGCTTCTCACATCATGATCATGTAAACACAAACCTCAAAACTTTTATTCTTTTAATATTATATTTTAATGTAATATAATTGTCATTAGTGTATTTAAAAATGTACGTAAGAGCTCCCACACATAACTGCGAATTCGCAACGCATCGCAAATATCTGCGAGCTCGCACGAATGCATCGCAAGGAACCTCACGCCGCATCGCATCGCATCGCATCGCAATTAAGTGTGAGAGCCCTAAGTCCAGTAAGAACACATGTTTGTCAGCAGTCTAGTTACCGTAGTACAAGTTCTGTCAGACGCTTTAGAGTCAGACGGTCGTGTGTGAAACATGTAAAGTATTATTATTGTTGTTCAACCATCGTTTTTTTTATTAATGGGCGAGCAAACGAGCAGACGTATCGCCTGATGGTAAGCGAGTTGTCTCACTCACTCGGTGAAACACAGTGCAAGCGCTGTTTCACACTGGATTTCTATGAGGTCGTGGTCTCACTCCGGTCGGGCCAGCCCATTAATGCCGAAGCCTGGCTCTCCTACGGTACGTTTTATGGTAGAATGACATCATTTACACAACACACAACCAGTTATAAGTTGAAAATATTCGTTTTGTATAATGCATATTGTTTAGATAGCCTTTTTCAAAGTTTCGAATAATGTCAACCATTTTGATTGTGGTCAAATGCTCAAATACTTGTTATTGACCATTCAAGAGCAAATCGACATGTCATTACATATTTACTATATGTATTTGGTTTTGTCACACATGCATGTCGTCAAACACACACATAAATTCGTTTTACAGTGAACTTTTTTAAATAAGTAAATTGAAAGGTTATATATAGCAGGATGCTTATTATCGTAAATCAAATAACAAGACGAGAGTTATTTTAGTATAACAATAAATATTTTATATTTGTGCATAGTTTACATTATTAATAGGAAGTGTATATCTATTCATTTTTGCTATAGATATTTACTATGACTTTCAGTATAGTTGCTTGTTCATTAAATATAAATAGAGAGAAATTTAGCTTTTAATTAGATGTGTTAAACAAACAAAAAATTGCAGCCGCATATCCTATATGAAAAAATAATCTCACTGAAATCATTAAACAGAACTAAAGATGATACACTGAATCATACTAATATTATAAATGTGAGTGTAAGTTTGTTTCTTACGCTTTCACGCGAAAACAACTTAACCGATCATCATGAAAGTTTGTATAGATATTCTTGGAGGTATTTGAAGTAACATATGATACTTTTTGTAAAACGCGAGCGAAGCCGAGGGGCAAAGCTAGTATACTATATTTTTCCCCCTGTGTAGTGATATAAGATATGAAGCCATCTGCTGAAGCTTCAATTTCGGGCATGTATTAATCTGTTAGTAACATATACGTATAATATTGACTTTGTGACACTCGTGGGCCCGTATTTTAAAAAGCGTCTCAAGTATCCGTTGACCTCTGCTCAGCTGAAACTAGTTTTAAGTTCAAATCAAATCTCAAGCGTCTATTTTATAATGCGTTTTAAGTTCTACCCAGCTGAAACTAGTCTCAGTAACTAATCTCAACTCAGTCTGTTCTCAATTAAACTTCTGCATTATCGAAATGGTCGGACCAAATGTTTGTATGATCTACAAATATTTGTTTAGGAGTTTGGATGTTTTCTATGTAATGTATGTATTTACAAAAAAGTATATTTGTATTTATATCAGTTGTCTAGTACCCATAACACAAGCTCTGATTTTCTTGGGACTAGATGGTTTTGTGTGTTAGATATGTGAAATATTCATTTATTTAAAAAAAAAAGAAAACTAAAGATATTTATTCAACATAATTTATATAAGAGTGCTTATTAGTTTGTATATATTACACTATTGGCTAGTGTGTCAATGTAAACATAACAATAACAAGCAACTCCCCCTAAGTTAAATATTAAAAATTATAAAAAAAAAATACCAATCAAATTGAGAACCTCCTCCTTTTGGAAGTCGGTTAAAAATAGCTAGATAATACTTATAACAGAACGTTCAAATTATTATCAATAATGTTATTTTGAAGTGTTAAACTATGTTTTAATTTTATATCTACAATAATATTATATTTTTGTCATAAACCAAAAGTTTGATAGTGATATTAATTGAAACAAATGGTTAAATGTGTATTTTAAGTGTATTGAATATCAATTAATGTTAATTAAAGCAAATTGAAATGTGTATGATAGGTAATTCTTTCGT
Source organism: Spilosoma lubricipeda (assembly GCA_905220595.1). Lineage (NCBI taxonomy): Eukaryota > Metazoa > Arthropoda > Insecta > Lepidoptera > Erebidae > Spilosoma > Spilosoma lubricipeda. The sequence continues at coordinate 13,270,018 of HG992290.1, read as the reverse complement.
AATCTAATTAAAGTTATTCAGAAACTCATCATTAAAAAACGTTCATTTCCCCTAAATCACCTTAAAAATTACCACTTGAGACTAAATTGAGCTTGTCTCAGGTGAACAGAGATCACATCTGTCAAAATCTATTCCTGAGAGGAGATTTTGACATAAACATCGTCATACTAACTTTGAAACTTATGCGTTCCATGATATAATAATAATTATTTTACGGAAATTAACGCGATCTCTTAAAAACATTCCACCTCGCTTTTCTGCGCAGTTGGATAAACACCAGAATAGGAACACATTGGTTTGCTTACCGAATAGGGACATTGTTAGTGTGGGATGTGACGGTACATGGCAAAACAAATTTATCAATAATATCGAAAATGTGCAGGGGGACTTCTACTTCACGAATTCGACGACGGAAGGCGTGCACCGATGAGTCGGTCAGCCTGTGACCACGGCCAGTGCAACCTGGTTGAAACGTCAGGCAAATCAATTCCTGTAAAAATAATAATTATTATAAACATAGTTCTAAAATAAGCTATAGACAGAGATTCGTTAATTTTTACTCACTTGATTAACGATCAGTGTCAATTTTGTTTCAAGAGACGTTTAATAAGAAAATATCTTCTTAAAACTAGTTTTAAAACCATATTCACGACTGAGACGCCTCTTAAAATACGGGCCTCAAAATTAAATTGTATAAGCATTTTACTATGTTCTCGAGTATATTAAAGTTACTTTACGCGAAATAATGTTTAATAGAGTCTTTAATGCGCCACAAAATTACGCCTCAGACTTTATATCATTGCACATACTAATATATGTGAGTAAATTTGTTTAATTATACTACGTAACGTAAAATAAATTAATTTGAACGTAATTTATGGTACATTAGTAAAATTAATTACTGCGTTATTCTAAATATATTTTATAAGTGGCATTGATAGTAAGCCCTGACACACTGATTGCACGATTGGCCAACATAGGATAATACTTCGTGAGCTCCCCCACGACTCGTGTAATGCGGGAGTTCTTTTTTATATTTTCCCAACTCCATAGAGTACCAAGAAGACTTTAACCAAGTATTATTGGATAGATGGCCAAATGATTTCCAAAAAGGTACACTAAATATACAGTGACTAAATAAATAATCTGTAGTTATTTTTATTTTATCCATTGCGCTAGATGTTGGGACTAATCCCTTTGATATGTAAACCACTACAACTCCTGTATACCAATAACAACTGCAACGACCTATGAATACACCGATTTATAACACAGTGGAAGTCCCAGGAAAAAATAAATTGTCTTGGAACCAAGTTAAAGTGCTACAAAATAATTTTAAATGCATAAAGAAATACTGATCATGGTACGCACTGTAATAGCTTCTGTCCTGATAAGTATCATTGGAAACTTCCCAACACCTGTACGACACCATACCACACAACAGTCTGGCAGTCTGACAGACACTTCTCTGACATGACGAAGGGAATATACTTACTCCCTCGAATTCTCTGCAAGATCAGAGAATTCGTTTATCTATTCTAAGGTTATATACTTTCCATCCATTTCCTCAGATGGATGTTAGCATTATTTTAATAACACTTCCTAATGGCGTTTATAAATACTTTAATAACTAAGGTTGGCAAGCTTCACAACCTATTCAGAGAAGTGCGTGACTTCTCTGAATAAGTTGTGAAGGGTGTTTCCTTGAAGAGGTTTAGAGAAGTTAGGCGTCTCCTATATTGTTTCAATAACCTAAGGTTTACAATTTTCTTTCGTTTAACTTAACAAAACCACGAACAAACATAATTAAAACCCGTAAGACACATCGTATTCAGTTGTAACGCTTGAATATTTGTTTTATTCTAACGAACTTCAAATTCATAATCATTTATTAAATTAAGACTAAATAAAATAAATTGAAGCTACAGTTAAAAATCGACACAAACAGACGCCATCCCAAAATGCTATATTTTCTTTTCTTGTTTTATTTTTGTGCAAATTACATGTCTACAAATTACAACAATCCGGTATTATACTCTATTTTCTTTTAGATTTCACTTTTTTCTTTTTTTTTCCAATCACAACGACCCAAAGGTGTAGCCCAAATGTAAGCGAGAAAATGGTTTCCGATGTTTTGTAAGGAACTGTGATTTCCCAGAGGATACTACAATGCAGTCCATTTTTAGATTAATGTCATTTTTTTCCTTTCCTTACCTGTAAGTAACTATGTACACCAATTCCTTTACTATTAAATTATTTACTTATTTCAAAAACCATTACTGGTTTACATTACTTTTATTTCTTTTTCTTATGTATGGGCTTGTCAAAGTGACTCTACTATACTTGATGGAAAGCAAAAGCAGAATCCAAGAGCGGTGTTCACCAGAGGTTATCAGCGATGTGAATGCAGACAATGCATCAAAGTGGGGTCGCGATGATGCAATACATTGAAATAGTAAATACATGGTCAGCTAATGTAACACATCGCACCTCGGGCTCGACAGGGCTCCGCTGGAGACTTCAGTCAGTCCGCATCTTCCGTTAGGACTAGTCAGTCCGCGGCACCGATAAGAGTCAGGCAATCCGCTCAACTAATACCAATGTACAATAATTGAAGTCGCGAAATATATTCGGTTCACATAAAGATCACTTTCATTTATTATATTAGCAATAATACACCAATCACATATATATTGCTAAAGTGACCCACACCATGGCGGCCTAGTGATGCTTCAGCATCATTGGGCCTCCATGTTAGGGTTCCGTAGTTTACGACTCAGAACCCATAGTTTGCTCCCGGCTTGCCTTGCAAACGGTTAGTGCTAGAAAGGTGAAACTTTGCATGGTTATGTGTATTTACTACGTGTCAATACAATGCTAAAACAAAATCACGATCTATGCATGGCCTGACACGAACTTGACCGGTTTTTATATGTTGTAATTGTAAAGGTATTGTTTTATGTATTTTATGTTATTATACTTACATTGGGATAAAAGCTCGGGGTAAGATGTAATTACACGTAAACTAGCAACAACTAGCATTCCATTGCAGTTTATATGAAATTACCTATACAATAAAAATAAAAGGTTAGTGTATAGTTTACCCCGTTTTGATCCCCACTTTTAAGAATTAGTTTATTTTACGGAAATTCCATATTTTTTTTCAAAACGTTGCAAAAGCACTGTCCGAAAAATGTTTTCTATGTATACCGAATAAAAATAACTGACACAATTTCATGCAACACGATTGTTTTAGTGTGCAATGAAACGTGATACAGCGGCCCCGCTAGACAGAATGATGCTTCTTTAAAAATGAACAGTAGCTGCGGTTGAGTTAAACGACGGATTTTGTAACAACAACCATCTGTTAGATTACAAAATTAACTATCGTATAACAGTTAAGTTGCCCAGACTGTCATGGCTGCTGAATATCCAGATGAAAGCATCGATAGTTTGTGACATTGAACAGAACGTTGTCAATACGACACTTAACTGTCAATTCAAATCGTTAGCACTTCATTAAACGTCAAAAATTGACAATTTGTTCTCTAGCAATTTATTGCGATTGTCATACTTTTATTGTATGTCATATTCCTCACATTTTATCTATACTAATATTATAAACGCAAAAGTGTGAAAGTATAGATGAATGGATGTTTGATACTCTTTCACGATTACTGAACGGATTTGAATCAAACTTTACAGTAACATATCTTAAAAATCAGAATAACACATAGGCTACTATTTGTCGCGATAACCCACATATACACAGGCGGAGCCTCGGGCAACAACTAGTTATATAAAAAAAATAAAGTTAAATATGTTAGTTGTTGTTTTAGTAAGTGTTAAACAGTGTTAAAAAATAACCTAGCAATATGCTAAAATAATTGTCTTAAACGTAAAGTACGTCACCTTATATGTCTATGTGTCATATATGTCTTGTTATTGTGGATACCCACATTACAAAAAAAAACTGTAATGAATCTAAATACTGATTACAGTGAACATTTTTTACTATAACTGTCGGTGATATTCAAACCGAAGTAAACTTTTATGTTCCAGATGACGCAACTTGTTTAAAGAGGCCGGGTGTATAGTAAGTTAGAAACCCTTTGTACTCCAAACACCTGGTTACTGCATTTGTCATACAAAAAAACCTAATCGATTTACCGTACACTTCCGTTATGTGTGATATGCAATCTAAAACCAGTCGTGCCCGAATGCTTCCGATAACCGTATCGAATCCGGCTAGAATTCGATCGATTACCTGGTAAGTCTGTGATTTTATTTAAATTAAAAAGTTTGTTTCTGATAATTTGGCAGATCATTAGTAAATGAACGTGATACATTAATGATCATCTCAACTTTCCTATCACTGATGTCATAAAATATGTAAATTAGAATCAAAGGGAATATACATAATGAATATTTCATATGTCTCACTAAGAATATACTCCCCGTAGAGAATTAAAATGTACTATAAAATCTTATCACGTTTGCATATCAATGAGATGTATAAATCGTTCTCTTATCACGATACTTAAAATTCTTCATACTTCATTACGCCGATTACACATTGCACTGATGAACATTCCGATTACTCCGATGACTTTAGAAAGTTTTATAGTTAAAAAAATCGGTTGAACCGATAGAATCGATTCAAATCACAGTTAGCAACGAATGATTTAATATTCAGGCCTAGATAATCTTGTTGGTAATTTTTCAATCAACATCGTTCTAAAAAGTTCAATAATCGATAATCGGTTTTAAGATATTGCTTTAAGAGCGTGTAGAGATAACGTGCGTTTGAATCAAATGACCTTTGAGTTATCGGAGTTACTGTGTAATCGATACTATCAATAATGGTACTCATGACCCTAAATAAATAAAAAACGATAGAATATTTGAAAGTGAAATGTTGAAAAAGACGTGGGTTGTATTTGATATGTAAAGAAATATTCTTTTACTAGTACTTTTATAAATCAGTGTAGATTTAAAGTAATGTTTGATTTCATAAGACTTAGTTTTATTTCTTTATTCAAGCAAACCTTGACCTTTAACGTGTTTTTATCATAATGAAAATATTTTCTCCATTTATATTTTTTTATGAAGGAAACGATAGAAAGTGAAGGGAATGTAATAAACATTGAAGTATTCTAATTTGCATTCGAATGATCGAATAAATGTATCGATTGCAACACATGTATGTCCAACATCGAATGATTTATTCAGACGTCTGTTTATCAACTTGCAAGCTAAGCTAGCGCTTAAAGCGTGTGTAATGATGATAGATTATGTCTAGGCAGACAACTTTAATAACCTAACATATCAAAGAGCTTGTAAGATACGTAACTATATTATATGGTTATAATAAACAGACACAGTCGGGCTAAAATTTACTTCTTCTTCTTCTTGTGATTTTTGTTAAACTAAAGAAACTGGCAACGATTAATATAATACCCACATGAAATAACTACTAAGTTTTGCAGCCCACAATAAAAATATTTTAATAAATACAAATGGCGTAGTGCCAATAGATGACTCTTTCCATACGCAGTTCAAAATAAACACAAACAATGAAAACTCCAGTTTATGTAAAATTTTAGAAAGTTAGTCCTGAAAATTTTACTATTAATATGCAACTTTTATAAAAAAAAAACAATTATTCAATCAATTATAAAACATATATAATTAAGTTTACAAAACTTGCACTTATTTTAATGTAGTATATTATACTATATTAATGTAAACAATTGACGGGTTATTACATCGTCATACATTTGTATATGGTCAGCAAATTGATATGATTGTAAATGTAAAACTTATTATCTGGTATACAATAAAGTTTATTCTATTCTATTACGAAAGTATCACAAGGCTTAACATCATAAGACAAAATTTATATTGACCATACATCTCAAATACGCCTTTTTAGAATAATCACCTATGGTACCTATGACATCCATTCACTAATTTCACATTCAGAAGATAAAATCAACCTAACAAATTAATGTCCAATAAAAGTTTCGAATACGTACTATACATAATTGATATACCATTGATACTGTTAAGGTGTTACCACACACAGTGATTTATGCGCTGTACGCTTCCGGTTGAGGGGCCAAAACGTGCCTCGTACAACGCGTATTGTTACAAATTAAAATTCGTTCGTTCTGTTCCTTTGAAGTTTTGGAGGTTGGTGTGATGACTGAATCATTAAAATATCGACGTAGGAATGCATATTTGCTGTAAGTAGGCATATTGCAATTGTTCACCAGAGCCAAAAAACTTTATTGATTTCGGAAAAAAATTAATAGCTTCTGACCTATCCATGATATTGCTACCATTTTTGGAACATAGGTTTATTTAACTGCCAGTCACCATTTGCAATGTAAACTTTTTATCTAAAGTTACTATAAGTATGTGTTTGGCTAGTTACAGCAATCAGTTTTTTAAATCACATACCTTTAAAACGCTGTAACTAAGGAAGAAAAATGTACGCGTAGATGGAAATATTATCAATTTACAGGCGGTAAATGTGCTGTATGCAGTAAATTTATTTATATGGGTACTGAAATTCAAGGTGTAAGATTAAATTTATAATTATGATTAGATCTAGAAATGCAGTGGGTTAGTTGGTAATGTAATGTTTGGTTGAAATAAAATTTCGTAAATGGTTAATTAAATAATTATTTTATTTTATTTTATTTTACAATTGTAGGAAAACTTACTTATGGTCTTTTAAATTGTTGAAACAAAATTTTAAACTCTAATTATACTGCCAGAACTTCTTTTCAACAATACAATGAATTAAGAAAGTATTTTCCTCTTCTATATAAGAGATAAAACATAAAAAAATACAAAAAAAATAAGGCTTTAAAACTAATTAATAACGCTAGATGTAAATAAAAACATTGTATCCAATCAAAAAATATTTATTTAAAAGTAAAAAACAGAAACTTAGTAGCAATTTGCCTTATTTTAGAACGAAAATACAATTATAATTGAAACTTAACATGAAGACATTGTGTTCAATCAAAAACATGTAATAAGGGAAAGGTAGTAGAGCCACGCTGATTTCAGCACGAACGGGCTGGCTCGACTGGGGCGGGACTACCCTCGCACAGAAGACCAACTTAAAATGACAGCATTCGTGCTGTCGTGTTTCGTTGGTGAGTGCGAGACTGGAGGCCCATAGATGCAGGAGTGACGGTTAACGTGATAAGTGTGTGAGCGAAAGAGTGCTCGCGAAGTCATAGTAAGGTTGGATCGAACCGTCGGCTAGGGAGACCCGTAGAAACGGTGGTGCCGCTGGCCACCCGCGGCATAGAGAGTGATCCAACCACGGCTAACCACGCTGGGAGGCTGCCCCGTCAGGTCACGCATAATCCACGGAGTGGCTCGTCGTGCCGGTTGGTGACCGGACGGTGGGACCAGGCGACCATTTCCGGGAGGACTCAAGAACTACGCACCAGAGTTGTCTCCCGTACTGACACCCTTGTACCGCCTGTCCTATTCCTCAGGACTTGTTCCGGGGGCTTGAAGAGAGGCGAACGTTCAACCTATCCCCAAAAAAGGTGACCGTTCAGTCCCGGCTGATTACCGACCTATAGCGGTAACTTCCATTGTCTGCAAGGTGCTCGAACGGATCATCAACAAGCAATTGGTCCTCTACCTGTAAGATCACTCCTTGCTAAATGATCGGTAATATGGCTTTAGGCCGAACCGATCCACGGGTGATCTTCTAGTGTATGTCACTCACCTTTGGGGTGAAGCTATTGATGGTCATGGGGAGTCCTTGGCCATTAGCCTCGACATGGTCAAAGCTTTTGATAGGGTTTGGCACCGCTCGCTTCTCTCCAAACTTCCCGCAGTCGGCCTGCCTCCCAAACTCTGCACATGGGTCTCCGCATTCCAGCACCAGCGCCGCAGTAAGGTCCTTTGCGACGGTGCGGCCTCTGATTATCGGCAGATAAACTCTGGTGTACCTCAAGGCTCTGTCCTGTCGCCCACGCTGTTTCTTCTGCATATCAATGACATGTTGGCCCTAGGCAATATACATTGCTATGCAGACGACAGTACAGTTCATGGGCGATATTTTGGTCACCCTACAGCCAAGTCTGCAGGTGTTGAGGATAAGCGACAGGATTTTGTCGCTGAGCTCAACCTGGTCCTAAGCCGCATCTCTCAATGGGGCACTGAGAATCTGGTCAATTTAACGCCAAGAAAACACAGGTGTGCGCGTTATCTACCAAAAAGTCTCCCTTCCTTCCCTTCTCCACTTTTCGGAACACTCAACTGCCCCTACAAGATAAGCTTGGTATCCTGGGTATGGATGACTGCCATGACCTCAACATGCGTGAGAACATCGAAAGCGTCATTAAAGCGGCCTCGCGAAAGTTAGGTGTACTTAACAAGGTGAGACGCTTCTTCTCGCCCGGGCATGTGTGTCATCTCTACAAGACCCAGGTTCGCTCGTGCGGGGAGTACTGTTTTCATCTATGCGATGGTGCCGCACAGTATCTGTTTGACGCTTTCGATCGGTTGCAGCGGCGAGCAGTCCGCATCATCGGTAGTCCCGAAGCCACCGAGTTTCTTGAACCTCTGCAGCTGCGAAGAGATATCGCCTCTACGGCAGTCCTCTATCGCCTGTATCATGGAGAGTGTTCTGAAGAGCTCTTCCAACTGGTCCCCCCTTCTCCATTCCTCTACAGGACAACACGTGCTGGCCTTCGCAGTCACCCTTTTAGAGTAGAAGAAATATAAATGATTTATCAAAATGCATTATCTCAAATTTCTAAAAAACCGTGTGTCTAAAAATACTTGATGATTTGCTGTAAATAACGAAAACTAAAACGATAGGTTCCCTAAACTTGCTGTAAGTAAACGAATGTAAAAATCACACACCGCAAATATGCTGTAAGTAGCGTAAAGTTTTTAAATGGGAAGAAGTAAGTATTTGTAAAGCAAAAAATGCAGTCTTTCTTTTGCTGTAAGTATAAAATGTCTAAAATGACTGGATTTTAGCCTACATACAGCATTTAATCTTGCTAAAAAAAATATAAGTACGGGCGTTTTCAACGGCGTATGTAATTTTTTTTTCATCGTAGAGCCACAGGACCCGGGTCAGTCGATGCGGCTTTTTTTTCTGATTCTAATGATGGTAAAAAGTCACTTTAGGTATTTTGTCTACTTACAGCAAATATGCTTTCCTACGTCGATATATTGCCTCATTAATGGTGCTGACTGGCATGGTATTTTGATTACTATTTAATTAGAAACTAAATATAAATAAAGTATCTGACTCGATTTAGAAAAATCCAATTATGCTTACGAGTGACAAAAAATATTATGTGTCGAAAGCCCTAGCTGAAATAAAGTAATAAATAATACTAATATAAGCAACATGTACCCGGGTTTACAAAATGTCTAAAATATTGACCATCGCGCTAATACGGGTGCTTCGTTACACTTAGCCAACTCATAAACAACGTTAAACACACCGCAGTGCAACGGAAACTAAGCGTTATTGATGGTACTACTCTCAAACGCCACAACGCTGAATATCCCATAACTGCCTACCTGTACTAACACTTAAGTAATGAATAGACTGCTAGTTCGAAAATAATTTGTATTTAATTCACAAAATAATTACTAAAAAAATGTCATTGCAACTATTCACTGAAACGCAACGCGGTTTTCTATAGTTTCGCAGTACACAATGTGTATTGCGTCCTCCCTCCAGTCAGCAGAATGTAGTCTCTGATAGTATCTGGTTAGTACCCCACACACGACCAGGCATATAAGGCGTAGAAGGCTCGGGGTTTATCAGGGTACCAATGATTTCCTTTCCAGATTAAACCTGTTTCACCCAATTGGTCAGTACGAGTTCAACATTAATTCAACAAGCGGTTTACCAAGAGAGTTTTAGCACAAAATAAATGGAAGATATCCAGTTCATTTAATTTTGATCTCCCCCTGAGTATCTTAATATTGCAGTTGAGAAATTGGGTTAAATGCCTGTTATTTCCACTAAGTACTTACAGTAAAATAGAACACGATTAGTATTCTTGTTAACTTCTACTCACACTCATCAGATTGCTTATGCGAGCAGCTTGAGCAGCTTTATGTTAGTGCATTTCATTTGATTTACTGCTATTAGGGCGGAATAATTGATAGAAGTGAGGTCGATATTTACGCGTCATTGATAGTTTCGTAGTACATTCATCAATATTAATTTGTTTTTGATTTGTGATATTATTGCCACGAAAATGTATAGAAGTTTTTATCGAACAATGACAAAAATAGTCATAATTCTGCTGTGGACAAGGGATATAACTCTTTTTGTTTTAGTTATTACGAGAAAAAACTTGACTTTCATAAAAAAAATCTCTCTTTAGTGGTATTTCTCAAATTATCTGCTAAGGTGCTATTTCACAGCAGGGACTTCTGCTGCTTTTCAAATTAAAAATTTACAATGCACTGGCTTTTAACACAGACAGGTTTCATCTATTTTAAAAAAAAAAAACATGTACACACTTTACAGTATTTGAAAAACAAAATAGTAAAATTGGGCGCCTTACATAGGGATAGACTGGGCTTATATTACTACAGAAAGGCAGGCAGATAGACAAAAACGTACATCCAATGGAAACCAAAAAAAATACTTACTACCTAATCAACTCCTGTTTAAGATTGCAATGCTTTAATTAAACACTTGTCGTTTAGGTCCATTATTTAGCCGAATTATTACTGATGAAAGCGTGATTCATAGATAATCTGTCAATACAAAATCAACATATGAAATTTGTTCATCGCAAATATACGACTGAATAGAATAACTGTGACGAGTACTGTGTAAATTCCCTCGTGCAATTGGAAACTAAACTTCCAACTATAGTTAGAGAAACACTTATTAATTCAACCAAAATCAGGTGAAACTGAATATATTGTGTTGAGCTCTTCCCCTGGGCGTTCTTGTAGCACAATGATTTTTAAAGTTACCTAAATGAATATTGCGGTAAATCGGCTGCTTGATTTATCACGGAGTTTTGATGTCACAAACAAGTATCCAGGTGCAAACATAGAGCAACATGAGCCATGCTCTATGGTAGCAAAGTTTAAAAAAACACTTAATTTACTTAATGACACTTTCATCCATCCACCCATACATAAACTGAGTTGGGGCCAGCTTAAGCAGACTTAAACTGGCCATCATCGATTTTTGCATTTTTTTATTGATACTTTTATAAAAAAAAAACAAACCATAACCGTTTAATATTGAAATTCTTAGTACTGTCTCAATTAACCCACATGTACTCAGACGTATAAAGCTTAGAAATACAATCCCGAACTTAAAGTTCTGGCGGTAAAGTACCATAAAGGCCGTTTTTATTATGGCCTAAGAACATATAAAGAGTAAATAATACGATCATTACAAACGATATTGAATACTAAATCGATAACAAATAGCAAGAAATGATACGCATTGAAGTTTAACGAGCGTAGCATATTCGGATTAGAGTCAAATGGAACTTTATGTGATTCGTTGTTAAAATCCCGTAGCGAAGGTATGACTTGGATTGAAAAGATGTAAAACATAAATTCACCCGTAAGTGCACGTTATAAATTTAATGTAACACCATCTTTTAATGGATAGATATTCGATCGACCACATACTTTATTTATAACACAGTAATATACGGCACAACACGATATTCTCGTGAAAACTTTTCGCGTAATTGTTTCTTAAGACCTTCGTACATACAATACAATACATATACATTTACATAGTAAAATCAACGGTATGTCCATATTATGCTTAAAGGCGATAATGGTAACGTAATTGTTATACCACGGTTTAACAACTTACAATGAAGTTATCTCCAAGACAAATATTTTTCAAATAACTGAATAACTTACGATACATACTAAGGATCGAGTTTCTCTCGAATGTTCCTTGGGTTAATGAATGTTAAATGACGTCCTGCTATTTTTGTCTTCAAGAATAGCATTCAATAATAAATAGGACTACATTCTCACTAGACCTTTATAGTATGAGTCACTATACTGCTCATTCGCAATGAGGATGATGACCACCACTCTTAAATTCCACTCGTGCTTTCCATCAGGCAGACAAGATCCAATTTGGCAGACTAATACTATAAAGAAAATGTACATAAAGTTTCAGACACACAGTTTTCGAAAAGTTCTTAGTCAGCATCTTAGATAAGACGTTGACATTGCGTGAAGATACACGCAATATCTGTTAAACCCCAGTCGGTTCCGAATGCAAACAAAAGAGAAAAAGAACTATTACTAAGAATCAATAAGCATCATAGAAATAAAAATTCCATGTCAGAATATATGATCATCGTCAGTCCACTGAAGTCCACAGCTAGTCATAGGCCTTTTCGATCATATACCTTTTAATAACAACATACCTTAACGCACCGTCTATATACTTATATACACAAAAGATTTATTAAGTTTCATTTTTTTTTAAAACCATACAGCTTTATGAAATTAATGCAGAGTGTAAAATAGACAATATGCTATTTGAAGAAATCATAACTTATATCTGTTCATTAACCGCACTCCATTAAACTTGAGTCACATGACAAGCGAGAGTGTTTCTAAAAGCAATAATCATTTCTTCTATATTTATTGTTCTCATAAAACTGAGATATTACTGCTATTTACTGAACGTAGTTTTATAACAAAATCGAAAAACACAATAAAAATAAACAAAGTAGATTAAAATATACTACAAACCAATGCTTTTAATTTACAACATTGTATTATGTTGAAACGATGAAAGTTCTTTAGTAATCGATAAATATTTTGACATAATATTTGTAATAAATATTCACCCACGTATTCCTACGCTTTTTATAATGGGAACATTATACTAATATTATACTGCCTCGGTGGCGCAGTGGTTGCGTACGCGACTGTTGTTCTTGAGATCTCGGGTTCGATTCCCGGGTCGGATCAAATGTTTGTATGATCTGCAAATATTTGTTTCGGAGTTTGGGTATTTTCTATCTATAATATGTATGTATTTACAAAAAAAAAGTATATAAGTAATTACATCAGTTGTCTAGTACCCATAATACAAGCTCTGCTTAGTTTGGGACTAGATGGCGTTGTGTGTTAGACGTCTGAAATATTTATTTATTTATTATTATTTAGCTCTTAAAATAATCTTCCAGTTTTTTCCTACGGTGAGTTTCATTTCTACAACATTAATATTAATCTCTAGACTTTAGATTTCTACGATATAGCCGCTCATTTATAACCTAAATTTAAGTTGCTCTTCTACAGAATATTCAGAAGAGAATCTCTGATACAGATAATTATAATTGTATGTTCTTTCTGTAAGTAAAATTCTCAAAGCTTTAGCTAACAATAAATATTCTTTACTTTCTACTGTTTTTAATTATTTTTAGGCTTTTAAGTATTATTAATACTTTAGTAGTCCCAAGAGTACTTAGTCGGAAGTAGCTGATTACCCTTGGGATAAGGTATGCTTCCTTGTGATTTTATTAATTCGTCTTAAAAACATAGAAAGTACTTTGAAAGGAATTTCAATGAAATAACCTACTTAATATTATAAACACGAAAGTTTGTAAGTTTGGATGGATGTTTGTTACTCTTTCACGCAAAAACGACTAAACGGATTTGAATGAAACTTTACAGTAATATAGCTTATACATCAGAATAACACAAAGGCTACTATTTGCCGCGATAAACAACATACACGCGGGCGGAGCCGCGAGCAACAACTAATTTATTATAATTAAAGTGATGTTTCTTTGTGATTTTGTAAACTACGAGTACTTACTGCTTTTTATGAATGAATTTTTAAGTAGATACAATTTGGCATACTGCTATAGTGATTAGTCAACAGATAAGCTACAATTCGTAGGTTCAACTCCCAACCAGGACACTGATGTTTACGAGCATTTATAAGTATTTAGAAATATTTACGTACTCTTATTAGGAGTCTAGATCCTGTAGCACAAGCTCTGCCTGTTGTCAGAGGGCCTTGCGTAAGAAGCGTGAAGTTATTATTATCAGGTTTATTGTAAAACGCGGAAATGAGCATAATATCTACAATGTGGTGACGTTATAATTGTAAAAGCAACTCTCCCGCATTTACAAAATTGAGTAACTGAACCACTAACCGATTTTTTGTCTACCGCATTGATTAAACAGATTTTGTACACTTGCAACTCGTAAACTATAATTAAGTAGTCGTCACTATAAGAGTCAGTTGCTGGTAGACGGTCTTAAAGTCAATTTTACCGGTAGTGAGATTTAATAGACATTGTAAAAAGCGATCCATCAACTTTTGTTAGTAAACGTTGTATAAGTCTACGTCTTTATAAGGAACATAGCAGGAAACAAATGTTGCTTACAACAGTCTACTGCTGTAAGCAACATATTTTGCCAATTGTCATTTTTTATATACCTACATTATTTAGATCGCTTGTATAATTACACTTTTTCAATCTTCTGTTTTGAGTTTTTGAGTATTTAAATGATATGAAATTTGATGCCCAGGTAGCATCCAAAACACAAAGTAAAGAGTACTTGTTGGTTTAATTTATATGATACTATACTATCTATATCTATATATTTATAAAAGAGGAAGGTGACTGACTGACTGACATACCCAGATATTAATGCACACCTCAAACCGCTGAACCTAGAATCCTGAAATTTTGCTTGTAGGTTCTTTATATAACGTAAGTGAGCACTAAGAAAGGAATTATTGAAATTCCACTCCTAAGGGGGTAAATCAGGGGATGAAAGTCTGCGTGAGCGAAACCGCGTGCAAAAGTTAGTATAATATATAAATGAGGAAGGTGATTGACATACCCAGAGATCAATGCACACCCCAAACCGCTGAACCTAGAATCCTGAAATTTTGCTTGTAGGTTCTTTATCGTAAGTGAGCACTAAGAAAGGAATTTTTGAAATTCCACCCTTAGGGGGGTAAATCAGGGGATGAAAGTCTGCGTGAGCGAAGCCGCTTGCAAAAGCTAGTTTTGTATATTTTTGTAATAGGTTGACGATCCAATAATCTTATATCTGAACTTTAACTTAAAAGTTGTAACCAAACATTGAGTTAAACCAAACTTAAAGAGAACCTTTGTTTACTTCCTTCTTACCTGGAACAACAGCAATAAAATGTTTTGTTTAAATGTAGGCAATCAATCAATGATTTGGATACGATCAAAGAAATACACGAATTACTTTACAAATAGATAAACAATTGGTGTCATGTCCTTTCATAGTGTCATACAAACAATGAAACGAAATTCGTACGAATGGCTCACCATCTCCCTTGAGCAGTTGCTATCCATTAATTCAAGTAATCGTGACAAAGTTGTCACTTTATATAAACGTCTGTAGGTCATTTATCTTTGTGTGACAACGTAACCAATGTCGGTAGCCAAGTGAGCGTATTAAAACTAAGCCTTAAAGGACTACTCACTTAAATTATTATAATATTGAACTTTAACTCAAGTAAATAAGACCTAAATACACAAACAAGTGGTACAATTTTTATAAGCTATAAATCTGCGCGAATGTCTTAAGTGGTGTACTTGGAATGTTTGTTACTTCTGTACAATATCGCAGATAAATCTTTTGGTGAAGATTTCGTGCGTAAAACTTAATGAATCACTTGTTTGTAAGCTGTTAGTATATGGTCTATACGTGTTCAGGTGAATATATATTAGTAAGAGTATGAGACATTTATGAAATGAAAAAAGTATGACTAAATTTCTATCGTGTAAAAGTCGGGCATGTCTAGAATTTGAGACTAGTTCCACATCGTTGTCATAACAAGTAATTAATTTTAAAAGTTTTTTTTTTAAAAAACAAGCTTTTATTACTTGTAGTTTTTTTTTTATATATATAATTGCATTATCATCAGAACCAAAGTTATATTTCAAATTTCAGCTCAATCGGAATTCGGGAAGTGTGTCAAATTTACCCACCACATATTCATTACAGGTGCATCTTACCATAGAAAACATTCTTAAATTACTTTTATTTATTAGTTATAGATTATGTGAAAACAGAATTATAACAGATATAAGAATAGTAGATATAAGATTCATATAATTTATTAAAAAATAAACTACTTCAATATTAAACGCTAGAATTACGAAAATCAAGGTAGGTACATAAGAATAATACGATAACAATCTGGCAATCAACGTTAAGTAGTCGATTTGCTGCGAGAATCGCATCACATTAGACTGTCTGTGAGTAAAGACTAGTACTTAATGAAAACTTACGGCCACTTTTTCTAAGTAGCAAGTAATTATAGCACTTTTGTTGTATGTACTCGTATCGGTAAAGTGATTATGCCTCTGAATGATTGCTGGTAAAGAAATGCTGCTTATATAGTTAAAGATAATGGATACAAGCACAGGTAAAATAAATTATTTAAGACTCCAAATGTGTTGGGAGATTTAGATCATAATATATTAATTTATGAGGTTTTCATTGTATGTCACTTTTCATGCAACAACAAATTCCTATGTAATTTTGGACTTCTAGAACCTTTTTTAACCGACTTCAAAAAAAGGAGGAGGTTTCTCAATTCGACCGTATATATATTTTCTTTTTTTTACAAAGTTCTGCGTACTACCTAAGAGAAGGGTGAAAATAAACAACCGTTGTGATTGTAATTAACGCGGGAGTCCAAGATCTCAAATATTATCATGTTTATTGTTTTTTTTTTTTTTTTTTTTTTATGTTCGACCCTGCCATGTTGACTCTACTCTGCCTGATGGAAAGCATAAGCAGAATCCAAGAGTGATGGTCACCATACTGCGAACGCAGACAATGCAACAATGCAGCATGGTGACCCACACCATGGCGGGCTAGTGATGCTTTCGCATCATTGGGCCTCCGGTCTCGCACTCACCAACGAAACACGACAGCATGATCGCTGTCATTTTACGTTGATTTTCTGTGCGGTGTATCATTTGATACTATTACAAGAAATAATTTGTTTCAAATGTAGCGAATCTCGAGTGTCCGTTTGTAATATTAAAATAACAGCTTTTTATTCAATGCATATGTATATATACACGATACATATGCCAAAAATGTAGTTAAAAATTTTTTTGTCTGTCTGTCTGCCTGTCTGTCTGTCTGTTTGTTCCGGGTAATCTCTGGAACGGCTGGATGGATTTTGACGGGACTTTCACTGGCAGGTAGCTGATGATCCAAGGAGTAACTTAGGCTACTTTTTTTTAGACTAACTTTGTCCCGCGGCGTTACTCGCGGTAGAACAATAACCGCGGGTAACACCGCGGGGTTCAGCTAGTTATATAATAAATTCATAACAGTAGACCAAGCCTAGACTAGTAAACCTAGATGAATCCAATATATATTGTCATTATGCTGCTATTGTTCAGTTTCTCCTAAAAAACGTAAAATTTTACCAAATATATCCCACAGTCTACTGTAAAGCAAACAAGTCATTATTAATGGCTCACATTAAGATCTATTATCCCTGGGGGTTGCAGAGTCATTAAGCTTAAAATCTTCGAGATTAATAGACACGGTAATTTACGTTATTTATGATGTGCAAACTCGGATATTTTTAAGCACTCAAGAAGTATCATAACTTCCTGTTTAGCTGAAATTCTTAAATAAGTTGGATAGGAACCATCAGATTATAAACGTACTATGCATCTATTGGTTTGGAATTTATGTATATATTATTATTACCTTCACTTCCTTACGTTATAAACTTATAAAACCTATTATGAGTTTAATTAAGCACGAATAGCTACAATGTTTAGTCCGTCCAGCGGTGCTATTTCCTGGTAGTGTAAGGACTTTGTGAATAGCCTAATCCAGGCTCATCAGATATAAAAGCTAAGCACCTCGTAGGCATTTCACTGCTGGACAGATATCAGCTAGGGCGTTGCACCCTTTGAATATTATGACATAAACTACGTGCGGATTGTGTGCTTGTGGTATTCGCTGTGCAGTGAAGGGAGGTACCACTTTGATGCCTCAGATCTTGTCACACACCACACAATCATTAATCACTTCGAGTATCGCGAGGTTTCCTAACCTCTTACATTAGGTTAATGCAATCAAACAGTGACCGAAACTATTATACTTCCAAAGCGGTTGGTTTATCGCTAAAAGTATTACTTAATTTCCTGAACAAATAAACACGGCACCCGCCGACATTAACCTATGTTCCCTGAACTAATTTATACAATTACCATTCCGACGACTTTTAACAGCTTAGATTAGCCCGTCAAAGCTTGATGGCCATTCTAATCCTACATCAAGCGCTAAATACAATGTTTTCAATATTAGAACACGACACCAATCGACATTCTCTCCCAAACTTTGTTCCAAACTGTTCTAGCAAATTGTAACCGTAATAGTAACAGACTTTTTTTTCTTTGACATAAGCAAAATTACTTCTACCATAGAGCATACAATATCTGGAGGGGCACGCGAACAGGCCGGTACGTTTTTGGAGCGTGGTTGGTTTCGAAAATAATATTATTCACTGCATGTTAAAATTGCATAGATCTCCCACGTATAATAGGTGCATTAGTGCCTGCGATAGGTTAATTATTTACCATTACTCTGTTTAAATATATGGTGAATAATAAATATTCTCCGTAATTAGCAAAATAATTATATTAACACATTCTCTTCAAATTACATCATCGTCTAGAAATAGAGTAATTGGTTCTCTTAGTAACCACCACCATTAGTTTTAGTTTCAAAGTGATTTAACGAATGGATTGTATCCTGTTCTGATATCATGAGTTTATCAACAAGAAATAATACTGATATATCGCAAAAATTCATACAAAATAATATCCAGTATCAAAAATTAATAATAATGATAAAAAAATGTACTTTCTTAACATTGATTTACAAAAGTTTTTTAATATGGGAATTCCCTCTTTTGTGTCTTGCATCTAGTAATTATCTGTAGTATATACTGAAATACACACACATACACATCTTTTACAAAGTTGGACATACCAGCGGCTATGGATTCAATGATATACTTCTACAGCGCTTTGTAGCTGTTATTTAAATTTTATTAATCATAAGTATATTTAGCATTCATCATTATCATCATCAACAATAGTCTATTATAGTCGACTGCTGGACATAGCTTAATGTAAGTATTAAGGATTTCCTTAGAGACAGGAGAAAAAATGATAACATTGGAAATATGAACAGGAGTTAATATACTTGTATACCTGCCTACCTACCCTAATTATACACAACAATTACTGCTCGGTGGCGGGGTGGTAGCGTATACGAACGCTGTGCTTGAGTTCTCGGGTTCGATTTCCGGGTCGGAAATATGTTTGTATTATCTACAAATATTTGTTGCGGAGTTTGGGTGTTTTTTATTAATAATATGTATGTATTCACAAAAAAAGCTGCTAATCTTGAGACTAGATGACGT
Source organism: Spilosoma lubricipeda (assembly GCA_905220595.1). Classification (NCBI taxonomy): domain Eukaryota; kingdom Metazoa; phylum Arthropoda; class Insecta; order Lepidoptera; family Erebidae; genus Spilosoma; species Spilosoma lubricipeda. Next base: position 13,250,526 of record HG992290.1, on the reverse strand, counting down.
TGTGTGTTAGATCTCCAAAATATTTACTAAGAAAAAAAATACTATAGCACGCAATCCTCTGCGTCTAGTATCTAGCCTATCCGGGATACCTATATCTGATAGTGATAATAAAATGGATTGTAGACATTTAACTAAAGTTCAAAGGAGATAGAAATATAAACAAAGTACTCTTATTTTCGTGTAACTGAAACAATTTATGGTTTCTCATTTAATTGACGATGTAACTGTTATTTCCATTAGTGCTGAGGAACAAGTCTGTTACGGAGATTTCAAGAACTAATTAACAGACGTCCAATTAGACTCCGCTGGCATCAGCATTTAGAACGTCTAAGTAATTAAAGGAACTGCTCCTAATGGAATGTATGGTCGAAAATTGTTTTAACGAATGGGTATTAAACATTTCATTTTAGGTGATTTAGTTGTGTTTATACCGAAAGGTATTTAGTGGACCTGGACGTGCGAGGCTCGAGGAATCGGACAATAAAGCAATCGGTTGGCATGTGCGACTGCTGATCATGAGGTCTCGGGTTCGATTCCCGGGTCGGACCAAATGTTTGTATGATCTACAAATGTTTGTTTCGGAGTTTGGGTGTTTTCTATGTATAATATGTATGTATTTACAAAAAAAAAGTATATGTGTATTTGTATCAGTTGTCTAGTACCCATAACACAAGCTCTGCTTAGCTTGGGACTAGATGGCTTTGTGTGTTAGATGTCCGAAAATATTTATTTATTTATTTATTTTTGTCCAGGTTTTAATGTGACGTTATAACAGTCTCCTACTGCTCTGGTTGCAGTTAATTTCTGAAAACTATTAGTTGCTTTGTAGGATCGCAGCTCTAACCTAACCTTTTTCGGAAGCAGCAGAACCTGATTACTTTAGGCAAGTAAACAATACTAGATTGTGATCGTGTTATAATTATATTATGTTATATAGAAGAGATAAGATAGATATTAAGATAGTATAGTAGATATTAAGATGCACCGATTTCAAATTCCTATATTTACTGTGAATAACTATTGCCCTAGGAACTTTCCTAAATTATAATTATGGTTTTATCTATCTTGCTACAAAATATAGGTAGTAGAGCCACGCTGATTTCAGCACGAACAGGCCGGTACCACCCTCGCACAGAAAATCAACGTAAAATGACAGCGATCATGCTGCCGTGTTTCGTTGGTGAGTGCAAGACCGCAGGCCCAATGAAGCTGAAGCATCACTAGGCCGCCATGGTGTGGGTCACCATGATGCATTGTTGCATTGTCTGCTTTCGCAATGAGTATGGTGACCACCACTCTTAGATTCTGCTTATGCTTTCCATCAGGCAGAGTAAAGTCATTTTGGCAGGCCACACATAAAAAATAATGCTCACTTACTCACAACCTAATTAATATGTGTAAATAAATGAAGCGTTGGAAGTAATTTCCGGATAGTACCACCTAAGTCTATTTGCGCCAAAATTAACTAAGAACTCTATTCAGAAGTTTGGAATTGGAAACTTTCAGAATGTAACGTAATAGACTCGTCGGACCTTAGACAAAGAGCTATTGTCTAAAGACCTTAGCAAAACAATCCAATTGATATAAGCTATGTTTAATTAATCATTGTTTTCTAAATTTGATACAAAACAAGTGGGTTATGTTCGACTAAAGAATTGTAATTTCAATAGTCGTTATTTTTGAACCCAATCAAATCATCTCAGTTGTACAGTACTGAAGACTCAGTAAACAAAGTGGCTAGATACTCCAATAAATGAAACTAAAAATAAATATTAAGCTGTGATTTACCATCACAGTTTTGAAAACCATCTTTGTCCTGTTTAGTATTCTTAATCATCGAGATATTAAATACAATATAGATGTTCTTAATGTATTTAAACAAAATTAAATATATACATCTATACAAATAAATAAAATTGGAGTGTCTGTTTGTAATATTAAAATAACAGCTTTTTAATCAATGCATATGTATGTATACACGATACAAATACCAAAAATGTAGTTAAAAATTTTTTAGTTGTCTGCCTGTCTGTTTGTTCCGGATAATCTCTGGAACGGCTGGACGGATTTCGACGGGACTTTCACTGGCAGGTAGCTGATGATCCAGGGAGTAACTTAGGCTACTTTTTTTAGACCAACTTTGTCCTGCGGCGTTACGCACGGTATAACAATAACCGCGGGTAATACCGCGGGTTCAGCTAGTTAAATATATACATTTAATTATATTATTATAACATGGGCATAATAATATCATTAAATCTACTTTTGTTCATTACATATCACTTTTCTATCATGACTATTGTTTAGAACAATATCATTATAAATATGGTTAATAATGCACGGCAACACGACAACCATTAATGTATGACGAAATAGTACAAAACAATAGATGATCTTGTCTCTTTGATAGGTGAAGATAAAAAGCAATAGAAGTATTAAGCCATAGCTTTGTTGTTATATAACTACGTTTCTACCTTATAGTATTTATGCTGTTGGTATTCCGAACAAAATAAAATAAAAAATAAAAAAAATAGTGTATCAGAGTTTGCTCTGTGGACTAGAAACCTGGAATTTGGAGCGATTGATATAATGGTCGTAAATGTTCAACGTATAATATATGGTGTTTATATCTGTAAAGACAGAGGTATGGTAGAATTAGGGTCTATCATTAAACTGGTTATTTAGATTAATTAAATTAATAGATTCTAACAGAAGTTAATAGTAATCACTGTAAGTTTAAAAAACGTCATTTTTTATACATCCCTAAATATATAAAACTTATGGTGATGAAAAATATTAGAACACTTAAATTTCTTAGTGTTCTAGCAATTTTCGAATTGTATGGATCTTTTGTCAGTCTTATATAAATATACTTCTTCTTCTTCTTTTGATGAAATAGCAACAGGCCGTATCTCTTTGATCAGCTATTTCTGCCAATGTCAAATGTTTAAAGTCTTCAAATCTTAAGTGTTTAAGTCTTCGTCGTGATGAAATTAATGATAAAAAATGTGGATGAGATAAGAAATGTGGGGACCGTCTTCCAAAAAAACAAAAAAACACTTTATATAAATGTATTATCTAATTCTACATGTTTAACAGTTCTAAATGGTTTTTTTTTCTTAAACACTCCGAGAATTGTCAAAATGATTTTTTATAAAAAGGATTTACGAGGAGGATTTACATTACAGTGTTTGACACAATTGTGTTAACATCTTCAAAGAAGCGAGTACACGTCATTAGTTTGCTTTGTGACAAGATTGAGTTTACTCTCTAAGCAATAAGCCAGATAGTATATTTTTTTCCATCTAGATAGCTAATAAAACTGTCAGTTTAACGTGACAAAATGTAATCAAAGCAATCCAAATTGAAAAACGAAAGTTAAAGTTTGTGAGATTGCAATAGCTAATTTCTGAATCTACTGGACCGATTTTGAAAATTATTTTACCAATGGCAAACCACAACGAAAAAAATAGGTAGGATAATGTCTTGTTTAGTTCCCCCAGTCTTTGATACGATTCTCCCGAGGTGGTAAACTTGTGAACGCACTCCACATCCTATGCATCAATATGTAATAGTGTGCTATTTCTACTCCAGATCGCAGCTCTTGGGTCTTACGCGTGTTAATTTTAAGCTCAATTAAGCTCTGGGCTTAAACTACGACGCGTAAAAAAAAAATTATTATTTTATTATAATTATTTAACGGTTAAAAGTATAAATGTCAGCCCACTCTTTAAAAAAGTGTATAATTTGTGTGTATCTTTAAACGAAATCCTATGTGTACACTTTTGCGGTCAGCGTTTTATTGTCTTTACTTAATGTATGAGCTGCCGCTGCTGCACTCTAGCAGCGACAACTCGGAATGTTTCGTTCTAACACACGTACTACATCCATACATCAAATGTTTAGACATTAATGAGATTTTTGATCTATCATATTTCAAAAGCATTCGCTTCTGAAACAAGTGTATTTATTTGTTTTCTTTTCAGTCTTTAAAACGGTTTTTCGTTTCATTTATAAATTTGTAATACATAAAGGATTCAGTCATTTTAATTCATACAAACTAAAACCTCATCTCATACATTCAATAGAATTTATTTCTGTTTAAAATAAACTTGATTCCAGATTCAGAAGTAGATTGATCAGTTATTGCCCAAGAAGCGTTAACTATACAAAATACTGAGCCAACTCCCGTGAACTAAATATAATTTTGATCTCTCAAAATGGTAAGATAAAACTAGACTCAGTAATAGTGAGCCGTGGAGTACACAAACTAATTGCTGCTTGCAATTTGAAATAGCCATACCAATCAGGACCCGACTCTATTAACGAAATATTAGTTTCATAGGAAGTTTGACATTTATCATATATTGGATATTCCAAAGTCCTGACAATAAAATTCTGTTTAACGGCCCTTATTTTATGTACCCATTGCTGAATATTAAGAACGATATTTATAGAATTGTGGCTTTACGATTCGGAATAATTAAGCTTATTTTGGGAATACAGTGAAAGATTTTCTAACACTTTTCAGAATAAAATCAGTGCAATGTATAGCATTGCCAAGAGTTTTACCAGGGCTGGCACCTTAACCCTCCTTGGAATATAAAGCTAGGTAACTCCAAGTATCGGATGGTAATCGCAATTAAGATTGCGTATCCATGTATTGGCCATTAAAATGCAAATGTTACTTACTGCTTTTCCTAAGTTAAATAGACATTTTTTATTTGAAGTCCCTTTGTATAGCTAAATGCTTTTTAACAATTTTGCTAGCTGCTCTAACAAATACCTTTAATTTTTTTTTAAATAGTTAGTATAAATTGTCAAGTGCTCTGACAATGTACTTGTAACGTGAAACTTTCTCTTTACCATGTACTGTTGCAGACATTCCGTTCAAATGCAGCTGTTACCAATTTATCTGCTTTGCAAATTCTTATTGAACATACCTATTGTAAATCAACATCTTGGGGAAAATTCCCTCAATTGATAGTTGAAAGCACGAAACCGTCTTGGAGCTTTTGAAATCTTTGAAGTTGAAACAAGGGTTCATTTATTATTTTAGTTAATGAAATGTCCTTTTCACTCTATATGGAGCTAATGAAGATTTCGTATTATGATTGAGATATCCTTATGCGTCATTGCAAAAGTTATTAACGGAGAGTGTCAAGCATGCTCTTATATTTAGATTTGACATTTTGCGCGGAGAATGGTGCGTAAAAATAAAAAGCTTTAATAAAATAAAATAATGTTGAGAATAAAATAAGCTGCTCTATTTTAACCTATAAAACGTGTTCAATTCAGAGAATGTTGCTTTGGGAATAAACTCACTCTGGAAAGTAATTATATCGCACGAGTATGGCAACACCGATAAGGGTACTTGTAAATTAGTTATATTAGTATACTTGTAGTAGTACTTTTTTTGTCGTTTACGGAACAAACCAGGTCAAAACTCGCGGGTTCAATGTCAACTCAGAATAAATTTTGTGTGATCATTAGTTCTGTCTGGATTTATCTATAATACGTATGTATTTAGAAATATATAAGTATGTTTATAAGCAGTTTGGTAACTATAGTACAGGTTTTGCCTAGTTTCGGATGACCGTGTGTGAGTTCTGTGAGATGGATGAGGATAATAGTAATAAATCGAGAATGTATAGTCATCTGTGTGCGAGATGCTGAGTGGCCAGCGCTACCCTTAGACACATTGCAACTCAACACACATAAGTTCGATGGCACCTTGTGAGTACCCTCTTCATTACTTAATCAGCTGTTCAATAGTATTCAGAAGAATTAATCAAACAGATTATAAATTAAGACATTAGTGTGGTGACGTAACCACTTCTATAAATGTATTTAATCTGACAACCTTTGGGTTATTGGATGGGATTTAAAGTGTATAGATTTCAAGAGATTCTAGAAATTTAAAGAGACGCTCATAGCAAAGTTGCACTCGGTGATTAGAAACAATCACCGAGATTAAGCAACGACGCTGCTTAACGGCGCCAGTACCTGGATGGATGACCGCTAGTGGCATGTTACCATGAGCGTTTCCGTGATTCGAAGCTAAGTAAGCTAAATTCGAAGTTAAGCAGTCGGTCACGGTTGTTATCATAGGATAACAGTCGTGAAGCTTAGGTGGAGTCCTTTGGGCGGCTTAAAACATCTAACAGTAAGATTACGTAGCCACAACGTTGTCTTGCCCGTCCCCAACCCACACAAGTGTTGGCTGGCCAAGGCCAGCGTTGGACGTATGGCCTTAACTCTTTCCTGAGAGGAGACCCGAGCCCAGCAATGGGACGTTATGGGTTGTCGAAGAACGTGTCTAGATTTAAAACACAATCAAATAGTACAATAACTATAGATTTAGATGGAGCTTCCGTATTAGAGCAGTAAACTTATTGAAGGCAAAAGTATAATTTTTCCATACTAAAATCATAAATTGAAAAAAACTTCGTTTAAAAACACCGACTTTAAATACCAAAAAGTATAAAATAACTTAATAAAAATTTAATTAAATACACCTTATACGCAAACTTTTAATATTAATGAAATACTGTTATTTGTATGTGCTACCTACTCATAGGTTTGAATTCGGTGCCAAGCCAAAATATAATGGTAGGTACCCACTAGTCTTCTTCTTCTTTTGATGAAATGGCAACCAGCCGGATCTCTTAGATTAGCTATTTCTGCCAATGTCAAGTGTTTATAGTCTTCAAATCATAAGTCTTCAAGTCTTTAAGTCTTCGTCGTGATGAAATTAATGTTAAAAAATATATAAAATATGGATGAAATGAAATGGGGACCGAGTTTCGAAAAAACAAAAAACGATCCCTACCCACTAGTCGCGCGTGACCTTGAACGCCTTGAATACCGCATACTCTGTAGAAAAAAAAATATTTTTTTAAATCGGTCTAGAATTGACGGAGTAATCAGTATACATACCTAAGAAAATACTAATCAAATTGAGAACCTCTTCCTTTTAGAAGTCGGTAAAAAATAACCCTTTTCTTTTTCTTTTAAAAAAAGAACAACTTCCGCATTAGGAATATATGTATCCTATGTCGCGGGGGACTTAACAAACATACATGAAACGGACACAAAGAACACCCAGACTCAAAACAACAATTTGTGGATCACAAAAAGTGTTGTCCCATATAGGATTTGAACTCATAACACTTAGGGCAGTAGTAAACGTCACCGCGACCGCTTTAATCTTTTTTTTTTAACGTGTGGAAACCCCCTCGGGCCGTCACCCCGTCGAGGTTTCAGGCAGGGCAGCGTGTCGGAATCGAACCGACTAAAACCACACGGTGTGCCACTCTGCGCCTGAGACGGGAGGGATCCGGGAACTGCTGTTATTAACACATCCGGATGACACCGCTTCAACTACTGGGCCAAACATGGAGTCATACCCTCACTTTGTCTGTGTATCTGTTACGCTTGCACGGCTAATCCGTTGCACTGATATCATTGAAATTTGGTATGGAGATGCTTTAATTCTATAAGAAGAAAATAGGCTACTCTTTAGCGCGATAGCCTAAATCGAGCGGAGCAAAAGCTAGTGTAACTATAAATACACCCAAGTTCATTCCCCTTCTCCATATCTATCTACCTGTAAAGACCATATGTAAATGAACTAACATTTTTATCAATTATAACGCAATAAATCCTATGTTCACAGAGCTTGCTTGGGATCACAGAGCTTTTGAAGATTAGATTAAGTAGCTAATGGCTAGTCTAATTGCTGCAGTAATATTAATAAATCTATTTTTACATACACTTAAATGCTAACTTGCATTGAAATGCCAACTATAGTTATACATTTTTATGTACATACAAGCTTTTGCCGTCTTACTCCAGCCGCGAAAGTGTCGGTTGTCACATTAGAACACCACATTAGAAATGTTTAACAGTGATCTGTTGAGAAGTCTGTGGCACACTCTGCCAAAGGTATGGAGAAGAACTGCGCTAGATCGAAACTAGTGGAGAGAAGTCAGTCAGTCTGTGACCACGGCCAGTGCAACCTGGTCGAAACGTCAAGCAAATCAGAGGTACGTAATACCTTTTAATAAGGGATCGCGTTAATTCCCGTAAAAATAATTGTTAATGTAAAGTAGAGAGAGAAGTAGAGGAGGCCTATGTCAGAAAACAACCTGACCTGGTTACTAATAACGCTAGTTATCACCATTTTAAGTTATTATTAACTAGATTCAACTAAAAATAACTGTGTAAAACAGGTTACTGAGGAAATAAAGGCTATTTTTATTTATTTACTAGCTGAACCCCGCGGTGTTACCCGCGGTTATTGTTGTACCGCGAGTAACGCCGCGGGACAAAGTTAGTCTAAAAAAAGTAGCCTAAGTTACTCCCCGGGTCATCAGCTACCTGCCAGTGAAAGTCCCGTCAAAATCCGTCCAGCCGTTCCAGAGATTACCCGGAACAAACAGACAGACAGACAGACAGACAGACAGACAGACAAAAATTTTTTTAACGATATTTTTGGTATGTGTATCGTGTATACATACATATGCATTGATTAAAAAGCTGTTATTTTAATATTACAAACAGACACTCCAATTTTATTTATTTGTATAGATTTTATTGTTGAGTACTCTACAGAATCTCCATTTTGGATACTCGATCATTTTGAGTCTTGTTTCTAGTCAAAAAAGAAAAAAATCATAAAAGTTATTTTTTATTTATCATTACGTTTGACATGCCTCGGTGACGCTGGACTCTTCTCTGCTTGTTTTACGTAAGAGCGTTTTCACATTATCTGATCCGATATTGTGTTAAGTGCCGATACAATATCACCGGAAGTTAAATGTATGAAAAATGTATCTGTCTTTCATATTGTCCAACCCAATATCGGATATCGGAGCCGAGACATGCATACATTTTATGTATCGGCGCCTGACACCGATATCGTATTGGATAATGTGAAAGCGCTTTAAATCGAATGCTATATTATAAAATCGTTGAAATTTAAAAAAAAAACATTTGAAACAATACGTCGCAAGTTACACGGGTACAAAATTAGATTACTAATCTTATTTGCAAGAAAACGGTTCAAATTTTCAGGTGTGACCGTACAATGCCGTAAACACATAAATTGCTTGCCCTCTACATCATAAACAGCAAAATCAAAGTCAACCACAAACGTCACCTAGATGTTGGCACAAAATTTCAGGTTCCTTTGTGACGTAACCATTGTTTTCCCGTAATTTATAATATGTCACAGTACTACGCATGAAAGACAGGTAATTTCATGTGTCGCTATTATACGGCAAACAATAGGGGTGTGTGGGTGACAGTCCATTAGGCAGGGACCATCACACCGACAATAGAGCGCGTCTGTACTATTTTATTGATGATTATATCAAAAAACATTGATAGTGTGTGAGTGTTTGTTTACTGATTAAAGTGATTTTCCGTTTGTAAAACATTGAAATTTGGTAACGAAAAATAGAAATAACGACAATATAAGATTTAACTCCTCAAATTTCTAATTCAATATGTTATCAATTGTATTCAGCACCTGATTCAATTGTTTTTAGTAGGTATTATTTACCTCTTTTTTCCTACAAGAAACCTATTTTTATTGTCATTCTGCATCATCAGAATCTGGAGAAAACGAAACACGTTATCGCTGCAAATAGTAGACTATGTCTTATTCTGATGTATAAGCTATATTACTATAAAGTTTCATCCAAATCCATTCAGTAGTTTTTGCATGAAAGAGTAACAAACATCGATCCATAGTTTCAAACTTTCGAGCTTTTATTATTAGTAGGATTTAATTTCGTTGTCGATAATGATATGTAGGAAACATACAAAAGAAAATGTTACAAAAGAAAGAAAACCATTGTACTCATTTCTATACATTTTATTTTGCAGTAGACATAAACCTGTAACGGTAATAGTTGTTCACAGTTGAATTGAATCCTGTAAAATAAAATCTGACACCATTCCAAATAGGGAGCAAATGCAATTTCCTCATAAAGTATGTTTTCTCTGCGATATGTACCTATTTCGTATAACGTAACAGTCCCTTGAGGGTAGACGTAGAAAGAACATGTTGTACGCCAGGTTGAAATACTGATGTTTCTAAAGAAAAACGGTTACGCTACAAAGAAACAGTGATTTACATTTCAATTTTATAGTGTTCTTAGAACATTTGTTTGCTTCGTTTTTTATACGTTTTGAATTTATACATAATATAGGTAGAAATAGGACAGAGTTTTTTTTAATTTCTACGGAAACATTAATTATTTGTGAATAACTACAAAATTAATTGACTAAGGTATTTTCCAATAGCTATTATCAGTCATTGTCAAAGATTCTTCGGAGCGTTTCTGTTGGCTAATCATTTTATTTATTAAAATAATTTTAAACGAAAATCGTGTGTGCCAAAATAGTTGAAAGACTTTTAATTTTTCTATTATTTCGGAGGACGATTGGCAATAAGACCGCCCTTTGTAAACTAGATATCGGACATTTTATGTACTCTCTTCTAACTCTATAACATTTTGTACTTTAATTGTGTTTGCTATCGCAAAGAATAAGAAGTTGTTATTATTAAACGTAAAATAAATAAAAAAACTTGTCAGACGATACAACTTTTGATTACTTAGTCTCAACAGATGCAACAAAACAAAAACTTTTGCTATAAACAAATTGAACAGCTTTCTTTTACAACAAAATGCAACCTAAAAAAGAAAAAACCATTCACGAGATGATCTAGAGACAGCTCTCCGTTTATATTACTCACACACACTAATCATAAATCTAAATGTGCACTCGCCAATCATCCAGGCACTTTGCAGCTGCTTTTAATTTGTCTCGACAGTTCACACTACATATATAGACAGAGAGCTTGTTGTTAAGACCCTTGCAGATCTAATCTAAAAGTTCTCAAAACGATCAAATAATCGTATCACTGAAAGGAAGTTGAATAAAAAATGAAATTGAGAATTATGAAAATGACACATTAAGTAACTAGGTAACACTTTATCGTTATTAGTCGCTACGCTACGGTAGAAAATGCAAACATACATAGATTGCCAAAACTATTCCCTTCATCTTTAAGACTTCATTGTAGTCGGATAAAAATAAATACATTATAGTATATCTAAAAGTAACAAAATAGACAAAAAGTGAACAAATATAAATTGCGATGAGATTAAAACGGACAAATGGTCACAATATGATGAAGAGAGTTTCATCAATGAAATCTAGAGAATGTACTGGTAAAAACATATCAAAAATACGCCTACATGTACAAAAAAAAACTAAATGGATAGATGATGATAGATGAATGGATCAAGCTGTGTAACTGCACTGAACAACAATTTTTAATAATAAAAAAGTGAAATATTAACGTTTAACGTGACTTTCAAAATATTATCAAGTTCAATGAAATGCGTATGATCCCTTACATTGTCCGTAAGCTTTCTTGCTCGTTTTGCTAATCAACAAGTGCGGATTGTTCTCGCGAGGATTTTTCATTACACCAATTATTCAGTGCAAGAGTAGACATTGTTTTATGCAGATTAAAATAAATAGATGCGTAGATTTAGATCTGCAATATGCTTGAAGATAGAATGATGTGTAATAATACCATTAATAAATGCGGGTAATTGCATTGATGATATCAATGACTTAAGTGTTTGGATAATTGTTTAGACTGAACTATGGTAACACTTATTTTATTTTTGCAACCAATTGCTTAATATCATTACACTTTCACGCAAAAATTACTAAACGGATTTGGATGAAACTTTACAGTAATATAGCGTATCTATCAGATTACCACATAGACTACTACTTGCTGCGATAACCGACATACACGCGGGCGGAGCCGCGGGCAACAATTAGTATATAGATAAAAACTAGACTTAATCTTACAATATCTTTCAGATTTCAATATTTATGTGACTCTTTGTTAGTCCTTACCTGCACACATTTTTAGTTATGACTTTCTTCTATATTTGGTTTTTAAATATGGATATATCTGAAATGCCGTGGTCACGCCATTAGTATCTGATCCTACTGAGCACCAGTCTATTCTTTCCCATCCATTTACTGCACTTGTGTTTGAAGTAATAGGATTTCCTAGTACGATCATCATTTCAGCTAGACAGGCATCTCTCAAGGCTATGTACAACAACCGGTTTTATGCTTAATGCATCTAAAAAATAAAATAAATAATGATATTGAATAAAATAAGCTAGTTGTATTTTAATAGTAGTCATAGCTTTACTTAAGCAATGTACGTTTATTTAGGAATAATAGAGCGGTGTGTCATGTGTCCAAAAATATTTGTTAATAATTTTATTGTTATTTTTTTTGTTTTGTTACAAGGAAAGTGTGGTATGTAAATGGTAATATTATTATTTATAAGGACGCGATCGTAAAAATAATAGAAAAAAAATCGGGGAAGTATGTAACTTAAAAAAGTTAGTAACTTATTTCTCGTGTCTACGTAAAAGCCTCTAGAAATACTTAATGCAAGTACCGACTCATTTGAATAAACAATTACTACTAATAGCTTTGATTTGCCTCACGCGTCGTGTGCAAACATATGAATTTACACGAGCTTGTGATAATATGAAGGTAAGTCTACGATTTCTCGACTTTAGAAAACGACATTCTTTTTACCGTGAATTTTCTATAACCTTCTTCGAACCTATCGTATTATCGAAATAATTTGTTTCTTTAATTTCAATTTTAAATCGATTAGATGTAGATACAACAAGAAAATTGAAGCATGTGCGTCATATTTCAAGACTGAAATTTACACAGAACCTGTTTAGTTGGTTCTTAAATAAAAATTTAAAAGCAATATTAAAAAAAATCCGGACAAAATTTGCTTTTTTAATTGTACATAAGTTGACCTTTAAAAATACATTTATTGTTACTGACTGAATAATGTAGTTTTGTTAGTACTTAATAGTGCTTTTTAGTAGCACAGAAAGCAAATAACGAAACTAATCAATACAATATTACAAGTGTGGTCACGTAAAAAAGCATAAAAATGAGGTACGATTCTCGTTACCGGATCAAATGTTTACTAAGACAATATTAATAAGTTGAAGAATGCGGCTAATATTCTTAAACATAATTTTACCCAAATATGTAGTAAGTAATGCGCTTATTGAATAATAAGTTACAATGTTATGTTAAATGACATTGTAAATGCACATATTGATCTGAATTCTGTTGGTTTATCATACTTTCTTCTGTGTGGTTAGATTTATTGTAAATGAAATTTTAAAATTTCAATTAAGTATTTTTTTTTGCCAGTTAACTAAATATTTTTGTATGGTGGGAAGTGTAATAATCTAAATATAAAAAAAATGAAGGACAATATCGTAAGAAATTTACGAGATTCGAGATTACCCATAATATATTTAGTCTATAAACGATTAAAAATAACGTAGAATAATTTTTGCTTCTAATATAAATAATATATGGGATATAGAATCAAAAATTATTTTTAAAGAAGACTTTTAATCAATACAACAATACAACTAATAATTTGTTTTGGATTTACGAGTACAACCCTATACACTTCAGATTTGGCAGTAGGTATAAATTACAAATTAAATTAATTGGATACGTACGGAATATGTTTTAAAAATAAATAAATAATGATCTAACTTAATAGGACTAAAACTTAAAATTAAAGCCTGATTATCTTTTAAAAACCTTCGTTATAAATAAAAATATCGAAAACATTTTCAGTTTTCTCATGTTTTTAAAACTTGTTCGTTGTAATTAGTGGCTATATAAAAAGGCCAGTTTTTACGCGGATTCCTTTTTTTGCTTTCATTGTTTGTAGTTTATTAAAAACGGTAAGGTTTTATAAAAGACGAGCGGAAAATTAAATCTTGGAATAATTATTGTATCTAGCAGCTGCTAAACGTAGTTGTTGGCAAAATATAATTATATTTTAGAAAATTAACGTTTATTTTATGTTTATACTTCCGAGAATTTTCTGCAAAGTGGTATTTGTTTCTTTTAATATAATATAATCTCAATTTACTTCACTACGGCCAAGTCTTTATACCCTGAGGGGTAAACAAACTCGAATTAAACGTCTACTTTTTACCGACTATAATTTAAGTCTTATTCAAGTTATAGAGATCAAGTCTATTACCGTGAACGGGACTTATATATTTTTCATCATCATCATCAACCGCCTTTATTATAAGGAAAGGTAGAAGACGCCCACTAGCCACCTGGTGGTCCACGGTGGCAAGTACTTAGAGCTTGCCCAAACAAATGTTTCGGCAACCCAGGATAGATTGTCCTGGCGCCGCAGAACGAGGAGAGCCGACCCCAAATAATGGGAAATGGCTAGGACAAAGAAGAAGATCATCATCAGCCATTTCTGAACATAGGACTCTCATGGTATCATACCACCAGCGGACGCCCATCCAGGTTCTGACCGCGCCGTCGTTGTCTACCCTTGTTAATTGTTTGTAATTACCGAGTGCAACTGAGCTTTGAGCGCCTCAACATGATTAAGTTGCTTTAAATAGAATGTTGCCCGACAATATGTATGTTGCCGTGAGATTGTCAAAACCGTTAGATTGTAATCTATCTCGCGAGATTGTAAACTGTTGAAAGATTGTGAACTGTACAAACTGCTTACAGTTTAACGTATTAATCAATCAAAAAAAGGAGATTTTGGCATTTTATACCGCAATGGCCAGACGGGTTCGTATAAAAGTCGATTTCAAGTTTACCTTCTCTTTGCAGCGATGTTGTTTGCTTTGCATTGTCCTGCGTAGTTTGCTAAAGTAGTCGAACTTGGGATGGTGAAACTCCGCTTTGTAATCCATCATCACACGAACAACATACATTTCTAGATAATATATATTAAATAAATAAATATTTCAGACATCAAACACACAACGCTATCTAGTCCCAAGCTAAGCAGAGCTTGTGTTATGGGTACTAGACAACTGATATAAATACTTTTATACTTTTTTTTTGTAAATACATGCATATTATACATAGAAAACACCCAAACTCCGAAACAAATATTTGCAGATCATACAAACATTTGGTCCGACCCGGGAATCGAACCCGAGACCTCAAGCACAGCAGTCGCATACGCTACCACTACGCCACCGAGGCAGATATACATACATATATATTATATATACATTGAGGATGGTGACCACCACTCTTGGAATCTGCTCATGCTTTCCATCAGGCAGAGCAGAGTCATTTTGGCGCAGCTAAAATATATATAAATATATATATATAAATATATATATAAAATATATATAAGTATATATATATATATATAGATATCTCTTTTCGGCCCTTGTTGATCTGACGCTACGTGGCGTCAGTTAATTGTTGATCTGTTGGCGATTGTTGATCAGCAACAGATTTTGTAGATCTAATGTGTATTCCGGCGTACTAATGTGGCTCCGCTCTGGATCTACAATTGCAACCCCTCTGCTGGCAGAATTACGAACTATTTACATCATTTTTATACAAATCCACACCAGCTATTGTTGATCCGATTCAAACGGACCAATCAGAGGCTACCTTCTCCACGATTGGGTCTTTTCTGTGGTAGACTGTTTCCACTTTGCCTCACAATTAATTAACGAATTAATGCGTAATGTATGATTGCCTAAGGAGCCTTCAAACAAAAAAGGGTACGTAATCAGATATAGTTAGGTACTATTTAACTTTACCAAAAGTAAAAAAATGAGTTGATACGTATTTAAGCGTTTCTGGATATTTTACCCCTAAGGGGGTGAGATAGGGGTTTAAAGATTGTAAAGAAGTTTGTCATTTTTTAAGTTAGAACATGAAACTTTATCTTTGGCCCTAACACTTAAATATGTATCTAGTCAATTTAATCAGTTAAATTGACTAGATATGTATTTAAGTGTTTCTGGATATTTTACTCCTAAGGGTGTGAAATAGGGTTTAAAAGTGTGTATCAAAGTACGTCCTTTTTTAAGTTAGGAAGAGGAAACTTTATTTCACAGCTACTATTCAAAAATTAGTGGTTACATATTTAAGCGTTTTTGAATATTCTACCTCTAAGGGTGAAACAGGGGTTGAAAATTTATACATATATATATTGTCCTCTACTCGCCAATTGTTGATCAGGCTGAGATATGCAATAATTGTTGATCCACCTTTTTGCTACTATTTCTAAGGAAGTGTCCAGTGTATCGTCTTATAGCCGCAATATAGTATTATACGGTTTGCAACGCTGTGCTTAAGTCTACGGCAACATCTCTATCTCGATTGACTCGGCAAGTTTAACTCTAATAACCGTCATCTTATTCATAATATGATACTTTGTTGATCACTTTTTTCATACTTGATGATACTTTGTTGATTGTTGAATTAATATTTTAAAACGGCGCGGCGTGGTATACACGAAGTAGTCAGAGCAGAATTTCAATATTCATTCTGGTTGAGATTTTTTTTAAACGTGGAAGCACTTTCGCATTGTAAACCCTCTTAAAACTACCTACTTGAAAAAATTTTTTTAACTGTTTTGTTGGTCTAGGAAATAAAGTTTCATTTGTATACCTTAAAAAATTGACTTTCACACAAACTTTCGATCTTTATATTACCCCTTTAGGAGTAGAATTCCCATCAATGTTCATTCCCATAAATGCTGTGATATAAGTATTCATTTATTTGTTATCTAAAGTCTACTTCGATACTAACCTATATACGAAATGTGAACCACTATTACATCCCTTAGGGGTAGAATCTCCGGAAACTCTTAAATACATTTTTACTTATTTTTAATCAGTAGCCTAAAGATAAAGTTTCATGTTCCTAACTTAAAATGACGGAACTTCCATACAAACTTTCAACCCCCATTTCACCCCATTTGGGGCAGAATACGCTTAAATACATATGTAATCATATTTAATCAGTAGTTCAAGGATGAAGATTCATGTTTCTAACTTAAAAATTGACGGACTATCGTCTAAACTTTCAGACCCTATTTCACCCTCTTAGGGGTAGAAATTCCAAAATTCATATTTCTATATATGGTATTTAAAGAATCAGCCTCTAACTCCAAAAGAATACAAATTAAGGTCTACACGTACGTGTAATATTACAATCATCCTCTAATCCCTATCTGTTGAAGAGTTTAACCTTCTACCATCACTTCACCTAAATAACTTGTAACTACACAACTAAAGGTCTATAGATGGATATGAAATCGAAGGATTATCCTCCATCTCCTAACTGTTGAGAGTTAGACCTTCCATCATCAGTTTATCTAAATAATTTGAAAGAATACGACTAAAGGTAACATACATACATATAATATTTAAAGATTTATCCTCCAACTCCTAACCGTTAAGGAGTTGTACCTTACATCATCAGCTCATCATCATGAGACTACCAGACGCAAATATCGGTGTAACTATAGAAAATATACTAAAAACATAGTACGTGCCTACAAAACATGACCAAAAGCTTTCGAACACAAAAATAATTTTCAAAATTGGTGATATAGTTTCAAGAGTTAGGACTTGTTCATTGGAAATTTCCGTGTTTTTCAGGATCTAGTTTTAACAATTCCTTAAATATTAGTAATTTAGAAGTTTTTAACGAAAAACTAAATACCTTTTTTTCCTTTTCTTATTTTGTTAATAACAAACGCATTTTTTATGCGCTAATAAATCCTTAAAAACATTTTTCTAGACGTCATGACACTCATTACGAATCGAATGAGCTATCGCACATTATTTTTAGGAGCTTTATTATTACAATAATATACCTGTTCCTTTCTACCGAGGTTGCTGCTCCGGCCCCCGCGTTTTAAAATGCTAGTGTACGCGGCATATGTTGATCAAAACGTTGTGTATATTGATCAACAAAACATCATCAAGTATCATAAAGTTGACCGTTATCAGAGCTACAATTGCCGTGTAAATTGATGACGAGCTAGAGTATTTGCCGTAGACTTAAGCACAGCGTTGCAAGGCGTATAATACTTATATTGCGTGTATAAGACGATGCACTGGATACTATCTTAGAAATAGTGCCAAAAAGGTGGATCAACAATTATAGCGTATCTCGGCCTGATCAACAATTGCCGAGTGGAGGACAATATATATATATATATATATATATATATAGAATAATTATATCTGGAAGATATTAAATACACAACGACTGCAGCAATCTGTGACCAAAGCCTCAAAGTATGAAGACCAATTAATAAGAGGATGTAATGAATGGATACCACGAATCGGTTCAATGAAAATTTAAAGGTCAACTTATGTTGGTCATGCACAATACATGCGTGTTGCTTCACAATGGAACAATTATGTCTTCACGATGCTATTGAACTCTGAATGTAAATACTCTAATTATAGGTTTTGGTTACGCCTTTGTTTATTAAGGTTGAACATTGAATGGTTTGACAGGCGGCATCTTATAAAATTATAATTAACGTTACAATGACTTGATCATAAATAAAATTCCTTCTTCTTCATATTATAAACTAGCCTTTTCCCGTGGCTCTGCTCGCATGTATGTATCGCAGTATAAAGTAGTCTGAATCCTTCCTCAAGAATCAAAGTGTCTCCATGCCAAATTTCAACGTAATCGGTTCAGTGGTTTTGCGTAACAGACAGACCGTCTAAGAGTTCCTTTAGCAGTTATAATATTAGTATGGATCTATAATTTTCACCTTAGTTACACTATTTCATAATTAGATTAGATTCGCCTGAACCAGTTGTGCTTTCCATTAATTAGTTTACTACTTTATTCCGCTGCCTCGGTGGCGTAGTGGTAGTGTATGCGACTGCTGTGCTTGAGGTCTCGGGTTCGATTCCCAGGTCGGATTAAATGTTTGTATGATCTGCAAAAAAATGTTTCTGCTTTGCGTGTTTTCTATGTATAAAATGTATCTATTTACATAAAAAGTACATAATATGTTTTTTATATCAGTTGTCTAGTACCCATAACACAAGCTCTGCTTAACTAGATGGCGTTGTGTAAGATTTCCGAAATATTTATTATTATTATTATTCTAGCAAGCATTCTAGCTAACCCTTATACTTTTTTTTATGATGTAGGAGGGCAAACGAGCAGACTTATCACCTGATGGTAAGTGGTAAGTGATTACCGCCGCTCATAGACACCTGCAACACCAAAGGCGTCACAAGTGCGTTGCCGACCTTTGGGGGGAGGAGGGATGGGAAAAGGGGTGCGGGGTTGGGGTATGGACCTCCGGTATCCTCACTCACTCGGTGAAACACCGCGCAGGCGCTATTTCACACCGGTTTTATATGAGGCCGTGGTATCACTCCGGTCGAACCGGCCCATTCATGCCGAGGCGTGGCTCGGTGATAATATGACGAGATAATATAATGATAATAACGACATTTTATATAATAAATTAAGTTTAAAACATAATTTTGACAATATCATCTAATACCTTTAAACGAGCGATTCTTGTATATAATCTGAATCTCGGAAATGGTTGCAACGATTACCATGAAATTTACTTTTCGGGGCGATAAAGCAATCTAGCAAGGATTCATTTTTAGAAAATTTAACTAGAGACATACCGAGCTAAACTCGGTCATCTAGGTCTTTTAAATAGAACAGGACTATTTAAAACACGACCGGTTATTGTGGAAAGTTTTGAGAGGGGCCCATGTCTAGAAGTGGACGTCTTGAGCCTGTGATTATCGTTATATTGTACTAAAGAGCCGTAGGAGTTTTGCGAAATGTGTCGACCCATAGACCTTGGGCCCATCCCAAGCGAGGTGCAAATTGCGGAGCGACAGCGTGTCATTGCCTGACCTATTTGTGGTTCCGGCTGAGTGCCTACCGCCTTCGGACTCAGGTCGGCCGGAGCAAGGAAAACATGGCCAGGCGACAACCTGAGCTGTTTGTACAGCCATCATAGGCTGCCACCGCCAATGCATTCAGAGTGGCCGCGTTCTGGTCTGCTAAGATAACTAACTACTAACTAACTCCACCAAACTGGCACCAAACGTTTGCCGTCGAAACGCTAAGAAGATTGCATTGTGATATAGTCTATTTATATATTGTGTTACAATGGTTAACTAAAATACATTTGGTAGAAAAAAAAAATTATTTTACGTTTTCATTTTTCTTTCTTCCAGATGCTGGAAACGATTTGTAAAAGTATCAGAACTGTAAATTATTGATGTTAGCTTCGATTGTTGAAAACGTCAGAACTCTCTATTAACTCTTGACCTCATTTAAAGGATTTAAGTGTTCAACATTGAAGTTTAAAAGTGGGTCTCAAAAGAGAACACTTAGAGAAAATGAATTTCCCAGAAGGGGGTTTGTTAGAATCGTGGGTATTTGAAGCGAATGAAATCGACAAGTTTATTTCCATTTTATCTAACTAGTACCGAACGTGGACAATCACAATTTCTGTTCGTTTCATGTATCAGAAATTATAAGGTAACAAAAAACTAACTATGTGAATATGTTTAATTATATACTATTTACTGATTAATTATATAACATTACTGGTAAATTAAATTCGAATCCAATTTTGAATACTTTATTAAGACAAGAACTTTATAAATACTACATATTTCAAGCTCAGCTACCTCAAATCAGTGATCATCAGTACAAATGGAGGCGTTTGAAACATATACTTTCTACATTAATTTTTTACCTAAATAAAGTCCTTCAGCTCTCTTTGCTTTGCTATGACTATTTTTTTTAAGGTTATGAAACTCTGGACTGGTTTTAAAAATAATTCAATATTCTAACGACATAATACTTTTTGAGTCAAGCTGCCACGACTTAGGCAATATGCATTGTACCCCTAACCGCTACTCATTACCGCTAGAATCCTTATTTACATGCTATTGCTTTTAAATCATCCATTGGAAATAGGTCAAACTAATTACTGTAACTTTCTTTGTACGCAAATGTCTTGAACGTGCTTAACTGTTCTTAAGAAATCGTGTCTTAAATACACTAAGGGTTCCGCAACATACTATGTAACATCTCCGATTAAATGTTAAGCAAAGTTTTGTTCAGGAATTTAGTTATTTTAGTAAAATCTAATTGGAACTTTGTTAGATGAAATTATTTAAATGACACTATGAAAATGAACAGGCTATAATTATTACGAAATTATTTGTAGGAACTGTGGTAGAGTAAATTTCTTAGCATTTTTAATGAAACGTTTAGTACTTTTACAAATCTTTGACAATTAAAAAAGAAAACAATTGTTAGTTATGTTAATTCTATTTTTGAATTCCTTACTCACTTTTCAAAAAAATAAAAATAAAAAATAAGTAAACAGGCAACCGGGAATATTTTCGTCACCCATTTAACCAAAACAATCGGTATTCAAAAATTCATTCCATATTTGAACGCGCCACATCAACCGTCACAAAAATCAAGACAAGGCAGTGTACGAACAAAGCACAAGTCACGTTTTACTTTTTTAAGATGTGGCAGCAATGCGGCTTGCATAAAAATCAGGTTGTTTGTCCTGACTGGACTCAATTTTAAAAAGAAATTATCACTTGATTTAAATTTCGAACACTATATAACTTGATTTTTAATTATACTACCATGGATATTAAAATCTATATGAACCGAATAAAATTAATACCATCTCGGTGTAGTCGAAATTTAAATTTTAATAGCTACAACTATACCATACTGCCTCGGTGGCGCAGTGGTAGCGTACGCGACTACTGTTCTTGAGGTCTCGGGTTCGATTCCCGGGTCGGATCAAATGTTTGTATGATCTGCAAATATTTGTTTCGGAGTTTGGGTGTTTTCTATGTATAATATGTATGTATTTACAAAAAAAATAATTATATAAGTATTTATATCAGTTGTCTAGTACCCATAATACAAGCTCTGCTTAGTTTGAGACTAGATGGCGTTGTGTGTTAGATGTCCCAAATATTTATTTATTTATTTATTTATATTATTGACTGCCTCCGTGGCGCAGTGATAACGCATGCGAGTGCGACTGCTGTGCTTAAGGCCTCGGGTTCGATTCCCGGGTCGGACGAAATATGTTTGTGTGATCTGCAAATATTTGTTTCGGAGTTTGAGTATTTTATATATTATGTATAATATGTAAGAATTTACAAAAAAAAACATGGTCATTTGTCTAGTAGCTATGCTTAATTTTAGACTAGATGGTGTTGAAATCAACTTAAACGTTCATTAAGACAACAAATTTAAACATAAATGTTGAAACTCAATATAATTCGGTAATTTCGTACTTATTCCTTAGTAGGAATAGAAACCCTTGACCCCTCCACAAACTGCTAGATCAACAGTTCAGTTTAGTAAAAATAAGTAAATTATTTAACCCAAATGGTATTAGTAAACCAAGGAGTTCAAATGGTACTAAATCATTTCAGTCTCTACATCTTATAACTTATGAACAAATCGGTAGTGGCTGTCGTTCTCAGAGAAATCTGAACGAATATCTCGCACTTACTAAACGAGGTTTATGCTTAAAGCTCACCGTAAATCGCAACGGCTTTACGTAGCCTATCTTCACTTCTGCGGAGTAAATTAGATGCTAGGTAGGTACTTGGAGAGCAAAACCTCTACCAAACTAACAGAGATTTTCCTCTTTGTTATTTTAATCTTAGCTTGCCACTTTCTAGCCTTGTAACTGAATACAATATGAATTTGCTTGTATTTAGTATAAAATTAATTAAAGCTCCTTGTTAAATATAAACAACAATAGTGTAAAACATACAACCACCCACACCTCTATTATCCTACTAATATTATAAATGCGCAAGTTTGTAAGAATATGTGTTTGATGCTCTTTCACGCAAAAAGTACTGAATTTAGATGGAACTTTACAGTAATATATCAGAATAACATATAGGCTACTATTTGCCGCGATGACCGACATACACGCGGGCGGAACCACGGGCAAAGGCTAGTTTTATATATTATCAATATAAAGGTTGAATAGAAAAGCTAGTTACACTTCGGATGTGGTTTTTTCTTCGAAACTGAAGAATGGCGAGACGACGCTTAGACAGTAATCTGTGATCAATCGATTAGAAATCGGTGGGTAGTCATTTTGACATATTATCCTTATAAAGGCAGACGATGGTGGGACAATCTTATCGTAATGATTGGTTTTCCTTGCTGTTCATTGTAACTATAGCCCAGCTAACCAGAATCTATAGCCCAATTGGTAGTAGTGCAACGGCGGTGCATAAGTGTTCGTACTTTAACCGAAAAATCTACATAAAATATAAAACTTTTCAAAAACCTGTGGTCTAATACAAAACGAAGCTAAATAAATTTAAGCTTTTACTGCGACCACGACAGTTGGTAGAAATCCTATAAATTATGGACCTCAGTGATGCGATAGAAGATTGCATGTACTCGATGAAATTCCATTTTCTCTTCGTGAATTATGCTCTTACCTCTTAGTACGGCCAATTAATCTCATGAGGATGTATCTTACGGCTGGTGTCAAAATTTGTACGTGTAAATGTGTTTATTGTTGTATTTTATTTAACACTAGCGTGCCACAATGTCTATTTATGTCTTTTTATGTTAATTAAATTATGATGAAAATTGATGATGTTGATGAGGAGAAAGAAAGAAGACATAGACATATCAGCAATATACAAATACAGTCAAATTTTTTTTATGAAATCCTAATGTATTTGTCGAAATACAATTTATTTCGTAAAAATTACTAGATCGTATTATTGAATACTAATAAAATATGATTTTGTATATTCCATGTGAAGTGATTTGTAATTGGTGTACAATAAAGTATATTCTATTCTATTTCACCTATTGTTTCCAGCAATTCGTGCACTATAGTAATAACACTCATTGCTTTGCGATTCAGAAGATATGGATCTCATTATATATTAACAGCATAATCATCAACATGTACTAAAATAAGTTGAATGTGTCAAAAATACAATTAATTACTCCCAGCTGCATCAACAGCTCAATAAGAAGTTCTGTTCACAAAAAGTCACTACCACGTTTTGAATTCTTTTTTTTATGGTTACATTGTACTTTACGTAAATGTCTTCAGACAGTAGAACCGAGGTGTAGCCATATTGCTCCCTGGGGAACAAAAGGACGAGGTGACATTTCCTTTTTTGTTACCTCACGGGAAAATATTTCGTTTTAATAATTCATGAACGACTGGATGGATTGTTTTGACGTTTGTGTTATGGGAGTCAATCGTTTTTAAAAAGGAATGTAATATTAGTATTACTTCTGTGCTTATTATTTATTTGGAAACAAAAATATGAAAGAAAATAGTTGAGTATATTTTCTTATGCTAGTGATTTTGATAATTAGATTTTTGTTCAATAGATCTATGAGTGGATAAATGTTATTGAATAATTTACAAGTAAATTGTTAACAAAATTAAAACCGACTTCAAGGTTCGACTTGATTTCTTTCTTTTACATTCAAATAAACTTAATTTGCATTTTAAAAATAAAAGCAAACTTTTTGTCATTTTCTCCGTCATCATAAAGGGAAAATGCGTTTAGAGGAAAGAACTTTATAAGCCAGTCTAACACAAATCGATATCACGTAAAATTCCGAAAAATTAATAAGCATCTTCTTCAAAGTCGGTTGATATAAAATAATATCTATACATCCTAATCTTCATAGTACTCGAACTTGTAACTTAAATTACTTATTAGTATAGTTAACCAATTATAGATTTTATCGAGAAATTCAAAAAAGTGCTGACTGTGCATCAATTATTAAGTGCATTCTTTTCTGGCGATCGTAAAACGATTTTGATACCATCAATATATCGTAATTACATTAGGAATAGTAATCAGAGTGAAGAATGAACCCAGAACTCCAGCTCAATAGTCAGGGTTCTAAAAATTAGATTAATCAAATTTATTTCAAAATAGGAAAAATATTTTTAACACCTTCAACAACGTTCATCCATCACTGAGGATCGTTACTCCTTAAAAATCCACTTTCCAGAGCCAGCTAGTTCTTCTCCACCTGATATGGTTCTTTACCTGATCGACAGCTCCGCTGACAGGTATTTAAAAGATGTTTGGAGATCTGGTCCGACCATCTCTTCGGACTTCGACCTCTGGGTCTTTTGCCTATTGTTCCTATAAACACCGGTCTCCCTAATTATACCTCTCTGTGAGCAATATGGCCATAGTAGCTTAATACATGTCTTAGTGTAAGCAAATAGAAGACAGGAATTGGGTGTTTTCTATTTTGAGTTCTTTAAGGATCATTGGAATTCCCCAGTAGGCGTTGCTAACACCACATTTCAAATGCATCAATTTTCTGTTGGTCGGTACTTTTAACCGTCCGACCACCGTCCCTTAGAGAAATAAATATGGAGGAGACAAATGTGTAAAAGACGTGAATCTTACTGAAGATGTTACTGTTTTTCCATATTGATGTATCTATCACCTGACAATATAAAATTAAATAAGCAGTTAACAATAATCACTACCACTCAAAGGGGTTTTCCAACGTACAACCATAAAAATGAAAGTGACAATACATCACAAACTATAAATTTATGATATAAACTACCCACGCAATAGAATATAAATGCTTTTGTTATTCTCACGGCCTTTCATCCACTTAACAAAACGCCTTCGTAAGACATTGTGAAATAATCTCCAAAAGGTCTTAATGAAGAGTTGAGAATCATAAACAAATAAGGGCTTTATTTGAACTTCAAACAACACAACTAGTTTGAATTTCTTAAGTAAACTGAGCAGTCAATTAAGATCTTTCAGTCTTTGGAAGAATTATTTTATAATGAGAACTATTCAGTAACCAATTAACTTCGACTCGAACTGTAAGCTATTAACAAATAAATCAAACAAAAACAAACTCTATTAAGAAGCTTCAGCGATACAATTTGAATGATTATTGATTGTAAATCTGATTAGGAAAATATTTGGTTATTACTGTATTGCTCGACTAAAGTAGTTCCATAATAACAATGTTGATTAACATCATTATATTTACTCTGAGGGTGTTACGTAATCTTGATGAATAAATATTAGATAATTACAAGATCTATGATCGTAATAATGGTGATTACCAAGCGTGTTATTACTCTACAGTAAATATATAATACATTCAGATATTTATGAACCATTTTGTCGAACAATAATGGGCCTGAATGTTAATGACGGTACAATGAAAACTGTAAATAACAAAAAGTCGACTCACTGTCTGAATAATCGTTTAGGTCGAAGGTAGGAAAAAACCGAGTAAATTCGCTTGACATCCCAAGCATTTCTCATCGACAGGCTCATTATGTATTCTTCCTCTTTATTCTCGAGTAGTTGGTTTCCTAACAGATGAGGGTCGTGGCTGCTTCGTAACCGAGTGTCGTGGCATTTGCGGCTGTGTACAAATTATTCGCTAAGGCAGTGTTGACTTAAATTCTTAGTGTCTACATTTCTTTTTGTTTGACCGCTTTCCTTTCATACAATATAGTTTTAACAAAAGAAGAAAAATGTGAAAGAGGAACAACGTGTGTTTCTGGACCTTACCCCATACAAAATCTTGTCAACAATAAACACTGACTCTCTTATGTAACCTATGTGCGTAGGCATATATTTATATTGTGAAAATTCATTCACATCTCATCGTCAAATGACACATCTGTCATCTAATAAATGTGAAAGAGAAGAAACGTGTCAACAGCAAAAGCAGCAGCATCAAGAGTCCACAGTTTTGACATCGGACTCTTAGCAAGAAGCTTCAGGCCTACTACACGAGTGATGCCCATTCGGGTTTGCCTAGAGTTTGTTTCACGTTTTCCTTTTTTTTGCAGTGATTTTACCTCTTACGCCATTCACGAAATGTACGGAGATATTTGCCTTTTATGACACTCACGGGATGCTTGGTGATTTAGAAATACGAAAGGTACATATTTTTAATACTACTCCGTATTTTTAATCAGGGCACGGTAAAAAATAAACGTTATTTTCAGTTATTTCAAATACCATCCAAGGGAAATCCTGTTCCTAAGAAAATCATGAAAACCACTAGTACTAACTACGTACGTAGAGGTGGTAATTCAATTAATTCAAGGAGTAGATTCCTATGATCTTGAATGCATGTAGCACGCTATTAGCGCAGATACATCTTCAAACGCGTCAATCAATTCTGAGGTAATTAAATACATTACACATACCTTCACTAGCAGCTAGTTAGAAACCTACAGAACATATCTATGTGCGTTGTAAGTTCAACCATCAAGAGGAAAGATATTTGAGTAACACAAATCCACTATTTTAGACTCGAATAAACGTTATTCTAACATTCTAGCAAACAAAGTTATTTCAAGACAAAAATTTAACAGACCGGAGAAAGAAACGAACATGAAGGTGATCCGATTCTAAAATTAATAAAAAACGGCCAAGTGCGAGTCGCACTGGCACATGAAGGGTTCCGTAGAAGCAAGCAACATTATATAACAGTTCTTGTAGTTTGTTGTAACTTTGATCGATAAATTGCGGTTTACGATTTATGACGTATTAAAAAACTACTTACTAGATCTCGTTCAAACCCATTTTCGGTAGAAGTTTGCATAGTAATGTACATCATACATTTTTTTTGTTTTATCATTCTCTTTTTTTAAAAGTTACAGGAGGGGAACAAATTTTACCACTTTGGAAGTGTCTCTCGCGCAGACTATTAAGTTTAGAATTAAGAAACCTCAATATCATGTTTGAAGACCTATCCATAAATACCCCACAGGTATGGGATTGATGAAAAAAAATTTTTGAGTTTCAGTTGTAAGTATGGGGACCCCAAAATATATTGTTTTTTTTTTATTTTCGTTTGAAAATCTTAATGCGGTTCACAGATTACATCTACTTACCAAGTTTCAATAGTATAGCTCTTATAGTTTCGGAAAAAAGTGGCTGTGACATATGGACGGACAGACAGACATGATGAATCTATAAGGGTTCCGTTCTTAGCCTTTGGCACGGAACACTAAAAAGATGGAAGATAAGTGATAAATAGTGTTTGTTTTATTTCACTTTGTGTGTCTTCAACTTTTGTGACCATCCGTCTATTAGGACTTCAGGAGCTATTGGAACCTAAGTAACTTGGTATTCAGAATTCCAAGCTTCCGGCATTTATTTTGCTTTGTTCTTATTTTTAATGAAATGCAAAGTGCATAGGTTGAATCACTATGTGCAAGGGCACACTATTCTCATGCCTCCTCCTTAATTAATATAATACCAAAGATCCGATAACTCTCGCTATTTTGAATGCAAAACATACATTGTCTGACTACAATTGTTTGCAATAATGCACGTGCATTAGGCTATTGAAATGCTAGTTGATTTTTGTTTAGCGATTCTTAGTATAGCGTGGGTAGTAAATTGCTTTTAAGGCGACATTTGTTGTCATTAACTTATCCTCGTTTTCATTTATATCTACAGTTACGTCTGGGAATTGTTCGAAAAGAAACAATAGTAATACATAATTCGAACAATTACTCCCCACATTATTCTCTTTCTGTAGAATACAGTATTTTCTGGTTTTATTCCTTATCATTTTATTTGATAACACAGGCATAATCGGGTTCGATTCCCGGGTCGGACCAAGTGTTTGTATGATCTACAAATATTTGTTTCGGAGTTTGGGTGTTTTCTATGTATAACATTGTATGTACTTACAAAAAAAATATATATGTATTTGTATCAGTTGTCTTAGTACCCATAACACAAGCTCTGCTTAGCTTGGGACTAGACGGCGTTGTGTGTTAGATGTCCGAAATATTTATTTATTTATAATAATAGATAATAATAATTATCTTTGACCTAGAGATTTTTTTCCTTATTCAATAGACTACTTTTTTGCTGCTCTAGGTATATGTAGGTACTATTTATTTTTATTTAATCACAATATAGTTAACATTTTTTAATTTTAGGAGGTTTAGGTATTAGTAGTGTAATATCGTTAAATAGAAGATTTTTGTAATATATAGATACAATATAGCTAGGTGAAAATATTCAAGGGAATAATGGATAAAGTAACTTTGATCTTAAATGTCACCTTTGGACTTTATAACTTCGTGTTTATTTCCATTCGAATAAACATTTAGTTTAATTCCACTACTAAAAACGTTAGGAGAACCTAATAAATGATTTTAGATATCATCAATGCGTGACCACGAATGCAACGTAAGATACCAAACACGTGTCCGAATCTAAATTTATGGTCAACACGTGATAACGCAAGTAAATTAAACGGCCGTAAATCAATCAGAAAATTGACTTGTAAATATGGTTCCGATACTGTTAGGTTGTTATTTAACATTTGTCACAGAAGTCATAAAGTTATTCAGCAACACCAGAAAAAAACAAGAAATACTTTAAATAACTCGACTACATAAAAAAACTTTTAGTAAAATGTATAAAGCCAATGTCACCTCATTTATTAAAACCACTTCAATAGTTTAGGCACTACGGTAAAACATAAAAAGATAAAAAAGCAGCCAAAACTATACTTTTCTCTTTGGCTATGCTGGTCGGGGAATAAGTTTTTTGTGGAATATGTATTGCTATTCTTCGAATACCGTGTAAAGCTTTTGACACTTGCTGTCACCGCACTCGTTGCGTCATTCATATCATAGATATGTGTTTCTGAGTTTATAGTATGTGGGAAATAGAAAAAAAACTGCTAGTGTAAGACAAGCATACATGCTCTTTCAGGTTTCAACGATCTATATAACATGATGATTGGACTTTACTGCCACATCAAAGGTCGCCCAAATAAAATATTTATGTGCTTAAATATATCCTAAAGCTGAGTGTTTTTAAATTGATTAAAATATTAGGTAAAACTATGTTTGTATCTGAATATATAAAAAAAATGCCTCTATGTGATTGTATGAAATCGCGGTTACAGAGAACAAGTTAGAATTTGCAAAGACAGTGTCTTATCTACTGGAATTTTACTATTCTTGTTATCTGGACAGTTGTCGCCTACTGAACTTTGTGTTTTACTATAAAATACATGTCTCTAAATATAAAATACGGCTGTGCATTTGTTGTTATATACCTACTTGTTAAATTTTGTTGTATTGAGTATCATATTAAGTTAAACAAGATGAGGAAATCTAACTAAAATCTTCTTGATACTTTCTTGACAGTGATAATTTTTCGAATCTTACTTATAAGTAGGGGCTAAAATTAAATGACGACACTAAACGTCCCTTGTCTACCTCCAGGGATACAGTTAATTGTAGATATGAGTGTACTACTACTTCCTACTCGTAACTTAAAATATTTATTTCGCAATAAATATTGTGCAGGAACGGGTGTCATGTCCTTGCAACACAAAGGGAGGATGCTCCGACCAGGCGAGGTAATTATGCGTGGCGGGCCATGGCTCAGCGGATGATAATGGGATATTATAATATGCTGATTGGCCCAAGAATTTTTATATCGCAGTACAGAATTAGTTACTCATAAGTTCGGTGTATCTTAACTTACCCGGAGGCCCAATGATGCAGAAGCATCATTAGCCCGCCATGGTCAGCATTGTCTGCATTCGCAGTATGGCGACCACCACTCTTGGATTCTGCTTATGCTTTCCATCAGAGAGAGTAAAATCCTTTTGGCAGGGCCAAACATTAAAAAAAATCTTCAACAGATGGCGCTGTAAAATGTCTTTATTTGTGCTGCAAAACATTATCACAACTTCTTTCGTATTTTATTTAAACTAGATTGATTTATTGTAAACAAATTGATGCATTAACTTGAGAACAAACACTTTGTCAATATATAATCATTATACCTACAAAAAAAATCATCAATCAATTAATTGATAACATTATCGTATTGACCTGCTGAAGTTGAATTCGCAAGACCCAGCTCAAGTTTAAGTTATGATATTGGATGATTGTGGAAAGTTTTACTTTAAAATAATAAAATAATATGAGGTGATCCGACAGAGAATCAAAGTCATCAACATAACACACAGTATTCAGCTGAAATGGCAGTAAGTTGGCCATATCAGCCACAAAACTGATAATCTTTGGGGTACACGTGTTCTTGAGTGGAAACCGCGTCTGGACAAACGTAGTGTAAGATCCACAGATTAGGTGTGATGATTGACATGATTGGCTGGCAGGAGCTGCATGCGAGCCGAGGTTTAAACCAAGTGGCGTGTAATTAGATAAGTCTATGTACAGCAGTGGACTCCGATAGGATAATGATGACACACAGCATTCTGATCCCAAAATAGATAGAGCCTGTTCAATATTGAATTAACCGTTCAAAGGCATTAAGTGTTACATTCTGTAAGTGGCAGGTATAGTAATCGTGATCGTATAATTCTGATTGTAATTATAGAATTTACGGAACTAATAAACCTAGTTCTGGTAAAATTAATTCAGTAAAATGATATGTTTCATTTTACAACTTCAAGCTTTTGTGTATATAAGCGGCTTTCATGCCCAGGGCATACCCTACCGGCGAGTTCTTGGGGGCGGGGAGAGGGAGGTCAAGGTAACTAACCACAGTCGTATTTTTATTAATTAAGGCCTCGTCCACTACCTTAAATTCATTAGGAACATAATAACATTATACGTTAATAAAACTTCAAATAATTTTAAAATTGAGCTTAAATCACGGTGAGCGTTGATTTTACCAAAGGTGAATGGGTTCAAAAATGTGAACTTTCACCTTTGAAATCATTAATATTGTTTGAATGATTTGTTATGAGGTTCATAACAATGCATTAATAAATTTAATATTGCAACATGCTGTGTGTATGAATAGGAGAGAGGCTCTAAGTTATTTCCTTTTATGTAATTGAGCTTTTAATTCATCGTTATTATAAAGTTATTGCAATAGATACAAACATTTAATTACGATTACGTTTTATCATTATTTGAAATTATTTCTTTAGTCTCTCGATCAGTATATATGTATTTGTATCAGTTGTCTAGTACCCATAACACAAGCTCTGCTTAGCTTGGGACTAGACGGCGTTGTGTGATAGATGTCCGAAATATTTATTATATTTATTATTATTTATCACAAAAATAGTCACACTATATTTAGTACAGAAGTTGTTTAGTCACTCAAATTACTGCTGTAACTTATATATTGTAAAAACTAACTTTGCTGATACCATCTAACTTTATCGTGATGATATATAGCATGTAGCCTTCCTCGATAAATGTACTATCTAACACTGAAATAATTTTTCAAATCGGACCAGCGGTTCCTGAGAATCTGAGATTAGCGCGTTCAAAACTCTATAGCTTTATAATATTAGTAAAGATAAGGTTAAGGTAAAATCAATTACAGGTTTGTACAACAGCTTCAGTGTTTATTTACATTTGTAGTGTAAACAGTAGATGCGGGAAGGTAATTTAATTTGCATTGTCAAACAAGGTATTGTTACTCCTAAATTCCAATTAGCTTACACTATTCGCAAAGTAAACAACTGCTTTCTAAAGCTAGTATGTACATAAATATTAATTAGAATCCGTCTTATTAAATAATATATAAAGTGACTTTCAATCACTAAATTAGTTATTATAAAAATCATGTGTGGCAGCATCACTAGATGGCCATGGTGTAGGTTAGCATATTTCATTGGTGCATTGTCTGCATTCGCAATGAGTATGGTGACCACCACTCTTGGATTCTGCTTATGCTTTCCATCAGGCAGTGCAGAGCACTTTGGCAAGCCCATTCATAAAAAAACATGTGTGGACATACTCGTACATGCTATTTTTTAAGTTAATCCTAAGAAATGTGTGAATTTGTTGAATTTGTGATTTGTTTATAAATCCGAAAAAAGTAAGTCATCAAGAATGATCTTAATTGATAGACAAGTAAACTTTTAAAGCGAGTGTCACCACGGGAAAATGCTAATATGTTATAGTATTTGTTTAACATTATGAATACCAAAGATAAAATTTACAAAATAAATTGACCACCATCATGATTTACCGCTCTTAGTAATAATTCTTATATATGAATAATTACAATGGACGAAATGGTATGTCCTAGTCCATAATTCTAATAACTACTAGAACTTATTAGTCTCCAGGAATGTGACTAATAATGAAAAATATATCGGTTATAACCTCCGGAATTCTTCACATGATAACTAGTAATAAAAATAAATATAGTTCAAAGACCGTACTTTTATCAAAGTAATGCAATGACAATGGCCCTATTAACCCAGTTTGTCAGTACCGATCCTACTTGTATCAAATATGTAACGTTTTGTGGCCCCAGGGGGTCATGTTTCGATAAATTAATTAAAAAGCCCGTAGACGAGACGTAATAGGCGAATGGGTTCCGTTCTTGTACCACTTACATAAACTCATATAATTTCTTTAGTTAAAAGTAAAAAGACTATAATTTGACTCATAAATTATGTACTAGTTGATATCCGCGGCTCCGCTCGCGTATAATAATATGTCAGTTATCGCAGCAAATAGTAGCCTGTGTGTTATCCTGGTGCATAAGCTATATTACTGTAAAGTTTAATCCAAATCCATTCAGTAGTTTTTGCGTGAAAGAAAACATATTTAAACATCCATCCATCCTTCCATCCATATTTACAAACTTTCGCGTTTATAATATTAGTGTAGAACTAAATACAGGGAGGACAGATTAACGATATTAGCCCACGAAAATATTAGTCTTGTCACAAAATGGAGAATAGAAGACCAAAATTAAAGTTTTGAATATGAAAAAGTAAAGAATGCCTTCCTAATTGATTTAAAACAACTCAAAGAAGTTATATTAATATCTATAACATTCGGATTTCCCCCAAATTAATTTTCAAACAATGAATAAATGTGTAAATGAGTTTTAAAGAGAAACAGAGCAAATTACATAATAATATGAATCCGTTAAAATAAAACAAAAACTAGATGATAATTCAAACAATTTGTATTAAAAGCAACATAATAAGGCATAATTAATTACTGCAATAATACCAAATTTTAACATTAATGTCACTAGATATTAATAAAGTGGGAAATAACTTATTGTTGATCACATCACACGATTCGTAGAATGGGCAGTACTTCCTCTTCTGAGCTCAATTTCGAAAATTTAAATAAAATTAATAAAGAGACACAATACCATTTCTGCGCCATTTTTGTCTTTTACTTCTTTTGATAGTCATGATTTGCTAATATTACAATATTGATAGAATTGATATTACTGGATACACATATGGCAATTGTATAGAGATCCGTCAATTAATCACTGGCAAACAGCTTTAGCATATGGCCAAGGATGTACAGAAGATCAAAACTTTCTTTCTAAGGAAAGGCCTATATTCAACAGTGGCCTATCAAAAACTATTGACAATGACAAAATGGTACTATTTTATAATATCATGTAATATTTTGCGAGTAGTAACGATAAAGACAGAGGTGGCAGGTTAGTCAATATTTTGCCAATTGGTTTTGGATTTTCATTTTTAAAATGTAGTAAACATTAAACTCTGCGCGTTTGTTTGTCCTCAATAGGTGAATGAATTCGGTTTATCCCCGTTTCGAAAATGCCCATCTTGTTTTCCAACACACAGAATAGTGCACAAATTAGACCGGTGTCCAACCTCCTTCAAGTCCTTGATGGATTGGCCCTCAAGACTTTTGTTTCCCTCATGGTAATTAATTTAGACCGTTCCCTTATTCGAGTTCCATTCACAGTGTGACAGAATAGTCCCGTATCTCAAATGGTAGGGTTGAACAATGCGTTGATAGCGAGATTGTGGGAATTGTGTTGTATTATTAACATCTCATCATTGTTTCTCTGAAAGGCTAGTTGTTTGATATTCGTGGTAATCCTCACACCTCTGCCTTAATACAAGAAAACACATCCCTGCTAATATATGTTTATTTTATAAAATTACTAGCTGACCCCAGCAAACGTCGTTTTGCCATAAAAAAAATTTAAGGAGGGGTCACCCTTACCATTTACGGGGATGAAAAATAGATGTTGGCCGATTCTTAGACCTACTCAATATGCTCACAAAATTTCATGAGAATCGGTCAAGCCGTTTCGGAGGAGTATGGGAACGAAAACTGTGACACGATAATTTTATATATAAGATCTCGTTTAACTTTTGATCTAGCAATAAAGTTTTAGAACTCTTTGGCCAGTAATGAATTGATTTCTACATATAATATGCGTGTTTATAGGTTTAACTTAAATACATACTCGAAGAATAGTTTGTATCATCATCAACCTATTGCATTCCACTGGACATAAACTACTCCTGTTGCACGCCACTCTGATCGGTTTTGGTCTTTTTATATCCAGCTCCTGCCAGCTTTCTTGCGCAAATCATCGCTTCTTCTTTGCCTGTGTGGAATCTAAAAATATTTCCAATCCAATTTTAAAGCTACAAACGCACAGGCAGGCGGCCTACTTAGCGTCTAGAACCTAACGAGTCACTTTGCGAGCAACTTAGTAAAACGAACGTTCTAAAACAATCGCGACCAGCCGCTCTACGCGACTAGCTAGTCGCCAAGCACACAGTGCGGCGGGTAGAGAACGTTTTAGAACGTTCGTTTTACCAAGTTGCTCGCTAGGTGACTAGCTAGGCGCCTAGCGCGCAAGTGCAGCTGGTCGCGAATGTTTTAGAACGTTTTTTAATAAATTGCTCGCTAGGCTCTAGGCGCTAAGCAAAAAACCTGCCTGTGCGGTTATAGCCTTAGAGTTTCAGTTTAAAAGCAGGTAATAAGAATTAATGCAATTATTTATTTAAAAATCATTTTAATGGATACATGGATACATTTAATATTACCACTACTAATTAGGATAAATACAACAGTAGCGTAAATACAGTAAATCAAAGTTTCTAATGTCTGCAAAATTTAATGGAGTACATTTAATATGTAAGTAACTAACAATTTCCATTAAAATCTAGCACATTAGGTCAAATACATTCTTTAATCTGTATTCACTGTATCATACAAAATTTTCCTGCAAATATTCCCAACGCTTAATTATCAAATTCCACATATCAATTTGAATATAAATCGATCTTCTGATTAATCAAATCGAATTATAAATTTCTACTGCCGTTAAAACTGTTAATTTTTAATTGTGTAAATGATGTATGGGATTCTTAATTTGAAGTCGTAATATTAATTATATTAAAACAAAATAATTTATCGATTCTTCCACGTGATCTTTCATTGAAGTTTATGATGACTATTAGTCGTAAGTTATTAAGGCCCCTTATGCAAGCACACATTACGAAGTAAAATAATTACATAATTTAATAGGATAGTCAGTGATTAACACGACTCTCAATAGATTAATGTAATTAAAGTGTTTGTAAGATAACTTTAGCTTAAAGAGTGTTCCGGTGAATCATTCCGATATTATAAATCGGCCCGCGCGTATTTCGGTGATCGCGGAAAATTTTAGTTTAAATGTTATTTTGATTTATAAGCTATATTACTGTAAAATTTCATCCAAATCCGTTCTGTAGTTTTTGCGTAAAAGAGCAAGAAACCCACAATCCTTACAAACTTTCGCATTTATAATATTTATAAAGTTATTAAATGCATTGGCTACTAATAGCTCCATTACTGCATACCCATTTTGAAAGTAGAAGGTGGCATTTTCATAGCAATAAGGTAACAAGTAAATGTATAACATAGATCCCCTGATGGGGAGCAGTTAGATAAGCGTGGGAAAGCCACACTTCGGCATGCATGGGTCGGCTCGACCGGAGTGATACCATGGCCTCACGGAATACCGGTGTGAAACTGCGCTTGCGCTGTGTTTTACCGAGTGAGTGAGGAAACCGGAGGCTTATACCCCAACACCTCCGCCATCCCCCCAAGGGCCAGCAACGCACTTGTGACGCCTCTGGTGTCGTGGGTATCCATGGGCGGCGGTAATCGCTTACCATGAGACGTTACGTCTGCTCGTTTGCCCTCTATTCCATAAAAAAAAGTTATCTTACCGATCCAATTCCTTTCAACCTGACTTAATCAAAATAATAGTATATTTCATAAAACCACGATTTCTTTAACATATATAACCTCAACAGAAATCGAATTTAAAACAGCAGCACTATGGCATTAAGCCCATGTAGGCGAAGACTAAAGTTAATAAATTAGGTACATCACTATAACCCTTACCGGTTGTGTAACGGTCCCAGTCACTAAATCACCCACGTGGGTTCATGACTGATTACTCTAAGTGAGAATCACACGTTCGCCTATAATAACACCTTTATAATGAATCAAAGCTTCCCACGCGCTCATTTGTTCAAAGAAGTACTTAATAATTATTATAAGTTTTTAAGTCATCTATGATTATTATGATCTATAATTCATTTTTGACTTGAAACTCGACATAAAATATATTATAACTTTTTTTCGACTCACGCATGAACTTTTTAATAAAACAACTATATACTATGATATATATAGGCACCTTAGTACTAAACTTTCATCTAGACCACATGTCTCCTTAATAACATAATAACATGCTTGCCGAATAAGAACTCGTTCAACAGGGTAAAGTATATGCGAACGTGTATCTTGTACAGGTTTACAATGAGTCTCTCTATCCCTCAGGGTTGTGGTTAAGTCCAAAACCTCATAAAAAATCCTATATAAGTATGGAAATAACAGAGATAATGGCAAGTAGCCTAGCTTAGATAATAAGCGTACCTGTATACCATACATAACCGCACCAACATAATTTCATAAACGGCGATCTGATCACAAACCAGACAAAGTTTAATAATAATAATAATAAATATTTCGGACGTTTCACACACAACACCATCTAGTTTCAAACTAAGCAGAACTTGTATTATGATAGCGAGATTCACTGATATAACTGTAATATATATAAAAGACTTATATACTTTTTTGTAAATATACTCAAACTCCTAAACAAATAATTGCAGATTATACAAACATTTGATCGAACCCGAGACCTCAAGCACAGCAGTCGCATACGCTACCACCGCGCAATCGAGGCAGTCAGTTTGTACTATTGCAGCCAGACTGCAGTCAAACATGCTCCTATATTTCTAAACACATCATATTATTGATAAATCACACCCAGACACAGAAAAAAATATCGAGTTCATCACACAAACATTTATCCTGGATGAGAATCGAATGCACGACCTCTGACTGCTACGATACTACGCCAGGGTCACTAGCCACTAGATCAATACGCCTGTCGCTCAACATAGTTTTCACAATGAAGTACAAAGGTAGTAGAGCCACGCTGTTTTCAGTACGAACGGGCCGGCTCGACTGGTGTAGTACTACCCTCGCACAGAATATGAATCTAAAATGACAGCATTCATTCTGTCGTGTTTCTATGGTGAGTGAGTGGTGAGCAAGACCGAAAGCCCAATGATGCAGAAGCATCACTAGGCCGCAATGGAGTGGGTCACCTCGCTACATTGTTACATTGTCTGCAGTCGCAATGAGTATAGTGACAACAACTCTTAGATTCAGCTTATGCTTTCCATCAGGCAGAGCAGAGTCATTTTGGCAGCGCCGTACATAACAAAAATAGCCCTTACATGCATGTTATTTTGCGGCAAACTTCCAAAAAAAATCAAACCCAGAGGTCAAGATTACTCCAGCTGTTACGGCTAAAGAAATCTCTGTATTCACGTGCTCAGGTCATCAAGAGTTTAATAAAAAAAAGAATCCACTACTTTTCGAATTTATTATGTGCTATAAATGTAAAACAAATTGATAAGATAAATACATAAAGTTACTTTTATAATCAATAATTTGAAGCAACTTAACTACGACACACTACCACTAAAGATATGCTAAACAATAAATCGAATGTAATAAAATATAATTGTTATCTTCTAGACAATCTTTAAGTCCTGCGTTTATTTTATGGGATAACCTTTCGTTTAAGATACGATTGTGTTACCCAGAAATTTATTTACTTAAAGAACAAGTAAGAAATAGGAAACATTTAAATTAAATATCTGTACTTAACTAAGTTTAATATAAATGTAATATACATATACATCTACACAATTACTAAAAATAAAATTGAAGTGTCTGCTTGAAATACTAAAATAACCGCTTTTTACTAAATGTATATGGTATGTATACACGGTACATATACTAAAATAACATTTATTTCAATTTTTGTCTGTCTCTCCGTTGGTCTGTCTGTTTGTTTGTTCCGGCTAATCTCTGGAACGGCTGGACCGATTTTGACGGTAAGTACACTTTCTCTGATAGATAGCTGATGATATAAGGAGTAACTTTGACTACTTTTTTTAGACTAGCTTCGCCCCGGGGCGTCACCAGGGGTACAACAATAACTGCGGGTAATCTAGCTATCACCATCTAGCTTTCAACTAAGTACAGCTGTTATAGTACAAACTTTGCTTAATTTGACTGACAGAATTAGTATATAGTTTTTTTTATATTTTAATACACACAGATTACACATAGATAACACTCAAACTACGAAACAAATATTTGCAGATCATACAAACATTTGGTCCGACCCTTCAGACTGCTGTAGTCTCATACGCGATCACCGCGACGCGCGCCGCGGCTATTAATATCTCTCTAGAAGTCTAGATCGCTCAAACGGAATTTAAAACTTCAGTATAACTGGTACTGGTAACCACTTTAACTTTTTGAGTCATATTACATCATCTTTTAGATACTAAGTTATAGTAATGTCGCTTATTTTCAGCTCTAATTTAAAATCAAAGTATAGAAGCTAATAAAACGTAGTTACAGAAAAAACAAACTTCATCATAGTGCTGATGATGAAATCACAGAGTACTGGCTGATCCCAATCTTGGCAGATTCAGGACCATAGCAATTCGTATACTTATAAAAATAAACTTCCAATTAAATACACATACGCGTATTCATTCAAATTACAACTAGAGAAATGTGATAAACTTCACACATAATATTAGAGAGAGAATCTACGAGTAAACAGTGACCTTTATCTAGTCCAACAGTTAGGATTAATAATTAGATCAATAGACCAGTCAAATAGAAGGGTCAAAATAAATCTTAAAAAACATTAAAAATATTCAGACCATCAGAAATGAAGTCAATTCGCACGTCTATGTGATTTTACTGTAGTTTATTAAATAGATTTAAATCCAATCGCAAGTGATTTATGCAACACAAATCATTCATTATTTAAATGTTAAATGTCAAGGCAGCTAAGCCATAACTTTCATTATAGCTAAATACCTGTGTAAGTTTGTTTGTCGAAATGTTTACACTAGTCCGTCATTTCTGTACTTGCAGTCAAACATAGTAACCGGTTGGTATTATACGCTTTGTACTATAACTTGCGAAATATTATGTAGGTGTGACTCAACGACGCATAAATCTTCAAGTGCATAATGTTAAAACTTATGTAATGGTAATTGATAGAAGGAATTATTATGGGCTTAATATTTTATAAGTCTCTCTCTAGCAGTTAGTAATCTCGACTACTGACGGAATGGTTGGGACTAATTCTCAGCACAGAATAAATAATTGAGTGATGACTCATGATAATTTCGTCTCTCTGCTCATAATTTTTAACAGAACGTGCTATAGTATATGTGAATATCTCAAACTCAGTTGTTTTATAGGTATTTAATTAGAAACTAAGTCTTTGTATTTGATGTAAATATAGTTTTGATTAATAAAGTTTTAAGTTATTATAATCGATATTTACCTGTTAACGACCTTATCTCGTAAAATTTTATGAATAAATGAGTAAAAAAATGTACTGGCATTGCAGTATACCCGATTAATCTGCAATGATCATTTTTCATTTAAAGAATAATAATATCTTATGTAATTTTACGTTTTAATCTACAAGTGCATCCGAAATCTTCTTGATCTAAAGTTATACAATCTGTAAGAAAATATTTTTAAATATTATTAAGAGTGGTCCCGATGCAGTACCGCACATCAAATTCATAGAAATAGTACAAAATTGCAATATTTACAAAATACAAACTTACTTATCCATTATTTTAAATAATACTAATTGGTTTTATAATATCAATCGCATTTAAAATTTTAGTTTTTTTTATCTTTTATAATTAGTTGTAAGCTTGCAATATTACCTTGGTAATTTATCCTGTTATAATAGTGTAAAAGTTTCTAAATAAATAAATCATCATTAGCCTATCGCAGTCCACCACTGCATATAGGCCTCTACAGTCTCATAACACCACCCAATTTACGAAGAAAAATATTCACATGACCAAAGTCGGTATTAATCAGAATTAGTCTTAGAAAAATAAATAAATAAAAGACTTTAAAATTTAAACCAACTTACGTTGGGCAACTATAAAAATGATTTAACAAGATTCTTTCTTTGTGAGATTTTCCATTGAAAGCTATAGAGAGAACAAACCTAATAAGTTGTTTGTCACAATAATAGACAGACATATTCTCACTAGTTTA
The DNA here is from genome assembly GCA_905220595.1 of Spilosoma lubricipeda. Taxonomy (NCBI): domain Eukaryota; kingdom Metazoa; phylum Arthropoda; class Insecta; order Lepidoptera; family Erebidae; genus Spilosoma; species Spilosoma lubricipeda. Next base: position 13,209,065 of record HG992290.1, on the reverse strand, counting down.
TCTGAATAAAGAGATTTTGCTCTAAACGTTTGAAACTTTATTCATGCTTATTTCCTTTCGTTTTAGAGTTTCTACTAGATAAAGGGTTTCTAAGCTTATGTCGCTGTAGAAACAAGCTACACTTGAGTTTAATTTGTAGTTAAACGAGTATAAGTTTTATTTGAGATGAATAGCGAGAAAGTCACGTTTTGAGATAAATTGTCTCGTGTGAATTTAGACGAATTGTTATGCTATGTTCCACAGGGCATTGCATTGAAAGGAAAATATTTTTCATAGTAAGAAAATTTCTAACTTGTGAACAAAATCCTTTGTAATTTGAATTGTCTGTAATATCTAATATATTAATAACATCAGCTAACATGTTTTCTTATGAGGATGACGGTATAAGAAAGATAAAACGAGGTTAAACTTTAAAAAACTACAAACCGACTACGTAAGAACTTTTGATAAATTTGAATAGCAGAAAAATTACAGATTCTTAATAATGACCCGGATCTGTCAGAGTGACTCCACTCTGCTGAATAGAAAACATGAGCAGAATCTAAGAGTGGTGTTGATCATACTCACTGGTAATGCAGACTAAGCAACAATGGTGACCAACACTATGGCGGCTTATTGCTTCTGCTGATGCTTCTGTCTGACCATTAAGCAGCCGGTCTCGTACTCACCAAAGCAACACAACAGTAAAAAAAAAGAATAAGGTAAACCGATGTCCATCTGATACTAACATACTAATAGAAATAGGAGAAAGGTCATTACGAAATAAGATAATAAAATTTTACATTTAATTAAATAATAATAAGATATATATATATATATAAATAATAAATTGAGGTATAATATAATGAGATTTTACCGTGGGAAAGCCACGTTTCGGAATGCATGGGCCGGTTCGACCGGAGTGATACCACGGCTTCACAGAAAAACGGTGTGAAACTGCGCTTGCGCTGTGTTTTACCGAGTGATTGAGGATACCGGAGGATCATACCCCAACACCTCCCCCATCCCCCCAAAGGCCAGCATCGCACTTATGACGCCTCTGCTGTGGCGGTTGTCCATGGGCGACGGTAATCGCTTAACATTAGACGATACGTCTGCTCCGTTACCCCCTATTCTGTGAAAAAAAAAAATACTGGGCCTTGAAAAAATCAGGCAAATACATTTACAAATACATTTTATGTCTATTTTACAAACTGTCAGAAGATTTGAACTTGAATTTAAAGATCTCTTTACTAGCTTCACCGAAGAAAAGTTATCATTAAGAATTCTCGTTGATTGGAGGGGAAGGGTTGTCCCCCACTCAGACGCTTCACTCAGTCAGTCTCAATTACATCTTTGTCTAGACTTGTTAATTTCAACACTGTTATGTACTCGTAGTTACGCAACTTTCATTGCAATTACCATGAGTCGAGTTAAGTATATGTCTCATTTACATTGCTGCTAATTCTGTTGTCGATATCACTAAATGAAATTTCACTAAAATTGTATTCTTCTGATAAGTACTTTTCAAAATAACTTTCTGTTGTCAACTCGATATAAACTTAGTGTTCGTAGTAAATTTAATCTGATATTGTTAAAAGCTACCATTATCGTAACAGTAGTGAAGGCTGAAATTATATTATACTTTATTGTGTCTTTTTTTTATGTATGGCCTGCCAAAATGACTCTACTCTGCCTGATGAAAAGCATAAGCAAAATCTAAGAGTGGTGGTCACCATACTCATTGGAAATAATAATAATCTTAATTGTTATAAGCAACCTTTAACAATTGCCGTAGACCTAAAGATTACAAGGTTTACGGTAAAGGTCACACTAATCTAATTTTTATTTTTAAGCATTTATAATTAGGCGTACATTAATGTATTTGCCAGAGAGTAACTAGGCTGAAACTGGCCATGTCATTTGTCGAAAGTATTTAGACGACGTTTCATTTTAGTGTAAAAATGTAAAGTAAGTAAATTTTAGACGTTTTGAACATTTACACAACTCATTTCTCATTTGTTATTCTTTTGAATATTCGTATAAAACTTATTCGTATAAAAAATAAGTAGGTTTAGTTATGTCAAACTAAATAAATTTAAGCAGACATAACGTAATTTAAAAATTTTAGTTTAGAGAGTTATAAACAAAACATTATTTAGAAAATGAGATTTGAATATCGACACTGTTATAATATTCTTGCGTGCATCATTGCTATACGAGTACTTGATTTCGTTCACAATGAGGAATAATTTACCAATAAAAACAATATAGTAAAGAGTTAGAAAAGTGGATTGCCTACTATATTAAGGGATAGAGCAATCCTTTCCTATGGGTCTGTGACCACTTGAGGACTACTTGAGGAAAAAATTGTCTGAAAAGGTTAAAATTATACATTTTATCTATATCGTAATTGTTCTTATTATTTGATAATACATTTATTACAAAATTACTACATATTATAATAAAGGACTTTGTCCTCAGCCGCGTCTCTCTGTCTGTCTGTTCCCGATAACTTAAAAGCTACTGCACGGATGTTGATACGGTTTTTACCAATATATAGAGTGATTCTTGAGAAAGGTTTACGGTGGGTACATAATTTTTTGAAATTTTAGAGCATATTGACTAGTAAATTAACTTAAAAAGCTTTTTCTGGAATGCCTTGAGACGAATCAAACGAGTCCAAACTCGATGATGTTGCCACGTTTCTTTACAGAGTTCCAATGGCCACCTTCCAGCCCCAGCATCAGATCAGCTCCATGTCGGGGTAACATACGCTATAGGTATTTTCCGCAAAGATCCCGTTTGAAGCCGGGGCGGATTGCTAGTAATATATAAATATTTTATCATGTTCAAAACTGTTACATTGTAACCACTTCACATAGATAGTTGGATAAATTGCATTAAAATATACTTTATAGAATATAATATTAAAGCATAATTGTTACCCAAAGTGAATACATAAAATAAATGCTCAAATATAAATTGCTTCTAGCATATACATCATCATCCGCCTATCGCAGTCCACTACTGGACATGGGACTCTCCAATTGCACGCCACTTGGTTCTATCCTCGACTTCTAGCTATAAATTTTCTTCCATAATACGACTTGTATTAAATACTGCTATTTTGTATTAATTACGGCGTAAACATACCTGACCATTCGGGGAGAAGGTATTGAAAGCCTAGTAATTGGCATACAACCTGTCACATCACAGTTCACAGTCGGGACACGTATGTCTAAATAATTGGCCATTCAAAACGTCGTACGATCAAGATTTCGCTGTGGCTGTCTCGATAAGTATTGATTACACGCAATAAAATTAAATTCAGGTGAATTTTATTACTGTAATTGAATATTGATGAGTTTTTACGACTTTACAAACACATATGACATAAGCGTACATCTGATAAAGCTTTTCATTAAGAATGCGTGAAAACTTTATGATATTATTATATTAAGCAGTGAATAAAAATCCTTTTTAAGTTTAAGTTTAAAGGTAACGAGAAATAGGACTACATGTAGAATAAGTGCCTTTAAGTTCACTTTAAGATAAAGTGAACTTTAAAGCACTACACATATGTGACAAGGGCAAGATACTAACCGCTTCGGAGGCGTTGGAAATTAATAAGTTGTCGATAGAGAATCGTGACAAGGTTCTGAATCAGTAGTTAGACATAAATAATAATTCACCACTATTAAAATATTTTAAGTAATGTCAACTGCATCATTTGTTATGGGACGGAATATAGTTTATAATTTTAATGACTTTATTAGTCTTGGACATGTAATTTATTAGACATATAGGTTAATAGACATATGGTTTAGAACAAATTTGAACATAAATAGAAATAGGACATGACATTTTCATTTCAAGGATTTTTTTAATGACTATCTAATTATATAATCTACTTATTGAAATAATATTTTGGAATCGTAAATTAATATCATTACTTTTACTTATTTAATTTTATAAGTTTCCATTTAGCAAATAGCAGTGGTAGACACAGAGTACAATTTCCCTACGTTCGGGGAGAAGTTCTTACACTGACACACTGATATTTCCAAGTACCCACAGTTGTTAGGTTTTAGATGTAAATGTTTTGGGAAAATGTAATCATAACCTTTGAGAATGCCATAAGGCGAAACCAGTCAGGTGTAAAATAAAATAAAATAGTGGAATAAGTACAAGTGAGTTTTAATCAAGAATGTATTACAACAAGTTCCATCAAGTGCCGACAATCGAGAGTATAAATTATGTAGAATAAGATATTGAGATAAAGATACAGGTCCTCCGAATAAAGTGTGAGCAATAAGGCGAAGGAAATAATTCGATGCCTTGGCAATAACTCAAACTCAGTGCTTTTTTTTTGTTTTTAATTTATTTCATATAAGGTTGATAGAATTTTATCATAATTTTAAGTTTTTTTTAATGAACGCTTAAATGAATGATTCAAATCACAATATTCGTAAAAAAATTCTTACGTAGTGCAGAACACAGTATACTATGAAAAATTAAAAAAATTGAAAATAAAATTTGTCATTTTTCTTTTTTATTTAAACTGTTTTATTGACGTACTAAAAGCTAAAAATATTTTACTAGCTGGGCCCCGCTGGAAATATCGCCGAACATAGTTAGCTTCTAAAATAAAAGTAGCCTAAGTTACTTGTTTTATCATCAGCAATCTATCAGTTTCCTGGCTTAAACAGACAAACAATATTTTAATAATTCATATTTTTATGTAAGCACCATACAACATACTTTTTTTTTTAATAATCTTAAAACGAATTCTAGCTAAATCGATTTATCGCCTCCGAAACCTCCTACATACTAACTTTATAAAAATCGTTTTAGCCGTTTCCGAAATTTAGACTATACACAAATACATATATATATATATATATATATATATAAAACTGCCCGTTTAAAGGTATTAGATTAAAAAAATTAAATCTGTATTCATCCCAAACAAACAAGCTATAAATTTCACCAAAGTAAACTAGTCGATAGCGACGTCAATATTCGTATCAATTAAGGCTCTCTTCACCGAACGTTTCAAACACGACCTGAATTGCAAATACATACTTTTTCTTCTCATTCCAATGCACGTCTAAATAGATCTAATTGGAAATTCAGCGCCTTCTAACTCGTCCAACTTTACTCCTCGAGTTGAACCTTTTCAAATGATGTTTGTAAGGCTAGAAGTATTAATCCATGTACCCGAAAATGTAATTGAAACTTGAAATCAAAGGAATAAGAGATTTTGGAATAGAAATTATGCTAGAGCGTAATTGGGTACTATTGTTGGTTTAAATATAAACCTATTAAACCCCAGACACAGAAGAGGGGGTTATTTAAGTTGTTCTTTGGTAAATGAATGGACCGATTATGATGTGGGTTATTTGTTTTCAAATCATACATTATTGTAACAGTTTTTAACTGTAATTTGTGAATGTTTTAAAATAGTTTCATTGTTGAAAAAGGATCTTACTAAAGCACGTAACTCTGCTTGCTTTAACGTTTTGTGTACTGGTACACCGTTCATTTCACGAGTGGTCATCGTCGAAATTCGACCATAAAACATTACTGTTTTCTAGATTTTTGCACTTCTTTCCCATTGCATAGGTTTCGTAAAAAGGGGTACAAAGTTTTTGCATCACGTATTTATTTATAGATATCATGAAAAAATTACTATTTCAATAATACGATAAATTGAATATGATGCTGCAAATAAATCCTAGGTCTATGCAGGTGTTGTAGTTATTGGAAACTTTCATTTTATGTTTTGAATATCACAAATAATTATATTCTCAACTCAAACGTTATTTTTTTCTTTAATTATGACCATTTTCTTCTTTGTTTGCAGGTATCAGCTGTTACTCCTTGCACTTCTGTCTACACAATGCTCGGCTAATGAAGGACTATTCGGATCGAAGTTTCAAACCGGTAAGTACAAAAATGTTTTTGACAAATCATATTATTTCTATTCAATCTAAAACTATGTTATAAAAAAAATTGTTTCTATCCACTTTGTGTATCTTTGTAAATACCCTATTGGCACAGGATACTTCCGAAAACGTCTATCAGGGTATATATTTAAACTAAAACTTTTATGTCTTTTAAAGTGATATAAAAGTTTTAGTTTAAATATAGATCCTGTGTTTCTTTTTGAAATCATACCAAATGTGTTGCAGTGTGATGCTTTTGAGTAGAGAAGAAATGAGTATTAAAACCAGAATTGTGGAATACATTTTTACACATTACAGATGGAAATACATATATTACTATTATATAAAACTATTAACATTATAAAATACTGCACTAATATCCTCTAGAAAAAAGTAGACTTCGATATAGTAACCAAAAAACAAACTAGGAATACGTAAATGTATTGAAACTAAAAACTCATAGAAATAATAATTAAAGAAGACATTTTTAGTGAATTTTAGTTTAGTGATGACAACAACAGAATAACCAAAACTATGTACGTAGTGGTACGGTGGGAGAGCCACGCTTCGGCGTGAATGGGTCGGCTCGACCGGAGTGATATCACAGCCTTACAGAAAACCGGTGTAAAATAGTGCTTGCGCTGTGTTTCGCCGAGTGAATGAGGATACCGCAGGTCCATACCCCCAACCCACTTCCCCCCATCCCCCCAAAGGTCGGCAACGCGCTTGTGACGCCTCTGGTATTGCAGGTGTCAATGTGCGGCGGTAACTGCTTACCATCATGCGATACGTCTGCTCGTTATATAACATAAAAAAAGAGGTTTAAGCCTGCAATAATCTAAGCCCGCCATACAGGTTCGTATAGAGTTTGTGTCGAGATTTGCTTCTCTTTGCAGTTCTCTATTGTGGGAACCATGTAAACCACGTAACACGTAATAGGGGTAGTGTAACACTGTGTATTCATAGTCATCATCGCTCACAAAAATAAAAAAAATACCAAAGGAAGCAGGTAAAATGGCACATGTTAGAAGATAGTCAATTAATAATAAGAAGATTTTATCATCAAGAAGGATTATTGAATTTATTTAACTAAAAACTAAACATCTTCTTTTGGCATTTAAAATAAAATATATGTAGACAGAATTACAAGATTTTTCTGAGTCACTGCCTTACGTTGAAGAATAATCCAGCAAATTACTTTAAAGGTAATTAATACATTATTTCTATGTTTAACAGAACTTAATATTCTAAGGTGATCAACAACCGCAGGCGATGTTAGGCAACGGCCCACAGTTCCTAAACAACAACATGGTGTTATTTACTTAGGGTCTAATGTTCTGGAACTGAATACAAGCACATCTAGGTTAACACGTGAAGTTGTACCAAACCTTCGAACTTTCGCAACTAAACCAATCGTATTATTATAATAGTGAACTAGTTGAGAGCTGGTAAAGTTATTTCGGTATTGTTAAAGCTATATATGATCATAGTGTTTCTATGTGAAATGATTTTGGTACTTTCTAATGTCTACCGTCAATTTGTTACAAATATTGGTATTTTTATTAGGGTTTTTTTTGTATTATTGCTTACCTATAGACGTTAAAACAACAGATATCAGCTGGTATCATCGTATCATAAATTAATTTATTTTTTATTTTTTTATGGACCCCTATGGTCGACCATCAGGCGATACATCTGCTCGTTCAGCAGCTTCTTAGTTTCTTGTTTCACCGGGTGAGTGAGGATACCGGAGGCCCATACCCCAACCCTCCCTTTCCCTCCTAATCCCCAAAGGCCGGCAACGCACTTGTAATGCCTCTGGTGTTTCGGATGTCCATGGGTGGCGGTAATCGCTTACCATCTTACCATGACGTGATACATCTGCTTGTTTGCTTACTATTCCAAAAACAAACTGTTGACAAAATGTATGTAGTTTGTGTCACCCGGGTGATTAATAGTAATTTAATAACATCTCATTCATTAAATCGGATCAATAGTTAAACAACATAAAAATGTCATACATATATATACTGGTAAACTTACTAGCCTTCCTTTTGGCATTGCCGTAGTCAGATAAAAAATCCAAACGGGAAAATGCCTAGAAGTGGATATTTGATATTACTTTAAATATTAAATTATAATATTTTTCTTAACATCTCAACTGTAGATCAAAAACAATATAAATAACACACACACACACACAAAATAGCATATAAACATATAGCTGGATCACCCATAAGTACCTACAGTAACTCGTCAACTAGTGTCTTCCTAACTATAAACTACCAACTAAATAGTACATAAAACAGGCTCAAAATTACTTGCCAATGATAAATCTTCTCAGCAATTTAGAACGTTCATCCCTATTCTAAGAACCGCAATCGTTTTAACTACATCATTTATCGTACAAAGCGGAGAAAATCGTTGAGCGTTAATTGTCTCCATCGCAAACAATTCGTATGAAAAGTACCTTCGTTCTTGGATTATGGTGTACTTAACTTTATCGTCTAGTGTAAATATGCATTGTGCGACGGTTGGAGTATGTCATTCGAATGTGGTTTATAGTAAAGGTTATGTGAGAATGAATAAAACTCTTCTAAACTGATGTGATCCCAATCCCTGAAATATTATTGTCATATTGAATAATATTTGTCATTTTTTTTGTCTCTAAATATTACAACCGCAATAAATGAATATAGCTAGAAGAGGGCCATGTATATAAATTTGATGTATGCTATATCTTCTGTCATACACGTAAGATTTTTGTGGTTTTCATTATAGCGATATTAAAATTTTGACTACCTTAGTTTGTTTAATAAAACCGTTGAAACATGTCCCACAGACCATAGACACCAGGTTTTAGATTCTCTTTGCAGTAAGTTTAAGAGATTTTTTGCGATTTTCCGAATTTTATACGATTAACTGCAGGTAGTTAACAGCGCAGTTGCTCTGCGGTCGTCCCGCTTGTGACAACCGATAACGTTTCTATTCTCTGTATATCAAGCTCTGAAGGCTAATAATGTTTATTTGCTTAAACCGTTTTCATCCCCAAGGACTATTATGCATGTCGTATATACCTTAAAACTTACAGCAACAAAGTTTGAATTTCTTTGATCTAGAACTTGAGTGACGCTCGGAGTTTTTGAATTAATTATTATAGGTATTGGTCATTTTGCGAGGTAAATGGTCATTGCTATGACTTATGGTACCTCAAAAAGAAAAAAACGGAACCCTTAAAGGAGTACGTTTTTGTCAGTCCGTCAAGATCCTTTTTCTCAGGAACACACGCTAAAATTCATATCAAGTACTCAGGTCACTGTCCGTTGGAGCTGTGAAAAAAATAATCTTCTAAGTCAACCCAATCAAAAGATAAAGTCGTTTGGGTACTGCTCGTGAACTCGAATCTTGAAATATGGTACGAAGCAACGTCTATAACGTTGACGTTGCTTTGTAAGGTGTGCTTATGCTGTGCTTGCACAGGTAAAGGAAAAATTGTAAAAAGCATAAGTTGTTAGTTAGGTCATATAATATTCCTACAAGTTTAAACGGAATTCTTGGTACGCGAGTCCGACTTGCACTTGGCCGGTTTTTTATTCAAGCGAGCATTATTAAACTAAATGACGTTTTGCAAGACAAGTTAGAATACAAATCGTCCGAGAGATAAGGCTGTGTAGTAAAAGCTGGATGAGTAACCAGGACATGGAATATTAGAAACATTTTTAACTTTCTTAATTGAGTTCCAGTTCTATTACTTGATATTAAAGCACTAAAAATGCACTTCAATATGTTAAGAATTTTCTCCACCTCAGTTTTTCTGCAATCACTTTCAACTTGTTATTTTGCTAGGATAGATATCAAAGTGTTATTATGAGAAATAGTGACTTTAATATTAAAGTGCATACAGAATCCTTGACGCGTAAAATAGACTACGCCTTGACTGGTTTTTATTAAATGCTGGTAGAATAACGTTTACGGCCGCAAAGATCCGCATTAGTACTACTCAGCCTGAGTTTCCACTTACCAAGTTGCATTTACTGAACGCTGGCAGAATTAAATATAGTAATGGATTTTTATTTTACAGAAAATGAAAGGATGTCAGTAGTTTTTCTTTTACTTTGAGAACTTTCACTTCTTATCTGTTTCGTAGTAAATTAACTAAAAGTAATGAATATGTTGGATTTTAAAAACTTAGTTTTTGTGATCTTATCTTATGATATTTCAATTCATATATAAAACTCAGTCCCTTTTTATAGGTAAAAAGCTTTTATACCGTTGTCATGCAATACGTATTAATGTTTTTTTAACAGTCCAGTACGCTTGACACTGGCTTCTGAAAATTCACTAGCGAGTGAAAACGTGTAGGATGCATGTTTTGATTGTTAAAAAATAACTGCGAACGCTTTGAGTGCTTTGTAAATATAGAACACTTTTTGTGCGCTCTACACTAACTATTCGGTTCGTTAATAGATAACATCGAAATCGGTATAATTACTAGCATTTTTGAATATTATCAAAGAACCTTTTAATCCTTGTTTTTATTAAATACTTAGTGAATGTATGTAGAATGTTAGTAGTTATTTGAATATAGCAGGTTAAAAATGTATTAATTTGTGAGAATCGTAAATGTGATTTTTCTTGCATCTTCTATAAATGTCTGATCTATATATATATCCAGTATGATTTTTTATGCTTTAGGTAGCGATGAATGGTGCAAATTATATATATCGTCATATCCGCTGGAAAACAAATAGAGAAAAACATAAATACTGGTCGTAAATGTAAACTATAAAAGAGTACTATAGATATCGATTGTAGTAAAATTTAAGAAAAAATTACGATGGTACGTAATATATGGAAATCTATCTATATATTTATTACGTTCATTTTTTAAAAACAGAAACAAATGTATCAAACCTCATTCCGATACGATATTAAAGAGAGGAATGTTTTTATAATTCAATTACTCGCTGTCAGTGGGCATAAATAAGGTAAAATTATATTGAATTAACATGTACGTTTACAATAGGAACTAACGTAAAATCTAAACTGAAATAACAACTAAAATACTAGTTTTCACTCGCCGTTTTGCTCTCATTTATCTATACAAATAAATAAAATTGGAGTGTCTGTTTGTAATATTAAAATAACCGTTTTTTACCAAATGCATATGTATGTATACACGGTACATATACCAAAAATGTAGTTTTTTTTTTGTTTTTAATACCGCGAGATTCAGCCGGTTCAAACTAAAATATAAACATTTTCACCGAATGTTTGTAAATTCGATCTTTCGATTCGAAAATTCGATTAAAGACTACGTTAGCTTCAGTCATTAGTTAAACCACCACTATATAAATTACCTATTTCTGTAATGTTTTATATCAAAATCTATTTACAAACAGTTAAATACACTCAAACCATTTTTTTTTTTCAGAAATACGAGAATACGACCTGCTGCACGCCATTGGAGTGCCATTCAGCAATCCGAAAACGCAATACTTCGACGAAGGTCTCGATGGCTTTCCCGCATACGGCCTTATGGCAGGATCTGACATAAAATCTCCATACCGATTGTTTATGCCTGAGAAACTGTATTCTGAATTCTCTATAACGGCTACAGTAAGACCAGCAAATAAAGAAGGAGGATTCCTCTTTTCCGTCGTCAATCCTCTAGAGACTGTAGTACAATTAGGTGTACAATTAATCCCTTCTGGACCAGGATTAACGAACATTTCCTTATTATACACGGATGCTAATATTTATGCTCTATCGCAGACAATAGCATCCTTTGTCGTGCCATCTTTTGCAAAAAAATGGAGCAGGTTTGCTCTTAAGGTTACTACAGAAAATGTAACCCTGTTCCTAAATTGCCATGAGTTTGATACCGTTGTTGTAAGAAGAAACCCATTAGAACTGGTCTTTGATTCTGCATCGACGTTGTATGTTGGACAAGCTGGGCCGCTGATTAGAGGTGCTTTTCACGTGAGTACTTCAACTTAAGTAACTTACTAGTATTTAAGAAAATATTTGCCACACAGACTTGGAAGCCACTAAACTTTCAAATCTCATGATGTATTAAAGTATATAAATTATAACATATTTAATTATTATTCACGTCATTTTATTCTTGGAGGGCGTATATTTTTTTAGTACATCATCATTATTAAAATTATTGTTTCATAACTTTAAAACCATGTAATGAGTTATGAAAAATAATATGTGGTATTTGAAAGATCATCCTTTATTATCAGCATAAGAGTGTATGATTTGAAATTTCATAAAAAATGTTTTTAATATTTATTGTCTTTTTAGTGTACGTATAAAAATATACAAAAATTTGTTTCTAAAAAAGTTACTGTACAATCAGCTGACAACTTATTGACCATATATTCCTTTTTAAATAACCTTTTATTGAAGTAAACACAACATGAACCTAATTAAAATTAAAAATCCATAAGAATAAATACTATTGCAAGAACCGTTGTTAAAAACAGTACTAGCATTGCAACTGTTTGCTACAAAGGAACTCTCAGTACAAACTTTTCTATTAAATTCCAGTTACACAAAGTTAAAAACTTTCTAAACCTTAGTCCTGCACCGACTTGTTTATGTAATTATCGATGTTATAAGTAGGAAACACTGATTCAAGTTTCCAGAGTCTTTAAAGTAGGTAAAAGTTTTTAATCCTTTCTTAAAGCTATTGCTTATTTGTGTTACTTTTTATTTACGACTGGTGAGCTAATCTTTTTGAAGAGAAAACATTGAGGGTATTAGGTACTTATCACATAGCATTGGTCGTAAAAGTTGACTGAGGAAGGATTACTGTCGTGGTAGATGGGATGGACCGGCGACCTTTCACTGACTAATATACTGCAAGCTTTGTTATCGTTTACGTCTTCATGTTTATAGTAAATGGGGTCATAAAATTCACGTTTTCTGTAGCTTATAATTATGTCATTAATATGTCAGTAAGTAATTCACTTTGAAAGCCTCCGATAAATGCATTGCGTTTAAATATCTGCGATACTTTTATTAAACCCAAAATAAACTTAATATGACAATTTTAATTGGTGACTTTGAGGAAAAAACGTATCATATTTTTTCTTCGTAGCTTTAATCTATACAAACAAATAAAATTGAAGTGTTTGTTTGTAATATTCAAATAACAGGTTTTTAATAAATGCATATTTAAACGCGGTACAGATACCAAAAATGTATTTTTTTAATTTTCGTCTGTCTGCCTGTTTACTCCGGCTAATCTCTGGAAGGGCTGGACAGGACTTTCAATGATAGGTAGCAGATGATAAAAGAAGTAACTTATGCTACTTTTTAAGACCAGCTTTGCCCCGCGGAGTCACCCAAGGTACGACAATAACCGCGGGTAAGATCTCGGGACTCAGCTAATCTTACCTATAAGCCACGTGCTTATGGTGGATTACCCAACCTACACAACATATTTTTACGTTTAACATTTTTCTTGAACAAGCGTAATACGGGTTATTTCTTGTGAAAAACTTAAACAATAAAATAATAAAGTAATGCAACGTTTAAATAACGTTTCAATAAATATATAAATTTATTATAAAACTCCTTGAGGGGTAAAGAGACCAAATCTGAGAGATTAAGACGATTCATATCAAGCAATCATAAAATGAAACCTTTAAAAGCACTTTAATTTGCGATAATGGCACCACAATTAACCATTTCGCTGCAATTGGAAGTGTTCAACTCACAAAAGGAGAGACAATTTCTTGTCTACAATACGGGCTGTAAATAATTGCGAACAAACAAGTTGGAGATAACAAGACCGACTGTCATCAGTCGTTGCGTACAACAGCTATTTATGTACATAATATTTTTATTGGTACTTGTTCCTATAGAGTTATATGTTTTATTGCGTTTATTTTATCGTTAGCTAAGTTTAATACTTAACTTTCTTGTTTTTCTGTTGCATTTCCTTTGAGATTTTTGGACATACATTTCGTGAAGACACCACGTGGATTTACTAGCCAAAAATACTATTTTCGTATTTAATATTAATTTGCATAGTCTCAGTCACTGTGATCCCGGGTCCTTTAATCTGGGCGTGAAGAAGCATCGCACTAGGCCGCCATAGTGTAAAGTAAAATAAAAAGTGATATTTGGATTTGCAAGTGATTTTTAAATTTGTCACGGTTTAAACCTTCCCTGGACTACGAAAAACATTTGAAAACCAAAATCAGCTAAACCAGTCGTTCTCGAGTGTTAGCGAGACAAACGAATGGCAATTGGTTTTTAAATATAAGATTTGCATGGCGAGTGGCGGCTAACAGTAACCACTACAAAAGTATTATTAAATGACTGCTACTCTGTAGAATAGAATCCTCAGTCAGACTCCTTCTGTCTCTTAAGAAAGGTAATCGTACACTATGAAGCTTTAATTATAGGATAGATAAAGATTTTACTTACCTTAAGTACAACAAACGTAATCCCAAATAGAAGTCTACCGTAAACAGCTTAACCTTACAATGAAAATTGTTACAAGGGATGTTCATGTGTCGCAATTTTGTCGCATGCCTCCGTAAACAAAGCCGCTTTAGGAGGCAGATAAATAGAATTCTGGCGCTAAGGTTTGGGTTAACAATGCAGCGACATACGTTTATGTTGTTTGAAAAATAAACTTATGATTTTTGTGTTTGTTTCAAAAGTTGAGCGTAATTTTATGGTGAATTTAAGTTGTTTTGGGAAAGTTTAAAACTGTTCTAAAATAATATTGAGCACATTTGAAGGAAAACTAAACTAAACGATATAGACAACATATTTTCAATAAGCATTTTAGAATTGCAAAACATAATTCTACATAAGTAAAAACATTAACTACTTCTGTGTGTTACATTTGTTTGTCTTTAATTGGAACCAATAACTATATTTTATCCTAACATGAAGCTATTGCATATTTTCTGTAGTGTAGATGGCAAAAAATGGTTTAAACTACAAAAACTACAGTTTAATCTGGAATGTGATCTTGACTGCCTCGTTGGTCTCGCGGTTGGCGTGTGCGACTGCTGATCATGAGGTCTCGGGTTCGATTCCCGGGTCGGACCAAATGTTTGTATGATGTACAAATATTTGTTTCAGAGTTTGGGTGTGTTCTATCTATAATATGTAGGTATTTACAACAAAAAAAACGTATGTATGTATTTTTATCAGTTGTCTAGTACCCCATAACACAAGCTCTGCTTATCTTGGGACTAAACGGCGTTGTGTGTTTAGATGTCCGAAATATTTATATTTATTTATTTTATTTATTTTATTACTTTAAAAACACTACATTAATTGAATCATCAACAACCCATAATGTCGCACTGCTGGGCTCGAGTCCCCTCTTAAGAAAGGGTTAAGGCTGTAAGTCCCCACGCTGGCCCAGTGCGGTTTGGAGACTGACAAAACAACGTTGTGGCTACGTAATCTTGCCGTTAGATGTTTTTAAGCCGCCCAAAGGCCTCCAACTAAGCTTCACGACTTTTTTTTTTGTTTGGCCCTGTCCAAAGATTCCAAGAGTGGTGGTCACCATACTCACTGCAAATGCAGACAATGCAGCATGGTGACCCACATCATGCCACTAGCAGTCACCCAATTAGGTACCCTCGTTGCGTACCCTCGGTGATTGTTTCTAATAATAATAATTACTAATAATAATAATAATCACCGAACGCGAGGTTACGAGCGCCTCATAATAATTTACAATAACTTTCCCTGTTGATGACATGGGGATCTGTCTGAATACTTTAGTTAGATAAATTAATTCTTCCTTCCTTACAATACAATCGATCTGCATCTAAAACACAAACATTAAAAAACTTATCGTATTATCGGATTACCTCTACTATTAATATGTACTTATTACGCAGACCTTCCTCTTGAATCACCCTATCTGTTACTGAAACCTGCATTAAAATCTGTTGACAAGTTTAAAAGGTGTAAGCAAACAAACAGTAGAGGCGACTTCATTTTATACTATGTAAAGATACAAGTTCTTTGAACCCACAAGAGATTATACCTACCTCACTATAAATGTTATATCTGGACGGTAAGCCGCCGAGTATACCAATAGTAAAGTGTGTACTTAACAAAGAGTTTTAGCATTTATCGTATTTTGTCAGCATACCGGCCCCGTCATGGTTTTGAATATTTCAGATCCCTTTCGCGTACAATGGGATTATTTCTCAACACAAATCATGGGTAACTTCACGTTTTATCTCTTGAAACGGATAAATATTCGTTATTTTTGACATCTCTTTATTTTTGGATACAAATACCATATTTATATTTAAAAGGATTTTCTAGGTACAATGAGCCTTGTATATCTATATCTATACTAATATATAAAGCTGAAGAGTTTGTTTGTTTGTTTGTTTGTTTGAACACGCTAATCTCAGGAAACGCTGGTCCGATTTGAAAAATTCTTTCGGTGTTGGATAGTCCATTTATCGAGGAAGGCTACAGGGTATATATCATCACGCTACTACTAATAAGAGCGGAGCAACAATGAAGAATGTTTCAAAAACGGGGGAAATTTTCACGCTACGGGCAATATAAGGCGCAAACGACGTTGCGTGGGTCAGCTAGTTAAGTATATGCATTTTTCTTATATTTTTTTCTAATCGGTACCTAATCCTCTACTCTACTAAGTTACTATAATCATGATTTATTTTTAAGAACAAACACAATAGCCTTATAGACAATTGTGATGCATTTTACGAAGATTTCGATGTAATTATTTGAATATCAAAAATACCAGAACAATAATATGTTAAGGACCCATTGACGCAAAAGCATCTTAATAGGCTACCATAGTGTGTGTCCCTATGCTGTGTTGTTGCCACCACCACCACTACTCTTAGGTTTTTCTCGTGCTTTCCATCAGACGAATACTCTGCCTGATAGACTTTAGTAGGCTAACAAATAAAAAAAAATAATAAAATAAACATTCTACGTAATATATTTAAAATACTTGAATATAGATGCTATGAAAATAAATTGATGAATTGGGTTGGAAATATACAATTTAATTTTATAAACTGAATTAAACTACATTTTAACAAAACTTATGTAATACCTACAAAATGATTTCACCATACCAAATTGATTGGTAATATCAATATTTATTAATTAATTCAAAATTTATTGCACATGCACACTGGCATACTTAATGCCATGAGGCATTCTCTCCCTGACATCCGTGATAATATAAAAAAATTATTATCTTAATCCTTAACATGAAGTAGAAGATTTACACTGAATTATACAGAAGGTGCAAAAGAAAAAGGAAATAGGAGGAAAGAAAGCTACAGAACACGTGTAAAAAATTAGCTCGTGGTGGATTCAATATTACTGGGCTAGATTATATCCGTGCACTCAACAGATACTAAAAAACCTCCTCCTTTTTTTGAAGTCGGTTAAAAATAATAAATGCAACTTTTGGATGAAGTGATTTATCCAATTTAAATTAATTACAGAAAAAAATTACAGAATCAAATAGACTTAAAGGCGCCACAAAGATACATTAACCATCAAAGCATCTATATATATCACTGTTTATTTTATTTGCAATTAAAATAATATTTAGGCAAAGTGGAACTATAACGTTTTAAAGAACCGAGTAGTCAAATATCCAAATAAAACTTGAAAACTAACAACTCTTTAGCTTCTACTTTGTTTAAAATAAAACCTTAAATACTATTTATTTACAGAAAAAACAATAGTCCGGCATTTATCACGCAGAATTCGCCCTACTACTATACAACTTTTTTATACGTGAAACATATCAACTAAACTATATTAAAATAATAATTACTTCACAAAAGCTCACTCATTTGTTAATAATACATAATGATTTCATATTTGTCATTATAACCGAATACGTTTTAATAGAATCATTTACAGAAAAATTTAAAAAGTTCTCGTTGATGCAATTTGGTGTAAATATAAACCTTGTCGACAAATATCCAAAATAAATACCTATCAACATTTCCCACTCGCTTTAAAACCTACATTGAAAGGTTCCTTTTCAAAATCCTCTCAAAGATTAATCCAGCGCAGCAAGGCTCCACATACCTTTCAGCTACCCGGGTGACTTTCGTACGCGCTACCGCTTTTATTTCACACCAATGCCTTCTACGTAAAACTGGTTCGTTTATTTTTTGATAATATTTTGTGGGAAAACCTCAAAAGTATTATAAAACGTGAAGTTTAAAAAAAGTTTTAGTGTCTATTAAATAAGCGTTGCACTAGTTATCAGAATTGTTACCGGATTCCCTAAAAAAATATTAAGTAACTTAAAAAAAGTTGATCTTTGACTTTCGTTTTTGGAAATGTTACCGCAAATATTCTTAAGGCCAAGGCAAGACAACTCTTCCGCATAAGAAATGTTTCTGTTTTTTTTTATGTTTGGCCCTGCCATAATGACTCTACTCTGGCTGATGGAAAGCATAAGCATTTTCCAAGAGTGGTAGTCACCATACTGCGAATGCGGACAATGCAATAATGCAGCATGGTGACCCACACCATCGCGGACTAGTGATGCTTCCTGATCATTGGGCCTCCGGTCTCTCACTCACCAACGAAACACGACAGCACGATCGCTGTCATTTTAGGTTGATCTTCTGTGCGAGGGTAGTACCTCCCAGTTCGAGCCGGATCAACCGTGCTAAAATCAGCGTGGCTCTACTACCTTGAAAATGTATCGTGTATCGGTAACCCCGCGGTGGCAAAACTAGTCTAAAAGAGTAGCCTAAGTTACTTACTTATATCATCATCTACCTGTTAGTGAAAACCCCACCACAATCTGTCCAGCCGTTTTAGGGATTAGCCAGAACAAACAGACATACGACAAATTTTTAAGAATATTTTTTTTATGCAAGTACCTAAATACTTCATAATTACTAGTATATATTACAAACAGACACTTAAATTTTACTTATTTGTACTGTAACACACACACATTGCATTTAATTAAATTCTAATCCGCTTTAAACATTCCTTCCCTAATTTATTCATATCATCTAGTGCAATCCCACGTATATTTAAATT
Organism: Spilosoma lubricipeda; assembly: GCA_905220595.1. Classification (NCBI taxonomy): domain Eukaryota; kingdom Metazoa; phylum Arthropoda; class Insecta; order Lepidoptera; family Erebidae; genus Spilosoma; species Spilosoma lubricipeda. The sequence continues at coordinate 13,190,064 of HG992290.1, read as the reverse complement.
AAATATAAATTTAACTCGCACCCAAAAGTCGTAGAATTCATTTGAAGTACATTTATAACGGGGTCATGTAGGACAAGTTATATTGTATGTCAGATGCAGCACTTACTGTGATATATTTACTAAGCATGTAATCTAACACTTACATTCTATGAGGGTTTAGATGCGCCTTATGTTTACTGTTAAATTTTAAACGTATATTAACGATCGAACCTTTTTAAACAGACTGCGAAAAGTCGGAGCCTACTTTTGATGATTTTCCAACTTATTTTTAACCCCCGACGCAAAAAGAGGAGTGTTATAAGTTTGACGTCGATGTCTGTCTGTCTGTCTGTGTGTGTGTGCCTGTCTGTGGCATCGTAGCTCTCAAACGGATGGACCGATGTCGATGCTGTTTTTTTTCATTTGAAAGCCAGTTTCCTTGCAGTGGCTCTTAGCTATGCTTGGTTAATATCTCTTCAGCAGTGTAAGTTTGAAAATGATGTAAAGCATTTTTGGCGTATGATTACTCGATTAAGTGCTTCAAACGTGCTTGTTTAATCATTAAATGACAATTTATAACTTCGACCTGATGCTGCCTAGGGGTATTTATAATTTTTTATTTATGATTAAGACTTTTCATTATCTTGTCACTTTTTAATAGAATACACAAACAAACAAGGTTTTAAAATAATCATTTATTATTTCAATTACTCAAAAGGCTTATCGTCTTTTGGTACATTGAAAATGTAAACCGAGTTAATAGAATTCTAACTAATATTAAAAAATCTTATCATAACAACATCTTTCGCAGTGCTATTCATACATATTTAAAAACGTACGGTTAACTCTCGTGTGTATATGTTGAGTATGCTCGATTATTTTTAGTCTTCATAGCGTTCTGTCGCTACAATAATAGACGACATATTCTAGCCATACTACCAAGCATAAAATTCATATCGGTACATGGATTTCAGCTCTTAAGAAAAATACTTTTCAAATCTTACTAGTCAAATAGTGACATACATTGAAGCAGAAATGCCAGTTAAAACGCCCAGAGCGTTTCCACTCAGTGAATCTGCATTTCGGGTAAAACTGAAAAGCTTCAGTCCTGTTATATAGTCATGAGCTCGACTCTAAACTGTAAAACATATTTGGGAACATTTCGCTTGTTTTAAGTGCATTGCCGGCCTTTTAAGAAGGAATACGCTCTTTTCTTGAAGGTGTGAAGGTCGTATTGGTTCAGTAATACCGCAGGCGACAGTTCATTTCACAGTTTTGTTGTGCGTGGCAGAAAGGTCCTGGAAAAGCGCACAGTTTTGGACTGCTAACCATCTAGATGATGGAGATGAAATTTCTGTGTCGTAGGACTGTGGCGGAAAGAGGCGGCAGGAATCAGTCCGAACCTTTAAACTACTTTAAACTACTAGAGTATGAAACAAAACTTATTTTATTCATTTAATGAGGTTAAAATTTTCGTAGTATAGTAAAATCGCTTCAATATTATATTAAAACCGAGAATTACTTACTGAGCAAAAAATTTGGTACGGAAACCTTTCTACCCGGAGGATATTATGCATACTGTGGAATATTCTATGTGCTTCTGCAGTATTCCTGTGAATTCCCCACACTGGCATAGCTAAGCACAACACTGCGTATTTTATGGAATACTGGACTTTTTTGAAGTCAGAAAAAAGCGTTAGAGAAATGAGAAAGTAGAAAAATTGTTACGTAAAAACAATGTGTTAAAACAAATCACAGATGAAATTAATTCTACTAGTATTAATAATAATTACTTGAGATCGATTACGTCTAGTTTTAAATGTATTTCTTTACATTATTTTATTTTGTTGTTTATCTATACAAATAAATAAAATTGGAGTGTCTGTTTGTAATATTAAAATAACCGCTTTTTACTTAATGCATATGTATGTATACACAACACATACCAAAAATTTAGTTAAAAAAAAAATTGTCTCTCTGTCTGTCTGTCTGTCTGTCTGTCTGTCTGTTTGTTCCGGGTAATCTCTGGAACGGCTGGACGGATTTTGACGGGACTTTCACTGGCAGGTAGCTGATGATCCGGGGAGTAACTTAGGCTACTTTTTTTAGACTAACTTTGTCCCACGGCGTCACTCGCGGTATAACAATAACCGCGGGTAACACCGCGGGGTTCAGCTAGTTTAAAATGACTTTGAACGGTTTCTCTTAAACTACCATTGTACAAACTTCATCATAAAATATTTTAGAAAACTACCACTTGAGACACAGTTATATAAGTAAATGATATACCACGTTTCAGTTATAAGAAAATACGCTATTAAGTTGGTACAAACAATACACATAGGTAATAATTGAAGACCCCGCTTTGAACTGAGACATTGTGACGATGTACATAACGCCATCTGTGTTTTTCCGTTTTTACTAAAAGACGGTGAGTAAAGTACAAATCTGGAATATATATTATATTTTTGTATTTGCCTTTTTAAATATTCGCACATATTTATTTTATAAAGAAACTCCAGTATAATTTAATTAGTGTCACAAAAAGTAAACTAGTTAGAGTTACTAACGTTTTATTAAGTAGTTACTTATACTCATTTTCATATAAAAGATACCTTTTAGTGTCAAAATGCCGATTGATCATTATTTTCATACTTAATAGTAGTACTTATTATAACTTATAATTTACCACAACTATAGTCAACTATAGTGTGACGTTTCGAAAGTGACTGAAAATATTTGAAATATAAGCTATATTTGGTTTTATAATGTTTGATTTTTAGCTTTTTTTCATTAACTGATATAACTAGCGTTTCTTTCTATGCATCTACCTACGCTGTAATGTCACGAATAGAAACCATCATCATCAGCATATCGTAGTCCACTGCTGGACATAGGCCTCTCCAATTGCACGCCACTTGGTTCCTCAGCTTCTCGCATCCAGCTCCACCTGGCCAGTGGACGTCCCACTAATGTGGGAGACCTTTGCCGAGACGCGGTCACCACTTAAGAACCCGTTTACCTCAACGGTTATCAGTTCTGTGACTAATATGGCCCGTCCACTGCCACTTCAGCTTGTGAATAGAAATACCTACAGTAATAAAATATCATTGACCCTTAACCTTAACCAAAAAAAAAAAAAAACTATGAAGATCTCTTCCTATCCATATTCTCTGCCAATAGATTTAGCAAAAACCTTTTAACACTACAGACGATAATACGGCGCTTCATTATAACACCACTCTGAATCAAACATTCGATACTTTACACGGTGTATCTTTCAAACGAACACCAGCTTTTGGACTACGTGGACTGGCGATTAATCGCAGAGAAATATTATTATACAACTAATAATTAAGAATGATTTACTAGAGATTAGAGAGTCTTCGTCTTTTAAATATAGAATAATAGATTGCAATTTTTGTTTGTTTTCTTTAATAAAGGAAATGTTCATTAATCGATACTGCATAGAATATGTAGTTGGTACGTGAATATTATCTTTGGATTTTGTCTTTATTAATTATTATACACTAACTCTCAAGTCACAGGAATACCTAGTTTGGGAGTTAGGGTTAGTCTAATTGTGTGACCTTTACCTTAAACCATGTAATCTTTAGCTCTAGCAATTGTAAAAGGTTATTTAAAAACAATAAAGATTATTATTATTATTTTCAATTCATTATTCTTGTTTAGTACTTGCATATATGTTTGTCAAGAGCGGTATTTAATGTTAAGACATACACATATGTTCACATTTAGTTATGAAATGTGGCGTTGGCTAATTCTGTACGCCAATCCTTATCCCGTATTTGGTTTCCTGTTTGGATTATTTGGTAAGCTCTTAAGATACGAAATCCGGTGACTTTATTTTAAATTATGCTTAAATACATACATCTAAATCAACATTAGTAACATGATGAGTTATTTTTTGTACACACTGTGTTGATTTAAATTACTTAATTGAGAATACATCTAATCTAATTAATTTAAAAATCTTGTATTTTTAACTAAACCAGTGGTCAACCAGTAGTTGAAATTCGACCTTAATTCATTTTTACTGCACTCCTCCTCTATATGAATTTTAACTGTGCCAAATTTCATATTCATCCCACAACAAGTTAGCTAGATTGTACCTAGGTATACTAATATTATTAATTAGTTAATACTAGTATTTTTTTAAATATCTAATAACTAAATCAGTTTGCCAAAAATACAAAAATTAACATAAATAAAATAACCAAACTCATAATCAATAAACTCAATAAAAGTTAAAAAAAACTATTTTCAATTTAATTTATTATTATTGTACTCTTTGAAAAGTTTTTTTAAAACTATTAAATTTTAAATTTGTGATGTCTTTGGGAATTTTGTTGTACTCGTATATAAGAGGCATGTTGACTAATTTTTAAAACTGTTTTATAGTGTTCGGCAGTATCCCCTATTGTAAAAACAGTTATATTTCTACAAAAAAAAAAGTTTTAGTAGGTAGAAAATGCGATTTAAATTGTAAGTTTAAAATTCACGTCAAAACCCTTGGTGGTGCCATGACGTCTGTTTGTGCAAACGCGACTTCACTATTTGTCAAACAGTGTCTTATAGACAGTACGAACAAAGTGATCGTCGATTAAATCCGAATAAAGTAACCTTTACACGTAAGTGACGTAACTCGCTCTAATTGGTGTTCAACTTAATATGGCGGATTGCTGTATTTTGTAGTTCTGTTTTTGTTAATGACCTATTAATCCCGCTCTAAATATGAAAATAAATATGATTTTTATACTCTGTAAATCCCATTTTATCAGATAAATATATAATTTTAGTGGTCCTTGGTAACTGTCATCATGTCTATTGGAGCCGTATCATAAATGATTTTGATAACATACATGAATTCGACATTAATTTGAAAATTAACAACATTGGAACATTTAATAGGACTTTTATTTGGGACTTAGAGGCACTGGTAACCAAAAAAAATAATTAAAGGTATGTTCTTTTGTATGTTAGGTGCTAGTTTGATAAAACCAGCGATTATTCCAACTATTAAGACGATGATGTTCGTACGTTTAAAATGTCGCACGTATACTCATACAATACACACTACCTGAACACTAAAACACACTCAATATAACAACATACACCAACAACAAATGCAAGTTATAATGCAGTTGCAGAAATACTTCATCGTCGATTTAGTACTTTTATTCCTTTGATTTAAGGTTGTAATTTTATTAATAGATAGTCCGTAAAACGTTTCTGGGAGTGTGGTGTTTATTTGATTTGGATATTCTGACGCTTTTAACGTCAATATCAATTTAAAAAGCTAATGGGTTAAAAGTGCATTTTAAAGTTATACTTAAGGCTAATATGCAATGCTTTTATAAAGTAAAAGCATTTTTGCATTTAGAAGTTGTGCATTCGTTTTTTAGGTTACAATATTAGCCACAAAGGCTTTGTATACTATTAGAATAGAATAGAACATACCTTATTGTACACCAATCACAAATTATTTTACACTTTATTCTTTAAAGTTATGTATGTGCGGCCTTATTGCTAGAAACTATCTTTTTCAGGCAACCTTTGGCATTACTGGTATAAAGAAGTTTAATACTATTAATATTTTTAAAATAAAATACCTGTAGACGCTAATCTAAACAAATCTTCTGTATTCATTCTGGTCATTTTGTCTTAGGTCTTAGTTTAATAGATAAGAACAATTTATTATGCCATGTTGTTGAATGTTAACATTTAAGGAATTGATGGTCTGCAGCGGCTATCCTTATTAGTTGGCACATTTCTGTCAATTTTATAGTTATGTACCTTCTGATGCAGGATACATACTCATAAAACATTTTATTCTTTTATTGCCACCCACAAATAAAAAGAAAATGGTTTTCCAACTTGTGATGGGCGGTAATTCGCACGTAGCTCATAATTGGGGCCTGTAAAAGGCACGTAGACGCCACGCAGTTCATAAAATATCAAATATAAAAATGGAAAAACAAACATTAGAATTATCTTTCAACGTTTAGTATACCTATATATATATAACTATACTAGACCAACGAGGCAGTTGCCTTGTTGGTCTAGTGGCCTATTATTACAAAATAATGGTGTTGTTTTTCAATATAAAATTTAATATTTTTAACATCTAACACACAGCGCCATATAGTCCCAAACTAAGCAGAGCTTGTACTATGGGTACTAGACAACGGATATAAATATAAATATGATATTTACTTATTTTTGTAAGTACATACATATTATACATAGAAAACACCCAAACTCCGAAACAAATATTTGCAGTTCTCACAAATTTTTGATCCGACCCGGGAATCTTGCAAGGTAGTAGGGCCACACTGATGCAAGATAGTAGAGCCACGCTGATTTCAGCACAGTTGGGCCGACGGCTCGACCAGGGCGGTACTACCCACGCACAGAAAATCAACGTAAAATGACAGCGATCATGCTGTCATGTTTCGTTGGTGAGTGCGAGACCGGAGGCCCAATGATGCAGAAGCATCACTAGCCCGCCATGGAGTGGGTCACCATGCTGCATTGTTACATTGTCTGCATTCGCAGTATGGTGACCACCACTCTTGGACTCTGTTTATGCTTTTCATCAGGCAGAGTAGAGTCATTTTGGCAGGGCTAAACATAAAAAAAAAAAAGTATCGAACCAGAAACCTCAAGCACAGCAGTCGCTTACGCTGCCACAACGCCACCGAGGCAGTCGAAATAAACCTCTTTTAACAGGTAAAATGGAAACGTAAGACAATATCACTATCAACAAAGATATTTTTTCTCAAATAATCCTATAATATTAATTTCTATGAAAAGAACGAACAAACCAAAACATAATAAAAATTTCATTGGACAATCAAGCTCGGTCCTCGAGGTGATGACGTGTTTACTTTAATCATTCCGAACCGGCCCTAGTTGTGTATTCAGCCCCATCTAACCGTGGTAACCGACGCGTTTGGAGATTGCTTTATACACACACTGAATACTTTACAGGTTGTATAAGTAGAAATAAACTAAAAGTAAGAATGCATTTGAATTTTAAGTTAGAAACTTTCTTCTATATTTAAAACAGTTTTTTTTTTGTTAGTACGAATGCAGCTCTGATAAAAATTCTAAAACTTAATTTAATTCATGTGAAATTTAATAACTTTGATGGGTTTTATAATATACTGGAGTCTTGTTAATACAAGTTGAGTGGACTGCGACTGGCATTGGCAGTACAAAAAGTAAGTTAATACCTAAATAGTCATTTGAGGTGTGATTATGAAATGTAGAGGACATTTATGTATCTTGCAAGTCTTAATATATATATTAAAATATATTAGGACTTGCAAGATGCTATATAAAATAGGTTTTGAGTTCTGAGAGTGTCAAAATTGGCTCCAAATGGTTCATAACTGGGGTGGTTCGACTGGAAATATTTTAGTCAAAGACTAAGATGTTCTTTTTTTAAACTATTAAAAAATAAATAAAATCAGAGATGTAGTTAGACAAATTCAAAAACTCGCTTACAAAAATCGAATACATACCGCTTCACCTGGATGTTAAAAGCGTGTTAAAAATTATAAAAAATATGAAAGATATTCTTTAATACGGGTTTTAATACAGCAATGAAGTGCTATATTTTTATAGGCCATTGGAAATTAATTGAAAGTGTGAAAAACAGATTGCATTTGCAATTGCATCTCTACATAATTGTATGATGTGATCGCATAAGTAAAAGTGTTGCTCTATTTAAAGCTTTTTTGCTCAACTCCACCGTAGGTAAGCAAAGACTTAAGCATAGTTAACTCTTAGTCTGTAGAGACAAGTCTGAATTAAAACTTACGACATAAAAACTTGAAGTTGTCTAGATACTTAGCGAAATTAAAATACTTCACTAAATTGAGACGTCAAAACTTAACTGCAAGGTGTATTTTAAGTTTTATGTTAAAAAATCGTGTTGCATGTTAATATTTAAAAGTTTAATCATTACTTTATTTATATACCGTTTACAAATTTAAAAAGTCTACAGTTTAATTAGCTAATAATTTCAAGTTATACACTCAAAAAACTTTATGTCAAAAACTTTAAATTGATTTTAATTTGTTTTTATGCAAATAGACACGATCAACTATTATTGATAGTAGAAGCAGTATGTTGGCGGTACTTCTTTCTTCCGCCTCTAAAGTCATGTCGACTAAGGATTCAAATCACACAGATAAAACGAAAATGAAGAAATCATCAACCTTTTCTTGCTAAAGTAATATTTGATATCTGGTTGGTATCTGTGGGCAGCACAGGGGCGGTTGGTGTGTGGAGCCTTGGGAAAAGCCTATGTCTCAGCTGAGATGGTGATGAGGCCAAACTTCCTAAATGAATCAATAAATACCATACATGATCTACAAAAATCCATGTTAAAGAGTACACGTTAATAGCGATGAACGTGTACTTTTTAACACGTGTGTATTCTTTATTTCTTTTGTCAAAGGTACAAAGAATCTTCAGAATATCATTGCTTATCACTGACTCTACTAGCAAATTGTTTCTTGTTTTATGTAAACATAGGCTAATATCTAAATAAACAAAAAAAATGCTGATTGAAAAGTGTGGACTGAGGAAAATGGGGTAAAGGAAAGCTAAGAAAATATTGCTTTTGGCACACACTTGTGAATCTTAAATTTAAAATGTCCATGAACTGTAAGCTGACTTAATTATAGCCCTTCATACTTGAAGGGCTATAACGTGATCTCTGTGACCGATGTCATTAGTGTCTCTATATATCTATAATATAAAAATGAATCGCCGAAATGTATCTACGCGCATTACCTCTAGGCTGTACCAAATTAAGACTCTACTCTGCCTGATGGAAAGCATAAGCAGAATCCAGGAGTGGTAGTCACCATACTCATTGCGAATGCAGACAATGCAACAATTCAGCATGGTGACCCACACCATAGCGGCCTAGTGATGCATCTGCATCTTTGGACCTCCGGTCTCGCAGGTTTTATATGTGTTCGTTGTTGTTCGCCGGGTCTGCTAGTTTATTCTACTATTCTATACACTTCATGTGTGTGTAAAACTGGCACGTTAATCATGAAAATATAAGTAAAATTACTGTGTCATTTTCGAAGCCCACTCAAGATATATTTAATAAGGACTGTAAAGTGGTTGAAATGACCATTTATGTTCATCAAACTTAGATATTAAATTCGCAATAATGAGTCTCTTAGGCAAATCGATACGAAGAATTCAAATATATATTGGAAGTAGATTCCAAAACAGATCTGAATTGTCACCCACCTAGTAGGTATGTAAATTATTAAGCGACATTGAATCCTTCACTTTGCGAGCGTTATCTACCGTACAAACTCATTTGACAACAACAATGAAATTGCGAGGACAATTGCGTACAATGATGAACAAGGCAACTGCTCATAACCGAGACTTGTCTACTTGTTCTTTTTTATGAAGATCGTTAATCCCAACCCGAGAAGAGAAAAGAATTCAATGTTGTGTTTATGTAATATAAGTTTTACTTTTTAGATTTTATACGACTAGAGCACTGACGATGTCATCTGCATATTATTATGTATGAAAGCTTTTTTATTAGAAAGTGAATCTTGAGTACCTGCAACTGAGCTGAGTTTTATAAAAACCAATTTTATTTCTTGCACAGAAAAACCTTCTTAATCATTTATATTAGTTGTAATGTTTAATTGCCATTAGTGTGTCTACCTATAGGTAAGAGTTTACAGAAGCAACGTTTTGATATAATGTGCAGATCTATACTTAAGCCACCTCATTTGATGACCCTAGCAATAGCCTTTTGCAATAAGTTTTAGTAATAAATTCTAGAAGTAGTATTCATTGTTAACTGTTCAAATTCTTGACTACTTCAAAGAAACTGCGTCCCTACGGATCCTTTCTCATCTTTATTAACAAGAAGATACAATTTCCTTAATGATATCACCTTAGCGTCAGCAGTACATAATAAACCTAAAACAGGGTACTTTATTTCATCCTAAAAAGAAGACAACGCAGCAAAACTTGTTACCTTAACAAGTCCATCCTCGTTCGAACTTCGTCCTAATTTAATGTACCGTAGTTTGTGATACAATGGCGTTTTTATCCTTCACGTATATTTTGGCAAGTGTATTGCGAGAGAAGTAGATTACATCTCAGTCTAGATCGGTCGGCTGCGCGGCGCGCACGTTGTATACATAGTTATAGTGTCATATCCACGTGTCACTTTGACGTGAGTGACGTGAGGTGACGTTTAAGTCAAAACGCGCAACATGCGCTACATCACGTGATGCGTCCATTATAAATGACAGTTACGTTCGTATTTTGAATTTAAAATTGGCAATGCATTAAAATAATTGAAAGTACTTTTTGTGCTTAAAAACAAATGTGAGATAAATCTGAATATTTTGCCATGCCTAGTATATAACAATGAGTTCACTTTCCATAACATGGAACCTAAAGTATAGTTTATGAGTAAACAATAGGTACAGGTTTGGTGTTTTCCAAAATAAACGGGTGTGAGTATATTAAATACTAATGAAGGTACGCATAACACAACTAACCTTTAACTAAATGGCTTTTAAACTAGGCAGTGAACCATCCTCATACGATTACTGAACACTGAATGAAACAAAAGTTCTTAAAAATAGCGTCCAAGAGGCTTTCTACGTGTATATCGATTTGTGCTTAAAATAGTTTAAGATTCGCTGTCAATGAAAAATATTTAATATTGTGAATCAGCACAATAATCTCTGATAAATTGCTGAGAATATGATTAAGGGATTTATATACATATACCCCTTTATAAACAATCATCCCTTTATCTAACTTTAGATTCATAGATGTTACAGTTCTCTAGTTAGTTTTAAGAACTTAATTAATTGCAAGTTTTTTGAAAACGTTGGAACAACATTAAAGTTTAAAAAAAAATAAGTAATGCTGTGCCATTATTAATATTTACTAAGACAGATAGGGCTGTTAAGTACGACACTTTCAAAATATATTCCACAGAGCCGTATACACAGGGACAATTTACTGTAAAAGTTTTGGTGAAGTTAACAGCTCTTATAAAAAGCTGTATCTCACATTGAAAGTTTTAATTTCTGTAGATAAACAAACAAAAAATGTACTGTGAAGGAGCAATGTAAAAACTCGTTTATTGGGTAGTCGGCACACTGCGGTACTCTGAGATAACTGGGTCAGTTCTGCAGACCGAGCGGCGCCTGGGCTATTGACTAGTCGACGTAGTGTGGGGAATGTATGCGGGAATTATATAATTCAATTATAATAGTTGGTATTCGCTGCGGTTTAAATGCTTAAAGATTTGATAACGTGAGTATGGTATAAAATGATTTGATGACATAACAATGAGAAAAACTGCTCAGGACATCACTGAAATAAAAAAAAAGTAAAAACTAAAACCCAACTACGACAAAAAACGACGCTGAAAAAGCATGAAACAAGTTTCAAAAACGTAGTCACGCGTTGTTAAAGTGTTATGGACTATGGTACATTACACTACATGAGCTACGGCTTTTGAAACTTATTAATGTAAGTTTCAAAAGTTTTAGTTTTTACTTTTTTTTATTTAAAATGTTTTGGTGTCTCTATAATATTAATTCCTTTGTAAAGTATATTTTAAATAGGTACCATTGAAATATCACAATTATCAAATAAATACGGTCACGAGAAAATTGTAATAATATATATATATATATATATATATATTTGAAATGTACAAATTACGCCCTTTCGTATGATACCAAACACGGCATATTTCTCTAAAATTTATATTTCAGTACAGTACTTTATGTCGGCTAGAGGGCGCCACACTAGATTCAGTGACACGTCAAATAGCCTATAACCAGCACACAATTATGACGCTTCTAACGACACCTCATTTATCCAGTTCTAATGAGTAGTTAAGGAGCTATAAGGGACCAAATGAACATACATACATAGCCTGTCAAAATCCCAAAAATCCAACCCTCGTTTGGCTTTGCCGTAGTCGGGTAAAAAGGAAGAATACGTTACCATTATTTTTTATGGAATTGGAAGCAAACGACCAGATGGATCGCCTGATAGTAACCGATTACCGCCGTCCATGGACACCTGCAACACCAGAGTAGTTACAGGTGCTTTGCCGGCCTTTTAAAAAAGAGTAGGCACACTCTTTTCTTGAAATTTTAAAAGTCATATTGGTCCGGGAATACCGCAAGCGACAGTCTATTCCACAGTTTTGTTGTAGTGGCAGAAAGTTTCTAGAGAAGCGCACATCTGTGGACTGCCAACCATCTGAATGATGGGGATGAAACTGTTGTCGCGTAGGAAGATGGCGAAAAAATGCGGGATCAGTTCCAACAATTCCTGGGAGCACTTCCTATAGTAAAAGCGATAGAAGATGCATGGCGAAGCCACATCTCTACGCAGCGCCAGAGAGTCTAGCCGATGTGAAACATCTTGGCAATCGACAAATTCTATCTCAAACCACCAGGCGTGGTACGAGTATTAAAGGCTAAAACCTAGTTTCTAACTATAGGCTTTTGTCCAGCAATGGGCTGTTAAAACATGTGTTTATAAATAATACAAAATTAGGTGGGAGTATAATTATTTTCTGCTAGTTGTTGCCCGCAACTCCACCCGCGTATTTGTCGGTTATCGCGGCAAATAGTAGCCTATGTGTTTTTCTGATAAATAAGCTATATTACTGTAAAATTTCATCCAAACCGTAAAAGTAAAACGTAGTGTTTATGTGAAAGAGTAACAAACATCCATCAAACATCCATACTTACAAACTTTCACATTTATAATATTAGTAAGATAGATATATTCTTGTAGGATAAACTAACGGCCAAGCAAATTAGCCAGGAAAATTTGCAGTGAACCTCAGCCTAGGTCTTAAATAGAAATGTAGTAACAGATAAGGTAAGTGACTACTTTTTAGCTCCAACTGTTAGCATGGCAAGTTTTAAGAAATAAAATAATTGAGGAATACAGCTAACGAATAAAGAATTGAATCGAGAAAAGTCCCCACCACTTAAATAAGCAAAAGAAAGGTTACTGAAGTGTTTAATACAAAGAATACAGTAAAAAGCTATCAATGATGTTCACTTGGTAACTATATAATACGCGAAATTATTGCAATGAGTTAAAAGAGCGAGAACAAAGACTCTTGAACGAAAGACACAAAACGAACCTCAAAGATTTTCTCCTATGTTCCTCAAAGCTGGAAATATTATTCCAGGTATTCATTATAAGAAAAATCAAGTAACTACTACCACCAACAAACGCCTTTTCATTCTAGTTGACCCGGCAAACTTCGTACTGCCATATTTTTCTGTCGTTAATATTTACAAAATTTCTGAAATACTTATTTTTAACCAACTTCAAAAAAAGGGGGCGGTTTCTGAATTCGACCGTATATATATTTATTTGTGTTCGCGGATAACTTCTTTATTTATGAACCGATGATAAGGACATTAATATCTGATGATGGTATCCAAGAGAAATCGAGTCGAACCTTGAAGTCGGTTATATTTTTGTTAAAATTGTACTTGTAGTAATTTTGTCCGCTTTAATTTCGTACAGGTAATGAAAAAAAAACTTTTAAGGTTATCTTTAAATTTTTTCAAATACAAACCTGGTCCTAACAATAACGGATACATAGAAAAAAGAATATCCATTTTAGTGCAGCCGATCGAAAGTTATGTGCGTACATACATTTGGGTGATAAATTTTTATTTATATCGATAATTCTTAAGTGTCGAAATACTGGTACAATATATTTGTGTGAAGCTGCAAGTAAATATGGTTCTTCACATTCAGTCTCTCAATATTGTATTCTTACCATGGACTCAAATGCCAGTTCTATTACATTACAATATTACTTTACTTCTCAATTTTGTAAATGGTAAAATATATTTGTAACGAATACTTTACGTGAGTAGGTATCGATAAGGCCAAATGGTTGCTACGAATCTAATATACTTCTATTATGGAATAAGAAACAAAAAGCAAGAAGGCTAAAAAAATATGACATTTATCGTTTAGATGATGCTGAAATACGAATTTCAACCATGTCTTTCTTTGACTTTGATGTCTCGTCGTTATTTTGAAATGTCTGACATACAATGTTTTCTGTACAAAATATATGTTTTTTTTTGACTGGCAATCTGGATACATTCAAGAAGTACCTACAAGGTCTTTTTCATATTTTTTTGCCTGGTATACATGATTTTTATTTCGCATTCATAGCAATCCCTAAATAACTATATGGGACAATGTCACATAAAATCCATCAAATTTAAGGACGCTACATGCCTTACATTGAGAAAAGCCTGTTTACATGGTATGCAAATGAAATAGACTACAAGATGTTTGCTTCAATTTTTATTGTAATATTTCATTTATGGGTAGATTTTTTTAAAGTCTGCGAAAATTGTTTAGAACTGTTCTTATACATAAGTAAGATGAATATAAAAAAAAAATCTAAATGCTCATACGTAACTAAGAGAAAATACTCTTCAACGGCAAATTCATCTTACTCTACGCAAGTTCAACTCGCCCTTGGCCGTTTATTTAATTTTAGCACTCAATGTTACCATTAGTTTATGTTAATACAAACATGGTGTGGAGGAGATCTTCCTCCTGAGTTGCAGATGAACTCGACTTTTTCCTGTTTTTAAAAAACATTGATTTTACATAAATTTTAAACTAACTTGCTTTATGGTTTAGTGATATTAACAACAATGTCATCGTAAAAAACTAATGAAAATTGAGGCAGTTGAGTTGCAGTTAAGCATCTAAAGCAAATACGTCTGTTACTTTAAGTATACTTTAAGTGACACTTTCAAACACATCTTCTATCTCTATGCATGAGCGCGATAAACTCCGAAACTACTGAACCAGTTTCTATCAAATTTTGTAAGCATCTGTAATTTGGTCCAACTTGGCAGATAGTATAGTTTTTATATCAATTGTTGATCTCAATATTTGTTATTGCAAATTAAATGTTTATTATACGCCATTAGTGTGTATTTATTCGTTAGTTTTTTTTTGGTTGTAAACTATCTGTGCGAAACCGAGGTGAACATAATTACTAAAACAAGTTTTTCAAAAATTTTGAAAATATCTGCAAAAAAAATGTGGCGATACGAAGTTCGCCGGGTCAGTTAGTTCCTTATAAAATTTAAACCGTTTTATTTGTATGTATAGGACATTCTTTAAATACCTAAAATACACTACAAGCGTCAAAATTTCCCCCGGATCATAATAAAGTAGCAAATAATTTCCATCTGAAAAGCATGGGAGCTTACGCAATGTCGAGTAATTCACCCCGGAAAATAGGCTTCCAGACAACGGGGTCAGCCTTCGGAGACGAGACGACGCCAGCGATATCGACGTAACCAGCTGATGGTTCAAGATTTTAGTAGAACATCCACAGATCGGAGCACGACCGGCGTGCACGCGGATCTGATCCAGTTACGCGACGCGAATAATACAGAGTAGGTAATCGAAAATCACTTAATCGTGTAATTATTAATGAAACTAAGTGTTAAACAATATAAATATTTAGTTTTGTGCGTACGTACTGTTAGTATAAATAACATTTACGAGTTAAATACTTTGTGCTATTCATGATAAATTAGAACTACCGTAGGTGGCCGAAAGGACAGTATTAAGATTTTTATATTTTCTAGTTAAATTACATTTCTATTTTTCTTTGCATTAAAAATGTGAATATTGGTGAAAATTAGTGATTAAATTTTAATATTTTGTGATGCCATCCTTTGCTGCAATAAGAACTTTAATGCGTCGGATATGCTCTCAATTCATTTTTCTGCATATTCCTAGAGTTTGGATTGGTGATGCGATTCTCTGGTAAGAGTTTTAATCGACGTTTTAATTTACGTTGGTGGTAATCACTTCTTTCGGAACCGACTGTTTGGTGAGTTCCTACATGTTTTCTATGGTATTCCTGGTGAATTCCCTGGCCAAGGCAAAATAGTGGCATTTTTTTTACTCTAAAAATAATAATGATACAAGTAGCGATACCCGACAAAATACTCATTGAAAAGCACATCATTTATTCAAACACATATTTAACTATAAATTACATAAATACGAGCACTGTCCCTAATAATTTGGCCACCTACTGTACTTTATTTAAGTTAAAATTTATTGTTACGTTTCCAAATCAAGACTAAAAAAATAAAATTCCATAGTTTAAACGTTGCCTGATATTTATTTAATATAAATTTCCAATAATTATAAAACTGTAAGTAACAGTCTTAATCTAGAAACAAGTGAAGTGTTTTAGTAGGTAGGTACGTAATTTTTAGTTCAAAGGGATTTATGAAATATATCCACTGAGTGACGGATACATCCACATTAAATGTTTGAAGTTTGAGTTCTAGTATTTACAAATTCTTCTTATTTTAGATTATTGAAAGTACTTATTAAATCCTGGTGATAATTACCTTTATTTGATGTATAATAACAGTATGAAGTACGGTTGTATATTCAAATACTATTTCGATCAGTAGAATCCATAAACAAGAAATCTTTAAAAACTTAATTTTGATCTTCTGACCTCAGTTGAAACGCTATAAGAAGAACGGTTCGGTATCGGTTATCGGGGCCTATAATAGTAGCCTATGTGTTATTCTGATGTATCAGCTATATTACTGTAAAGTCTCTTCAGTAGTTTTTGCGTGAAAGATTAACAAACATCCATCCATACTTACAAACTTTCGCCTTCATATATTATATTAGTGTGATGTGTGATAGTATAGATATAGGCTAGAATATGACACTTATAAAAGAAAAGGATAGATTGGTAACGTCCTTATGAAAAACTATTATGTCTTAAATACATGTTTCTCAAATCAGATAATATTGATATAAACTTAATGAACCCTTCTGGGATTATGAATGTTACCATCAACGAAACACGACAGTACGAATGGTGTCATTTTAGGCTTGTCTTTTCTGTGAGGGTAATGATGATATTATATAAGAATCCACAGATATCCATATCCATACAAGCCATTTATAATACGTCTGAACATATATGATGTATTAAATTAAAGTATTAACTCTCAAAATAGCGTTATTAACAAACAAATTGATAGATGCATATAAATAAATTTTAGATGACTACCAAATGTTAATAGTTGGCTAACAATAGCTTTAAGACCGTTAATAATTAGGCCCAAGCCTATATTTATCAAACAAATCAAACACTGTACCTACGAAACGCAATAAAATTTGTATACAATATGTTATTTATGGTTACCTGGATCTGAATGGGAAATTGAAGATTTTGATGGAATTATTAGTACCTATATAAAGAGAAAAAGAAAAATTATTCAGGGTATTACTTTATTTACAAAAAAAAGTAAAACCCAATTACGTCAAAAAACGACGCTGAAAAAGTATGAAACAAGATTTTCAGGACACTGGATTAAACAACAATACTGAAGAAACATACGATGAGATACTTTTAGTACACAATTATCAGTGTACAGAGATACACATATTTAAGTTTGAGAAGCCATAGTCACACGTTACATAGAAACTTACCATAACACTTTAAAAACGCGTTTAACAACTCCTTTGGCGTAGTCGGGTAAAAAGTTAGATAAGGCAGTGCTCATTCATCGCGATTCGGCTACATAATTGTACTTGCCGACTCGCGATGAATGCGAAATAAATGCAAATAACTCTAATTATAGATACATACATAACATAAAGTAGGTAAATTAGTGTTGTTCTAAAGAATGATTGTGTGAAATGGACCGGGGAACCAACGTAACTGCATGCAGCGATTGATGAATGTAGACGAAGTCAAAGAAGTGTGTCAGGTCGGTTAGTAGTAAAGTAGTATCAATTGTATCTGTCTACCTACCCCTCGGAAAATAAGCGTGACATTATGTCATTGTAATTTATGTCAGATTAATTCAATATTAGTATGAGACATAGGTCATGTCTGTTATTTATTTAATGTAAGGTCCTTTACATCTGACAATAACAAGTTCACAATAGTGATATTTCAACAATATGCCAATTATGAAGTACTTATTAATTTAAAATTAATACAAAGATTTTTAAACAATTTTTATAAATTTTAAATTCGGATCTACAAATTGGTTCTAGCGTTATTTGGATATGTTGTCAACTTGCACACACTTCCCTTTCATTGCAATTCTATCCATTTAATCTTTTGATAAAGCTGGAAATAGTAAACTGAGTCCTAGGTATGAGTAACTGTTTATAGTCGCAGCATTAAGCGTATTTCGAGTTACTACGAATATATGGTTACTATGCCTTTTTTATAGCCTATATAATCTGTTGAAGTGACAGCCAATAAGCAGTCGCACAGTATTTGATTTGGTAGGATTGAGCACCTTTCAAAGTTTAACATTGTTTCACAGAAATACAAAATTACACACGGGAAACATTTAATAAAAAAAGAAGGTCAACTTATCGTTAATTGCCCATCAGAATTCATAATGATCTAAAATATCATATTTAAATAAAAATCAATGAATAGGAAACAATAGCAATAAAAAAAGAAACAGTAACTTGACTTTGGTTGCCCCCCATTGAATGCAGGGATGGCTTGCTGGTTTAAGCGGTCTCTACGCCGGCGCGGCCTTTAATTTCTACTACGCTTAGTGTTATGGGTTCAAATCATACATGGGACAACACTTTGTGCGATCCACAATTGTTGTTCTGAGTCTATATGTTCTTTGCGTACGTTTCATGTATGTTTGTAAAGTCCCCGCGACACAGGATGTAGGTATACTTCCAATTTTAAGAATTGTCTTTTAAAAAAGAAAAAGTTGGTTGGTATCGGTAATTTTGATTAAAATCATTTAACGAAATTTAGAACAATTACCTACTATGGTAAAATTTTCAAATAAACATGATCCCATAGTGTCACAATTTATAAATATTGGATAAGTATTAGACTATCTCATCGACTAACCTGTCTTTTATGGCTAATAATATCAACACCTTTATGTCATAATAATAACAGTTTAACTTAGTATCATCCTTGGATTAAGAAAGCAAATTGAATATTAAACAGCATTGTCAATTTGTTATTCAGCGTTAAGGCGACGGCTAAGCGCCTTACACTTTATCTATGTAATACTGATGGAATACTAAATTGCCTCTCACATTTTAGCAGGCGCTTTGGGTTTAGGTTTGTACGAGCCCAATTTAATGTTGTGTTTTCAATTTTGGTCAT
This sequence comes from Spilosoma lubricipeda, assembly GCA_905220595.1. NCBI lineage: Eukaryota > Metazoa > Arthropoda > Insecta > Lepidoptera > Erebidae > Spilosoma > Spilosoma lubricipeda. The sequence goes on along the minus strand of HG992290.1, from coordinate 13,170,803 downwards.
TTCAATTATAGCAAACGATGTACAGTGGCAGTCCAATATTATAACAAAGAATTAAAAAGGTTTATTAGACAATTTGCTCAACTCAATTTGCAACTATTCTCAGTTGCAATTAATTACCACGGTTACCACCAGTGATTCCTAAAATACAAATGCCCAAGGTTTTTGATTGATTTTATTATTCTAGTTAGTGATTTTGACTGCTAAGTCATCAGAAGTTCAATTCCCGCATAGGTCAAATAATGGTGTAAGCCATATCTGTCAAAATTTATCTATAGTAGGTATGTTTGTACTTAGAAGTTAGATATTGTTCTGTCTAAGGAATCAGACAGGTACCTGAGAATTATCAAGGTTAACAATAAGATATTTGAGATACCTAATTAATACTTAATTCGCTTTGGGTATCTTTCAATAAAAATAATTAATAATAAAACTAATTATTTATAAAATATTTTCGACAAATTAGTAAATATTTCAACTTTCGTATTTACGTTAGCAAACAAACATTACATCTAATTAACGAAACCAACATTTCACCAGTACTGTTTCATTGTGCGTCAAACCCAGATTCAATCTGTATTACACAAACCAACATCGGCTTTCGTCTATTGATTCCCTCAGCTTTGACATGAAGTGCAGTCGAACTTATTTTGAATAGCTTGGGAGGTTCAAGCCAAGACCTGGTTGTATTCAAAAGGTTTGTTTGTGATTCGACTCAAGTTTCCTTTCATTACCACCCTGGAAATGCTAATTAATATTTGTATTTGAATCTCGCTATCGCAACCTTGTCTAAATAGACGCATTGATTATCTATACAAATAAATAAAATTGGTGTGTCTGTTTATAATATTAAAATAACCGCTTTCTACTAAATGCATATGTATGTATACACGGTACATATACCAAAAATGTGGGTAAAAAAATTTTTGTCTGTCTGTCTGTCTGTTTGTTCCGGGTAATCTCTGGAACGGCTGGACGGATTTTGACGGGACTTTCACAGGCAGGTAGTTTATGATTCGGGGAGTAATTTAGGCTTACTTTTTTTAGACTAACTTTGTCCCGCGGCGTTACCCGCGGTACGACGATAACCGCGGGTAACACCGCGGGGTTCAGCTAGTAATTAATATACCTCAATAAATAATCACCGGACCGACCTGAGAAGTATGTAAGTATGAGTATGGTAACCACCACACTCGTATTCTCCTTATTCTTTCCACCAGGCTTTGTAGAGCCACTCTGGCAGACCCATACATAAAAAAACCTACATTGCAATAAACATTATTCTGTACAAAGAATTAGAAAACACAAATTATAAAGTGGTCCAGTGCACTCGATGTACAAAAAGTTTGTTATATAAATACGTAGTTCAAAACTATTGAAATAAAAGACTGAATAGTGCCAAATAAACTTTTCTATTAAAAGTGATATAAACTTTGAAAGAAAATGGCGATGGTGGTGTCTAGAAAATCAAAGTGTTGTATCTGTTCCTTGTTCCTGTTGATGCTTTTGGGCATCGGTCTGGCTGTGGTGTCTACTCTTAACTTCTTTGAACCGAAGAAAGAACAGCATCAAGTGATTGCTGAGATGTACAGTCAATCAAAATCAGCGCCGAGAGTCGTGGAGACGAGTCCTGTAAGTATAGAATATGGAAAAGAGAGTGTAAAGGAGACTGTCAAATATTTTTAGTGTTACATATTTATTTTTGGAACAAAGTTTCTTATAGGGCGTTGCGGAGGGGTACCCCCTAGCCGGCAAAAAGCGTCCATAACGGTAAATCTTACGTTAGTAACATTGACAGCCTCGGTGTCGCAATGGTAGCGTATGCGAATGCTGTGTTTGAGGTCTCGGGTTCGAATGCGGGATTTGGTCGGATCGGATCGGTGGGATCCAATGTTTGTATGATCTGCAAATATTCGTTTTTTCGGAGTTTGGAGTCGGTTTTCTATTAAAAAAAAATCTATACAAATAAATAAAATTGGAGTGTCTGTTTGTTATATTAAAATGACCACTTTTTAATCAATGCATATGTACGGTACATATACCAAAAATGTAGTTAAAAAAATTTTTGTCTGTCTGTCTGTCTGTTTGTTCCGGGTAATCTCTGGAACCGCTGGACGGATTTTGACGGGACTTTCACTGCCAGGTAGCTGATGATCCAGGGAGTAACTTAGGCTACTTTTTTTAGACTAACTTTGTCCCGCGGCGTTACTCGCGGTACAACAATAACCGCGGGTAACACCGCGGGGTTCAGCTAGTAATATATATGTAATCTGTGGATGAAAAGGTATTGAATTCATCGAAAGTTTTCTTTTACTTACTAAAAAGGATATTGGACACTTATCAGTAGAACCAAGTTTGTATTATCTTCTATGAGACACTTATAGATAGGTACTTCACGATGTGATTTTACCATAAACAATGCCATATTTTTTTTTAATATTTTCATTTAACTAGAAAAAATGAATCTTTGTTAAAGTATTCTCAAAGCAACGATAGCAAACAATACAAAAGCTTCAAAATTAAAATAGTGAGGAATGAACAGTAGTGTCCAATTCAAATGTTAACCTATATGTTTTGATGGAGCGATAAACCATTTACTTCAATGTTTATATTTAACATTAAAATGAAAGTGACAATCACATTTTTTCAGCTAATAGAAAAATCGTCATGACTTCGTCACCTTAGATATTAATATTTCATGGTTTTTCTTTATTATGTATGTATGTATATTTTATAAATATTCATATGTGTAGTCGTGTTTGTATTTTAAATAGCGTTAATATTATTAGATTACCTATTAACCAATAAATTAATATTACTTTTTCCTTCTCTCTTATTTCTATCATACATATGCACCTGTCCCTTACTGAACAAAATATTTCACATGGCATAATTAGGTAGATTATGCCATGTGACTATGTGACATTAAGTCCGCCTCGTGCAATTGTAATGCAGGCAGTATAAATAAATATATTTTGGCTATGAGGTCACAACGAAATTAAAACAAACATTTTAAAACATGGTCACCTTTTTGTAGTCTATATCTTTTTTGCAATTACTGACAATGTTTATAGCAGCGTACTACCGCAGTATTAATGTTAACATTTATTTGTATGTTTTTAAATTACTAAAACTCGATTGTTTCGCAATATTATGCCATTTAAAACGTGTTTGGAATATCTTCATGAAATTTTGCACGAATTCAAAAGAGTATATTACATTTCTGGTACAGGCAGATACTAAAGAATTCCTCGTTTATCGACACGTATTTTTTTGTGTAATCCGTTGGGAAATGTACGTACCATTATATGGGATTGTCTCACATCGAACAGGGTAGTTCACAGTAAGTAGCCGTTATCATAACCTCACACATAGGCAATAACAATTTGTAGGCTTACGTAAAGAAAAAACTAAAAGGCTCTTAGTGGAAAGCCCCCTTGAGGTACCGTTAAGAGTTCTAAAATACCTTGGACCCTTTGGATAATAATGCAATAGTTTATCCTTATAGTAGATTAGTTATAGGACTATGAATGTTAGAGATTATGACATAGGTAATGATATAATAATCACAATAAGATCTAAATACTTATTAATCTTTTACAAAAGTGTTAACACTATTATCAAAATTTCATTTTTTAATAATAAATTGGTCGAACCAAATAGGTACTTTCTCAAAATCAAAATGACTCATTCAAGAAAAAATATTTAATGCTTTGCTTTGCTAATTTGTATATTGTAATATTATCGTTATTCACAAAAATAATGTCTATCCTGTGACCAAATAAAATAATTTGCCATTATGACTTTAACTAATACTATAGAAGTACATTAGATATATGAGTTGGGCAGTATTTGCAGTGATACATGAACTCACCGGTATAGTAATGTTCATTGCAAACTCTAACGCGTGCCAAAACTGAGATTACATTTTCAACTTTTATTTTAATGCATTACTACTACAGACATAAATCAACCGAGTGGTTTACTTCCTTGAAATTTACACCTGCGTCATCGTTCTTAAAAATACATTTTAAACTAGGAAATGTTTTATACGTAGCCATCAATTTTATTTACACCTATTATGGCAGTGTCATCCGATGCTGCAAAATCCGTTTAGTCAGCAATAAATCATGGTGGTAAAAAATTACGCTATATTTGTGCCACGGGGTCACTCGACATTATTCGGGGCATTCTATTATCGCTCGGCTTGGGAAACCATCCAGGGACATTTTTCATTAAACGCCGAAAGCCGATAAAAGGGTTAACATTTTGACCGAAGGTTAAAGAAAATCTTTTGAAAATGAATGCATGAGTATTGTGCGAGAGACGCTACGGCACACATGGGCCCGGATCGATTCAAGTTATACATTGGTCTCACAAAAAACTGGAGTTAATTAGTGCGGCAGTTATATCTCAAAATGATGGTGGCAATGCATCTTTGACTCTTGAGGTGACCATAAGTAGCAGTATTTATTTACTTTATCAAATAACTCATTTGCTCGTTTTCACCCGTTTTAACCGTTCGCAAAATTACTACAGTACGAAAATATTACTAAAATCTTCGAAGCTATTTGGCATAATATTTAAAAGTACTCAACTTTAGAGTCGTTAAAACTAAATTTGAAATTATGAAACCAAAAAGTTTTTTATCAAGCTGGCGTATCTATGTATGTAGTTTAAAAGCCACAACAAAATATTAGCATTTAACGTACGTATTTTTATAAATTTCTTTTCGCTTGTATCAATGATGCGGGTTCATGCGAGGCGTCATCGTTATCCGATCCCCCGTTCGTTTCTGAATGTAAACTCTGAACTGTCGAAAAAATATTGTTACCGTACATGCACCAGAAAATAAAACGGCTGCATTTGGAATTACTTTTAGTCCTGGCTTTTGGCATCACGAAAATCGAGGTGAATCACTGCAAACTCACTTTTGTTCCCTAGTACTTTTAATTAAAATCAGTTGGGGAGACTGAATACTTGGCTACATTCATCTGGAATGCTACTAGAAGTCATTTAAGTTCAAAAATCGCGTTTCATCACCGAACAAATGGCTGGGTATTATTTCAACGACGAGTCACGGCTATATTTTGACGATAGAACATCTTGCTAGCATTTAATTAACATTAACCAACATGACACCAACCAACTAGTACTGAGAAGTTTACTGTAGGAAAGAGCTTTAATGTTCTCTTGGGTAACAAACATTATAGCGCTTATTCTGAGCATTAGTAGTATATAAATTATATTGTAAAATAAATCCTTGTTTTTTGCAAAATAATGCAAAACAATAACTTACGAGCATGTTGTTTACATGTAATGTGTGGTTTTTTCTTTTACAAAGGGTTGTCGCAAAGAGAATTAATTGATATTATTTTCACAATCATATCTCAATCTTATGTATCGCTTACACTTTTACAGGGGAAATTTCTCACTATTAGAAACTGGATTTTAGAAATAAGGTATAGGGATAAAGTATCACGCCATTCTTAGATCAGATTGATGCCTTTCTTTCTTGCTACGATATACTACTAGCAGGCGCGGTTTTAGACTAAAATTTTTAGGGGGTCACTAATAATAAAATACGTCGAGTAAATTAGATTGTTTTACACCATACGCAATTTTATTGCACTCATTGTAAAATAAATGGAAGTTATCTATTTTTATTGGCATATCGTGTGATATATATTTGAGACGTCTGGGGCTACCTCTGGATGGATATTATGAAGAGCTAAACCTGGTAACCGATCTTCTGGCATGTTTGCTCTCAACCAGGTTTTTACTCGTCTTAGCGTTGAAAATGATCTTTCTGATGTCGCACCACTAATAGACAGAGTTGCCAGAATCTTCAACAATGTCTTTATGTTTGCGTAGAGATCATCGTCGCAAACTTCGATTGCTGAAACCACACACTTACGAATTTGTTTTTCAGTATTTTCTTTGAGCTCCCGTTGCGACTCTTATAACAACAGTGGCAGCAGGAGCACTAAAAAAATGCAAATAACATTCGGATATTTTTTTCACTTTTAGAAGATCTTCTTCCGTATCATCATCAGCCTATCGCAGTTCCATGCTGGACATAGGCCTCTCCAATTTTCCGCCACTTAGTTCGATCCTCGGCATCTCGCATCCAGCTCCTGCCAGCCGTCTTGCATCAGCATTGTATTCGTTACTTATTTATTTATTTTTAACTAATTTATTCTCAATTAAATTGTTAATTATTATTTATTATGAATTCATTTGATAAAACCATCCATACATAATTAACAGGCTCAATAAGAGATTGTTTTCGTAAATAATTTATGAAGTTTCTGAGAACTCATCTCTCTGCGTCTGATAATTATAGTTATTTTTCATATTTTGTTCTTTAAAATTACAAGATCAAAGAGGCCGTGGTCCATCACGGTCTCTTTGATCTGCTGTAATTTTATATATTTATATTTATATTCCTTTTATGATTTGAAAGGCCTTTGGGGGAACAGTTATCATAAATTATATTTTTTTTAGAAATTTTATTATTAATTTTTTCGTTTGTCTTTTTATTAACCTGATCTCGTAGAATATCGTGACATAAACTTTATTCACACTCGTAGGTGTATTAAGTACCTATTAGAATTTGAATGAATTACAATGAAAATTGGAATTCCTATCCATACAAGATTGATAAAAGGAAATGACTGCTTGTAATTTCAAATCAGCAGTTTTCCTCTAAATGCATATTAAAGTTTATACGATACATGCCTTAAAAATATGTGTCTGTTTGTTTCGGCTAATCTCAGGAACGGTTGGACTGGACTGATTTTGACGGGAATTTCACTGTCAGATAGCTGATGTTCTAAGGAGTAACTTGGCTACTTTTATTTCAGAAAAAATAAATGGTTACGCGAGAACAAAATTAAAACCAATGAAATAGTTAACAATATTTGATACAAAAGCAACAAAACCAGCGGGTAAAACTTGGTACCGCAGCTATTACAATAATTTTAAAAATAATTGAATTTGATATCTTTGATGTAAACAAATTACTTTTCTTAAGTGTGCAAATGCATTGGCCATAGGCTCTACGGTGAGACATAATCATAGAAAATAAAGCATTCATTTATGTAGAAAAATTAATTAACCCTAGCAATGCTCAATGTTATCGGAAACATCCATATCTTTTCAATAGATATAAAACACTATTTCTAAACAATCAGTAACATTGTTAGTTGGTCTTTGTCATTGATTTCCAGGCGAAAAAACGATTGAGAATTGGTCTCATCCGAAAAGAGATTAACTTTAAATTTGCAAACCTGTTGTGGATGTTCCTTCATACGGTATATTGCTGCAATAGATGTATAGATGGAAAACTTTTTATTTGTACACCGTGTTACATACAATGTCAGAAATACATACGTGGGCTGTTCCAAAAATAGTTAGTGAAATGAAAATTTGTTAGAATAAAAAAAACTTTACAGCTTTTCAAAATATCCCCCTCCAATTCCTCCAATCCGGGAGAGGAGCTCGAAAATTAACCGCTGAAATTCTTCGACATGGGGTAACATTTGTATACCTGAAATTGTCAAATAGTGAACATTTCTAGCAGCTGTGTTCAGAACGAAGAGATTGTATTTATTCTATGGCTATCAATTTTTAGATCCTCCTTTTAGAGCCTTATTGCCAAAAGCAATCTCTTTCAGGCAACCAGTACTAATAAATAATAATTTACTGCACTTTTCGATATTTCTTTGCTAAGCTGAATATAAAATGAACTAAGCGTCAAGTTATCTAAACTAATTATTTTTTGTGCCCCCAAAAAATATATCATTTTTAAGTACCTAATTGCTTTTCCAAAATTATTGAACTATACTTCCTTTTTATAGAGAAAAAGCAGCATTTATGTTATATACAATAAATACTCAATTTTGTTTGTATTTAATTAAAACATAAACATTTAAAGAATATATAATTTAAATTGACAAGACTTTGTACTCTTTTGCTATCACCGTCACAAATACACAGATAAAAAACTTAAAAAAACGAATAAACCTGGTAACTTTTGAAACCTAAACCTCTGGCATAAAAATCAAACAAAACATTCGGGATAGCCTGTTTTAAATCAGTGCATCGCGTCGCTTGCGTTCGACCACCTGCGCCGGCGCATCTGTGACAATCCGGTTTGGTTTGAACCACTGAACTTTGAATTAAAGTGACTGTTCTGATTTTGTTTTGATTATAGGGACGTATGTTGGACTGTTCCTCAATTATTAAGTGTATCTGTAAAATAGTTTGACATTTTTTCTCACTCTTTCTTTATTTTCTTAATTTTCTATTAGTAGGCACATCAAAGAGGCACTATTTAATAAATGCTTCGTATGTTTATAAGTTCCCCTAAACAAACCAAAGATAAATTGCCAACTTTTAATTAATTTAGAAAGCTTCATAGCCCAACTATTTTGTGTACAATAATTAAACGATTGCTTTGATGTTCACTTTAGTATAAATTAACATTGTTGTGTGGAACCATGATCATTAAGTCGTTTTGTTTGTGCTATCTTATCAATTAATTTAATTTCCAATGTATTATTCATAGTTTAAATGTTTTATAATACATTGTTTATAACGAAAATAATTAGAGGTACAACGTAAAAGAAAATATTTAACATTTGGTACATACATGCATACTACATACATTTTAAAAATTTGCTCCGCACTACCTACTGGTAACGTTCTCAGAAGACTTAGAACATTACAGCATTGAATTATTATTAATAACTGACCCGGCGAACTTCGTACCCCCATATTTATATATCTGTCTCAGCTTCCCACAGGCAGACTTTTCCTGTTATCTTTAAATTTTTCTTGTACACAAACCTTGTCCTAACAAAAAAAAACAAATCAAAAAAAAAAATTTGGTGCAGCCGATCGAAAGTTATGCGCGTACATACATTTCGGCGATTCGTTTATATATATAAAGATAGACAAGTACTGTAGAATGAATTTCAATGGACATATTGATCGGTTAGTACACGTACGCAAGCTAATTAGCCAATAGCCAAAGCGGGATAATGCCTCTATCTATTTTACTTATTATGTGCATGAACTCATCATTAATTTATTTGTTATTAACTGCAAATAAATTTTATTTCTTGTCAAGAAAAAAAAACTGCGAGTTTTGTGTCTACAAATAACAGTTCTTGCATAGGTCTTCATTAATAATAAGTTATGAAAAACAAAATTAAATCAAAGGAACGGTCAATAAGTTGTCAGTCGAGATGAAATCGGTGTTTACCCGATTTTTAACTTTTATCGTGGTACAGGGTGCATTTCAAGAACTCAAATTGTACGGGTCACCAACGCAAGCAGAAGTGCAGTGTGTCAATACATTTGAGGTAAGATCGATTTTATTACTCTTTAAAATATCTAAGAAAAATATTCACTTCAAGTCATAGAGCCAGAGAGGAGTAGCCATAGCGACTTTTCCCGATAGAACAGTCTGACATTTTTTACGAGGGAAATCTTCACACATACACATTTTATACTCACATACAGAAATAATTACCCGTCACTACGAACGCACACATAACAATTAAAACAAAACATTTAGAATTTCACTTACACACAAATACATTCTGTGTCATAACAGTGTAATGCATAGGCCCCACAGAAATAAATCAGTATAGAATGGCGAAAGAGGCGTGCCACGCGTGCCGAAATATTGCACTCATCATATTAATGTCGCCCGCTCATTACGCAACGAGATTCACGGAAAGACGTCCGCAGCGTAAAGAACAAAAAAAAGTCCATTACGATTCCATATTGTGCCATCCCTTACGGCAAAAATGATAGTGGTGAAGTTAGTCTAAAGTAAGGAAGCATTTAGTTTTATCAGCGAGTATTTATTTTTAGTATAATCTAAGATAAACAGAAATCAAAATGTTGCAACTAGTATTATGTTATCAACTAGAAGCATATATATTTACTTTTTCATTAATGTAATTGATCCATTACGTTCAATATACAATACTTGTACATATTTTCGTGAAGTAAGCGCGCAATGAATATCGAAATAACCAATAGTTTCGAACGAATAGTTCTTGATTTATTTCTGTGATAGGCCCATTTGGGCTTAATCTTTGACAGACGGGAACGCCTGCATATGGCTACTCCCTATCGTGTTGCTCTATTGTTACTTGGAGTAAATAATAACAATAGTAGCAGTGGTATAATACTGGTGATGCTATTTTAGCACAAAGTTGATCACCTTACAGTTCTAGAGTTTATTGCCTTCTATATCACTGTAAAAAACTTTTAAGTAAAATTAAGTAAGCTTCACATAAATCTACATTTTGACAGGACCCCATCGACGGAGAAGAAATTTTCATTGACAACAATGACAACTTGGTGATTACTCTCATATTATTGTTTGTATTTTATTGCTTTCACCTAACACTATCACTAACAATTTGATTGTGGCGTCCTATTAAGTTCTGACAAACTCACAATTAGATTTAACTATGCTGTATTATTAAAGGTAACACCAGACTGGCATAACATTAACACAGCTTTTGTGTGGGTTCTATTTTAACCTATATTTAACAGGTCTGCGAGGAACACGTTGAAATAAAAGCAGTATATGTGTCACATTATTTTTATTTGTAATTTTTAGGTACTTAAAATAAACCATTGTTTCGAATATAACGAGAAGACAAGCTAAACAACAATTAGATCAGTTATTTTTGGACATACGAACATAAAAAGATTAATCTAATTAAAAAGGCAATTAAAAAATATCCAATGAAAAATATACATCTAGTTTTAAAAGAATGGTGTCATTTGTGGCGTTTATATCTTAGTATTTCTTATAAATGTTATCTGATATACCGCAGTTTTAAATGATTGATTGAATTAAAAAATATCAAACCGGTAAATACTACATTACCAGGAATATAACCTGACTTACAATTCTAATGTCAAGCTCAAAACGGCAATAATTTAAGTAATGTGTATTTGTAAAATCGTATCCTCGTAAAGTGCAATGTACCATGCTCCTCTTTATATTTTCTTAGAAATTAAAGTTGTTTTCTTACCTAAGAAATAGCCACTTAGGGATTTATTTTATGGACCCTTAAGGTTGTCGGTGATACTTTGTGCAAATTAGATTCCGAAAAATAAAACAACCTATCCAAAGATGTTTCGGAATATATCGTTACTTTGATAGTAATGCTTATTTTCCCATCTTTAGCAATGAGACTTATAACTCAAATTTAAATGAATCAAAACAATAATGACATCCCAAATTAAAAGATTTTGTTTTGAATCGGTAAAAAAAATGAATTTTAAGGTATTAATACCTAATAATAATAATATATGTATAATAATATTTTGGACATCTAACACACAATGCCATCTAGACCCAAACTAATCAGAGCTTGTGTTATGGGTACTAGACAACTGATACAAATACATAAATACTTGTTTTTTTGTAAATACATACATATTATACATAGAAAACAACGTTAACGTTACATGAACAATATATCAAGTTGAGTATCTCATAGAGCTATTTAATATCTTAATTTTGAACGTGGCTTAGTAATGTTGTTTCAATAAGGTTGAACATTGCTGTAAAGTCCTAAACCTCTAACTCATGCTTGTATAATCTCACTTGACATGTACCGATCGAGGCCGGATGATTTCTAACCTCGAATGTACATTGACACTGGAAAGCACAAACAGTCATATCGTAAACAAACTTGGTAGCGGAACAGCGGATTGCAATCACTTAGACAGAGGACTGGGTTAAGGGAGAAGCGAAAGTAAGTGATTTATCGTTTTCAGCTAATAGCATAGGATGAACTTCATTGTATACCAATTACAATCAGATATTTCAAACAGACATGTACATTGGATGGTAAAAGCAATATTGTAAAGCTAATCTTTCGATGGATAAATCAACAGAAGATAAATGGTAAAATCCATATCATTGAGTGAAATAGTTGTAATCAAATTAAAATTTTGTAGACTATTGATATAGACATCGTAATAAATTTAATACTTTTGTTCTAAATGTAGTTATTGTTATTTTGTTACGTTATAATTGCCATTTTTAGTTTTTTTCTTGCAATAAATCGTTTGTTAAACTTAAGTAAGTACTCCTAGATCATTGCTTCCATAAGTGGCGCTATGTGGACCTGACAACCATTTTTGAGTCATTCAAAGATATTGGGTAAAAATCATTAAAGCAGTCAATTTTCTAACTATAACTTAATAAAAAAAAAACAATGCAAAAAATGAGAAAAAAGAGTTTTTCATTTGCGCATTTAATAAATGCTAAAAGACTATATTAGACTTTTCACGAAAAAGAAACTTTATCGATAAATATCAGTCGGATAAACTAAAAAAAATGATTGTAAACCTTTATTGTGAATGAAAGAATATGATTAAGAGAATACTAAATCACATGCAATTTTTCATCCGAACAATGAAACTTGTTATTGTTCGTGGTCGTTTCAAGCAAGAATAACGTGACTCTTAAGACTCTTATACATTAATCAATTTCTTAAGAACTTAGATTTGTAATCTAGAAGTCAATCCGTCAAAAAAAGGGTCTATATAAAATATGTATAGTTAGAGCTACACAGCTAAAAGGGTGTATGAGATGGAATGGGGACCGTTTTTCAAAAAACAAAAAACGATCTCCTAATAATATTTTACCCGCTTTACCTTGCGTTTAGTGAACAAAACCACAGTCTTAGCATCGGTATCGATGACACATTGTCAAGAGTAACAACATCGTGTTGTCATGTATACACTTGGCATTAGATATCAACTCGTGATAAGTCACGTCATACCAGTATATGCTGATTAAAACAAGCTTGCTGGTTCCTTTAATATTTAAAAAATAAACACACTATTACATGTGTCGAACTTTTTCAAACAAGCCATTACAGCATTTTATTGAAACGACATACATGAGTTTTAAATTTATTCCTCGTTTCCCAACTGACAGAAATTTGCTCTTACATACGCTACAAAGTGCGTATATCGTTTCCAATCAATTAGTTGAACCCTTTATGTCGATCTTTGAAAACGCGACTTTCCACTCTGACTCGGGAATCAAAGAAGGCCCTGTACACTTACACATATTCACTTCTAAGTACAAACGTACTCGACGTCTTTGTACGTAGCAAATCAGACACTTATGTCTTTTGTTGGAACACGAATAACACTTGTGTTTGCAGAATGAAAGGCTACCACAACGCTAGAAAGATGAATGAGTAATAAGTACCATCTAAAGTCAGGAACCATCATCAGGAAAGCGGTTCGCCATAAGAAATAGCTATGGGCTTGTAAAGAAAGAATACCTCAATATAATTTTAGTTATATATTTTTCGGTATAAAGCTAGACTTTTCAGCTAAAGAAAATAAATACATTAAGATAATGACTGGTAAAGTCAAGGGTCAAGAAAAAAATTCTCGTACTTGGAAAAATTCATTGTTGTCATTTCGTAGCTAAAGTAACATCGTATAAGTTTCCAGTAAATGTTTTTTTATTAGCTAAATATTATATAAGAAAGGTTAGGTACCAACATAAAAATATATTTCTTAGGCTTTTGCTTCGAGACAATTTTTGTAACACATAAATGGCCTATAGCTAATAACACATAACATAGCTTAAAATATTAATCTTAATCCATGCTTTAATCCTATAAACAAACTGCATATTAATCATACACTATTTACTAACGTCTTAACCCAACCAAATCCCACTGCATTAATTCAAAGACAAATCTTTGTGTTTGCTTGGTACGCCCGTCAGTAATTGCGGGGTACATTTTGAATGTTTGAATACAGTCCTATGTAATCAGGAGATTACGAAGAGGTGTCTCTGCTTAATGACAGAACCTTTTTAGAAACCCTAAAAAGTGCTGACCCACTTTTGATTGGTTTGAATTTTAAATGGCATTTAGTAAATTAGGTTTGAGTTTTAAGTTTAATTGGATTATATTTTATATGAAAAAATATTAAAAATTGTATTGTTATTTGTTTTAAAGAGAGGTGTACCTACCAAAAAATGACAAATTGGTTTGCCTTTTTATTTACAAGTAGTCTCTACTGAATAATAAAAAAATGTATATGATACGATTATTTTTTATAAATAGACCAAACTTAACATTAATTTTAATTAAAGATGGAGATCGCTTTTTATTCTGCTGATGTGTTCAAATAAGTCGTATAATAATAATAACTAACATAAATGACATGAATGTAATGTTACTATAATATTTTGTATAAAAATCTAGGTCGATCAAGAGGAAGGTGACGGCGAAGGTTCAGGTCGATATGGTACTATACCGCCGTTCCCACCACCGCCACCGGGACTAGATGGAGCAGGTATATTTATTTTGCTCTCTAATGATCTTACAATGGTTATAATAAAGTCAGTAAGCAAATACCCCTACACGATTTTTTGACGTTTGGCGTTCTACAATATGTCTACGGGAACACCTTGATTTCGCGCTCACGAAAGGTATAAAATACATAGTTTTCAAACAAGTTGAAAGGATGACAGACTGATTGATTATTACGTAATATTATTATATAACACACCTACTTCTGTTTATCAAACGTGAAAAGAAACTTCATTGTTTTGCATTTAACAATAAAAATATTTTTGGATTTCAGGGTATATGATGCGGCTGAAAGGTGAAAAGGGAGAACGTGGACCAAGGGCAAGATTTTTATTCTGTTTTTAACGTGAAACTTTTTATTTCAATTTAAAAGTATAGCTGTAAAATGTTTGTGTTCCATTTTTATCAATTTCATTTGAACACATTTCGAATGGTAAACAATAGACGCATAAGTTAATGTCCCATTAAAATTCCAAATAGCTCACAATATAACCATATATTATAAACAAATATGTGATCGGTAACACGTAACTGCCCGTTTACATACAAAAGGGGGTCGTGCATTGTTTCGTGGGAATTTATGGGCTTACCCCACTGCTATAGGAATATATTTAGGTGCAGTGGACATTCCGAGGGACATATATTCAACATGTAAATATATTACACATTTAATAGTCTAACATTAATTTACTATTCAAATAAAATGAATTGTATTTAATGTAATCCACATCCCTATTAAGTAAATTTTCTTCTTTTTTTATAATTCTCTGCCGATTAACTCGAGTCATTGAAAACATAAGTGATTGAAAACAGTTTTGAAAAAGAGTATTTGCTCTTTTATTTCATAATTTTAACATATCAAACAAATAAAAAAATGGATCCTGCATATCAATGAAAGTATTAATCAATCATAACGAAAAAAAAAAAAATTTATACCTAGACTATCTCCAGTTTGAACTAGATATAGATTTTTGGGTATCTTTTTAAATTGTATTTTATTGGACCGATTTTATGCCACATTTTTTATTAATACTTTTATTTGCTTTGTAATTTTTTTTATCGAACTGTTATCTAATAAACCTGCATAAACCATTTACAAAAAGAAAAACAAAAATAAAATTCATAACGAGATAATATCTATAAACATGTTACGTAACACTCAGCACGACGTTTGTGACTCCTCATGTGTTCCCACATCATGTACACACTCAACTTAAGTATAATGTTATAAATTATGTATCACTGAGCTTGAAATATAATCATATATTATTATAATGTGTATGTAGTATGTGTTGAAGAATTATCTTAAAATTACAGAAAACTGTTTTAATAGATTCAGTAGTATTAGTACAACTGTTATAAAACATATCATTTCACCTCATTTGCGTTGTAGTGGTATTTAATTTATGTATTCAATCGTTTACATACAAATATTGGTCAATTACTCATCCACTAATTAAACATATACAACAGTATGCATATTTTCTACACAAATATAAACATGGTAAATGGTTAATATTGCATATTATTTATCTACATATTTAATTACAGGGTTGAAATATATTTAATTAGCCATGTAAACAAAACTAACATTTTTATTTATTAAACACTATTCAATGCCTTTTCTTTCTACTGATGTCATTGTCAGAAATAATTTCTTACTAATTAGACTGTAAGACGAAACTATAGTATAAGACAACCATTTTCACGTCTTTCAACATTATAAATAACTGCTATTGTCCAGACTTTATTTCATGATTCAGAAAGAATTTAAATAACAAGAATTATTTTAGTATCAAAATAATTGGACATTTAAAATACACATAATTCATAAATTTAGTTTCTACCAAAAATTTACTAACGATTTGTGTACAGGGTATTCCAGGAGAGGCTATAAGAGGTCCGCCAGGTCCTCCAGGTCCGCCAGGGCCCCCAGGTGCGACAGGAACTCCTGGGGTTATTGCAGAAATATCAGGTTCTGGTGATGATGTAAGTACACTTTGATTATTGTTATCTAAAATAAAATTTTAAGTGAATGTATTTATGGACGCTATCCAGTAGTATGCACTTCTTTTGACTTTTTTAACTCGCATGTTACAGTTCTGTTTTTTTTATTTATTTTTCATTAAAAAATCTCGAATTTCGTGCCGGTTGACATTTTAGTTATTTAGGAGACATCAATTTCATAATTTTCGCGTGTGTTTCGAGGTGTAATCAGAATTAACCCACACAAAATATCTTATTCGCGACATAAATTAGATGAATTGAATGTGTTTAATTACGTGTTAATGACTATAAAGAACACGTAAACGATTTCGTTTACTAGAAAAAAACTTGTATTAGAAATTATCTAATCATTGCTTAACGTGACGATGGAAACATTTTGATTTCTCTTAATGTATATATTTTAACTAACCGTATAATTTCCTTCTATTATTATTCGTAAATCATTTCTCGAACTATGAAACATCTAATAAATCAGCTTTGTAAATACGCTTATCACGATAAAGGCCATTTATCCGCTTAAGTTTGTTTCCTCGTTCGAATATCTTCATATTATGTGCAAAGCTTATGACTAAATATAGACGGTAATATCAACTTACCTTTGAATATACTGATGAAGCCATGTTAATCATAGGTATATGTATACAAATGTCGCCTGAAAACTTCTCAATTTCATTTTATTACGTTTCTCAATAAGGCTATAACTTCAAATGTGATTTTGTTTGTTACACTTGCCTGAATTACTTCATCAATGACAATGTATTTAAATTTTTGAAGGGTTCCACAAAACGACGTACCTATCTAAGCTTTAGTCTTTAAAAATGCATGTTTATTGTCCAAAGAGCCTCTTTAGAATTCCCCTACAGTAAAATGTTTTCGTTCAGGAATACTATTATTTTAATTGGTTTTAGAGTTAATACATATGTGTAATATGTATATTTGTATATGTGCAAGAAAAGTTCTTTGTAGTATTGTCAAAGCTAAAATCTAAGAACTTGTTCAGCATATATTTTTAAAACCATATGTCAAATTCATACATGGCATGAAAATAGAATATTTATGAAAATTAGCAGAAATATGCTACTGAAATCTTAACAGAGTATTAGTGAAGTGTATATGTTATAAACATTGGTTTTAGCCTTTTAGCTTAGATTATAGTAAACAACACATCAGACTTAGCTCTTGGAACATCTAAATTTTGATATAGTATTTTCTTTTTGTGGAACAGGCATATTATCTGATGGTAAGTGACCACCGCTGCTCATAAGTTACAAATACACGACTTGATGTTCCCTCCCACCAGAATTAGGGTAAGGGTTGGGTCACGTTACAGAGATAACGTTCGACATTGCGATGCCCGCATTTTAGAATGCACGAATCGCAACACCGATCGAACGAAATCACTGATGTGAAATAAACTCACACTAGGCATATTTTTTTTAGAGGTGTAACTTCGATTTAGACGACCCACACATGCTAAAGTTCTCTCACGGCAATGTACAGTAAGAAGATAACTATTATACTTGCAATTTTTGCTGTTCATTGTAAAAATTGTCCAAAAACATAACTTGTTGATTTTTTTTTTCTCTAATCCGTAAACGAGACGGCAGAATGGCTCATAACGAGTTTACATGTACTAAACAATGGCTCGTTACGGTCCTATACGAGTAAGAATGCGGGATAGGCATGCCCATATCAAAGTCTAGACCACAGGGTTCTCATTTACCCTGCGGACGTCACCTGCCTCCCTCTATAAGCAAACACGACGCGACGCCCACGACACAAACGAAAAGAAATCGCGAATATGAAGTAACATTTTTCTGTTTAATTTTAAGTACGCTTAATCCAAATGAATTATTTAGAATGGCAATGGTTGATATTTCGAATAAATGTAGTAAAAAATGATTAAGAATTCTAAAATGTAATTAAAGGCGCTTTTTTAAAATTGGAACCAAAAGGAAGGAACAAAAAGTGTTGCCAACATAAAAGTTTAAGGTTGCCCTCTCAAATTCTAACAGCAACACACAATCAAGAAACACAACAGCATCTTTAAAATATCAACAGGCTCGGCTAAAATATCATAACTATATTGAAATCTAAAAGAACAGAACTTGATAACGAAAAATAACAATTCCTTTTTAATTATGATTCATGAGATGGTTATAGATCAACACAGCAGATTTAACTTTTATTAATTATTTAACCTAATAGCCTAATAGGTAATAGGTTTATATCGTTTCAACCAGATTATGGCAGTGGTCACAAGTGGGTTAATAGTGCACCAACTTTATACATTAAAGATGTGCAATTCGATTTGATTCGACACACTGTAATTATAACGTATAATCGGATGCAAAGTATAAATACCACTAGGTACAAGATCGCCTAGCTAAATGTGGCTTAAAACTGTTGAAATCGTTTTCTGACCCAACTTAAACCGAGGCAGATATAGATAATACCACTATCTCTGCTTACCTCGCCGGTCACAGTGTAGTTGAATCAAACATGGACATGAATAAGTTATTGAAAACCAACTTTTTACATTATCTACGTTTACTTGAAAGATTCAATAAAGCGCTTTAACCGGTTTCTTTGTTCCAAAGGCAAAGTTATTTAGTTCACGCCCACGTAAGCATTTAGACCTATACCTATAAGAAGTTAAAAAGTTATTCTTAAAATATAGCTGGATCTCTATGATAATTTTATTATTACTTGTATCTATATTAAAAAATTAAGAAATATACAAAATCAAGAAAAAAATCGTTATAAGTTACTAACTAAACTTTTTTTATCTATGCCTAGTTTCCCTCTTTTTTAATGAATGCCTTATCATAAACATAATTTTTCTACATACATTAATAGTAATTAGACCGATGGATGTAAGATAAATAGTGGATGGAAAGGAATTAGATGAATAATATTCGATAATACAGCCATTTTGATTCCCAGTTGACGGATGATCAGTAACTCGATCCATCTCATTTTCAAATAACAAATAAGTCGTAAAAAGATCAAAGCAATGCTCTGCAAATGTGACTGAGTTTAATGTCATTCTACTGAAGTTTATTATTCAACTATAATTTATGTTCCGGAATTAAGTACTCGTAGCACATTAAAGCAAAGAATTTCATTGCTTACCATTTAGGAAAAAGATTTAGGAAGAAATTGTTATGTGACTTAATCTCTACTAGCAAAATATAGGTAAATGATTTTGTTATTTTCAAGCATATTGACAGCGATATAGTTACATTTATTCCTACATACTTATCAGTGTTTTTGTACTAAATACAAATCTCGCCACCGACATCTTTATCATTTAGTTGTGTTAACAGCTATAAACATTTCTAACCACTACTGGGTTGAGCATCTCGACTGTAATGTAATAATTAGTACAATGGAGTTTTGAAAACCTATTAATTACTATTTACTATTATAACTAAATTACAATTATATAAAAAAACTACGACTTCCGCAAAAACATAATGTAATACACAGGCCGATCGAAGCAGGAAATACTAATCCTGTATCGCACAATAAAAGTTTTCTCTTCGATAGTATGATTAATATTTTATTTTATTTATACACATTCAAATTTCCATTTATAACCTACAGAACAACTAGCTGGACATAATCAGTGTGCTTCTGAGTCTCGGTGTTCTTTGTGTATGTTTTATGTATGTCTGTAAGGTAGCCCACAACACATGATATACATATTTCTAGTGCGGAAGCTGTCTGAAAAAAACAACCTGTAGTCGTACCGAGAGTTTTATATATAAATAACAACTCTATAACACTCTTTCTTAATTTTGGAGATGAATGGTTATTATATGAACAATAACCATTCATCTATAAATGTTACATAACTTAATCTATACTAATATTATAAAACTGAAGAGTTTGTTTGTTTGTACGCGCTAATCTCAGGAACTACTGGTCCGATTTGAAAAATTATTTCAGTGTTAAATAGCCCATTTATCCAGAAAGGCTATGTTTATATCATCACGTCAATACCTACAGTAGCGTAGCAGCAATAAAGAATGTTACAAAAAGGGGGTAAAATTATCACGCTACGAACAGTAGGAGAGACCCAAACGAGGTTGTGTGGGTCGGTTAGTATGTAGATATTATTCAGGAGCGTTCTTCTTATAACAAATTTTGTATGACCAAAAATATTCCCTATAATACTCAGCGGTTCAATTATACTTTGCGTTCCGATAAAATTATTTGTTCGTTATAATAGAAGGCCTATAGTGGAACATCCAATATTGGCGGCTAAATTGGGACATTCTGTCCGTAACAGTCGTAACAAAGTTTATTATACTCTTGGCGCTCGTCCTACATTCGATTTGACAATATCGATTCAATTGATTCGTTCTAAAAGGTTTAAAGTCCAACCGCCAGAGTAATGAAGTCGGGTAATTGGATCGATCTTTTTATTGTTTTATTTCAATTTTTTTTTTAAATCAGTTATTTTAGGAATCATATGCTTGCCTTTTCGGAAACCCTACATTAATATTACTATTAATAGATATACTCTCCTAAATAGCTGTATTAAATTTAAGTGAATCTATTTGATATTGAATATTCTTGTATAATCCATTTTCAGTGTATTTTTTTTTTCAATTTAAAGGTCTAATTTATTTTTTCCAAATATTTGTTACCAAAACTTAAATCTGAAAAAATTAGTTTTAAATATTAGTTAGTAATTACTAATGCTTATACTTAAATGTGGCAGTATGGTTTAATACTAAACGAAATTAACATGCAAATATTTAAAATTCATATGAAATGTATTGTTCTATTTTAATTTTTGTAACTAATCTATTATTTCTTTTGTCTTTGCACCTCTTTGGAATCTTCACAGAGGAGTACAGTCAAGGTTAGTATTTAAACTTCTAAATTTTACTTCAAACTCCACTCGCAAATAGACTAGAAAGAATGTACCCATCTATTGCTATCCTAATGTTATCTGAATTACATGATATTGTTTGAGATATTTTAAACTTTTTAAAGAAAAATGATCTGTTAGTGTTCATATAACAAGGAATACAAAACATCATCTAGTTACACCACGGTGGATATAATACTAGACTCATCATCAACGTGTAACAAGTAAACAAACTACACGATACAACCCCTATTACCTGAAAATGTTTCCGAGAGAATGAGTTTTGCATAATGAGAGATAATGTCTAACAATCCTAATGAGGCCCGGATCCTTTGCAAACCTTCCCCGATCCTGGGAGTTAGGGAATAAACATTGCACACCGAGAGCGGCTGCCACTCGATAAAAATAACCATAGTCATTATGGTCGGATTATCCTCAGTCGTTACAAGCACGCGGATACATCGCATACGATCGCAATTAAATGTGAAAATGAACATGTATCCAACTAATTCAATTGAAACCACATTCCTTTAGCGTTGAATTTGGCAATGTGCCCCATTTGGCTGACCACCACATTTGGGCACTCTACTGTGACCTAAATAATTAACAGCTAATCGTTTCCTTAATGACATTAGGTGAAAATGTACAGTGAAAATATTTAATGCAATGAAGTATTCGATATAGATCAGAGGACGAAAGCATTTCTCCAGTATTTACAAGTATTGAATACTTTGCTGAATTATGAAACAACCTTAAGAACTGTTTTCACATGTCTGTATTTTGGCCAAATCACTTCGAATGATTAAGTGGTAAACAGACTTCGCAATTTTTATTTACCTCGTATCAATTTTGAAAGCTCAATAAGAGGCTTGTAGACACGTAAACTTTAATGTGCTCTCTCCTCAATGCGATCAAGTACTCTCCTCCTTTTTACCGATTCTATCGAGTAACTTCTTTATTACTTTTTCATGCTTCGTCGATTGCAAGTAATATGTAGCTTTACTGTACAAAGTATTTTCTGTTTCCATTTCCAAATGTTTAATATGACTCATAATATGAAGTACTGTATTCTATAATCAATGGAACACTAAAAAAATTAAAAACAATATCTAGTATCGAACTAAGTTTGAATCAAGAAACATAAAATATACTTAACCTTTTTTTTCAGCAGCAGATATTTGGAGAGAACTACGCATCGCTTGGTCAATGCGGTTGTAACTCAAGCACTATTTTAGCCCTACTACAAACTGCTCCAGAGTTAAAAGGACCTCCCGGTCCTCCAGGAATAACTGGCGCAGATGGCAGGACAGGCGCTCCTGGCTTACCTGTATGTACTTTATATTTCTATATTTTAAAATACAAAATGTAGTATTTGTATTCAGTAATAGGTAAAATGTAATAGTTATGTACTCCAAAAATAAACAATCATGATTTAGTGGATGTCATAAGACATTGTTTCTACGGGTTGCTGGCTATAGTACGAGTATACCTGTAACTTCAAAAATATAGTTGTAATTGTTACCTTGCATTATTGAAATATGAAACAAATAACACATAGAATATAAATAATTAATTAATGATTCTCTCAACAATTTCACATTACATTTAATATAATTTACAGGGTCAACCAGGTACACCGGGGGAAAGAGGACCAATCGGTCCGAGGGGTGACAAAGGAGATCGTGGTGATTCTGGACCTAGAGGACCTGAAGGTCCTACAGGTCCAAAAGGAGAAGCCGGTGTAGATGGTAGGGCTGGTAATCCTGGTCCACCAGGCCCGCCTGGACCACCAGGAACATCCGATTATAATAATTTTGATGTAAGTTATTATAATGTATATTTAATTGCTTCAGATGGCTTTTAAAGCTTCATATAATGTATTCACAAATATAAGTACAAACAAGTTGATGATATTGAATTATTCAAAAAGGAGTTTTAGTGACTAAGTGATTAGTGACTTTTTTTCTTCATATTTAATGTTTTCTACATAAAAAATTAATGTCAACAACTTGAAAATAAAAAACTTAAAAGGTGCTTTTAGAAATTGATTTGTAAAATCACTTATTTGCAAAAAATATTAAGTACTAATAAGACATTATGTTTAAAAAGTATTACAATTGAAATAGATATCAGCCTAGAATAACAACTATACTTTTAATGTAGATTCATGGCCTAATTCTAATCAGTGTGTGAATTTTATCATTTTCATGCAATCCATTTGTAATAATTTAGTCAAATTGGAAGCCTAGACCCATTTACAAGGTAAGTGGTAGGAAGTTTCAATTAGTGATCGTATCTATAATAAGTACTAAGCTTAGAACATAGATTGATGTTGGAATTGAAAAAAGAGATAAAGATTGATACTTACTTTTACTGATACGATAATTAAATTTACATACGTTTTTTTTTATCTTAGCATTACGTGCATGCTACGCTAAGCGTCAAAAACAATTTTGCTGCAAAATTATCTACATTATTTATTGCATACTTACCGACAACAATCTAATAATAGTTATGTGTTTATACCACTATCCCATCTTATGTACGAGCTAAGCTTATATCATAGAAGGAATTGCTTTAATTCTGGGTTTTTACTCTTACTCCGATCCTTTGCTACAACTCCTTTTGTCCTTCACTCTTTCACACAATTTCATCTCAATCTAATCCGTTACCTCTATAATTCCATTATCATCTTACACTAAAATATAATAAGTTATCATTCTTAACACTTATCAAATAAATACCTTCGAATATACATCTTTCTAGTATTTTATAATTCCCATTAACAGGTTCTGCGGAAAGTAATACCTAAACGCCGTCTCATTAATGTCGTGATCTTGTTTGGGGTCTATTTTAATTTAAAACTAGGGAATCAAACGAAAAATAATAATGAAATCATGTGCATCTACTATTATTGCAGAACTGAATTCAACTTTGTAAATTGTCATAAACACAAACATTATTTACAAAGTGACGTTAAGAAAGTGATCTTCAGTTTCCTATTACTTTCATTGTCAAGTCACTTTGTTTGCGACTGAAACGAATTGCTTTTCGGTTGCAACGATTGTGCTCGCTTTGCAAACAAACCACTCCGAATAACTTCGGCAAAAGTGTGAAAGTGCCTTGTTCATTCTTGATTTATACCGATGACAGGGCCAGATAAGGGAATTTATTTGGAAACCTCTCGCACTTCTGTCGTGTATCATTTGTGTGTCTAAAAAATGTTTGAACTTTTACCCTTTTTTACATATGTATGTCAATACGTATCAATACCAATACTACTAGTATATAACTTGAGTGTGTAATAAAATACTCATGAAGTAATTAAGTACTTTATTTGGACAGACTAAATTTATTTTCCACCCACCCAAAATAAATAATGTGATAAGCACGATTATTTGTTCTTTGTCTGGATATAATCTATTATAATATAATTCTCTTGTCACGTTGTTGTTCACGATGAACTTCGGAACATTCTAACCAATTTTTATTTTTTTTTAAATGTGAGTTGACTAGCATCATGCTTAGACCAACAGGTGCAGAGCATGATTGAGAAGAGACGGACACGAATTCGTAGAGATCAGCTAGTGTATCTATAATAACTATGCATGTTTATCAGCAATAGCTAGCAATAAAAAGATTAGGGGATGTGTTAACTTATTTATAGATACCAAATACGGTTCAAAGCTTCTGTACAATAAAACATGGATTTAATCATACACATTAAAACAGGAATCACTCCTTGGCTCTTACGGTGGAGCTATTGGTCGGCCTGGAGCACCAGGGCCTAAAGGAGACGCAGGTCAACCTGGACCAGTTGGGCCTCATGGCGAAAGAGGTTTTCCTGGACAAAAAGGAGAGCGAGGACAGGCAGGTCTAGGCGGCGTTAAAGGAGATAGAGTAAGTAGAAATGAGGCTTATTTTGTTTTTGGTACTTTTATAAATATTTTTTTACATAAATGTCAAATATGTCTTCTGATTTGATACTTTTATAATTTACACCTATTGTTATTAATTATTGTATATTGTAAATGCTTAATTACATTTTTTCTAACAGTGGTGTTTGTATTATGGTCATTGTTCCATAGAGACAAAAATCTAAAAACATAAAAATAAATATATACATCCAACATTTTAACCTTTTGAGTAAACATGCAATTTTTGAAGTAAAAACTTCTTTGGCGGCGTAGTGACTATTTTGGAATGGGTAAAAAATTTTAAACTAGCGTCAGACACTCGCGCCAGGACACGTAACCTGATAGAATATTCGTAAGACGGAGGCGCGGCGTAGGAGATTAAGTAATATCCCCCTATCTTTATACTGCGCTGCGAAAATGTACGCCTACTCCTGCTGTTTAGTTTAAGTGTGTGTAAACCCGGTTTCGTTCGATTAATATGTTTATACTGTATAGCAATAGCCAATATTTTTATAACATCGCAGTAAGCATTTCTGTAGCCTCAGTCTCAATTCTCAACGAATATTAAAGACAAAGCAAGGCATAGATTCGTATAGCATCGTTTACTGTGTTTAATCCATATAGGATATAAATAAAAAATAGTAAATCAATATATGCACAACGTTTATGTTCAAGTTTTCACTTCTGCCGGCACTCCCGGAGTGCAACCCGTTGTTTTGTTTTAATTATACATTGATTTATTACATTTTCTGGCAGGGATATCCTGGTCCTCAAGGAGAAAGAGGCTACAAAGGAGACCGGGGTAGTTCAGGATTGGATGGAAGACCTGGAATTCCTGGAGCAAGTGGCAGACCAGCAGACAAAGGAGAAAAAGGTAAACTGTAAACTTGTGTACAGCATATTTACTAAATGTCCTTAAACCGTCCCAATACTCAAGTAAGTTTATCCATACCCAATAGAAGTTAATCTAATCTAATTTAAAATATATACAAGGAACAAAATTACACTGTATTTATTATCTACTAGCTAAGGCCCGCATTGTTACCTGCAGTACAACTACAAACGCGGGTAAGGCCGCGGGATTATAATAACTCTAATAACTGCAGTTCCCGGATCCCTCCCGTCTCAGGCGCAGAGTGGCACACCGTGTGGTTTTAAACGATTCGATTCCGATACACCGCCCCGCCGCAGACCCAGGCGGGGTGACGGCCCGAGGGGATTACCACACGTAAAAAAAAAGTCTAATATAAACATTGATATTATATTTCATTACTATCGCAACAGGTGAACGTGGTCAACCGGGGCCCCCTGGTCCGCCATCATCTGGCGTCTACAATGCCGACGATGAATTTGTTGGAACAGGTATAAAATATTTATAATTACTACCGGAACTCCTCTAAATCTTTACATAGTATAAAATGAAGTCGCTGCTGCCGTCTGTTCGCTTAGATCTTTTAAACTACTCAACGGGTTTTAATATAGTCTTCAGCAATTGATTCAAGAGGAACCTTTATTTATACCTGGGTGTAATACATGCATATATAGGAGAGGATATCTGAGAATTTCAAACACTTCCATGCGAAACCGGGTCGGAGGTTGCCAGTAATTTTTAAAGGATACATTTTAAATGCTGGATAAGTTATGCTGAACTTGACTATCCGACTGTTTAGTTCTGGTTTATTATGGAGCATGAAGTGATTCATATTAGAATCAGAGCAACATGTTTTTTAAACGTGACTTAAGTTTAAATCTTTAATATTCAAATTGTCTGTGCGTCTATGCCCGACGTAGCTTGCGTGTGCTAGGTAATCACGATATACATAGCTGACAACAGGTATGCGTAAAGCGGGCGAATGGGTCCGAGTGCAAACTTATCGCGCACGTGCATGTATCTGTAATATGCAATGCACCTTGCAATAAATAATACCTAAGTAAGTACTTACACTTCGTGATATACATAACTGATAATACTAATCACGATGATTATATATTGATAACTTCTATTTTAATATTTTGAAAAAGTTGTTCAAATATTGACTGAATCTTGTTGGTAGTGAATAGTTAAAAACTAGACTCTTGAGAAATGGGGATCCCCATAAAAAACAATAAACATAACATGATTTTATCGAATGAGATGTCAAAAGATTCATAATAATACATACTAATGTTTTCAAAACTACACTGTAACCACGAGTCTACATTCTTAGCAACTATGCGAGGATGTGTTCGTATTTTCGTCTTCAC
Organism: Spilosoma lubricipeda; assembly: GCA_905220595.1. Classification (NCBI taxonomy): domain Eukaryota; kingdom Metazoa; phylum Arthropoda; class Insecta; order Lepidoptera; family Erebidae; genus Spilosoma; species Spilosoma lubricipeda. The sequence continues at coordinate 13,143,360 of HG992290.1, read as the reverse complement.
TTGTAGGTAAGTTGAGTTCCCACATAAATTAATTGTAAGACCTTTGAAATTGTAAGTTTTTACCTGTTGATTTATTTATTGTTGAGTGCTGTAGTGTATAGTATGTATAACGTATCGAGAAGCAAAACATATTCTCATGTAAGTAAAATGTAAATGTCTTTTTGAGAAAAATGAATTCAAAAAACACCACCAGGTGTCCTCCATACACCATCGTGTACTCGTTTGTCAACGTTTTCTAAAAACTCATTACCTGGAGTACTGAGTTTTATTGCAAGGTGCATTGCATATTACAGATATAAGCACGTGCGCGATAAGTTTGCACTCGGACCCATTCGCCCGCTTTGCGCATACTTGTTGTCAGCTATATATATCATGATTACCTAACACACGCAAGTTACATCGGGCATAGACATATAGATAATTTGAATATTAAAGATTTAAACTTAAATCACGTTTAAAAAACATGTTGCCCTTATTCTAATATGAATCACTTCATGCTCCATAATAAACCAGAACTAAACAGTTGGATAGTCAAGTTCAGCATAACTTATTCAGCATTTAAAATGTATCCTTTACATAGAACAGAATATAGAACTTTTCTTGTGCCTTAACGAAAAGTTTTAAAAGAATAACCGAATTGATCGAGCGGGTCTTAAGTTTAGCGCTTAGCAACATGTTTGGCGATTCTTGTTATTTAAATAGACTAGCTTTGCCCGCGGCACCATCTGCGTGTATAACGATTATCGCGACATAAAGTAACCTATGTACTCCTCTAAGGTCCAATATTTCTCTATACCGAAATTTATCCAAATTGCTTCAGCTGTTTAGCTGTGAAAACTTAAAAGATAGACAAATAGAATTTTTACACATAGCTTTGGTAGAACTTTCTTTGCCCGAAAGTAACAAAGTACTATTTTGTCCCCGCCTGCAGCACCCTAAAGTATTTGCATATCATATACATTATCGTAATGCTTGTTTTTCTCTTTTCAGTTTATTACTTTAAGTAGTCGTGTTTTTTGTTTCTATAATTCTTTTTTTTTACTTTTTAATTTAATTAACAGGCAAGTTCTTCGTATATCAATTTGTAGGGTTCAAATCGCGTAGCTGTTGCAACTCTTTAACCAATTTTGGTCATGTGGCCGATCTAGAACTTTTTGGGTATAAGTTAAGTAATTGACAATTTGTGTTAATTTTCTTTTTTTTATAATTTTAACAAATTTATGTAGACTATGTCACTACCACGATTCTGACGAATTCAAAAACACCTCTCAAGCTAAAATTCATAGAGCCGTTTAGGCCACAGAGCGTGCCAAACACTACTCTCGAAAAACATAACTCTCCTTCTGGCGCAGTCGGGTAAAAATAAACCTTGACTGTGCCATGCGTAACCGACGTACGGAAGCAGAATAGACAAACATTAGACTAGTTTAACTAGTTTAAGTATTAACACACTAGTCATAACACATTATGTAACATAACTTTGTTTTAAAATTTTAAATTTGAAATACAGAATTTTTTTTAGTATTCATGTGGACTAGAATAACTTCTTACTCGTATTAGATACTAGCTGACCCACGCAACTTCGTTTACGTCTCCTATTGCCCGTAACGTAAAAATTTCCCCCCCGTTTTCGCAACATTCTTTATTGATGCTCCGCTCCTATTAGTCTAAGCGTGATGATATATAACCTATAACCTTCCTCGATAAATGGGCTATCTAACACTAAAATAATTTTTCAAATCGGACCAGTAGTTCCTAAGATTAGCGCGTTCAACAAACAAACAAACAAACAAACATACAAACTCTTCAGTTTCATATATTAGTATAGATTTATCTAATTAGTTTGCACGTCGACTCCCATTTGTTTAAAATATTTATAAGTTGCAATAGACAAATGATATATTTTATTTTTACGAATATATAATTTATGTTTATGTATTTACAAAATTAAATACTAAACGATATGCCAATCCTTTAGTATTTCATTTTAAAAAACTCTATAAATTGCTAAAAATAATCATCGTAAGTACAGTTTTTCAAAACTAGAACAAAACTTTTATAAGAAGAATGTTAACGATGGTAACCACTGGTTTCACTATAGATAAAAACGCATTACACTATTGAATATGTTTTTTTTCCTCGCTAGCTTTTGCCGGCGACCGCGCCCTTGTACTTACGAAGTTGTAAAGAGTAGACTATATCCTTCCTCAGGAATTAAAGTATTTCCATGCCCAATTTCATTGAAATCAGTGCAGCAGTTTAGCCGTGAAAGCGTTATACAGAGACAGACAGAGTTACTATCGAATTTAGTATGCATATTTTGGATTTTTGGTTTTGCCACAATTTCTAAATAATTTATCTGAAATTGTATTTGAATAATAATATAACAAAAATAAATTCACATTTTGTAGGACAAAGGCAGGCTGTGTTGGGTTCAAAAGGAGACAAAGGCGAAAAGGTGAGATCGTCAATTCGTTATTCATACGCCAATTAAACTTGGAACCATTTCATCATCTAAAAACTCACAATTTGATTTTAATTGATGATTTTATTCATTCATTGAGTAATGAAATTGTTTTTGCGTAAATAATAGGATGGCCTATACATCTATTAGATGGTGATCCTGACTGCTAAGCCAGAGGTCGTGAATTTGAGTCGTAATCAGGACAAAGGATTGTGTGAAGATCATTACAATATATACAAATATACAATAATTTATTCTGTGATGTATTCCGAATTAGGTTTTAGCAAGCATTCCAATTCATACTCAATAGTGAATTTTCGAGAACCTAATTTTAAAATACTGTCTCAGTCTACCTAACTCTGAAGAGATCTACTGAAACCTAGAAAGATTTTTATTGTAGGGTGAAAAAGGTGGTCGCGGCAGTGAAGGGCCTCCAGGTTTCCCGGGTAAAGATGGTAAAAGCGGTGATCGTGGGGATATAGGGCCTTCTGGAATGCCTGGTATTTCAGGGCCTCCTGGGCTTCCCGGTTTGAAGGGAGAAAGAGGAGAACGAGGACCTCCTGGACCTATCAGTGTTACGTTGCCTGGATCCGATGTGGTCACAATCAAGGTAAAGTTATTTGATTTTAACATTTTATATCTTACGATTGTTTATTATTTTTAATAAATGTTTTTTTTAACCTTTTGATATTATTAATATTATTATCATATTTTTTTATAAAGTATTTGCTTTCAAATATGATGTTTTCAACTACCTACGTTCTTAAATATTAAATACAACGAAGATTTTTTTTTTGTAACCCACTAATAATGTAGGAATTTTTGTATTGACAAAGTGAATTAAAGTTTATATGGCATATCAAACAGGGAGATAAGGGTGATGCAGGGCCTCGTGGCAGAAGAGGAAGGCCAGGTCCAGTGGGACCTAAAGGATCGGTTGGTCTCCAAGGCACTGCAGGGCCACCAGGCAGGCCTGGAGAAAAAGGAGATATAGGCTTACCTGGATGGATTGTACGTATTTTTGCATTTACTCGTAATATAACTTATTGAAACATTAGTTGGAACTTAAGTTAATTAGGAATGCAATTTAAGTAATGGTTCATTAAGTATTCATCTTCCTGGCCTATCCATACCCCTACTAATGACTAAAATTATTAGAATAAGTAATATTAATAACTCTTTTTCATGTTATGCTGCTAAGAATTCCAAGGTAACTAACAACTTATATTATTCATACTTGTATAATTTTACGTCAAATATTTAATTTATCATTTTAAATTATTAATATTTTTTAATTATCAAAAATAATTCTAGAATGTGAATTACTAATTTCTAAAATTGGAAAAAAATATACTGTTATATCATAGACTTCGTGAAAAATGTTTTTGTATAAAGTATAAAAAAATTAATAAAAATCAAACAAATAAATAAAATAAAATGCGGATGTCGTTGACATAACTTCATTGTACTTTTACGTCATTTCTCATTTGTAATGGCAAATACCACAATTTTGACACTTGAATAAAATTTAACAACGCGAATGAAAATACTTATATTTAATCTACAAAAACAAATTCACAATACTATCAGTAATATATCTACAATCCAGTACAGTATACAGTAATATCTATAGTGCCTAATACAGAAAAATATAAGCCACAGAAGTCGGTTAAAAAAATATTACAAACGAAATTTAATATACGTTATTGATTATGGGAATATTTTAGCTTTTGACTTATTACAGGGACGCCCAGGCACATTGGGGCCCCCAGGACCACAAGGACTTTCAGGACCTAAAGGGGAGAAGGGAGATCCAGGAGTAAACATTTTAGACGTATCTATGGTAAATATTTAGTAGTTTATTGTCTATTTGCCCACTTAACCTAAATATCAACTTTTACATTAGTAATATTAACAGTCTTACTTTATAAACTATATCATAAGCATGACTTATGCTGTAGTTACAAGCTTCTCACGTCTTCTAATTTTAAGAGGTAGTCCATTAATGAATCCTTCGGAGACAATACCCGAGGGTTCTGGCAAGGGATTCTCTTCACTACAAGCAGCAGGCTCGACGGTGTATTTATGAAGGACAGCTGCTAAGCCAGCCATGGACTGCATTTGTCCTAATCTGGCACCTAAAATTACGAATATTTATATTAAATTAATAATTACGAAATATACAAATAAGAGTGCTATTGTTAAAACCAACGAAGTTCTACGTAATTTAGTTCATTTAATTTAATTATTTAATTCTACCATGATTTATTGTTAAGATTAATACATTGATTTGCTCACATCAGTAATATAGTTTTTATATAAATATGTAACTGTAATAAAGAATGAAGCATTTACGAATCTTAAATTTGAAATCGCAACTGTAGGTACCTACAGTTATGTATATCTTTACCACTATACCAATATCTGATTACGGTAACAAAAAAGCCTACCGTAGAAGGGATAAACACGTTGTAAAGTTAAAGCCTTGTGAATAAGCTTACCAACACAAGAGCGAGGACCTTCACCAAACGGCAGATACACAAAATTTTTCGTAGCTTCTTTAGCTCCGTCACTGAACCGTTCAGGATAAAACTTATCTGGGTCCTGAAAATATGTTTCATCTCTGTGTATTGCTTGAATAGGAATTATTACTTTAACGTCTTGGTGAATAGTAAGATTAATTTCAGGGAAGGTATATTGTGGCGCGGCACACATTCTTATTAAATAAGCTACTGACGGATACATCCTCATGGATTCGTAGAATGCCATCTCTAAGTATTTCATCTCTTTGATAGCATCGTACGTTATTTTATTGTTGTATCTTGCTAATACAGCGTCGATTTCTTGTTGTACCTTTTCTTGGAAATCTGGATTAAAAGCTAACTGATGTAATGTGTAACTAGATGCTGTCGATGATGTTTCAAACCCAGCCCCGAAGAAAACAAAGGCTTGGGCGGTCATAAGTAAATCATCCATTTCGAGTTGAATAATTTTAAGTGTGCCATCAGGATTCTTTTTTTCAATTGATTCTCCAACCATTACTCCTTTCTGTTTTAATTCCAACATAAGATCTATGAAATCATTTCTACCCGATGGCTTATAGTTTCTTTGCTTTAGGACATTTTGAACAAGGAATTTCATTTCTATTTCTAATTCAGGTGTTAAGAAATGTAAATTTTTACATAGCTCAGGAAACATCATTTTTAAAGCTCCATTAACAGTATCTCTAAAGTTCCTCTGGAAAATTCTTTTACCTAGTTTTCTAAACTGCGAGTTTTCATCATTTAACGAATCCATATCAATTCCAAAAGCACAAACACCAATAAAATCCGTTGTATAGCGTGCCATGAGTTCCCGTACGTCATAATATTCACGATCTGCAACTTCTTCAGTGATAACTTGTAATTTTTCTGCTCTGTCAGTAATGATATGAAACATAGCCTTTAACTTGCCTGAGCTAAAAGCAGGCGTAAATCTCTGTCTTAATAATCGCCACAGATCTCCATCAGCGAAGAAAATATTTTTCATTAAAGGTTCTATAACTGTCTTGTGTGGTTGAAGGCCTCTGGGATAAAAAGATAGGAAATCAGTTAATAAAACACGTTTTATTAATTCTGGGTCCCTTATGACAAGTTCTGGAGATGTGCCTCTGAAGAAACCTACAACTTTTTCGTTAGGGTAACTGTTGTATGTTTCTGTAGCCATCATGGCTATACTGGCTTGTCTACAGAACTGTTTTAAATTAGTTCCAACAAATGGTAAGGGCTTGGCATGTTTGACACCTCTATTCTTCCAGTAGTCAAATGTTCTTACACTATAAAAATAGAGCGCTAACAACACAAACGACACTATAAAAAACAACATTTTGTTAAACCACGGCGATCGTTCGTGCGGCACTACATTTATGATACAACTACTTATACAATGACTGGGTCTATCTATTTAAAGATAAATAATGACAGTAAATTATACTACACGCGATGTGAATCCGTAGGTATACATGATAATATAATTGGAATCTAGCAAATTATTATCTGTACGTATCAATAACTTTGATGTTTAAAAAACAATAATGTTAAAAATTTCAAAACTACTCTATTGATATGATATATGACATAATCTGTCCAGTTACCTAGTTACCAGTACCAGTTACCTACCTATAAGTCATTGCTTGCACGCTTAAACCAGAGGTTCAGTTATATTAAAACACAAATCAAAGAGACCAAGTACGATATATTTTGTCAAATGTTTATTATTTCCTTATAAAAACAATCAGCAAAATAGTATTTCTAAACTATGATATTGTAATAAAAGATGCCACCGGATTATAATACCTTACACCTGTAAATTTGTCCTAGAAAACTAGATAAATTTAGTAAATTTATACTCATACATATTATATTTCGCAATTTGTACGTAATACAAAACAACCACGTTAAAAATCGATTGAATCAATGTTTTATTGATCTCTAGTTGTTATGTAATATGGCGTAGTATTTGAATAACCTTGAAATATTTGCGTTCAAAGGTTCATATATTATTAGTCATATGTAGATAATGTATTGTGGTATCTGGATAACCTCAAAATATCTGCGTTCAAAGGTTCATATTTGACATAGATGGTTTTGATACATCGAATAAGTATATATACATACTAGTTGTTGCCCGCGACTCCGCCCGCGTATATGTCGGTTATCGAAGCAAATAGTAGCCTATGTGTTATTCTGATGTATAAGCTATATTACTGTAAAGTTTCATCCAAATCCGTTCAGTACTTTTTGCGTGAAAGAGTAACAAACATCCAAACATCCATCCATCCTTACAAACTTTCGCATTTATAATATTAGTAGGATAGAACTCAACAACGATGATAAAAGGTGATTGAATTAATGTTGTGTTATTAAGTTACGCGCGTGTGTTGTATTGGATAACCTTGAAATACGTCATTGTCTTAGCTTTGAAATCATTAACACAGTCATACATTTCACATTAATCAGTACCTATATAGTTATTTCTTAAATATCATAGCAATAACTGATATGATATTTAAGAAACAAATAATATTTCGTAAATCTAACTCACAACGCCATCTAGTCCCAAGCTAAGCAGACTTGTATTATGGGTAGTAGACAACTGATATAAATATATATATACTTTTTTTTAAATACATACATAGATACATAGAAAATATACATACTCTAAAACAAATATTTTGCAGATCATATAAACATTTGGTCCGACCCGGGAATCGAACCCAAGAGAGGTCTCGGGTTCGATTGAAGAAGCACAGAAGTCGCATACGCTACCACTGCGCCACCGAGGCAGTCATAAATAAAATCCAAGGCTTTCATTCTTCCTTTCAAAGTGACTTTATCTAACTTAAGCGGCAGCCACTGAAACTTATGTTCAAGACAATATATTATAAGCTAGCGAACCACAAAGATCTATTTAGAAAATACGTCTTTTATAGGAGTATCTAATCCTACGTATTATTATAACCGCAAAAGTTTGTAAGTATGGATAGATGTTTGTTCCTCTTTCACGCAAAAACTACTGATGGATTTCGATGAAACTTTACAGTAATATAGCTTATTATACATCAGAATAACAACTAATATGTAATAATCATCTTAATATTATGACGTAACGAAATTATTTAATTATTGTAGGTATCGCTAGTCGCTAATGATATGTAAATATTATTGTAAATCACATACCTAATACATTATATCTACACACTAGCTGATCCCCGCGGTGTTACCCGCGGTTATTGTTGAACCGCGAGTAACGCCGCGGGATAAAGTTAGTCTAAAAAAGTAGCCTAAGTTACTCCCTGGATCATCAGCTACCTGTCAGTGAAAGTCCCGTCAAAATCCGTCCAGCCGTTCCAGAGATTACCCGGAACAAACAGACAGACAGACAAAAAATTTTTTAACTACGTTTTTGGTATATGTATCGTGTATACATACATATGCATTGATTAAAAAGCTGTTATTTTAGTGTTACAAACAGACACTCCAATTTTATTTATTTGTATAGATAACTAGGTCTCATCATTGTTTTCATATCAAATGTTGTTCATTAGGTTAGGTTGATGGTCTTTTTCACAAGATAAATATTAGCAGACCATGAAAGTATATTTAAATAAATAAAAGTTTTTCGCGTATAATCATTCACTTTGCAGATAAATAAGTTATTTTATTTAATCTTTACTAAGTAATTTAATGAAGAAGGAAACATTTTTTACTTGCAAATATGAAATTCCTATGCAAAAAGCGAACGTCTGCTTGTATAAATACAAGGATGAAAAATATTTTGAACGTTATTATTTTAAAGCAAGTGAAAGGGAAAATACAGTAATTCATTTAATTTAATCAGAACGATACGAAATTATTACTATAAATATTAGAAACAGCGGCAAGGAATACGAGTCTTCATCTATGTTAAACTAGCTGACCCGGCAAACTTCGTACCACCATGTTTACATATCTGTCTCAGTTTCCCACAGGTAGTACAGTCGCGGACAAAAAAAAACTTTTCCAGTTATCTTTAAATTTTTCTTGTAAACAAACCTTGTTCTAACAATAACGAACACATACAAGTACAATTTTAACAAAAATAAAACCGACTTCAAGGTTCGAGCTGATTTCTCGTGGATGCCATCATCAGATATTAATGTCCTTATCATGGTACCACCGTCGGGACATCTCCTTTTCATTAAAAAAGGAATCATCAAAATCGGTTCATAAGCGACGAAGTTATCCCCGAACCAACATAAAAAAAATACGGTCGAATTGTGAAACCTCTTCCTTTTTTGAAGTCGGTTAAAAAACAGATTTATTTAATTTTGTGCTGCCGATCGGAAGTCATGCGCGTACATACATTTCAGTGATTCATTTTTATACATCACACCATGGGAGAGCCTCGCTTCGGCACGGATGTGCCGGCTCGACCGGAGTGTTACCACGGTCTCACTGAAAACCAGTGTGAAACAGCGCTTGCGCTGTGTTTTACCGAGTCAGTGAAGATACTGGAGGCCCATACCCCAAACCCTCCCCCATAGCCCTCCTTATCCCCCAAAGGCTGGCAACGCACTTGTGACACCTCTGGTGTTGCGAGTGTCCATGGGCGGCGGTAATCGCTTACCATCAGGCAATACGTCTGTACGTGTGCACCAATTCCATAAAAAAAAATTAATAGATGATTGCGTTATAAGTACGCTAATCCTAGCCCTTCGAAACCCGCAATAATTTACCTTGATAATCAGCTCTACGTCCAAGACAATTATCAAGTTTAAGTCACGGTTAAAACATGGTTTTCTTCAGTACTCCTTAATCACGTGTACCCTCAAACCAGATTTCCTAAGAAAATAATCTAATAGCATATAAAAAAGGCCACTTTCCTTACTCTGACCCTTCAAGATCTTTATAGCGAAATTATCCCAAAGGGAGTTGCTCTATAAAACAAACTTCCTAACCCAGCGACATCATAAACTGCGATTTTCTATGTCATCCGTAAGCTTACAACTTTTGACTTTATAGGGAACTCGCTTTCCCCTGTTTATGCGGTTATGTATTCAGACTTATGAATTATACAGAACGTTAGCTGAATTGACGTGACGTGAAAATTTGAGCTTTTCGTACAATTTCTGAATTCCATTACTCATAATATGTGTAGTCGTGTATTTATGAGCAAGTTTTGCTATTTTGATTTGATATTTATGGGAATCCGGTTATCATATTTTAAGGTAAACCTTCTGTAGACGGGTATACATAGAAACAGTTATTTGAAAAAACTGAATACTATGTAAGAATTACGTATAGCTTTGAAGGCTCTAGGTACTGATCCTTCGACTCTTATGTGTCGAAATATATTATACTCGTATTTACCTTGACTCTTACTTTGTTGAGTACCTATTGGCCATTCCCTGGCAGCTCCGTTCACGTTAGCTGTGTTGTCTGTTTCTTAGGAACTGAAAATTTCCCTAGCTGAAAGATACGTTCACATATAGGTATAGTATTAGTTACAATTATATACTAACAGTTTATAGTAGTTTCATGACGATCAGTGTTCAATAATGAAGCAACCACTGCAAAGATTGTTGAATCTAGAAAATAAGCTAACTAACTGAGTACTTGAATACGTTAATAAAATGACGAACAGCAATTTGTAAAATGACTATTCTCAATATACTTATTATAATCATTATATTTTCCTAACACGAATTTATCAAATATTTGTAAATGGAACCCCTGACGAAATATATTTGTGTCATTGATGCAACTATTCCAGAAACGGTTTCAATTAATCGATTTTATAATTTCTAACAGTTCAAAGGGGAAAAAGGAGACCGAGGTTTTGACGGCCTACCTGGTTTACCCGGTGCTACAGGGCCAGCTGGTCCACCAGGACCCTCAGGAACTCTGTCCGAAGCAATTCAGTACCTGCCAGGACCTCCTGGACCTCCAGGATCTCCGGGACCACCGGGGCCGCCAGGAGTCTCTATAGTGGGTCCTAAGGGGGAGCCTGGATTCAGTCATTACGAAGAATATCCTGTACATGGAAGTCCCAAGATCTATGGGAGACCGCGTAAGTTCAGTATTCACTATAATAATTTACCGTTTACTTAACGTTTGCAAATACACCTGATCTATATATATATATATATATCTATCTATATCCGGGTCGGACCAAATGTTTGTATGATCTACAAATATTTGTTTCGAAATTTGGGTGTGTTCTATCTATAATATGTTTGTATTTACAAAAAAAAAGTATATATGTATTTGTATCAGTTGTCTAGTACCCCATAACACAAGCTCTGCTTATCTTGGGACTAGATGGCGTTGTGTGTTTAGATGTCCGAAATATTAATTATTTATTATTATCTTAGACTTCAATCTTCGTCTGTCGTTTCAATTGTCTATTGGATTCAAAATATGAAATTAATATTACTATTTAACATCAAATAATACATTTTAGGAGACCTATACTGTTACGACATTTTACTGATGAGCTTGCTAGTTTAAAAAAGGAACGTCAGCACTATTCTGGCGATCCTTTCTGCTCAACTAGGTCATGTATCGATTTCCATTCAGAAAGAATAACTATATACTAACTATATATACAGTAAAATTTATCAGCTTACCTTACAAGCTATGCCCAAGTTTTTTAGAAAGAGTCGAGTGTGTAATATGTTTGACTGCCTCGTTGGTCTCGCGGTTGGCGTGTGCGACTGCTGATCATGAGGTCTCGGGTTCGATTCCCGGGTCGGATCAAATGTTTGTATGATCTACAAATATATGTTTCGGAGTTTGGGTGTTTTCTATGTATAATATGTATGTAAAAAAAAAAGTATATATGTATTTGTATCAGTTATCTAGTACCCATAACACAAGCTCTGCTTAGCTTGGGACTAGATGGCGTTGTGTGATAGATGTCCAAAATATTTATTATTATTATTATTATATGTCTCATTATTACTATTTAAAATTTATACTTTTTGGACGCTGCTTCATAATACAGCTGCAAAGAGTGCACTTGACCAGCTCAAAGCTCTGAAAGATAGGGACAGGGATCGTATTGGCGATCGGAATGGTAAGTAAAATAGGATTAATAAATATCTCAAGAGTAATGTAGGTTTAATGCATAGGTATATGAGCTTGTTCTTCAGCGAGATCAAAAATTTCTACAACCTGAGTACTTCTGCCGGTAACTTTTCCTCATATAATTAGTACTACAATAAGCTCTTGGTGTATAAACGTAGATAATATGTATCTTCAACATCTGTAACTCATTTTCTTAACCTGTTCAACAAAATATGTTTGTAGTCGCTGTGCACAGTTCTGGTTTAGGCTTCTTATTATTTTAATTAGAGGATTTGATTACGGAATGTGACTCCTAGCTAGCTACAGTTCACATAACTCATAAGCGTAAATTACTCATTGTGGGGGAACGAGTGTCATGTCCCACCAACACAAAGGGAGGATCCTCCGACCAGGCGAGGTGATCATGCCTGGCGGGCCACTGCCCAACGGTTGATGTTGGGATGTTGTATATATGATTATCGGCGCAAGCACTTCTATTGCGCGATGCAGGATTGGTAGTTACTTCGCATTGTATGTTACTCCGTAGTTCAGTGTATCATCGGTAGATGGCGCTGTCATATGTTTTTTTTGATGCGCTGTATGTGGAAGTCGCCACATCACTCCCCTCCAAGACCGAAGGTCGATATGTGCTGAGTCAGCTGTCTGTGCTCTGTTGCGGAGCTTGCCAGTGCCAGGTGTAGTTCCAGTGAGTCGGAACTGAGTGCCGCAAGTTCCAGTGAGTCGGAACTGAATGCCGCTAGTCCCAGTGAGTCGGGACTGTAGTCCGCTGATCCCAGTGAGTCAGGATGGCGTGCGGTGCGCGGTGCTGCGGTGAGGTCCCCAGTGAGTCGGGGTGGTTGCTGCGTAGTGGCTGGCTGCTGCATAGACGGGAGAGATATGCTCTGCTTACAAGAACCGTAGCTGCAGTGTGCTGTGCCTAGACGCTGATGAGGCCGTAGGGGTAACCAGGCTGGAGCGGTCGCTTCCTGCGTATGGTGAATCCCTGTTGAGGCCGAGGTTGCTGGCTGGCTGAGACTTGCTGTGGGAGTGAACGAAGTTAAATATGGTGGCGTGGTAATCCTGCTGCTGAATCTACTCCTTCGAAGGCTGCTTCCAATCACGTCGGGGTCACCACTGTGGGGGACAGGTGTGTCATGTCCCACCAACACAAAGGGAGGATCCTCCGACCAGGCGAGGAGATCATGCCTGGCGGGCCACTGCCCCACGGTTAATGTTGGGATGTTGTATATATGTTAATTGGCGCGAGAACTTCTATTGCGCGATGCAGGATTGGTAATTTCTTCGTATTGTATGTTACTCCGTAGTTCAGTGTATCATCGGTAGATGGCGCTGTCATATGTTTTCTTGATGCGCTGTATGTGGAAGTCGCCACACTCATCTTTGAATATACGTTAAAAAAATATACGAAAAACATAATACATGCATTAAATTGGTTCACAATTGATGGAGTAATCGGTGAACATCCATTACAAAATACATACAGCGTAACATAGAACCTGCTCCTTTTTGAAGTGGGTTAATAAAATAAAGAAAAACGTATACCAACATGAGTTAAAAAAATGTGCAAATATTTTTATTACCAAAATATTAATTCAGCGGCCGTTAAAAGTTAGTGTTTTATAATGGGTAAACACGCGTGATACATCTATCATTTCTTTGATTGTATAACTTCGAAACGCAATTCATTTTGTAATTGTTTTAACTGTTATGTTTAAAAAGTTTTCTTACATCTTAAAGACTTCGATTTGATCGTTCGTTCGGTTATCAACTTGACATTTCAATTTACGGCCATATTTATTGACTTCGTGGTTGAGCCGTCCTAAGGAAAATCGAAAGGGTGTCCAGTTAGTTCTGTCTAGTTATCTGATATAGACTCGTAGACTTAAATAAATATTGCTTACAGAGGCTTTCAAATGTATAATTTGTTTTTGTCTAAGTATTTGTATATACTTGACAAAATACGTTTTGTTATTCAACTGCACGGTGGGCCGAGTGGTTTATGCGGTCGCCACGCCGCTTTCTACTGCGCCAAGTGTTCTGGGGCCAAATCCCACGTGGGACAACATTTTGTGTGATTCACAAATTGTTTTTCTGAGTCTGTGTGTTCTTTGTGTCTGTTTCATGTATATTTGTAAAGTCCCCCGCGACATAGGATGTACGTTCATAATGCTTTAAATTTAATCAAGAGTTGTTTTAAAAAAAATAAGTAATAATTATTTTTGTTTTTAAAGGATATCTACATATTATCTAATGTCGCAAATTTCTCCGATAATGTATCTAAACTACATACGATTACGATAATTCGAAACCTTATCAAGTGTTAAATGAGATTAGTCTATAATCCTATCGATATGACATCATGAAAATCATTGTAAACTAGCTGAGCCCCGCGTTGCTACCCGCGGTACAACAACAACTGCTGGTAATGCCTCGGGACAAAGGTAGTCTAAAAAAAGTAGCCTAAATTACTCCGTGGATCATCAGCTACCTGTCAGTGTAAGTCCCATCAAAATCGGTCCAGCCGCTTCAGAGATTACCCGGAACAAACAGACAGATATACAGACGAAAATTAAAAAATAAAAATTTTGGTACATGCATCGTGTATACAAACATATGCATTTATTTTAAAGCGGTTATTTTAATATTACAAACAGATCCTCCAATTTTATTTATTTGTATTGATATAATCCCCTCGGATAGCACCTGCTGGTGGCTAGTCCGACATAGCTACCAACAAGTCGTATCCGGGGGAAACTGTATGGATCTCACCTACCTTTATATGCTTACTTCTAGTCTTCCAAAACAGTTAAAAATTAAATATCGGATATCCTTGTAATTGAAAAAGCGTTAGTATTTAAATAAGGTTATTATCAATGTATAACTTTGTAGAGATGTATTATAAGATCATTGTTATGAGGGTAGAAAGCAAGCCATCACAGTTAGTTAGTTAATCTATACATCTATACAAATATATAAAATTAAGCATTTTTGTAATTTTTTTTACCAGATTTTCATATTATGCATATAAAAATGTTAGTAAATACATTATTTACATTAAAAAAACAATTTTAATTTTTTTGTCCGTCTGCCTGTAATCTCTGAAACAGTTAATCCGATTTTGACGACACTTCACACTTTTCGGTAAATAGTTCATGATATAAGGAGTAACTTAAGCTACATTCATTTTAGGCTAGCTTCGTCCCGCGATGCAACTAGATTCATATAAAAATCTTTAAAGAAATACAAATAACAAATATATTATATACAGGTCCCGCTTACGCACATTCAGGACATTCAGGAGCTAGCCAAACAGAAAGTACTACCAAGTCTGTTCCTGGTGCTGCAGTGTATCAAACTACGGAAGAAATGTTAAAAGTAAGTATACTTTTTTATATACACACTAGCAGACCCACGCAACCTCGTTTGCGTGTCCTATTGCCCGTAGCGTGATAATTTTCCCCTGTTTTTGAAACATTTTTCATTGGTGCTACGCTCCTATTAGTCTTAGCGTGATGATATATAGCTTATAGCCTTCCTCGATAAATGTACTATGCAACACTGAAAGAATTTTTCAAATCGGACCAGCGGTTCCTGAGATTAGCGCGTCCAAACAAGCAAACTCTTTAGCTTTATATATTAGTATAGATATATATCAAAGTCTACTCTCCCGGATGGAAAGCATAAGCCGAATCCAAGAGTAGTGGCTACCATACTCATTGCGAATGCAGAGAATGCAACATTGCAGCATGGTGACCCAGACTATAGCGGGCCAATTGAGATGTTTCTGAATCATTGGGCTGCTTATCCAGAGATTAAATTCCTAAAAATAAAAATTATGTAAGAATTTAAGGTCCTTATATTTTACAATTGAGTCTCTGAGTTTAGATTATCAATCGCATTTTCGGAATAGTCATGTAAGAAAGAAAAAAATACACTGTACAAGTGAAAACTCAAAACTATCAACAAACAGTTGTTTAAGCATGAATCTCGTTGCTCTTTAAATAAAATGCGCGATAAAAAGAAGTAAAAAAATGCTTATATACAAATATACAGTATAGTACAGTAATAAACACTACGAGTCATGTCATATTAGTCAGCCATCAGCTGTCACCATGTACACTTTCGCAAGCGCCCTGCGCCGTCTTACGTGTCCTATTGCGACGTAACCTGTCGCGAGTTTAACATTTTTTCCAAAATAAATTTTGCTAAAGTGCACAACGCCACTAAATAAGTTTTCCCTTCAAGAAATTACGTATGTTTTAATTGCAATAACGTGGAGTTAATTCGGTTCCTTATTAATGCTTCAATATTTCAAACTCATACATACTTTTTTACTTACTTTACTTTTCTTTCTTTATTCAGTACTAGCTGACCCACGCAACGTCGTTTGCGCCTTATATTGCCCGTAGCGTGAAAGGTTCCCCCGTTTTTGAAACATTCTTCATTGTTGCTCCGCTCCTATTAGTAGTAGCGTGATGATATATACCCTATAGCCTTCCTCGATAAATGGACTATCCAACACCGTAAGAATTTTTCAAATCGGACCAGCGGTTCCAGAGATTAGCGTGTTCAAACAAACAAACAAACAAACTCTTCAGCTTTATATATTAGTACTAGCTGTTGCCCGCGGCTTTGCTCGCGTGGAAGTTGATTATATGTATTTATTTAAAACTGTGTAAAAGTATGTATCAGTAATTTATTCATGTGTTTGAACGTATTTATTTATTTTTGATCAATAGCCCAGTTAAAAGAACTTTCATACAAACATTCAACCCATATTTCATCCCCTTTAGGAACAGAATTCGCATAAATGCTGATAATGCATAAAGTCTCATGATACTAATTTAAAAAATAACGGACTTCCATACAAACTTTCAACCCCTATTTCACCCCTTAGGGGTAGAATATCCAGAAACGCTTACATACGTATCTACTCATTTTTAATCAGTAGCCCAAAAACAAAGTTTCATGTTTGTAACTTCAAAAATGGCGAACTTACGTACGAACTTTCAACCCCTATTTCATCCCTTTAGGGGTAAAATATCCAGAACCGCCTTAATACGTCTTTACTTTTTTTTAATCAGTAGTACATGAATAAAGTTTCATGGTTCTAACTTAAAAAGTAACGGACTTCCATACAAACTTTCAACCCCTAGTTCACCCCCTTAGGGTTAGAATATCCAGAAATGCTTAAATAATTGTCTTCTCATTTGAAATCAGTAGCCCAAAAAAAAAGTTTCATGCTACTAACTTAAAAAATAACGAACTTCCATAGAAAATTTCAACCCCTATTTCACCCCCTTAGGGGTAGAATATCCAGAAACGCATAATTACATATCTACTCTTTTTTAATCAGTAGTACATGAATAAAGTTTCATGGTTCTAACTTAAAAACTGACAAACTTCAAAAACAAACTTTCAACCCCTTTTTCACCCCTTAGGGGTTGAATATCCAGAAACGCTTACATACGTATCTACTCATTTTTAATCAATAGCTCAAAAACAAAGTTTCATGTTTGTAACGTCAAAAATGGCGAACTTCCTTACAAACTTTCAACCCCTAGTTCACCCCCTTAGGGGTAGAATATCCAGAAACGCTTACATACGTATCTACTTATTTTTAAACAGGAGCCCAAAAACAAAGTTTCATGTTTGTTACTTCAAAAATAGCGAACATCCATACAAACCATCAACCCCTATTTCACCACCTTAGGGGTAGAATATCCAGAAACACTTAAATACATATCTACTCCCTTTTAATCAGTAGCACATGAATAAAGTTTCATGTTTCTAACTTCAAAAATGTCGGACTTCCAGACTAACCTATATGCGAAATGTCAACCCCTATTTCACCCCTTAGGGGTAGAATATCCAGAAACGCTTACATACGTATCTACTCATTTTTAATCAGGAGCCCAAAAACAAAGTTTCATGTTTGTTACTTCAAAAATAGCGAACGTCCATGCAAACCATCAACCCCTATTTCACCACCTTAGGGGTAGAATATCCAAAAACGCTTAAATACCTGTCTTCTCATTTGAAATCAGTAGCCCAAATATACAGTTTCATGTTTCTTACTTCAAAAATTACGGACTTCCAGACTAACCCATATACGAAATGTCAACCCCTATTTCACCCCTTAGGGGCAGAATATCAGGAAACACCTAAATACGTATATACTCATTTTTAACCAGTAGCCCAAAAATAAAGTTCCATGCCTCTAACTTAAAAAATGACAAACTTTCATTTAAAGTTCCAACCCCTATTTCACCCCTTTAGGGGTAGAATATCCAGAAACGCTTAAATACAGATCTACTCTTTTTTAACCAGTAGCCCAAAAATAAAGTCCCATGCCTCTAACTTAAAAAATGACGAACTTCCATACAAACTTTCAACCCCTATTTCACCCCTTAGGGGTAGAATATCCAGAAACGCCTAAATACGTATCTACTCATTTTTAATCAGTAGCCCAAAAACAAAGTTTCATGTTTCGAACTTCAAAAATGTTGGACTTCCAGACGAACCTATATGCGAAATGTCAAATCCCTATTTCACCCCTTAGGGGTAGAATATCCAAAAACGCTGAAATAGGTGTTTATTCATTTTTAATCAGCAGCCCAAAAGTAAAGTTTCAGGTTTGTAACTTAAAAAATGACGGACTTCCATACAAACTTTCAACCCCTATTTCACCCCCTTAGGGGTAGAAATTCCAAAATTCCTTTCTTAATGGGTGTCTACTCAATAAAACGATCCTACTCACCAAGTTTCATAGCCCTATCTATCATAGTTTACGCTCGGCGATGATGAATCAGTCAGTCAGTCAGTCAGTCAGGACTTACTATTTTATCAGTATAGATCAAAATTGTCTATTCACGCCTTGAATTGGCTAGTCAAATTATTCATTAGCGTAACTTATTTAATTAACATTACAAACTTTATATATTTTTAACACTGAATGTAAATACCAACGTTCTCCAAATATAAAAGTCTAACAATTTTGACAACGATTTGACTCAATATAGTTTTTTGTGTAGTTTCATTGAACAAACATTTGTATTGTAGCTCGCGTCATCGAATCCTGTCGGCGCATTGGCTTACGTTGTCGAAGAGCAAGCTTTATTCGTCAAAATTAATTCTGGCTGGCAATATGTACTGGTAAGTATTCGTATATTATTTATAACACTACCAAAATGACAAGATTTCACTTATAAAGTTTAATCACTTTGAAGTTTTCATTTATGATAAGATTTATGAACATACTAAAGCAACTAAATAATAATATCCAAGTAATGGACATAAGGAAGAATTGGATATGGAATAGGTAAACTATTGACCTAATCAGTCAAGCAATAAAAAAAATTATACTCATAGTAGCGGAACAATCCTATACAATATAGACAAACAACAGAATTTGCTAAATGAATCATGGAAATCAGTTTATCCGATAAGTATTTTTTTAAATAACTTCTTCCATGTGGTAAAGGTAAAAAATGGTTTTCTTACATTCTTCTTAACATACTTCTTGACATTCTTTCACATGTCCAATTTAAATTATATCAACGGAAAATTCCCAACAGTTAGGATCATTAGTGACGCAAGCTGCGCCTGCGCCGGCTACGCCTCCACCTCCGCCGCCTCCTATGCCCGCTGCAAGTTTAGTCCACGTGCCACCTATATCTAACTATGTGGAGAATACACCCGTCGTTGGACCCAGCGTAAGTTAGAAGCACAATTACTGTTTTTTTTTATGTTTGGCCCTGCCAAAATGACTCTACTCTGCCTGATCAAAGGCATAAGCAGAATCCAAGAGTGATGGTCACCATACTGCGAATGCAGACAATGCAACAATGCAGCATGGTGATCAACACCACGGCAGGCTAGTGATGTTTCTGCATCATTGGGCCTCCGTTCTCACATTCACCAACGAAACACGACTGCATGATCGCTGTCATTTTACGTTGATTTTCTGTGCGACGGTAGTACCGCCCCTGTCGAGGCGGCCCCTTCGTGCTGAAATCAGCGTGTCTCTACTACCTTGTTTAGAAGTAATTATTTAAAGATGCCTCTTTGAATGAAATAATTACCCACCAGCATCACGCCCGCTTTTGCAAAAGAAGCAGAGCGTATAACCAACATTTTTCTTTCATCTAATTAATTTGGTCGTAAAAGACAGACGTAAAGTATTACTATTATGTAATATTTGAATTGAAAGTAATTATCCGAGCATTTATGATTTTTTGCTCACTATTAGCACCCAAAGTTAAATTTAACTTGTACTGTGGATACTAAGGTTCTCTTACTTAACCTCAACATGTACTTAGTGACAATTTTATTAACATATCTGCTTTATTCGAATATATATCTTAGCATGTTATGTTAGTATGACAAGTCTTAATTGCAAAATAGACAGGATTCACAATTTGAGCGCTTGCACACGACCCAAGAGTGTTGGCATGTGAATGGCTTTAAAACAATTCTTGAGTACGCGCTTTGCGAATAAAGCGATTTATCAAAATGTGCCCTTGACGACCATCGTCTGAACAATCGAATAACTTCATCATCAACTTTTAGTACCTAGTCTACTGGCTGTAAGCCTCTCGTTAGCAAGGTTTTGACGAACTATATGATTGGTTTGTATAGGATTTAATTTTTGACTTTTTTTGCAGTCTACCCACGGGTAGTCACATTTGCGTTGTCGTTTTCATGGGTTTCACGTGACGCTGTTTACATTCTGAAGTATTTCTTAATCAATAAGATACGATTAACGTTACCAAATAATCTAGTACCAAAGTCCAAATTAACAAGTTTTAATATTCCCTTATCATACTCATTTAGTTGTCATAATAATTTTATCGCAAAATTTTTTGTTGTATAATATTATATCTCCAAAAATGATAACTAATCCTCGACACAACCAACTAAAAATCTTCTTGTACTAACTTATGTTTAAACTGTATATAAGCAAAAATATACATGAAACATATAAAAAATCAAAATAGAACAACAACAATAAAACTTTCTCGCCTAGAGAGCTCGTTAATTTTTGCACTATAATATTTATAATACTAATACATTCATTGTTCCTGACTCGAGATTGCGGTACTAAACACATGTGAACAAAATTCTTAGCGTAGACGAACTTGAAACATATTACATCAAAAGACTTCATAGGTTAAGGTCAGCGATGCGGAATATTATAGTGGGTTCCCTTCCAAAGAAATAATTATGTCTTATCTAAATAAGTCTTTCATGTGGGCCTATGCTCGGCGTTTCTCAAGTAAGGGACCGTATCAGAAACAAGGTGATCCGACAGAGAACCAAGGTCATCGACATAGCCCACAGGATTAGCAATCTGAAGTGGTATTGGGATGACCATATTTACCGTAGAACCGATAGATTTTGGGGTAATTGATTTTTTGAGTGAAAACCGCGTCTCAACAAAAGTAGGATGATTTGAGCAAGACGACTGGCAGGAGCTGGATGCGAGAAGCCGAGGATCGAACTAAGTGCACAGGCACCAGGATACGGAGTCAAAATATATAATCTATTAAATAAAGTCGGTGATTATCTGATAAGCTTGTCAAAAACTGACGTTGTATTTCCAGTGTTGACGTAGTTTGTGGTGTAAAGTCCACAAACACTTACTAATTAATTTATAAATCTTATTTTTGTAAGCTACATGTGAAACATGATTTACTTTTTTCTTTACCGAAATGGTTTGTAGTTCTTTTTGGTAGTTTTTTTTTAAATAAGTAACTAAAATACTTCATTTTTTAAGAGTTTACAGTAACAGTAATCAATTATAAGGATGTTTTAGTCAGTCCAGTTTACACGTTTTCGAAATTATCATAAGTGACGTCACGTGTTAAAAGTGGGAGTTTTTCATTTGCTAATGCTGGTTGAGCGACCGACGGCACACTACTACTGTTATGGTTAACATAACCATAAGGTACAGTCGTATTGAATTTGTTCTTGCATAATCTATATATTTAAAAAGGAATCGCCGAAATGTATCTATGCGCATAATTTGAAATCGGCTGCACCAAATTAAATAATATTTTTTATGTGTGATATTATTAGGACAAGGTTTGTGTACAAGAAAAATTCAAAGATAGCAGGAAAAGTATTTTTTGCGAATAATATAATTCATATCAATTGAATTTGGGCGGGGCTCCGCCCGCGTTTATATCGATTATCGCGGTAAAGAGTAACCTGTCCTCCTCAAGAGTCAAAGTATCTTCAAGCCGAATTTCATTGAAATTGATTTCAGCTAAAACCGTAAGAGCATAACAAACAGACAGAGTTACTTTTGGAGTAATAATATTAGTATGAATTAATTACACGGGCCTAGTAATATTTCTATTTGCAAATGTTTTAAGTCGTTTTACTGCGTTGCCTTTTTTTGTTCGTTTATGTTAAGACCAAAACTGCCTAATGACTTGTGACCTTCAAAGTTGTTTCTATTTTATACAGATTCATTTAGCAGCTTTGAATGAACCACTATCAGGAAGTATGCATGGTATCAGACGAGCGGATTACGCGTGTTACCGACAAGGAAGACGTGCTGGCTTCAGAGGAACCTTCAGAGCCCTGCTCACTAGCAAGTTAGTTATGTTCATGAAACTTCTCTTAAGATTAAGTTTGAGAGGTTCCTTTCTCATAAATTCTTCAAATGTAGCCTTTAGAAATAATAGTACAATAGCCACATCTATTGTAAATTATTTAAGTTGAGGTTTAATAATAATAATATTATAGACATAATTTTAGACATCTAACACACAACGCCATCTAGTCCCAAACTAAGCAGAACTTGTGTTATGGGTACTACACAACTGATAAAAATACATGTTTACTTTTTTTTTTCTAAATACATACTTAGAAAAAATCAAACAAACTCCGAAACAAATATTTGTAGATCGTACGAACATTTGATCCAATCCGGGAATCGAACACGAAACCTCAAGCACAGCAGTCGCATACGCTACCACTGCGCCACGAGGCAGTTTATATTATATGTATACATATGTATGGTTCCTAGTCCCTTTAATTTTAATAAGCGTCATAGTGATAATATTATACAGATTTTCTTTTATACCTAGATACCTTATATGTTCACTAAATAATTGTTTTTTTTTATTTTATTTTTTAAAGCCAAACATATAATGTTAAATTACTTACTTCAATATGTCCTGCCTAAATCCATATGAAGTACTGCAATTAAATGTCTTGTTTGTTTTTGTTTGTTATTTCTTGTCACAATATAAGTCGCAGATTGTTTAAAGAAACCAAAAAAAAAAAAAAAAATGGTCATTATATTTTTCTATAGCATGTAATTTATTTTTTTCTTCCTAGCCTTTATTATTTCCAAGATTGGGGCTACTAGTTCAACCGGTTTTACCTGAATATCAGATTTTTTACACGGAGCGACAGGCATCGGATCTCCGTAACCCTGAGGATGAACCCAATTCGAGAGTTGAACTAGTTGTTAGCACTTAATATATAATCGAATTTTTAATTTTTTTTTAGTTCTAAGTCATTAATTTAACGTTTCGAAAGTGCCTGAAAACTGTACTTGAAATAAAAACTTGATTTTTATTTGATTTTACAGAATTCAGAATTTGAACTCAATTGTTCGATACTCTGATCGACACCTGCCGGTAGTTAACATATACGGCGAGATGCTGTTCAAGTCTTTCACTGATATGTTTGATGGTAACGATGCTCTGAATCCAGACGCTCGGATCTACAGCTTCGATGGGCGAAATATAATGACCGATCCACATTGGTAAGTTTAGGTGTCAGGTTGTGTAAAGCATATTACTATTAAAGAGCGATGGCTTGGCACAAAATGAATCATTTTATTAATAAATCCTTGTTCAACTGTATTTAAAAGTTTGTCTCCTGGAATCAGACTCTGCAGGAAAATTTTCAATCTGAGCTGTAAAGGCTTTGATCATAATTGATGATAGAAGCTGTATTCTTGTGTTTAATTTTAATATGTATTTGCTATTAATTAAACATAATATGAATATAGGCCACAGAAGGTAATATGGCATGGATCTCGGACAAACGGTGAACGGGCTCTAGACGCATACTGCAATGAATGGCAAAACGGGGATCCAACAAATAGAGGCCTCGCTTCTTCACTTCATGGACACAAAATCCTTGCGCAGGAAAGGTAAAACAATAAATAATGTCATTCTTGATTTTCAACCTACTATGTTTTTAAATGTCCAAAGGAAATGTAACTAAGCCACTGTCACACACACAAACTTACCTTCAGATTACCCATAAATCATTACACTTCAATTTTGCCAAGCATTTTATAAGGAATTTCTCAACAGTACGTTGACCATTTTAAGAAGCAATAATTAACATGTTGCAAAATACTTAGAACTGTTCACTTTATTGAGAGGTGGTGTTAATTTCCTGTCCTTGAATTAAATTTATAAACGTGATTTCAGATACCCTTGCAATAGTCATTTTGTAGTACTATGTATTGAAGTTGCTTCGGAATTGCATCCACGAAGAAAAAGAGAGATAACGAGGTAAGACTTTCTAAAATTATTTTAATATATCCACAAACATCACATCACAATATTCTGCAGCGCTGCAGCATCCAGAAAACACGAACGGACTTCCTTAGTAGCCCCAGCCCTTTAGCCAAATTGCAAGCATTTCGCGTCGATTCTCATACTATAATCGCTAACGCTTCTATTCTCTTCTATTATCAGCTAATATTTTGTTTTGACCACGTGGCTTAGCGTTGAGAGACGTCATTTTTATACATTTATTAGTTTTCTACTGACGTTTACGTTTGTAGAATGCATCTTGACTAGGGGCAGGTATTATAACCTACCGCGGCCGATGGTTTTTTTTTCTTAAAATCAAAATAAAAAGAGTTTAACCTAATTTCTGATATTTCAAGTGCTTTATACAGGATTAGTTTCTTTGTATTTCAACCCACTAATTTCAGAGCCTACATTTAAAAACTCCTAATATTTGAATTACTTTCAGGTCTAACGGAACCGGAGTTTTAGATGATGAAGACTATTTGTACAACGCTGAGGAGTATCAACAGCGTCTCAATGAAATATTTGCTCAACCGTTTAGAGAGAACTAAGTTGTTACGTCATCACATTTTTAAACAGACCAGAGGGTTTTGTAACTTATCATATTTATGAGATCTCGTGTATGTATTGATTGTAATTTGTTACGCTTATCAAAGGAATTACAGCACATATTAAAGGGGATCTATTCTTAGTCAACACTTGTTGAGCTAAGGAAGAGAAATATTATAGGAATTATTTAACTAGCCAAAAAAATGGCAACAAAATTTGAAATACTTTAAGCACTGCTTCTTACACCCTCAAGTCGAAAGGGGCTCCCGATTGTGAAACACAGTGCAAAAGTCCTTCTGTGTTTTTTGGAATTTCTATCGATTAATTGTTAGAGATGCCGAAGTGCTTACTTAAGAGAGAACTCTCTGTTGCTAACTGTTATATTCTGTAGGGGCTATTTCACTCCATGTCACAGATCAGAAGAATATTCTGAGGGCTATTAGTTAATGTAAAACAAAAGACAAAACTCAAAAAAGTTGTTAGCACCATAATTTGTAATGCTTATACGTAAAAAAATGGCTCTAAAGTTATTTCAAGACAGGTGATTTTTGTACACGTGATTATAGTGATTATAATTTAGCCCTTTAAAGCTAAGTAGGTATATTTGTCCAAACGCCCATCGTGCAGCAAGAAAAAGTATAAAAACATATGTTGAGGGATATAATTTCTTATTTCTTTTACAGACTAGCAACAGTGTATCAAGGTATGTTTTAAAACAAAAAGGATTCTTAACATATTTTGAGTTTTTATTAGTTATTGTTTGATCGTGCACTAGAGAGTAATAGAAGTAGGGTGTTTTAAATTGATTCAGCATCTTTAAAAATAATAACCAAAGAAGGTTGCTAGTCTGTGTAAGTCTTAAAGAAAATAAAAGTCAAGTCTCAGATCTTAGTGTTCATTTGAGATTCCTATTAAAATAAGCATGTAAACTTAAGCCAATGAAAGTAACTACAACTTTCGTATTACATTTATTTAATAGTTGAATGGAATTTAGTCATACGCTTTGTACTGCGTTTAAAATCTTTGTAAATATATTTTGTAATATGATGTATCAAATGTTATGACAGCAGGTTTTTGAGTCGTTATGTAGATAATAATGCAAAATTTACTTTAAACCATGTAATTACTTTAGTAACAATTTATTTTAGTTGCCCTACAGAAGAGGATAGTAAACAACGTTAAGTAAAAATATTTGAATCTATAAAAAACATAGCTTACTTCATTTTAAAACTTTTTAATAACCTTCATAAATAAACAATTCCTTACTAAATATATCTTATTTATAAAAGATTATCTCTTATCCTAATTATATACTCTTATCGTCAAAAAGAACATAAACAGTAATGATGAAATAGTTTTTGAGTCACGTTTATTTTAATTCAACTACTCTAATATTTTTAAGTAAATAAAGTTTGAAAGAAACTAAAAATAAAGTGCGAAAGTAAAAAAAATAACGTGCAAAAGGAACTAATGCCTCAAATTCATTCAACTTTTTCAATCTAGTCTAGATTACCTATGACGACTCAAAACAGTGAAAATTATTTGAAGACACAGTATCAGTGTTTGTGATTGATTCGAAAGATTAATTAAAAGCTGTATATACCTACCTATTATTATTCAATTAAACTAATTTTATTTTTAAGATGTTAGAAGCATTTAAAATTTAGTAACATTATAGTTAATTTACACTTTTTGAATAAAAAAAAAATATTTGACTGATTCAGCGAATTGACTGATTTTATGACATGTGGGCATGACAATCTTAATTTTTTTAATAATATTAAAATACTAACTAAATTAAATTCACTTATTAGTTATATAATACATATTTTATTTTGTACAAAATTTTAATAATGTAATTAGTTACTTTATAAATGTACTAGCTGACCCGACGAACTTCGTAACGCCATATTTTTCATTCGCCTTTCGCAAAAAAAAGAACCCCCTGACAACAAGGAACACATAAAAAAAGATTTGTTTAATTTAGTGTTACCGATCGGAAGTTATGCGCATACATGCATTTCGGCGATTCATTTTAAATATATATATAGATTTAGGCCTGCCAAAGTGACTTTAGTCTGCCAGATGAAAAACATGAGCAGAACCCAAGAGTGGTGGTCTCCATACTCATTGCAAATGCAGACAATGCAACAATTCTGCATGGTGACCTACACACTGGTGGCCCATTGAGATGCTTCTGCATCATTGGGCCTCCGGTTTCGCACTCACGTTGTATTCTAAATATTTAAAAATAAATACCCATATTAAATATTTAATTTACTCTTTTGTTTTGTGTAAATCACACACAAATTTGCATAGCTAGTTTTTAAAAACAAAAATTCAATTTTAAATTATCCATATAATTATGCAAAAGTCATGCCTACGTGTAAATTCGACAATAAAATATTAACAACGCTTGTATTACATTATATAAAATTATATATTTCCCATTTAAACGTTAAGGCCATATTCACTTTGATTAGTGCGAGTGCAAGTGCGTAGTGCAGGTGATCAATGATTGGTAGAAAATACGTGTGGACCGCGAATTCGCTGTCCACACATATTTTCTACCATTACCTGCACTTGACACCTGTACTGGCACTACGCAAAGTGAATACAGGCCTTTTACACTTAGTATTTGATTACTCTTATATACATATAAGTATCAAATATATCATCCATGTTTAACTTTTATATATTTCTAGACAATATTATGTACTCTATGATAAAAATATTATGTAACTCTATAGGTATATCACGCTAACACATCGCACCAAGTATAAAATTTAGTTTAAAATGAGTGATTTAGTAGAAGATTTAGATATATGGCAGTTGAACTACAAAGATGATTTGAAAATGTTCTATGGTAGCTTTTAAATGGATTATGTTAGGTTTTACGTACCTTACCGTACCTACCTAACACTGATTCTTCATTCTGAAATTCCGCCTGTTTTCAAACACTCGTGTATAACTGTCCTAAAGCAGTGATGTTTAATTTCTCTATGGTGCCATTTGAAAATATAATACCTACAATCAAAGTCTGATTTTATTTGCTATGTAACCAACGTTTTTTTATATACGAATATGCAACTTATATTAGAACATAGTTTTAGCTACAATTACTACCTGTAAATTTTTACCAGTAACTTTAAATTTAATTTACTAGTCTGTAACTGTTTTTCTATTTTTGTCGGTAAATTCAAATTTTAATTAATCTGATCGAGGAACTAAACAGATGATCAATAAATCATCAGAGTTTTAATCTAAAGATTACGTAAAGCTAAAGGATTATTGCTTGCGTACATGTGTTTGATAAGTAATCGTAATACCACACTGAGTTAAAAAATACTGATGATTTTGTGTCGAATTCCAGTGCAAAGTCTATCAAAGCAAGTGCAGAAACGGTTCGTGAAGAGTTACCATCAAACAATGTAAACTGGAATATGCTTGAATATTAACGACAGTTCGTTAGCCATATCGTCTTGATTATCTGTGTGATCGACTTGAACACCATAAGCTCGTGGAGACAATTCACTCCGGGTGCCCTTAGTATTGTGCACAGAATGAAAATAAGCATCTACTTATGTAACATTCAACCTACAATCCTACATCATTTGCATTGTGTAGGAGATAATATATTTGTAATAAAGTATCTACTCTAATAACAGTGTTTCCATCAGAATGCGATTGGTTTAACTCGATTTTGAATGCTGCGAAACAAAAATAGTAAAACAGTGCATAATATTTAATTACAACATGACATACCGACAAGCATTTACAAATAATAATCGTTAGCTATAATCGCTTTACATCGATTTACTCTTACATTTCGTGTATTATATTACGGATGACTGTATTTATACCAATAAGCAAAAATAAATGTTTGCACGACAATTTATCAAATTTTGTTTCATTGAATTTCACCCGCTTTACTCATATACAGATTTAAAAGAAAGTTATACGAATCTAAGTATGAACATGAATTATCAAACTGAATTCTAAAAATATAGGAAATTGAAACGAAGTTATGTTAAGTAACATTGCGAACATATATGTAAGTACATTAAAGCGAATGGGTTGCAAAGAGATCAATTAAATATATTCTATGCATAAATCAATTCATTGTGTTTTGTCAAGGGACAAGAAACAAGTCTTTTATATAGGTATGAACTCCGGATGTCAAATGACATACACAATAGATAAAACTAAAAATGAATATGTTGTTTTAATAACATAAAATTTTAACAAAAATAATACCGACTTCAAGGTTCGACTCGAATTCTGTTAGATGCCATCATCAGATATTAATGTCCACCACCGTCGGGACATCTCCTTTCCATTAAAAAAGAATCATCAAAATCGGTTCATAATCGACGAAGTTATCAGCGAACACACATAAATATATATATATACGTTCGAATTGAGAAACCTTGAAGTCGGTTAATAAATAAACTATAAAACATTTTTTATTCCAAGGTAAAAAAATCATATTTTTCTTGCTGACCAACTTCACACAGAACAGAAAAGTTTTCTTATTAAAGTAAGGGAGAGGCAGCTGTGAAGGTACTTACTCTATAAAAACTGGTTATAATAAAGAAACTGGTTATAGCAATAAAGACGCATAATATTTTAGATTACAATAATAATATTATACTGAAATACATCATAATCAAAACGAGTTTCCAAAAGGCTTCGGGAAAACCAACACAAAAATGAATATGTCTATGCAATTACTGCAATTTTTCTTTAATTTATTTCTTTTACGGACTATCTATTCAAATAAATAAAATTGGAGTGTCAGTTTGTAACATTAAAATAACTGCTTTTTACTAAATGCGTATGTATGTAAAGACGGTACACGTAAGAAAATAACATTTTTCACAATTTTTGTCTGTCTGTCTGTTTGTTCGGCTAATCTCTGAACCGGCTGGACCGATTTTGATAAGAGTTTCACTGATAGGTAGCTGATGATATAAGGAGTAACTTAGGTTTCTTTTTTTAGACTAGCTTCGCCCCCATGCGTCACCTGTACGACATTAACCGCGGGTAGCACCGCGGGACTCAGCTAGTTTTTTAATAAAACATGTAAGTTTCATATATTTATATTCGTAATCACCGTTAAAAATTCTTTATTTTGATACTACACTCGATGTATTTTGAAATCAGTTTTTTTACTTTTTAACGCCAAAAATCCTAATTTTTATTTTGATGTACCCAGTGTCACTCTCACGACTAAGACCTCAGATAAAGAATACCCACTTAAGACGAACATATTGACACCACTTTTGACACTTTGACACCCATTGACAACAAACAGACAGACAGACAAAAATTGTAAAAAAATATTATTTTGGTACATGTACCGTGTAAACATACATATGCATTTATTAAAAAGCAGTTATTTTAATATTATAAACAGACACTCCAATTTTATTTATTGCCATAGATAACTGAATTTAGTAAAGATGACAAATATTGACCATATATATGGGGAGTAACTTAGGCTACTTTTTTTATTTCATTTTAGTTTATTACTATAATTATTATTATACTTTCAAAAGAAAGTATTTAGCATCTTTACACGTATTTTACTGAATCCGTGTTAGTTAAAAGTTTTGAGGAAAATGTTGACCTAGACCGACCGACCATTTAATCTTGTCAGGCCATTTGTCACATTCCTCTCCGACGTTATAAAGGTTCACGACTCTATACAGAATTTCTTTGATTAAACACTTTTTCGAGTAATACTTGTAGAGTAATTGAAAAAAAAATGTTTTATATCCTCCTATGTACCTGTACCTTTTATATAGGACGAGCTGAATCCCGCGGTATTACCCGCGGTTATTGTTGTACCGCGAGTAACGCCGCGGGACAAAATTAGTTTAAAAAAGTAGCCTAAGTAATAAAATGGTGGTAGCAAATAAATGCTAACCCTGGATCATCAGCTACCTGCCAGTGAAAGTCCCGTCAAAATCCGTCCAGCCGTTCCAGAGACTATCCGGAACAAACAAACAGACAGACAGACAAAAAAAAAATTTACTGCATATTTGGTATATGTGTCGTGTATATACACATATGCATTGATTAAAAAGCTGTTATTTTAATACTACAAACAGACACTCCAATTTTATTTATTTGTATACAGATACATATGTAGTGAACGTATAGGTATACGTAAATGTAGGAAGAGTTTGTGAAAGTAGTAGTAATAGTAGTAGAAAAATTTGTGAAAGATAGAAATAGGGTAGGCACCCTATTTCTATCTTTCACAATTTTTTCTTTTCGACATTCTCATTATTTATCTTCTATTTTCGTTTATTTGTCAGGAGGATCAGATGGTTCACTTCACATACCTACATCACCTTTGAAACCACGTAGGTTTTTGTGCAAACGCTCTAAAGTATTTGGCATGAAGATCTTTTAATTCTTGAAGAAGGATATAGGCTACTCTTTATCGCAATATCCAACATACCATAGACATATGCTAGCTTAACAATAACTTTAATGCAATACTTAAAATTGGAGAAGCATTCTAGTTGCTGACGGTCGGTATATTTTTCCCACACAGCAACATCGACTAAAACCTTTCCTCAATATTGTCACAAAATCCTCTTATGGAACTTTGAACGGTCGGTGAAATTAAACCGCTTTTCCAACTTGTTCAGTTGTGACTTAGGGTAGACAGCTTTTATATCAAATGCGAGACAAATAATAATACTGAGATGCCATTGTCAGACTTCACGTTGTCTACTTTTATACAGATACGGTAGTTAAATTTACTTGTAGTCTTTTTTAGGAGACTTTTGCAAATGTATAAACCAGTGGGTCAGTTAAAGAATATTGTTATGTCTCTCAGTTCGAAAATACTTTAGAAGACTTTACATACAAAATTATGTAGAAGTATATAAAAAAGTGAAAGGCGCTCATAGCCAAGTTGATTGATTAGAAACAATCAGTTAGCAACGATTTCGCGGTCAGGAACTGGATGGGTGACCGGTATAGTGCTATACCATGAGCGTCTCCGTGATTCGGAGGTCACGTTAAGCAGTCGGTCCCGGTTTTTATCACAGGATTACAGTCGTGAAGCTTAGTTGGAGGCCTTTGGGCGGCTTAAAAACATCCAACGCCAAGAGTGCACCCGCACTCGGCCAGCGTGGGGACGTATGGCCTTAACCCTCGCTTAAAGGAGAGACCCGAGCCTTATGGGTTGTTGATGATGATTGATGATATAAAAATTAGGTATCAAGAATGCAGTGGTGTCTAATTTAACCAGCTGTAAAGTAGCTCTGTTTCCATTTAAAAATATATGAAAATATTGTACAGGAGGAGAGAGGAGACCCGAGCCCAGCAGTTGTACAACTTGAAATACAAAAGAAAACTTAATTTATTCATTGAAATATTGTATAATATACCTTTGTTTCAATTTAATGCACTCATTTATTCATTTGGTAAAAAAATACATATGTATAATTATATTTCAATCAGAAATCGAAAATCACAAATTTTTTTTGCATATATCCCACCATTTTCTAAATGCGTGAGCGCCCTTTCCATTAAATCTATTACAAAGTAGATTTCAACAAGTATCAAATACACGACTGACCACTTCAAAGAGTACTGAATGAGAGATGTCAGTAAAATATTTGGCGCTAGACATTGTGGCGTCTAAACTTTTCAACTCCGTTGAAGTAACCAAAGTTATAAATGAGTACAAATTCTAAAGACGCTTTGACAAATATAAGGTATTTTATTAGTTTCTAAGTTTCTCACGGTTAAAAGAACACATTTAGAAACGTACATGTTAGTTACCTCAAACATTAAAATGTTCAAGAAAACCGTACTTACTTACAAGTTTAAGCAACTCTAACATTTTTAAACCACTAAAAGTTGATATTTGGAGAAGTTATTACAGAAGTAAATTTGGAAGAAAGGTAAAATGATTTCGTAGGAAATAATATAAAGATTACATTGTAGGTTGGTTTTGGAGAAATATAAGTAGTGGTTATCCATACCTATATTATAAATGCGAAAGTAACTCTGTCTGTCTGTTCAGCTTTCACAGCCAAACCACTGCACCGATTTTTAATGAAATTTGCCATGGAGATATTTTGATTCTTGAGGAATGGCATAGGCTACTCTTTGCTGCGATAGTCAACAAACACGCGGGCGGAGCCGCAGGCAAAAGCTAGTATTAAATATATGCATGACATTACTTAGCCAGCAATACTTCTTTACTTTAGCGATCTATCTGTCTGTCTATCTAATCTAATCTATCTGTTAACTGTGATAGAAATTCATCGGAATATTCAATTAATATATTGAGTATATTAATTGAATATTCCTATGGTTATCTGCGATACCTTAAAATTAAATTTAAATAACTTTGAGATATCACTCAAAGACGACTTAACAAAAAACAGTGGCCATTTCAAGTACAATTTGACTTCCTGTTTTATTGAATTAGATTAAAATGAAAATTTCACTGAGTTATATAAACATTTACATAGCACAGTGCCTAAAAATTCTTCAAAAAAGAGCACTAAATGATAGATTGAAAATCAGATCATTTTAAAAACACTGCCAATTTAAATCGAATCTATCTCTCCTAAAATAACAAAGCAATATTTATACAAACAATCGACTAATTTATAAACAAACACAACTTGGATCCAATCTGTTAGACTCAATAGTTCCGTATTGCCCGAAGAGTAAATTTTGTTAGACATCAAGTTAACGTAGTTGTTATAATAAAGCATTCGCTTTATCAATTGTGGCTACCTCGGATAAACCCGTATATTTTGAACGTCAATATGAAATTCAATTGAATGCGGAATAACAGTAGCACTATTATAATTATTTAAGTCAATTGTACTGCAAAATAAATGAAATTTATTTTTGTAAGTAATTTTTTTACAAATCTTTTTACAAAGCGTTTCCTGAGAACATTCTAGGAAGATATGCCGAAACAAACCACAGAAGTACTGTTCTGTAAGTTGCTGTAGCCATTTTCAGGTACTTTCAAATTCGTAACACAGAGTTCAAATATTGGCTTTGCTTTCTTCACTGCTGTTAGACCTATATTCCTAAGGTCTAAGTAGGTATTCTATATTTCAATATTTTCATATCCAAAATTACCTTCATATTCGTCAACAACGGTAAACTTCTAACGGATTTCTAACACATATAAAGCACTTAGATAATAGGTTGTTATTGGATATCATATTGATAGATGAATCAAAGCAAACATTACAATTAAAACTGCCTTGGCTTATACCTGAGCTTATTCAAAAGCGAAATTATCTAAAAAGAATTCCCATTTCAATATCGATTGTAAGAACAGGAAGTTAAACAATCTTAACTATCCTTATTAATCCCTCCTCATCCAATTTCGTCGTCATTTATCACAAAGAGGAAAAAATAAAAGGATCTTACATTACTGAAATAGCTGACTGTAACAGATTGCATGAACGGGAATCGAATAATCCTATTTTCGACAATAACGGGTACTTTTAATCAAAGTGCGCAATACAAATTGGAATTACTTTTTCGTTCACCAGAGGTACGACAGAGACCGTTGATATGTCAATTTATGAGTAGCGGTTCACTTTTACCGGATTAGGTATTTCCACATGTCTGTGGTTAATTTCCCCAGAGCCCACGCAATACAACCGCTCGACAAGCGTTTACTTTAATTGCAAAAGTATTTCTGTCAGACGATTTTCATTAGGCTAATGTATGCTAACATGTAACTTTTGATGTTACTAGACAAGTTGTCCCGGCCATCAAATAGCTGTGGATGATAACCTACTAAATGTTTTAGAAATTTGATTAATTAAATCGTATAGTTCGTGATCCCCGGAACAAATTTTACAAGTAATTACTATCAAGCTAATTTTTCGTGAGTGGCTTCATTTTGACGAGGGTCCCACCTTTCACCTTAGAAAAAATTTCGATTGTGGTAGCTAATAGGGGTAACAGGGATAAAAAACTTTTGAGCGTAGGACTGGGATAACGTACCATGTAATTGGTAAGACAATGTTTATGTTAAATTATATAAATACGCGCATAACTTCCGATCGGCTGCACCAAATTAAATAATTCTTTTCTTTAAGTCTGTGTTCGTTTATGTTAGTACATGGTTTGTGTACTAGAAAAATTTTAAAATAATCGGAAAAGTAAATTCATTTTTCCACGACTGTTCCACTGCCTGTGGAAAGCTGAGACACATAGGTACCGCGGTACAAAGTTCGCCTGGTCAGCTAGTTTATTTATATTTTCCAATCAATCAATTCATTGCAGGTTGATAGACATCAGGCGAAAAAAGTCGACCAAGGTGTTTAATTATTGATTAAAAACTTACATGGACTGCCAAAAACGACTGCTTCGCCATAGTCGGAAAACAAAAAAGAGCACCTTACATCTTATGATACAAAATACCTAGCTACCTTGGAAATATTTCAGATAAATTGATTAGTCTTCAAAGGAAGTTTTATATCGTAGCTTAGGTATTGCT
Organism: Spilosoma lubricipeda; assembly: GCA_905220595.1. Classification (NCBI taxonomy): domain Eukaryota; kingdom Metazoa; phylum Arthropoda; class Insecta; order Lepidoptera; family Erebidae; genus Spilosoma; species Spilosoma lubricipeda. Next base: position 13,107,654 of record HG992290.1, on the reverse strand, counting down.
AGCAAGTAGTTAATTATGTTGTAAATCGTTCACTTAATGCAGGAAATAAGTAATTAAGTGTATGGCTGCTCTATGTTGTCAAACGTAGCAGTAAAACAGAAAAGTGTTCTTTATTAAACGGTTTTATTTAGCTTGATATGGTAGTTGTTTAGGTCAAATCTTGTAATTGAAATTTGACCCCCTTCCTGTGGACAGATTGATCTCAAATTTGGTACACACCCTCAGTTCTGGTGACAATACAATTAAATGAATCTGTTTCATTGTAAATCCAAGATGGCGGTTTACAAATTTTGTCACCACTACCTCAATATGGCTATCAAATAAAAGGGCTTGACTAGTAAAACACAGTCCACTAGGAAAAATTAAAATCCAAGCTACAAAATGGTAGTTTACACATTTTGTCAAAGACGATAATATAGTAATATAATATGCGTATCAAATCAGAAGACTTGAATAGTAGATCACTGATGAGAAGCACTATGTAATGAAATAAAAAACTTGAAAATAAAAACGACTGATGTCGTATTAAAAAAAATCTACTTACTAGATTTCGTTTACCTTTTCTCTTTACGTGGATTTTTTGAACCCTCAGTACTTTGGTTTCTGATATACCAGATAGTTAAAATTCTCAGGATATGATTTCAATTATGAACTTATTAAAAATACAAAGTTTCTATAGCATAGCTTTAATACTTTAGATTATATTAATATCTAAAATACACCGAATTAGTCATTTTTATTTACTTCGGAAACAAAATATTCGCATAACGCATTACTTCAGAAACTAAATATTTGCAAATACAAAGTTCGTTTTGCCTTCGTGGCGATAGCAAAACGGCGAAGCCATACAATTTTACTGAGATGTAGAGTTTGTGAAGTTAGGGTTGGTAGAGTTAGGGCGTGTAGATTCAGAAGCTTGGCTCTACATGAGATCTGATATTTTTTTCAGGTAAGCCAAATGCAGTCGTCTTGGCAACATTTTACATGAAAATGTTTTTGGTGGGATTCTCTTATTCTAAAGGTAAGTAATTTAGAACATAAATTTCATTACTTTCATATCCTTTTACCAACGGTAGCAGTGTAATAATCATCTCACGCGAAGTTTATCGTAATCTAATAAACTACTTACTACTTGTAAGAAAACCAGTTTTTATCTCGCCTCTCTAGTAAGCCTTTTAACTCCATTTAGTGCCAACGAGTAAATTTGTACAAAATGCATCCCATTTGCTCGGCTGAGTGCCATAAGCTTTTATCATATTTCTATGGACCATTTTCCTTCAATAAATGTAATGTGAAAATACGCACATATAATCTTGTATAAGTGTGTCATCGAAATATAGATTTTACATATTTTTGTAGTATTTCAGCAAAGGTTTTTTTATTAATAAAATTGTCATAAAATATTTTTGCTATTAAAAAAGTGAAAGGCGTTTCTATCGATGCTTCCCAGATTATTATTGAGAAGAAGTATGCTGTGGTACTACAGTAAAGAGAAGGAAAAACTTACACAAGCCCTTTACCGACTCGTCTGGTTAGCTGGTATAGTAGGCCTTAGAAAGGAGGCCTGTGTTCAGCAGTGGACAATCAAAGACTGTTAAGGTGATACGTGATGTATTTCTTTATTTGACATTAGCTTTGGCCCGCGTCTTCGCTCACGCAAAATTTTTAATACAAACTTTCATCCCCTAATTTACATTTAAAAAATACTAATATACGTATTTCATTACATTAACCCCACTATATTTTTATTAATATTTATTTAAAGTCCATCACAGGAATAAAAAGTTTCATACAAATGTTGCCTGTTACTATTTTACTTTTTTCCCCGTTAGGGTTTTGATTTCCAAAAGTAATTACTTAGTGCTCACTTACGTTATATAAAGAAGCTACATGCAAAATTTCAGGATTCTAGGTTCTTCGGTTTGGGCTGTGCGTTGATCTCTAAGTATCTTAGTCAGTCACCTTCCTCTTTTATATATAGGTATAGATTAAAGTTCCTCTAGCAGTACTACATTTGATGATTGTTTTTAAATAGATTACATCTATGAACACATTTAGTTGTATTGACTTGAATTCCAGGATTCGGCATTGCAATTAGTATTGAATTGTTTGTACACTAAATGTAACTAATACCACTGACGAAATATATAAAGAGGATGGTATTAGCAATGACAATTTCGTCAGTGGTATATATGTACTGTGTAGTGACACTTTCATTCTTGTGTTATATTCATCCCCTGAGAGGACGACATTACTGCTAAGAGAAGGAAATCTTGAAACAAACCCTATAGCATCCCGTCAGGCCAGCGTGTCTTAGAGAATTTGGATGGTCAGCCAGATGCGCGGAAAGCGGAGTATAGAGAGAGAGAGAGACTCAGTTTGGGTAGTGTCTGTCTCTCTTACGCAAGCTTCTGATTGGGCTTCTGATTGATTGGTGTATTTTCCGCCAAATCAGTCGTGCGGATTGGTATGTGCGTCCACCAATCAGAGTGCGTTGCGTATGAGAAACAGAAACTACCCAAACTCAGTTTCTCTCTACTCCGATCACGCTTTCCACACGTTCAGCTGCCTCTCCAGGTATATATGATCTAAGGGATCAGTTGGACAATTTTTTTTTCTTAGTAGAGACTCATATCTAGCAATAGTTGGTTGAAGATGCAAGCTTTTAGAATACTAACCATACTTCCTTTAATTGTAAGTATCTTTTCTGTTAATATCAAAACTATATAACATTACTATCGGAGAAGGGAAACAAGAAATAATGCACAATTTAAAATATCGGGAACCTTCGGTTATTTTCTGGATTTTGATAAGAGTTTTTCGGAAATATTTCGGAAATTTAACATACAACGCCATGTAGTCCTAAGCTAAGCAAAGCTTATGTTATTGGTACTAGACAACTGATATAAATACATTTAAACTTTTTTGTAAATACATGCATATTATAGATAGAAAACACCCAAACTCCGAAACAAATATTTGCAGATCATACAAACATTTGATTCGAACCGGGAATCCCGACACCTCAAGCACACCAGTCGCAACCACTGTGCTACAGAGGCAGCAGCAGAATAATTTACCTTTTGACAACAACGTACAAATACAAAATAAGCGTTTTGTTATTCGTTTTAAAAAATGATATACTCGTAGAATAAACTAAAATTATCTATTAATTTACATTTTACTAGCTTAAATACCGAAAACTGAAGAAGATTATCATAATTCTATGTTTCATCCTGGGAAATAATACTAATCCGTTGGGCGTTCGTCGTCGCCACGAAATCGGATTAGTGAGGCGTCGGCGAACCTCGACACAGAACAGACTAACTTTAAGCTAGATAGTACTGATTACAGAGCTAGTCGGCTAAATAACTCTACTTATATCTTCTATCCAAGGACGATTACAATATACACATGTATTTTTATTTTAAACTAGCTGAACCCGGCTATTGCCGTACCGCGAGTGACGACGCGGGGCGAAACTAGTCTAAGTTACTCCCCATATCATAAGCTACCTATCAGTGAAAGTCCCCTCAAAATCGGTCCAGCCGTTCCAATGATAACCCGGAAGAAACAGACAGACAAAAAAAAATAAAGTATATTTTTGGTATATGTACCGAACATAGACATTTAGTAATAATCGGTTATTTTAATATTGCAAACACACTCCAATTTTATTTATTTGTGTAGAGTACAGATGTATAGACAAACTGTACCCCTCGTCACGCGTCGCTGTTACATATTTGAGTCGTATTGATGAGAATTAAACAACACAAATACATAAAACAATCTTTGTAGTTGTGTAAAATATAATGAGTGTTTAAATCGTATTCAAACAAACAGTACAATTCCATATATATCTGATTATGCTCATATTATAAACTAGCTGAACCCCGCGGTGTCACCCGCGGTTATTGTTGTATAGCGAGTAACGCTGCGGGACAAAGTTAGACTAAAAAAGTTACTCCCTGGATCATTAGCTAGCTGCCAGTGAAAGTCCTGTCAAAATCCGTCCAGCCGTTCCAGAGATTACCCGGAACAAACAGACAGACAGACAAAAAAATTTTTAACTACATTTTTGGCATATGTACCGTGTATACATACATATGCATTTAATAAAAAGCGGTTATTTTAATATTACAAACAGACACTCCAATTTTTTTTATTTGTATAGAGTATAGATGAAAACTTTTTGATGGATGAATGGATGTATGTTACTCACGCTAGAACAGCAGGAACGAATTGAATGAAATTTGTTGGAAGACCGATGTTACCCGCGCTTATTTTCGTACCGCGGGTGAAGCCGCGGGGCAAAGCTAGTCTAAAAAAAGTAGCCTAAGTTACTCCCTGGATCATCAGCTACCTGCCAGTGAAAGTCCCGTCGAAATCGGTCCAGCCGTTCCAGAGATTACCCGGAACAAACAGACAGACAGACAGACAGACAAAAATTTTTTAACTACATTTTTGGTATATGTACCGTGTCTACGTACATTTGCATTTAGTAAAAAGCGGTTATTTTAATATTACAAACAGACACTCCACTTTTATTTATTTGTATAGATATTCAGAGGCTCTAACATTTATAACAACGTAACAAACAATTTATACTACCATGAGAGTAGTATGGTAAGCACTCACAAACTAGAAAAACATTTAATAGTTCTACTGGCAAATATAGTGGTGGTAAGCAAAATGAAACAGCGGAACAAGGAAAACTGTATGACAAGGTTATTACCAAACGGTGAACAAAACGGTAACAATAAAACATGTTGGTTGTTTTATAGAACGACACAGCGAAATGCCTTTGGCGTAGTTCATTTTAAAATTGTACAATTTTAAATTTCTCGCTTCTCTCTGAAATTATTATACCTTGAATAAGTTTATAGACTCCATTTAAGTAAATGCTTATAGTCGTTTTATCGATAGGCTAATGGATCCGCGTAAATTCGTCTGTTTCTCTCAAAAGAAAAGAATTTTCTCCCTCTTTTTGCAATAGTTTTCCCTGATACTCAGTTCCCCCTTTTTTATGTAATAGGCGGGCAAACGAGCAGACGTATTGCCTGACGGTAAGCGATTAACGCCGCCCATGGACACCTGAAACACCAGAGGCGTCACAAGTGCTTTGCCGACCTTTACTGGGTTATGGGCCTCCGGTATCCTCACTCACTCGGTGAAACACAGAGTAAGTACTATTTCACAACAGTTTTCTGTGAGGAGGTGGTATCACTCCGATCGAGCCGACCCATTCATGCCGAAGCGTGGCTCTCCCACGGTTGATCCTCTTGATTCTACCGTAGTGTTATATATTGAATTTGTTTATTTAGAATCGCATTTTCCTTTAACTTTATGTTGTACATACATATTGTGCTTATCAACACTTGCTAAATACGCTTATGCCTAACTTCAGTTAATTTCTACACTTTTAATATACTTAAGTATACGGATCAAATTTTATTTTATTTTATTATTTATTTATACGGATCAAAAATACGAAATGTCACCACCCCGATTCATCCCATGGGTGGCGTAAGAAGCGAGTATAGGAGCAAAATACACCGGCAACATCATTGCCACGAAAACGAAAACTCGAAAGAAATCATACCAAGCAGATAGTAGATCAAAACCTAATTGTTAAGAGGGTCATATGTCTATCAGTGAACTGATAAAAATGGTTAACATGTATCTATATCTATACTAATATATAAAGCTGAAGAGTTTGTTTGTTTGAACGCGCTAATCCCAGAAACCGCTGGTCCGATTTGAAAAATTAATTTCAGTGTTGGATAGTGCATATTTCGAGGAAGGTTATAGGCTATATATCATTACGCTACGACCAAAAGGAGCGGAGCACCAATGGAGAATGTTTAACGCTAAGGGCAATAGGAGACGCAAACGAGGTTGCGTGGGTCAGCTGGTATGTGATATAATATAGTCGTTTTAATCAAGTTCCTATATTTTATAATCATCATTTTATGTATCATGAAACCGAAAGTTAACACTGCCAATAGCAACAGTCTCTTGCGTTAGTACTGCTTCAGATCTTAGTACAATCCCAGATTTTATGTACTTTAAAAAAACCCGAACGGTTCTAAATTTAAAAAAATGTGGAAGCATATAATTATAGACAGAATAGATACAAAGATAGATAGATAGATATAATTATTATTATTATTACAATGTAAAGTAATTCGTGTATTGTCTGTCGTGCTCCCTTGAAAGTATGTAAAATGGTGTACAAATAAAGAGTTTTCTATCTATCCATCTATCTATTCTGTTTATAATTATATGCTTCCACGTTGTTTTTTTAAATTTAAAACTGTACGGGTTTTTTTACAGTACATAAAAATCTTGGATCTTTGTAATTGGAAACAGCTGTACATTTGAACTTCAATAACTTTAGAAAGTTATGAAAGAGGAATCCAGCGTTACAAGTACTAGCTTTTAGATATTCAATCTGTGTGATTGTTGAATATTAAATTATGCATTGCGCCGTTCGTTTGCCAGAATAAATTCATTTTTCTGTGAAGGACGCAGTAATACATAATTATTAAATTTTCTTTAAAAATATCACATTTACTTGATAAAACCATTACCTACTAAACGTTAAAGATTTCAATTCAAATGGGATAAGGTGGGGTTTTCTTAGAATAAAATGGATAGTACCAGGTAAAAATCTCGTCTTTAGACGATCGGTTTTTGATTACATCCTCAGTACGGGGTCGACATTCGATTAAGGATTACCCCTATTTTATGAAAGCCTCTATAGCTTTATCTTTTGCAAGTAAACGATATCATTTATAAAATGTATTGGATATGTAAATTGGAGGTTACTCTATGTTAGTGATACGATCTTATATACACACTAATATAGGTATAGCTATGATGTATTTTAAATTAAAAATGAAACTTTACTTCACTAAATGCAAATTCATAAAACTTTATATAATTTATGAACAGATAGTAGATATTATATTGTTTTAACGCTATCGAAAATAAATATAAATTTTATACATGTTTTCTTTCTCTATACTTCTAATGCAAGGAAGCACTAGAGGATCCCATAGTAGCTCTAAGCTTTGTGCGCTAAGAACTATTTTAATGCCGTCAGTTTCTGAGAGCCAAGTTGAAAGTTACACTGAAATGTAATAGTATCTGTCACAGAGGTTAAACCAGTTTTTTCTGCCATCAGTCATTAATACATTGCGAACTTTCTCTGAAAAATCCGAGTATTATAAATCATGGAAGAGAACATCAACTTAGCACAAGTTCTGTAGACTTATCGCGAAGGTAATGCATATTCAGAGTTTACAAATTTATATTTGAATGCTCTAGTTGGCTATTTAGTGTGGAAGGTATACCCAGCAGTAGTGAATAGAATGAGAAAGGACATAGTCTACTTTTCACCGCGATTACCGACATACACAAGGGCAGAGCTGCGGGCAAAAGATGGTTTTACATATAGGGGGGCTAACCCAGATTTCTTTCTTTTATATGAACCAGATACTAATTAACATCAGTCATAATCATAAACGAAAGAGTTAGAACAATCTATTTATTATTTAACAAACAAACATCAATAGGCCATTTCTCATTTATATAAAGACTAGCTGACCGACGCAACCTCGTTTGTGTCTCCTATTGCCCGTAGCGTGATAATTTTCCCCCGTTTTTAAAACATTCTCCATTGGTGCTTCGCTCCTTTGGTTTTAGCCAACTTGAGCATTCAAATATGAATTAGTCTTAGCGTAATGATGAAAAATGGCTATAGCCTATAGCCTTCCTCGATATATGTACTATTCAAATAAATAATCCAAACAAAAACTAACAAACAAACAAACTCTTCAGCTTTATATATTAGTATAGATATATTTCAACTATAATAAAATAATGACATACAAAATGTTATGTGTATCCGTAATAAATTCACTCTAATATATGTACATATTTATGACATATTTTTGTATGTTTCCGATAACATTCCATTGATATTCAGAACATAAATAAACCGGCTTAAACTACAATCTTTATCTACAATGAAGTTTACTGATAAGAGAGAAAAAAGGTTAATTTATTGCCAAAATTACCGTATCAGGGGCGATCGTCATAAATTGCAGAGATCCAATCAGAATAAAACCACGTATCGGGCCAATCTAAACATAAACTTAAGTAGAGAAAAATTGCTTACGGTTGAGAAAGTCTTACTCACGCAACATGAAATGTATCAGAAGGACATCTGCACTCTTTCGCTCAATCCGTAATAAAAGTGGATAGCAGTCATAAATTTTGAGACGAGACTCCCAATACCGCAAGGGGGACGCGAGCCAGTGCGAACCAATCCTCGGGGGCAATCAAATTGTGATCAGTACCGCATGAGAAGAATTTTTATGCGCACCCTTGAAAGCCTCCGAGATAAATTCGGCCTATGAATACAGCGCGACCAAGCCGAAACTTATTTGTTTTGATTGAATATGTGATAAAATTTTACGTATCAATAGAGAACGGGCCACCTGATTTTGTCTCTATAGATTACTTGTCTCGGCTGGCTCAGTTGCAGGATGCTTTGATAGTAAACATTGCGTACAAACTTTTTTTAAATGACAATAGAAAACGCGTTATTTTTTTCTTTTATATTTAAACACGACTTAATGTTTCATCATCATCACCTCCCCAAGGTTCGCCACAACAACCGGTCCTGTGCTGTCCGCATCCATATTATCTCTTCATTGTGATAACAAAACACAATTAAAAATTAAAACTTGTAATACAGTTTTTTATGTATTTTAAAGTATAAAGCAAAACTCTTTTTGATTTGATGCTAAGTTAAAGTATATATAATGTAGAAGTGTAGAAAGTAAAAAAAAGATATATTAAATGTCGTTTTTGACTTATACTCGAATTTTGACCACTTAGTAAAAATAAAATCAATTACAGATAAACTGAATGCTTTTGTAAACTTATTAACGTTTTAATTTGGTTATTAAACAAACATCTACGTAGTGTAACATCTAGTAGTGGTATCGTACTACGTAGTGTATCGACGATATATGAATGAAAAATAGATTTACAGACTAGTCTAACATGTTAGCTACATATGTTATCTAACCTTCGTTTGGCTGAATAATGCCTACAAGTCTAATTTATCCTCTTGATTGTGTGCCGACAATCGATTGATAGAACTTGTTGAAATGCATTCTAGAATTCAACTCACTTGTTTTTTACGGCATTATGAAAGGTTACTTCTAACTGCCGGTGGCGCAGTGGTATCGTAGGCCACTGCTGTGCTTCTCGGGTTTTATTCCCGGGTCGGACCAAATTTTTATATGATCTGCAAATATTTGTTTCGGAGTTCGGGTGTTTGTTTTGTTTGTTCTTATGTATAAGTATGTATTTACATAAAAAAATGCTATGCAGATGTATTTATATCATCTGCTTAATTTGGGACTAGACGGCATTGTGTGGTAGATGTCCGAAATATTTATTTATTTTGATAATGCCACAAGGCGAACCCTGTCAGTATTAAAGTTAATAAAAATTATCTAATAAGTACAAGTGAGTTTAACTCTATAATGTTTCCAATTATGTTTTCCATAATATAATTTCATGATAGATACCTACTTCTAAAAAAGTCTTACAGAAACCTTTTTTTTAATTTTATAAGCGGAATATAAGTGTATAATACAAACACTTATACTATCATAACTTTAACACAAGGATATGTAATTGAACTGACAAGTTAAGATAGGTTCGCGGAAATATCGGTGTTGGAGCGCCTACGTTAAATGTGGCAGCAACGTGTTAACGCTACTAATATTTAAGGCTCTTCCTATTAATAGGTAATCGATATATAATTTATTGTCAATTTTGAAGTTTATTATAAAAGCTCACAGCATACAGACCACACGCCTGCCTTTTATTTCAAGTCCTGATTTTCTTTATATGGTCCTTTACATGGTCCTATCGTACCGGATAACCGTCAATCAGCTTTATTGTTGAAGAAAATCAATAAGTTAAGGAATATCGGCTGAAGATTAAACTTAATTGGAAAATATTCACGGGCGTTAACTACCGGCGAAGTGGTATAAGAAAGGAGTACTTTGTGGTGCTAACTTTTATGCATCAGGTATAATATATCGTAACCCAACACTCAATTCAGGTAATATAAGCGAACTGTGTCGAAGATATTATCAGGTTAGTGTATTATTACCAATTTTATTGTATCAATTAGTGTAGTTACATCGCATAGGTTTCTACCGTACAGTATATTGTAAATGTGAATAGTGCCTTTTAATCTTAATGAGTAGCGGTTAAGTTGCAAATCATACTTATTTGTAATAGGTATAGTATTTATTAATATTACGTTATTTCAACTTAACTGTATATGTTAAATTGTTAAGATAAATTTGGTGTAAAATAATTATTCACATATAAGTAGGTACTTTCGTGTAGGTGTTAGATACAATTTGTTGAGTATTAGATATTATTTGGTATGCAATAATTAGCGATTGTTAACATTTATAATCGCATATACTTATACGTTACTCTTTCTTATATGTTTGTTAATATTTATTGAGTCATTTTATAAAACGATTTTTACTTAGAATTCGCTTGTTCATTTATTGTTAGTGTTTTATGTGATTAGTTGGCATATACTCGTAGAATAGAATATTGTGGGTAGTAAAAAGTTATACCTCAATCGATATAGCCTTTTCGAATTGTGGGATTTTGTTCACGCTTTATTATTGTAAATTACAGGTTTAAGTCACCCGTTTCCCAGAATGACCGAGGAAAGGGAGCTTGTAAAGAAGCGAGGGAGTTTTAAGGGCCGTCTAACTGCATTCATCAATTATCTAGATGCCCTAACCGATCCTAAGTCGATGAGTAGATGCGACATAACGGAGCTTCAGCTGCGAATTGGCAGAATTGAGTCGTTGTACGAACAATATGATGAGGTACAATTAAAATTAGAGTCTATAGTAGATGATATTAAATTACAATTATCTGAGCGTTCAGAGTTTGAATCCCTGTATTATGGGTCACTTGCTAGGGCTCAAAATCTGTTAAGTGATTTAAATAAAGATAGTGATTCTTTTCATAGTGGTAATAGTACCCGCGCTAGTTGTCATAAGCCAGTCAAGTTACCTACAATTCAGCTGCCTAAATTCAATGGTTCTTACAGCAACTGGTTGGAGTTCCATGATACCTTCACGAGTCTGATCCACTCTAATGATGATATCGACCCAATAAATAAATTCCACTATTTACGTACGTCACTGGAGGGTTCCGCTGCTGTCGTTATACAGTCGATTGAATTTTCGGCAAGTAATTATATTGTGGCATGGAATGTACTGTGCGAGCGCTTTGACAACAAGAGGTTGTTAATACATAATCATATTGCGGCTATATTCAACATTGATCCAATAACTAAAGAATCATCAGTAATTTTAAAGGGATTAATTGACCAATTGAACAAAAATCTACGTTCTTTAGAATCTTTAGGCGAACCCGTTAAGCACTGGGACACTCTTCTGATTTATATAATTACTCGCAAGCTAGACAGTAAAACGTTCCGTGAGTGGGAGGAATATAAGGGTCGGATTGATAAAGATAATAAGATCACCTTTGAAACATTCCTTCAATTCATACGCGCGCGCGCTGATTTAATCGAAACGTTAGAATTGTCGCGAAATAACTCGTCTCAGCCAAATATAAAGTTATGCCCTAAGGTTAAATCTATGATGACTATGCAAGGAAACAATAGTTCTAACACCAATACTGTTATGAACATTTGTCCTAAATGTAATGGTGACCATTATTTAAATAATTGTTCACAGTTTCTCGCGCTAAGCAGTGAAGCTCGTATCAAGTTGTTACCTACCTACAAAGTTTGTTATAATTGCTTTCGCCCGGGTCATTTTGCTAATCACTGTAAGAAGCCGGGTTGTAAACATTGTAAGCGCCGGCATAATACACTTATTCATGTAGTTGATTTTAAAAGTACAGCGAATACTACTCGTAATCAGGATAATCTGAAAAACATGTCTGATAGCTTGTTCCCCGTATTGTCGGTGCCGTCTGCGAGCATGGAGACAAGTAATGTTGCGTTATCGGCTAACATCACATCCCTTTGTGATAATAATCAACATGATGTGTTGTTATCCACCGCGTTAGTCAAGTTACATGATCGTAGTGGTCGTGAACATGTGGTTCGCGCAGTGCTTGACAGCGGTAGTACATCTAGTTTTGTAACGCAACGATTATGTAAACAGCTAGACTTATGTACCAATAAGATAGATAGGTCGATATTTGGCATTAGTAACGTGACGTCACACGTAGGTAAAACATGTCGTATCAATATGACATCAATTAATAACTGTTTTAATGTTAAATTAATGTGTTTTGTTTTACCATCAATTACTACTGAGGTGCCATGTCGTAATATAAACATTTCTGACTTATGTATTCCGTCTCATGTCTGTCTAGCTGACCCCACTTTTTACAAGCCTGCTGATGTGGATCTATTACTTGGTGCCGATGTTTTCTGGGACTTGTTGGGTACCCAGCGGATAAAGTTAGGTATTGGAAAACCAATCCTATTCCAAACCAGATTAGGCTGGATCGTCTCGGGTCCCATCAGTCGTAATTACGTCACCTTGTTTTCTAATAATATAAGGTGTCATTTTGCTAAATTGAGTTCTACTGATTCTACGGATTTAGATAAAATTCGAACTGACTTGACTAAGTTTTGGCAGTTGGAAGAGATTAATGAGAAGAGTTCTCAGTATTCTACAGAAGAAAAGAGGTGTGAGGAACACTTCATTAAAAATACGACACAGTTGGCGAGCGGTCGCTTTTGTGTCCGTATTCCACTCAAACAAAACCCTTCTGTTCTGGGAGACTCAGTTCATAAAGCTACTCAGTGTCTTTATTCATTGGAGCGTAGATTAAAATACAAAACTGAATTTAGTAAAATGTATCACACGTTTATGTCCGAGTATGAATTACTAGGGCATATGACTGAATGTAAACAATCAGCCTTAAACCCTTCCGGTTACTTCATACCACATCACGGGATATTACGTGAGCAGAGCAGTACCACGAAACTTCGCGTGGTCTTTAATGCGAGCTGTCCTACATCTTCTGGTGTTTCATCGAACGATATACAGATGGTTGGCCCAACCATTCAAGATGACCTTCTGTCTATACTTCTTCGGTTTAGACAGTACAAGTATGTCTTAGCCGGAGATATCCAGATGATGTACAGATGCGTGGACGTCCACCCATCTGATAGACACCTGCAGCAGGTTCTCTGGCGCGGTAAGGAATCAGATCAGGTCAAGTTTTATAAATTAAATACTGTCACTTACGGTACAGCAAGCGCACCATTTTTAGCGACCCGATGTCTTTATCAGTTAGGTCTTGACTGTAAGAATGAGAAGGTTGCTGACGTCATCAAGCACGACTTCTACGTAGATGATCTCCTGACAGGGGGGGATCGATTAGATGACGTCAAATTTATTCGTCATGAGGTGACGAAGACACTTGCGTCGGCGTGTATGCCACTTCGTAAGTGGAAGTCTAACGAGCCTCAGTTGCTGTCTGCGATGGACCAGTCATCACTTGACCTAAATTTCGGGTCTACTGAGCCTGACAAACTGCTAGGCTTAGGCTGGTATGCATGTTCAGATGAGCTCGTATTTTCAATTAGTTCCACCGTGTCTTCCACCAATCATACTAAACGTGACTTGTTGTCTGTCATTGCTAGAATCTTTGACCCTTTAGGATTGTTATCCCCCTTCATAATAAGCATGAAAATGTTATTACAACGAATGTGGCTTGATAAATTATCGTGGGATGACCCATTGTCTCCTGAAGTTAATGCAGAATGGCTAGCCATTGTGACAAATTTGCCTTGCGTGAATTCTTACCGAATTCCACGTATTGTCGTTTGTGAATCGTATACAGACTTAGAACTCCACATCTTTACAGATGCATCTGAACGTGCATACGGAGCTTGTGCCTACATACGCAGCGTCAATAGTGAGGGTGACTGTATGGTCCGATTACTGATGGCAAAGAGTAGAGTAGCGCCAATCAAACCAACCACAATTCCTAGATTGGAATTGTGTGGCGCTGTGGTGGGAGCTCGTCTTTGCGAGAAGGTATTAGGCTCACTTAGAGTGAAGTTTAGTCGCGTGTGTTGTTGGACTGATTCCACTATAGTGTTGGGGTGGTTACAGATGTTGCCATCTAAACTTCAGCCATTTGTACGCAATCGCGTTGCTGAAATTTTAGAACAGGCAGGTCACTGTACCTGGCGACATGTCCCGACGAATAAAAACCCAGCAGATCTGATATCACGTGGCGTTGATGTTCGAAATCTGCACAGTTTGGACTTGTGGTGGTCTGGTCCTAGCTTTCTACTGCATAACCCATGTGATTGGCCTTCTTTGGTCATAAGTTCAGACTCGGATACTCTTCCTGAAACTCGACCGAATGTGTCACTAGCTGTCTGTGTTGACCATTATGACGATGAGCAGTTGATCGATTTTAGTCGCTTTTCCAATTACTCTCGCTTAGTACGTTCCATGGCTTATGTGTTGCGATTCATTAGATTATGTCGAAAGCAATCGTCAAGTTCTACTTTTCTATCAAGCGATGAATTAAAAAAGGCTTTAAACATTTTGATTAGACAAAGTCAGCGTCAATCATTCTTCGAATACAAATTACTTTTATCACAAAAAATGTTACCTAAAAAGAGCGTCCTGTTAAAGTTTAATGTCTATTTAGATAATGATAACATAATGCGTGTCGGAGGACGTCTCGACAATTCTGATTTTAATTATAATAAGCGGCACCCTATATTATTACAGTCCACTCACAATTTCACAAAATTATTATTTAATTCTGAGCATAAGAGGTTAATGCACGCAGGGCCACAACTATTGTTGGCTTCAATAAGAGAGTCCTATTGGCCTATAGGAGGTCGAAATCTAGCTAAGGCCTGTTACCATAGATGCGTACTCTGTCATCGAATGAAGGGTAAGGTGGTTACTCCATTGATGGGTAATTTACCACGGCAGCGCCTTCTTCCAGGTGGTTTCCCTTTTGAAACCACAGGCGTCGATTATGCCGGCCCTATTCTATGTGCTAGTCGTTCAGGTCGCGGTTGTAGGCTCGTGAAGGTATACATAGCCATCTTCATTTGTTTTACAACCAAGGCTATTCATCTGGAGCTTGTAGGTGATTTGACTAGCAGCAGTTACTTACTATGTTTACATAGATTTATAGCGCGAAGAGGAAAACCCGTGCACATGTATTCAGATAACGGTACCTCATTTGTTGGTGCGTACAACGAACTTTCCAAATTCTTAAAGTCTAGCAGGGATTCCTTGGGTGCGAGTATGGCCAATGAGGGAATCAACTTTCATTTCATTCCTGCTTATAGCCCTCATTTTGGCGGTCTTTGGGAAGCGGGTGTTAAATCTGTTAAGTATCATTTATACAGAGTGTTGGGCAATTGTCATTTAACCTTCGAACAACTTAGCACCACATTAGTACAAATCGAAGCAATTTTAAATTCACGCCCATTAACGCCACTATCTTCAGACCCTGCCGATTGCACTCCGCTCACACCAGGTCATTTTCTCGTCGGTCGTCCACTCACGTCCTTGCCGCAGCCAAATTTTGAAGAGCATTCCACTAACCCTCACAGTCGGTATAGGCGCATCGAACAGCTCCGCCAACATTTCTGGACAAGATGGAGTAAGGAATTTATAGCTGAGTTGCAGCAACGTGTCAAGTGGCGCTCTTGTAAAGATGGCTTGAAGATCGATACCTTAGTCGTCATAAAGGAGGACAATCTTCCACCTCTGCAGTGGAGGTTGGGACGGGTTACGGCTGTCCATCCGGGATCCGACGGAATCGTTCGTGTCGCCGACATCAAGACCTCGACTGGCACCATACGGAGGGCGTTCAACAGGATATGTCCATTGCCGGTATCTTCGGAGTCTTGTTGAAAGTGGTACTTTCAACGCCCGGGGGCATGTTGGAGCGCCTACGTTAAATGTGGCAGCAACGTGTTAACGCTACTAATATTTAAGGCTCTTCCTATTAATAGGTAATCGATATATAATTTATTGTCAATTTTGAAGTTTATTATAAAAGCTCACAGCATACAGACCACACGCCTGCCTTTTATTTCAAGTCCTGATTTTCTTTATATGGTCCTTTACAATCGGTTACGTTTAATATTTAATTTCCTGTTGTAAGCAGGGCCATGATGTAAGAAAGCATAAATAATAATGTACGATATTTTACTTTGTTTTAATTAAATCAGGCCATAACATTGATCTTGATTTGCTGCAGTTTTTTAATTAAATTAAATGTTAATTTTGTTAACGTCCGTGAACGTAATTTTTGTAACGGAGCAAGCCAGAACCCATTACCTTTACATGTAAATATTAACACGTGAAGCAAAATTTTTATACTCCTTTTTACGAGAATCATGAGAACAGGGGAGTTTGAGATCATTATTTTAAAATTTATTTGAGTGCACATCTGGCTTAGCGGTTAAAGCGGTCGCTTTCCACTGCGCTAAGTTGTTGAGAATTCAAATTCCAAATGGGATAACATTTTGTGTGATCCACATATTGTTGTTTAAAGTAGATATGAGTGTTTTCATGTTTCTTTGTAAAGTCCAGTTCTAATGAGTAGTTAAGGAGCTATGAGGGAACAAATGAACACACATACGTACATAGCCTGTCAAAATCATAACATTCCTTTGGCTTTGCCGTAGTCGGGTAAAAATGACAGTGTTTGTGCTGTCGTGTTTCGTTGGTGAATGCGAGACCGGGGGCCCAACGATGCTGCAGAAGCATCACCAGCCCGCTATGGTGTGGGTCACCATGCTGCATTGTTGCATTGTCCGCATTCGCAATGAGTATGGTGACCACCACTTTTGGATTCTACTACTAGTTATTTTGGCAGGCCCTTATATAAAAAAAGTAAAGATACCTACATAGATTTTAGTATGATATTTTTTTTAACTTTTATATTTTAAGGTAAACTTTACTAGTAAAGATACCACACCATCACATCATTAAAAAAAGCACATATTTTACAAAAAAAAAGAAATTTTATAAACTGACAGTACATCTAATTATAACAGCTACTGACAGCATTCATATTTTATTTACTCTACATTTTATTTTGATCGCTGTCTTTCCGTGTTCTCATAACAACATTTTCATTTTCATCTTCCTCGTTTTCATTTTAAATGAACACTGCCTTCAAACTCATGTTTTGAGATCAAAGAGTAAGCAAACATACACAACTGAAATGATAGAAAACGTTCGGTAAATCGAAGCACATTAACTTAATAAGAAATTCTTGAACCTTGTATTTAGCACATATGGAATATTTAGACAAGTCGATTTGTTTTCACATTAGCTTCTACCCGCCGACTTACTTAATTTATCCTGTTTATACCTGGAGGGTACTTTTTTTGTATATTAAACCTATGCCCCTTTTCTGGTCTCCTAGTACTAAAGAACTAGTTTTGTAGCTGTTAGGTTTAGCCGTGACAGCGTATCAAACAGACAGACAGTAACTGCCAAATTTATATTATTTATATGGATACGTTTATATTAATCGGCTATTAATATAAAAATTAACGAGTTCACTCCTACATTTTACCGATATCATCATCAACAGTTCTGAATAGCCACTGCTGGATGTATGTTTCTCTTTAGAAAGCAGATTTGACTTACATTGGTTTACGGTTTTTTTTAATCTACAAACGATATAATATTTCAACTACTTACTGCGATTAAAATTTCAATATTTTAAGGGTTGTTAATTATTTAATTACTGGACTATTTTTTTATGGTGTATGGGGCAAACGAGCAGACGTATCACCTGATGAAGAAGATTACCGCCGCCCATGGACACCCGCAACATCCGAGGCGTCACTATTGCTTTGCCGACCATTAGGGGATGGGGAAAGGGATGTGGGCAGGGATGGGTTGGGGTATGTTCCTCCAGTATCCTTACTCATTCTTCATCGAACACGGCACAAGCTATTTCACACTGGTTTTCTGTGAAGCCGTGGTATCACTCCGGTCAATCCGGCCCATTCATGCCGAAACGTGGCTCTCCCACGGTTAACATTCATTTTTCTGAGTTGACTGAGTTACAACTTTTAGAAAGTAGTAGAAAGTATGAAAGTTGACAGATAAGTGTAAAGGACGACCAAAGAAAAAATGGATGGACTGCGTAATAGAGGATATCCTGGCCATGGAAGGGAGTAAGCAGGGAACTAACGAGTGATAGAGAATAATGGAGGAGGAAAACTCATTGTGCCGACTCCAAATAAAGGTGGGAAATGAGTAGGGAGATAATGATGAGTGAGTAAGAAGAGATATCTACATTTTCTGTTTTTTTAAATTAAAATACATATACCATTACGGTACTATTTTTCGATTTTTTTTCTTTGATAAGAGATGATGACATCTACTAGTTATATTTTAAATATTTTGGACATCCATAACACACAACGCCATCTAGTCCCAAGCTTAGCAGATCTTGTGTTATGGTTATAAGTTATAAGAATGATATCGAAAATTTAAAAAGCTGTGAATCTTTTGAAAGTGAATCTGGGTTTAATTCATCATCATCATCATATCAGCCTTAAGAAGTCCACTGCTGAACATAGGCCTTCCCTATTGATTTCCATTGCGATCGGTCAGTAGCGGCCTGCATCCAACGAGTCCCTGCGATCTTAACTAGATCGTCTGTCCACCTTGCCACATGGGAGGCCTGCCTATGCTGCGTTGGCCGTCACGTGTTCTTTATTTCAAGAACCTTCTTTAATTTCCTTTATTATTATTTATAAATAAGATATTCTTTATTTTCATAAAAGAAATAAATGTTAATAATAATTCTACATAAAATGAAAGAAAAAATAATTAAATTTACAATCACCAACAGAATACACATTAACAATTCATACACAAATAAATTTAAAAAATATGAAAAAACAGATGTTTTTTTCTTAAATTAGATTCAGAGCACAAGTTCCGCGAAGAAGTTTCAGATCCATGGATGAGAATGGCTAAGTTCGGTGAAACTTTACTCTTTACTCGAAACTCGAAACTTGTAACTTCAATTCCGATCGGATGGAACCACATCAAAAGATATAACAAATAAGTATATACAAATTCGAACGGATTAACTGTTTGCAAAGTTGGCGAGAGATATTCGTGTATTGAAATGTTACGAATCTGTAATGTTTTGTTTACTTACAAATCGATTGTTTTCTGACACCAAAAGGTATTTGCCCGGGATCCCCGGTACTAATTTTACAAGGTACTACTATCAAACAATTTTTTCTTGAGTGGATTACAAAAAATCTCGTTTGTGATAGATAACAGGGACAGCAGGTACAAAAAAATTTTGCGCGTAGGACTGGGACAATGTGGCAGTTACATTTTGTGTGGATTTGTCGACCCCATCGCAAATAAGTGCGACTATGACGTTTCTCCACAGACAATGAGCCATCCCCGAGAGACCAGAATCATGTAGGTTTGACGACCTTTGGATCTTCCAGGTCCAAAGGTCGTCCCGCGAATAAGGTTTATCCTTGTGGGATCAAAGCCATTCGCATCGCAGAGCGCTGGGCCAAAATCGTTTAAGTATTTCCATTGACACGATAAGCGATTATGTAAATTATTCATTTATATGGCATATTATCTATATTAAATACTGTGAGTCGCTGTGATACCATATACAGTTCCGTAGATAAACTAGCCGTATCAGGTGCATGTGAATGCATTATCAAATGATTAGTAATTTCTAACACTTCATTATCATTTAAGTAAAGTAATTTAACACTTATTGGCCGTGACAAATAATATAGTAATTAAAGAGTTCGTTAAATACTCCAATGTGTTTAAACCTTCGTAATATAATGCGCCTAACAAAACCAACTTGGCAACCGATATCTTTGCCCACTCAGACTGCGAAATAGCTGGCTGTCTAACGGGATATATATGATCTTTATTTCTTCCATACTAGTGTTTGTCACCGAACCCCTCCAGATGGACTGATTTGAATTATATTTTTGTATGTATATTGTAATGAGTATCTCACACCTGGATGGGTTGAAACACATTTCGACCCAGTAAGCGCTGCTGTCAATATGTTATTAATTTTGAGGCGGTACGAAGTTCACCGGATCTGTTTTAAGTATAACTACGTATACCTGTGTTCTGCACATAGTACATACATGCCTCTATCCGTGACTAGGTTGTAATCATTATGGATTGTTCCAACGAGGCCCCCAGGGTCCCCTTACACATGGCATACTATTACACTTCCCCGGTAGGTTGTAAAGGGCCTGCTGATGGTAAAAAAATTTGACACGAGACCTAAAGTTTGGGGAGCAGGCCTGGATTCGAGGTCAACCCAAAAGCCCTGCAGTTTTCTCTGTATTTCAGTAACACAGCGAAACGCAATTAGGCTAAACAAAAGTCGCTAAGTTACTCCTTAAATCATCAGCATCAGCCAGTAATAATCACGTCGAAATTGGTCCAGCTGATTCAGCGATTAGCCAGAACAAATAGACCGACAGATCGGACAGACTGACAGACAAAAAAATTATAATTATATTTAGATACTTTCGTGCATTTAGTGAAAACTGTTGATTTGAAGTTAAGAACAGACACTTCAATTTAATTTATTTGTATAGATAATAAATAATAATAAATAAATATTTCGGACATCTATCACACAACGCCATCTAGTCCCAAGCTAAGCAGAGCTTGTGTTATGGGTACTAGACAACTGATACAAATACATATATACTTTTTTTTTGTAAATACATACATATTATACATAGAAAACATCCAAACTCCAAAACAAATATTTGTAGATCATACAAACATTTGGTCCGACCCGGGAATCGAACCCGAGACCTCACGATCAGCAGTCGCACACGCCAACCGCGAGACCAACGAGGCAGTCTAATAAGATACACAATATAAAGAAACACAATAAGATACAATAGATGTCTATAAAGTTATAGAACTTTATAGATATTTTTCTTTTTAAATAGCTTTGAACTAAAACTGTTTTTGTATTAGCCTACGCCACTATAATCCCAGCTTTATTACATCTCTAAATAATAAAGAAACCTTCAATTGGTGATTCTTATTCAGTCTGGCAAATCAAATATTATATTTAAGATCCCTTTTAACGACTTTTTTCCTTTTTTAATATGTTTTGTTGTTAAGTCAATTGTCAGTTATGTAACCCAAGTAACTTTCAGCAAGTTTGCTTTCGCCGAAAATATGCAACACTTACACGTGTTTAATCCAGTTTTTTTTAAATATGACAAATCCCGAGTCGCATCCTGAGTTGCAGGGGACTTGTGAATCACCCAAAGTGTTGTCCCATGTAGCGTTTGAACCCACAACACTTAGCGCAATAGAAAGTGTCGTAGCAAACGCTTAAACTATAAAGTCAATCGTGCATTTGAAAACTAGCCAAGTCAGCCTTTAAGTTCAATACAGTATCCTGAGTTTAAATAAGATATTATATTTAATTTCTTATAAAAGTTATATTGTCAGAAATAAATTTCAGCAAAAAAAGCGCAAATCAAAATAGTGAGTCCTATTGAACTTGGCATCCATTTAGATCTTGCTTTTTTTGTCTTTGAAGTGAATAACCAAGGCGTATATCACAATATGTATTGAACTTGGCTCTCAATTCACATTTATGTTTTTGATGAGATATCATTTCTTTTTGTACACAAATTATTAGTAGGTACTTTTTCGTAAAAAGAACACAAAGCAATCATGAGGACTGCCGACAGAAGTGAAAACTCAAAACTATAAACAAACAGTTGTTTAAGCTCACCTGAAATTAACCTCTTTGCTCTTTTAATAAAATGCGCGATAAAAAAAGTAAAAAAAAAATCTTAGGTGATGTTATAAAATATAGGTTAATGCTGTACAGTATTAACATTTTACCCGAGTGAAGCCGGGTTTTCATCTAGTATTTTGATAAAATACTCACTCATTTTCTTTCACTATTTCTTCGTCACTTTTCACAATTGCCATTTTTCAAACACTTGATATACACAAATTTTACAAGTATACAGACATTCGAGTCATCAGCTGTCACCATCCGTGCATGCGCATAGCAGGTTTTAGTACAAACACACACGAACATTCTCGCAAGCGCCCTGTGCAGCCGTCTTACGAATATTCGACCATGTCACGTGTCCTGACGCGAGTTTAACATATTTTACCCATCCTCAACGCCGCTAAAGAAGTTTTCGCTTCAAAATTATATATCAAATGGTTTTTGTTAATCTATTGTATTTTCCTACGTTTACGGGGTATAATTTGTATTTAACGGGCAACGCTAGTCAAAACTAGGTAGTCTGAGTTACTCCTTAATTACTACCTACCTATAAAAGCCTGTCAAAATCGGTCCAACCGTTCCAAAGACTAGCCGAAACAAACAGACAGGCAGACAGATACACAAACATTTAAAAATAGTTTTTTGAAAAGTTTGTTTCTTTTAATTATTTCGTAGGGATTTAGTGAAAAGCTCTTAATTTGAAATTACAAGCAGACACTTCAGTTTTTAACCGACTTCAAAAAAGGAGGAGGTTCTCAATTCGACCGTATATATTTTTCTGGTTTTTTTATGTTTTTTCGCGGATAACTTGGTCGTTTATGAACCGATATTGATGACTCTTTTTTTAATGAAAAGGAGATGTCCCAACGGTGGTACCATGATAAGGACATTAATATCTAATGATGGCATCCAAGAGAAATAGAGTCGAATCTTGAAGTCGGTTTTATTTATGTTAAAATTGTATTTGTACTTATTTGTATAAATACCTACTAATTAGGACATTAGTCATTAAAGTAGGTAATTATACTTCCTAACGCGTGTATGACGTTGTTTAACATACAGAATTATTATAATGATTATGATAAAATTAAGTACAATTAAGCTACCTTGACTTAATCATACTTTAATCTTATCTAATTCAAGCTGATTATGAACTTTTTCAAGCGTGTGTCATTGTAGAAGTCTCTCTATTACGAATTTGTAAATGGTAACCAATAAAAGCAATAAAAAAAAGTAAAAACTAAAACCCAACTACGCTTAAAAAGTATGAAACAAGTTTCAAAAGCCGTAGTCACGCGTTGTTAAAGTGTTATGGACTATGGAACATTCCTAAGTTTCAAAAGCCGTAGTCCATGTAGTGTAATGTACCATAGTCCATAACACTTTAAAAACGCGTGACTACGGCTTTTGAAACTTGTTTCATACTTTTTAAGCGTAGTTGGGTTTTAGTTTTTACTTTTTTTTATTTAAAATGTTTTGGTGCCTCATTAATTACATACATTTTAAATAGGTACCATAGAATTATTACACTTATCGAATAAATACGAGCAAAGTCACGAACAAATGCTAATAAAATATATATTTTTGAAATGTACAAGTAACGCCCTTTCCAATGATACCAAACACGGCATATTTATCTCAAATTTAGTTTTTAATACAGTACTTTATATCGGTTAGAGGGCGCCACATTCGATTCAGTGACACGTCATATAACCTCTAAGAAGCGGACAATCAAGACACTTTTAACGATACCTCATTTATTTTATTCTGACTAGTTTAGAAAGAATGAGGGAACAAATAAGCATACCATAGAAATATCACACTTATCGAATAAATACGGACAAAGTCACGAACAAATGCTAATAATATATGTATTTTTGAAATGTACAAATAACGCCCTTTCCAATGATACCAAACACGGCATATTTATCTCAAATTTATTTTTTTACACAGTACTTTATGTCGGCTAGAGGGCGCCACATTAGATTCAGTGACACGTCATATAGCCTATAACCAGAAGACGATCATGACGCTTCTAGAGACACCTCATTTGTTCAAATCTAATGAGTAGTTAAGGAGCTAGGAGGGAACAAATGAACATACATACATACATACATACATACATACATACATACATAGCCTGTCAAAATCATAACCCTCCTTTGGCTTTGCCGTAGTCGGGTAAAAATAGCAATATCTTATCTTCAATATTTATAAGAGATTAAGCTTTACATAACCATGTGCCCAAAAAGTTATACTCGTAATTACGTAAAATAAAAAAATAAAAACCGAAGTCCTATTATTTACAGTGTAATGTGTAATAGTGTATATAAACTATATATATTTATGTGTGTAATTATATATGTTAGCTTATATCTATATAAAACTAGCTGACCCAGCGAACTTCGTACCGCCATATTTACATATCTGTCTCAGCTTCCCATAGGCAGTGTACAGTCGCGGAGAAAAAAAATACTTTTCCCGTTATCTTTTAATTTTTCTTATACATAAACCTTGTCCTAACAATAACGAACACTTAAAAAAGAAATATTTAATTTGATGCAACCTATCGGAAGTTATGCGCGTACATACATTTTGGCGATTCAATTCTTATATATTTCTAGATAAAACAACATCTAACTGCTGATCACGAATGTAACCCCATTTCTTTTTTACACCCTCAAAGGTTAGCTGGTAGAGAATGCCCAGTGCTTTAAGTACGATGATGAACATAAGTGTTCAGAGCCGTTAAATAATCAATTTTAAATAAATAGTCCCCTAAAACAGTGAAAAATAAGCCTCTTTCAGAAATACCACATTATAAAACAATCTTCTTGGTTAATAGTAGGCAATAAGCGAACTTCTTTAAAAAAGCAGAGAAATCATTGTCGCCATCGATCACATAAAAAGAAACCACTAAAGTTAATAACTAATTAGATGCCACAAGAAGTGTTTTAATTACCTTTTTCTCGCGGATGTGTTTCCGGCAGAAAAAGGTTTGTTCTTTGTCCTAGGAAATGGATCCAATAAAATAATTGAGCAATATATTGCTTGAACTATAAGAACTTAATTAATTTTAACTGTATTTCGAGGTCGCATTAATACACTGTTAAGTACTCTCAAGGAAAGTTAAATGTTCAATGTGTGTAAGAATTATTTCACATTAAATGAAAGTCTACTTGTGTTATTGTTGACTTAATTTGTTAAAAGGTGTGTCCCACATATTTAGTACATGTTCATATCGCTTACAAACAATCAAATCTTTTTATTTATGTTTGTGCCGGCCAAAAATGATTATACTGTGCCTGATGGAAAGCAAACTCAGAATCCAAGAGTGGTGGTCACCATACTCATTGCGAATGCAGACAATGCAGCATGGTGAACCACATCATGGAAGCCTTCTGATGCATCTGCATCGTTGGGCCTCCGGTCTCGCACTCGCCAACGAAACACGACAATACGAACGCTGACATTTTACGTTAATTTTCTGGGCGAGGGTAGTACCACCCCGGTCGAGCCGGCCCATTCGTACTGAAATTAGCGTGGCTCTATTACCTAAAAGTGAACTCCTTCTCTTTGAAGTGTATTTTCCTGCGAATTTTTCTCCCTTAGTTCCTTCTTACGATATCCATGGGATGAATAGGGATAGTGACACTCCGTATTTCTTATACATCACCTCACAGACGTAGGTAACATAGTAAGTGATGACACAGTAAGATAATTAGTTTTCCATAATTATTTATGTCGTCGTCATCTTTGACTTGCGTAGTTTCTGATCAACTCCCTACCGACACTTTATAGTCTCCTTGGGAATGTCATCCTTCTAAACAATACATAAATAGGAGATGAATTTAGATCCTGACTATTGTGATAAATGCAATTACGACAAGAACGTCAGAACTGCATTATATAACTAAGAAATCACAGTCAAAATAAAAAATAAATACTCTAAAAACAAAAAATTCTTAAATGAACACATTTAATTCAAAACTCAGAGGAAAGGATAGGGTCAAGTGTTCAGCAATTGTGCAAAAATAACCGACCCATGGCCCTTAAAGTTTTCCTTGGCACGTTTGACAGTGCAAGTCATGAACCTTCCAATTGTCAGTTACTTCCTGAGCCATATAATTTATTTGATCTTTATTCATCTACGTACGCATAACTCAGTTGAAATGTTCCTTTTACTTAAAAGGAAAATTGCCAGTAGGTAAGGCTTTTCGGAATGATGAAGTTGGAAAGCTTTAATTGAGTTAATGCATGGAAATTTTGTTTACTTAAAAAAGGCATCTGACCGACATACCAAGTACACGTAGTACGTACAAGGATACCTGTCTAATGAAAGGAAAAATTAGAGAAGATAAATAAGGAACCTATTTTGTAAGTATCTCACTAGGTACACTTTCTACTAAATAATTATAAATTAATCAAGAACTGAGCAAAATTGAACCAAGGTTATAACATATAAATATTCTTTATCGTGTATGTACAATACACATGAAAGAAAGAAAATTTGTTATAATTGTATCTTCAGCATGGATACAAAGTAAAACAGCGTGCTTTAGCACTCGCAATTGAAGGCCAACCAATTTCGCCACAGATAATTAGGCATAAATTTATCTACACAGCGTTAAATTTGACTGTTAGCTCAAAATGTAAGCACTTATATCATGATGGAAAAGCTTTTGATAGCATATATTAAAAAAATCGTCACAATATCAAAGCATGGCTCACCGACGGGACACACAGCATTAATGGTGGCAAATGAAAAATATGGAGTGAGTAACCGTTGAAGCCTAGGCTTCAACGGTTACTCACTCCATATGTTTCTGTTAAGAGAACATCTGTTAAGAGCAAGAAAGAACAGGACAGCCCTAGGGCTGTCCTATTCTAAGTTCTAAGCCTAGGCTTCAACGGTCACTCACTCCATATTTTTCTGTTAAGAGAACATCTGTTGCTCTTAACAGATGACAATATTACATCGTCTTATTTGGCACTCTGAATAAAATAGTTTTTGATAGTAATAAATCACAGTAGCCACAACAGATACGCCTCCGAAACCGAGAAGAACTGCGGCTGCTCTGAAGAAACGAATAATGGAACATTATTTTCTTAAACGGAGTTTAAACAAAGCTGTTCGCTATTTAAAATATCTGATGTTTTCAACGAACTTGAAAATTAGATTATATCAGTACATTTCTGCAAGTATTATTCGAAATAGAAGTTTTTTAGCGTTCCTTCTATTGTATACAAAACATTGCCAGTTGATATCAAACGAACACTATTTCTAATCATCACCAAAACCATAACGCATTTATTTATTATTATATTATTACTTAAATATAAAAAAATGGTAAGAATATCTAATTATAGTAACTTATCGTTATAGGTAAATTTTTGATTATCAGTATCACATTATTTTTGCAATACGTTACAAGATTCATAATCTCTATAGAAATTCTGGTACACAAATAAAGTGTTATCTATCTATTATATATATCTAGATATTATTATTTAATAGGTGACTCTGAGTCATCGATATCGCTCTCTAAAGCCTATAATCAGTATTCAACAGATATTAGTAAATGTTTGTTTGTTCATTATTTAATGTACGTTTACGCGTTAAATTTTGCATACAAGTTCGAAGAAAATCAAAGAAAAACATAGTGTTTTTTTCCTCCTGAAAAAATTGTACAAATCCTGTGAGAAAAAAAGATTAACATTAGTGATAATAATTATGAAAATTCGCACCCGCAAACAACAAGTCAGTAAGTCGAGGTCAAAAGCTGGATAAAATTAAAAAATCACAATAAAACATATTGTTTTATCTGTGTTTTTAAATCTAAGTGAATCAGATAAATGTCTGATTATATATATATTATTCATTAAACATTTAACGTTGTGCTGATAATTGTATTGATAATATATTTGCTAATTTGTTGCTAAGTTCGATTTCATTGTTTAAAACGACCTTGTATTTTTAAAGACAAATGTTTGTTAAAATTTATCAATTCTTTGAAATGTATGAAATTAGTTACAAAAACTATAGGCTTTAAGCAAAAGCCGATTATCGCCAATATGACGTCTGAGTTGTATCGTGGGCGACGGTACTCACCATTTCAGTGCCTACCTACTCGGTTTTTCCCAATATCGTGCCAAAATATTGATAAAAAACAATTTAATGAACGAAATCGAAGACAAAAGCTATACAGTAGGTACCACAAAACATATACCTTATGCAGTATGCCCATGACATAGAAGTTTTGAACTTTTTAACCGACTCTGACTCTGACTTCAAAAAAAGGAGGAGGTTTCTCAATTCGACCGTATATATTTTTTTTATTTACTTTTTTTTATGTGTATTCGTGGATAACTTCGTGGTTTATGAACCGATTTTGATGATTTTTTTTTAATGGAAAGGAGGTATCCCAACGGTGGTACGATGATAAGGACACTAAGATTTGATGATGGCGTCCAAGAGAAATCGAGTCAAACCTCGATTTTATTTCTGTTAAAATTTTAATTGTTATTGCAATCAAAACATCTGGAAATATTTATATAAAATGTTATCTGTATACATCAAAATTTGAACATTAATCGAAATAGATAAAAACCTATATTTAAAGAAACTGCTTTGCAACTGGCATAACCGAACATCATCCTTTATGGTATCGTTAACATCCTCAAGAGCTACTATAGTCCACTGTTGGGCATAGGCCTCTCCTTCGAAAGGACGTGTTGGCCTTCTGCTGCTGGCCAGAACGGTTGATACAGGGTGTGTTACAAGGATCCGGATGTGTTAATAACAGCAGTTCCCGGATCCCTCCCGTCTCAGGCGCAAAGTGGCACACCATGTGGTTTTAGTCGGTTCGATTCCGACACACCGCCCCGCCGCAAACCCCGGCGGGGTGACGGCCCGAGAGGGTTTCCACACGATAAAAAAAAAGGGTGTGTTACAAGATCTCCTTCTTTATACAGTTATGTTGTCCTCTTTAGTGTGTTCCCTTGGTCGCACCTTACCACACTCATGTGATGAATAGGAGTGGTGACCATCTGTAATTTTAATCCATCACGTCACACGGATTATGTCGGTACGTTTACTAATAGAAAGAAAGAATATATTTATTAGCCACATTCACAAAGGACACGAGTAAAATAAGGTACATTTTAACAATACTAAACAACAAACAAACATAATACAAAACAAAAGACATAAGAAACAAAAAACAAAAAAAGAAAGTGACAAAATCTGGCTGTGTGAGTATGTGACTAAAGGGCCACAGCTCAGCTTATGCTGCGGTCGTGAGAGTGACCACAGCGCTGATTTTCAGCTGAAACCCGACAAAATACCTCACGGACGAGTGTACAGTTTTTAAAATTTAAAGATTCACGTAGTAATTAAACAACATAGGTATACATTACATTAAAAACACACCCACAATACTTACTTACCTTATTATTATATTAAGTTTTTTTTTAAGAATAAGAAATTAATACTTCTTAATTGATTTATATTTAAGACTAGCTGAACCCCGCGGTGTTACCCGCGGTTAATGTTGTACCCCGAGTAACGCCGCGGGACAAAGTTAGTCTAAAAAAAGTAGCCTAAGTTACTCCCCGGATCATCAGCTACCTGCCAGTGAAAGTCCCGTCAAAATCCGTCCAGCCGTTCCAGAGATTACCCGGAACAAACAGACAGACAGACAGACAGACAGACAGACAGACAGACAGACAGACAGACAGACAGACAGACAGACAGACAGACAGACAGACAGACAGACAAAAATTTTTTTAACTACATTTTTGGTATATGTATCGTGTATACATACATATGCATTAAGTAAAAAGCGGTTATTTTAATATTACAAGCAGATACTCCAATTTTATTTATTTGTATAGAAAACAATTTTTAGAGTTCGCTTTAAAAGCAGTTCGATAAATAAAAGAGAAATCCCACCAAAAACATTTTCATGTAAAATGTTGCCAAGACGACTGCATATAGCTTACCCTGTGTAAAAAATATCAGATATCAGATCTCATGTAGAATCAAGCTTCTGAATCTACACGCCCTAACTCTACCAACCGTATAATCGAACAGTATAGCTTTCCTATAAAAAATAAAATAAAACCCTAACTTCACAAACTCTATATCTTAGTAAAAATGTATGACTTGGCTGTTTCGTTACTTCAGAAACTAGATATTTGCAAACACATAGAACATTATGAATTTATTTGTTGTTTGTATACTAAACTTAGTTAACATACACAATTTCAGCTTTTTAGCACTTCAGGAAGTACCCCAACAGTTTTGATGATCATCAGTGTCTCAGTGACGTAATCGGTGTTTTTAGGTATCAATGAAATGTAAAGTATCGGAGCTATGCAATTGAAACTTTATATATTTTATTAGTCTATTATAGACATAATATCCTGAGAGTTTGAATGATCTAGTATATCGGAAATGAAACTTATGAAGGTTAAAAAAAACGACGAAACACTTCGAGAAAAGGTAGGTAGTGTCCTTGCGATTTGCTTGGCTCGTCTTGGCGGTCATAAATTGTGCTTTAATATAAGCAATAAATATATGACTCGAAAATCAGTGACTACTTTCAATAACATTATTTGCAACGTCTATCAGCAGGTATACGGAACTTAAAAATCCCCGCAAGTCTAAATGTACACAAAAGATAACAGTAGATTAGTTAAAATAATCAATATCTCGCTTGATAACGTTATCTGTGAAAGACATAAGGTAAAATGATTTTTCAATGTTAGCTTGTCAGTCGCGCAAATCGATACGTTTATTGCGTGGTTTATTGTGTAGTTAAGTTGAGTGAACAATGGAAGATAATGGTAAAAATAACGTTGAAACTCTTAAGAAACGACATTTTTCCAAACTACATGAAAGAATACAAAACAAATACATGGAAATGCAACGAAAACTTGAAAAATCCAAGTCAGTCGACTCATTGTCTACGATTAATGATGATTACGTTTTTGCGGAAAATAAATGTGCAAGCAATACCGACCTAAGAGATTTTGATGAAATAATGAGTGGTAATTTTGACCAGAAAAGTGTTAAACGTAATGTGATTTTGGAAGAAATAAAAATAAATGAAGCAAATTTACAATTTGTGGACACAAAGCAAGTGAATTTGACGGAGTCTGAAGCAGTGGTATATGAAAGCAATGAGAACGAAAATTACACTGTTACAAACAAGTTTTTTGGAGACGATTTTAGTGCAATAAGTCTTGAATCGTAAGTTTCTTCTGTTTTTATTATTCAATAAACGCAATTCAATGTAATGAGGCATTCTCTAAATATTTTCAGATTAAATGAAGTGGCCAGAGAAAGCGATGAATACCAAACCTCTCCAACTCCCACTCCTACTCCTCCCACCCCAACCAATTCTATACGTAACAGAATCGAATCGCGAATAACAGCTGTCAAGGTCAGACGTCGAGAAAAAGAGAAGAAAAAAGCCAGGGAAAAAGTCGAAAAGGTTTCTTTTATTTTATTTTTTCATTGATTTTAACGAATTACATTTTATTACATTACTAGCTGTTGCCCGCGGTTCCGCCCGCGTGTATGTTGGTTGTTGCGGCAAATAATAGCATAAGTGTTATTCTGTTGTATAAGCTATATTACTGTAAAGTTTCATCCAAATCCGTCGAGTAGTTTTTGCGTAAAGAAGTAACAAACATACACATTCACAAACTTTCGCCTTTATAATATTAGTGTGATTAAAAGTAACAATGTCTTTTAGATTTCTTTATGTCTTATTTATTTTATTGAAAAAGTAGAATAAAGTCAAATAACGTACAAAATTTGTTGTTAGTTTATTTTTAGTAACAAGAAAGAAGAATTTCCCAAACTATTAAAAAAGGAAAAAAATGCAACTGTAAGCGTTGCTATTATAGAAGCTACCGGATTCGAAGCAGATGCATTAGAAGATAAAGCATCTCGTTCTTTGTATTGCCGATTAAGGTAAACATATCAATAACTTACAACTGTTTTTATAAATTTACGTCTTAATTCACCTACACCTTGACGACTACAAAATGTGAAAAATTTCAAATTAAAATAATTCTAGTATAGTCATTATATCCATGTAATAAATAATTATTCATCGTAGAACTCCGACAATACCTCTCCTAACAGTTTTAAAATTTTCGGATCATTTTCCAACAAATGCAAAACTGTATGAAACTGTCTACTTTAAAAAAAGGTAGTATTTTTTTTTATTTTTAAGCTAAGAAGAGTAAAATGATTGATTTGAAGAACAAAATAATAATAATTAATGTTTGTCGTTGATATTATTGTACTAAAATTATTTTTAGATAACTTTCAAACTTTTTAGTGAAAAGCTTTTCGATGCCGACTCGTGTCTAAAAAATCCAATTAACAATTTGTCGTTACTAGGTTGGGTGGAGAAAAGAGCAAAACAAAAACAGTGAAAAACAATGCATCGCAAGTGAACTGGCAGGAATTGTTTTGTTTGAGTTTATTTGAAGATAATATTCTGGAGTTATCAGTTTGGGATAAGGACTCCTGCTTAGGTAGGTAAGTAGCGCTAGAACTAAGATCACCAAACATAGCATTCAGTTTTTTATCATCATTATCATCATCTTAGTCGGATGACTACTGAAACAAGCTTCCCCCAAGGCTCCCTTTAATAAAATTAATAAAATAAACATTATCTTAATAAAATTCCTGTGTCACGTAATTGCTTACGATGGACTCCGAAACCATCTATGCGATTTTCTGTTTTTTATGTGTTTAGCTGGTGTGTCTTAGATAGGTCAGTTGACATCACGCTTAGATGAATAGAAGCTGAGTGTGATTGAAAATATACGCAGACGAAGTTGTCAACTAGTTATTGTATATATTTCTAAATTATACTAGCTGCGAACTTCGTATCGCCATATTTACATATCTGTCTCAGACTCCCTATATGTCCTATTTCTTCTGTGACTATAGGGTTTGGCTAAAGTAAATAATGATAAAGTAAAAAACGATAATTATGAAAGCAATATATAATATTTGTAGAATGTCTTCACTTTACTCTCAAATATACTACTATATCTAAAGAAACATACCTTTAAAGTAGGTACAGTTATAAAAATAAATTAATTTTAAAATCTCAAACATATTTGGAATATGTATTAAAAAGAAAATCATCTTTTATTCAAGTATTTAAAAAAAAATTGTTTTATTCCAGAACCCATATTGATTTATCAGAAATGGAAAAAGAGAGGACACACAAAATGCGAATCAACTTGGCAAGTGAAGTGGGAAACTCGACGGTACAAATATTTATTTTGCTCACAATAAGTGGGATCTCCCTAGCGAACACACTTATGGATCTCGATGATTATCAAGAAACTCAAAAGCAACTCGCCAGGGCTAAGAAGAAATTTGTAAGTACTCTCGTTGTCAGCCCTCGGTTTAATATTTGCATTAAGATGAATCTGTATTATTAGCGTTAAGTATTTTTTGTCGATCTTATTTTTTGTTCTGTTTTAATATAATTTCTTTTTTTCGTACTTTTGATAAAATTGTTACATTACTAAACCAGTTAGAAGTTAGAACTCCTGAAAGAGGACTGTACTCACTTCTTAATATTAATATTTGGAAGTGACTAGTAATACATAGTAGACGATAGCTAGTCATCGTCATTATCTCAGCCAAGGCTCTCAAAAACAACTAGTCCACAAGATGATAATACATAGTTGAAAACGATCTAAATTACCTAACAAAAGTTCTGAATTTTAAATCAAATATCCATCCAAACTATTCACCATCTATCAAAATCTTGTAAGATATTAGAAGTTTTCTTCCAAATAGAAATACCGTTAGTATGTAATGAATTGTTTCATTCCATTCATGTAGATATAAATTTTGGGCAGTGTGAGGCTAGTTCAAATATGATGTTAGGAATGTGTCTTAATACCGAGGATGAATCTTTAACGGATCTAAAGTGCAAGTAATGTATGCAATTATCGGACCAATTTACTATTCGGATATTCCAAAAACTTCAAAATATAAATCACAGTCAAATGGGTTAACCCAAAGAACAAAACATTCTCTGTTCTGTGGGTTAACCTCACAAATATAATACACAAACATTTATTTGTGTAGTAAAACTAAATTATACGGTTAGAATTCATTTATTTCTTAAATTAACAACATTGTTACTAAGACACATACTAGAATGAAACTCACTTGTACTTGTGAGTTTAATTCTAGAATGTATCTTACCACAAGTTCCAGCAAGTGCTGACAATCGAAATTATAAATTATCTTGTTACTAAGACTATATGTATATTCTTTCTATATACGTCGTACGTATCTATAACGTCTATATAAAACGGGGGAAAATTCAATCACGCTACGGGCAATAGGAGACGCAAACGAGGCTGCGTGGGTCGGCTAGTTACAAATAATTTATGTAGACAGTATAGATCGTAAAATTCCTGTGTTTTTCAATGATATTCTGAACTTTCATAGTAAGTGTTACATTGCAAAAAAAATCAAATGACACCAATATTAAAAAGAATATCTTAGTTGAGGTAGTTATCGTTTCAAACGTTAATATTAAATTTTTAATTGACTTATAAGATTGCCTTAGTGCTTTTAATGAGTACTTCTAAGTAAAGAAAGTGACGATGTCTGAGTAAAATTTTTAATTATCTTCTGAATCCTTTAAACAAATTACGTTAATGATCTACCTACTTAATTGGAGAACGATAAAGAACTAGTTAAACATGTCGTTTTTTGGCCATCTAGTCTCTACGTCTCGTCAATAATTTGATGAAATAAACTGATGTACAATAAGTTTAGTCTATTTTACGCATTATAGTATTTGTTCTGAACTTTTTACTGTCTTGTGAACAAATCAAATCTTGATAAATCATAATATTATCGTTATCAACTTCAAGTTTTCATCAATAATCATGATCATCAATCACATATCAATCATTGTTTTTAACGTTTCGCAGTCTAAATGTGAGATAGTAGTACTAACTGATAGGCCTGTATCTCGTCTATTTTCTTTTTCAGTACATGATATCTTTAGGTGTCCTTTAGTATATTTATAGTAAACTTATCAAACACGATTTCTTACATCGAATAACGAAGGCATTGTCATTGCATATGTCAATAATATTTTTCGGACACACAACGCCATCTAGTCCCAAATTAAGCAGAGCTTGTACTATGGGTACTAGACAAATTATATAATTACATATTTACTTTTATAAATACATAAATATTAAACTTAGAAAACACCCAAACTCCGAAACAAATATTTTCAAATCATGCTAACTTTTGATCCACCCCGGGTATCAAACCCGAGGCGGATCTTAACTTTTCTACTTCAAGCACAGCAGTTGCATACTCTACCACTGTGCCACCGAGGCAATCTCATAGTATTGTACTGTAGGTATTAGTATCGATTGATACTTCTCAATACTTATACTCGTAATACATACTAATGTATGTAATGGTTTTCGGTACATAATGAATTACGTTAACGTTCAATGAATTTCATTAGGCTATTTCATACAAATACGATGCAAAATGACAGTAGGTTAGTGAATTTGACAATAAAATGTACAACAATTTACAAAAATAAAAACAGTGTTTATCCGTGTCATACGTCGTATTATAGTGATCTAATAGGTTGGTAATATTACTCGTAGACAGGGTGTTAATGAATACGGTTAATATACGGATAATTCATATGTCCGTAAAGTATATTGTTATTTAAGATTGTATATTGTTTGTAAACCCTGGTGTACAAATAAAGTGGTATCTATCTATCTATCTATATTTTACGCGTACAAGAGTAACACAATTATGTAAGTACTGCTACTATTAAAGTTGTAGTGTTTTGAAGGTAGCCACCCTGATTACAGCACGAATAGGTCGGCACGACCGGGGCGATGCTACCCTCTCACAGAAGACCAGTTAATAAATGTAACACCACTAGCCGACCCACCCAACCTCGTTTGCGTCTTCTATTGCCCGTAGCGTGATAATTTTCCCCCGTTTTTGAAACGTTTTTCATTGCTGCTCCGCTCCTATTGGTCCAAGCGTGATGATATATAGCCTTCCTCGATAAATGTACTATCCAACACTGAAGGAATTTTTCAAATCGGACCAGTAGTTCCTGAGATTAGCGTGTTCAAACAAACAAACAAACAGACAAACTCTTCAGCTTTATATATTAGTATAGATTCTTTCAATTCCCTTCTTATTTCGTTGGTGAGTGCAAGAACGCCATAGTGTGGGACGCCATGCTTCATTGTTGCATTCTTTACATTCGCAATGAGTATGATGACCACTAATCTTGGAATGTTCATGATTTCCCCTTGACATGCTCATAAATATAAAAGAAAATAAAGCACTCGCTAATTGATGAGACACATTTCCATATTTAAATATATTTTTTTTGTTTACAGGCATGGTATAGTGTCAAAAATAAATTGAACAATGTTGGAAGTCTTATGGTGATTGTTTATGGAGCTAAAGGAATAGCAAGCCAAGACTGTTGCTGTGTACTTGAATTGGATAATGTAAGACTTCAAACGCACACAGAATTCAAAACAAATGCACCAAACTGGATGAAAATATTTACTTTGTAAGTTTTGTAAGAACTTGAAAAAGAGAAAACCCTTTGAGACTGAATAGTTTAAGTTACTTTGCTAAAGCTTTCTTTTGTGTTTGTTAGTTATGTCCTTGTAAAGGTAAAATAAAAAAAAATAAAAACTAAAAAGGAACTACAACAAAAGACGACACTGAAAAATAATGAAACAAGTTTCAAAAGCCATAGTCACATCACGTTGTTAATGTGTTATGGTACATTTCTAAGTGACGTGTGACTATGGCTTTTGAAACTTGAGACGATCAAGATGCTTCTAACGACACCTCATTTGTCCAGTTCTAATAAGTAGTTTAGGAGTTATGAGGGCTATCCTAGGCCTCCTTTGGCTTGGCCGTAGTCGAGTGATAAAGGTTAGTTTTTACCAGGATTGGCAAAGTAAGAACTTTTAAGTAAATAGTAGCCTATCTGTTGTTCGGATGTATAAGTTATATTACTGTAAAGTTTCTTCCAAACCCGTTAAGTAGTTTTTGCGTGAAGAAGTAATAAACATACACACTCACAAACTTTCGCCTATATAATAAAGTAATAAAAATTACTAGCTGTTGCCCGCGGCTCCACCCGCATGTATGTCGATAATCGCAGCAAATAGTAGCCTTTGTGTTATTCTAATGTATAAGCTATATTAAAGTAAAGTTTCATTCAAATCCATTATAACTGTTTTAGTGTATTCTTTTTTGCGTTCACGGTTGACTAATTGTTTTAAAACTTGCTACTAAGATCCTTGTTCTGCCAACTAGCCTTGAGGCGCAACATATTGAAATGTAAAAGATTATCTTTGAGCTGAGCTAAGAACAGGATGTATAAACAAAAGAATTAGTGTTTATGTACACTGTTTAAATTATTTTTCGTAAAAATAAGAATTATTATAGTTACAAGTAACATTCGCTTAACTCGATCAAAATTGTGAATCGAACTGCCAGGTTCATAGAATCTTTTGACACTAATACTATCTAAGTATTTTGGATTTATTAATAAATAGGGTAGGTATTAGCTGTTTTCTGAAAATTTATGTTTGACTGATGTTTTTTTTTATGTCTATACGGCCTGATGGAAAGCATAAGCAGAATTCAAGAGTGGTGGTCACCATACTCATTGCGAATGCAAAAATGCAGCATGGTGACCTACACTATGGCGGCCTAGTGATGCTTCTGCATCTTTGGGCCTCCGGTCTCACACTCACCAACGAAACAATGCTGTCATTTTACGTTGATCTTCTGTGCGAGGGTAGTACCGCCCTGGTCGAGCCGGCCCGTTCGTGCTGAAATCAGCGTGGCTCTACTACCTAGATTTCCGTTCGTTCTAGATTTCCTAGATATTTTCATATAAAAGTAAAAACACAATTGTTTTTCGAAATTATTAGCAACCATTTCGAAATTTGAATGGTTGCTAATAATTTGTTCAACCTTTTCAATTTTTTTTTTTTTTTAACTTTCCAGTGACGTAACTGATGTTACATCAATATTAGACATCACAGTCTTCGACGAGAAGAAATGCGAAGACATTGGGAAGATCTCAATACCTTTACATACAATTAACAGTGGAGAAAAGAAATGGTACGCGCTTAAAGATGCAAATTTAAGAGACAGAGCTCGCGGGAATAATTCGAGGATATTAGTTGAAATGATACTCACTTGGAACCTCGTAAGTATTGCGTGGTCACGAACTTTCCTCTTAGCAGTCGTTGATATTGGGCTTATGATGATTAAACCTATGGTATACTGTATTTCCCAAAAAGATTCTGTTTTAATTCTCAAATGTACAATACTAAATACTGAAATTATAATGTCAGCTGACCTAGGTACCTTTGTTTGCGTTTCTTTTCAATCATGCTCGTCTTCTATTGATCTAAGAGTGATTAACTAGCAACTAGCTAACAAAAATATCGAAGTCGGCGAGATAGTTTCGGAGTTCATCGTGAGCAACAACGCAACTCGAGAACTTTATAGAGTAGACAAGGTAGTAAAAATATATTTAAAAAAAACTGACTTCCAAAAAACATCCAACGAAAATTCCCTGCCAAAAAACACTGATAAGCGTAAAATTAACTCTCTCTTCATTAACTGCTGTGTGCCAATTCTTGTCTATACCTAATTCTTTATTCATTTCAATGGTAGTATTATAATGTGTGCTAGGTGCCTAAAATCTGTTTGAAGTCGGTGCCAAGCCCAATAGGTATTTGATAATAATACTATATATTTTGTCCTTACCATCAGGTGATACGTCTGCTCGTTTACCTACCAATCCATAAAAAAAAAACAAAAAAAAAACAATCAGCCCTAAACCATCTACGTCTGGCATTAACAATTTTGATTTTTCAGATTGTGACAATATTTCTGATTCAACTAGAGATTCCAATTAAACTAACTTATCATAATTTTTTACATTGTGTTTTAGGTCCGTCTGGTTTTAGGTTCAGAATTTTGTTTTTAGTATCATGATTATGTTTCATTTTCACTCAGCAAAATAAATGGATGAAATTCAGGACAAAACTGGGCTTGGAACTCATTAAAGCACTCATCAGCGCACTGGTTTTTTACCCAGAATCTCGCAGAAGGAGGCGGCAGGGCGGCGGAGGCGCGGCTATCAGCGCCTCATGCCGCCCTGAGTGTGGTCGGGACGGGTTTTCCCTTCCATCCGCTCTAGTGGCCGCCCGCGAGGAGGCCACGTTACACGTGTGCCGTACGTTGCCTAAACGGAGAGGTTGAGGAGGAGGGTGCCCGCTTCATTGCGGGCAGGCGCTGGGAGGGGTCCAGGGGTCATAGTAACAGTGGTTCCCGGATCTCTCCCTTCTCAGGCGCTGAATGTCACACCGTGTGATTTTAGTCGGTTCGATTCCGACACACCGCCCCGCCGCAAACCCCGGCGGGGTGACGGCCCGAGGGGATTTCCACACGTAAAAAAAAAGAGTTTTTACCCAGCTTTGGGTTTTAACCCGGGTGATTACCCATCTCTAGCTATAATTGACATTGGTTGACAAATGATGACGTGGCGTCTGCATAAAACGACGCCATGATACCACCGAGCGTTTTGGTGTGAATTTAAAACTTAAAATTTAATTCGCAATTTTCTTCTACTAAAACTCTTTTTTTTCTAGAAGTATAACTGTTTTTGACAATAGCAGATACTTCCGAATGCTATATTATAGTTTTTCAAAATTAGTCATCATGCCCATTCTTTATGAAATTGAAATAGTAACACAACGATTTCATGCAATAAGGAAACCTAACTTTAAAAATATTTATTTATTTTTAATATTTACAGTAATAATAGTAACATAGTAACACGGAAAACGCGTCCTAAATATTATTATTTAATTGAAGCCTTATTTTTAAACTGATTGTAATCAAAATTAGAATGTATTTTTGTGTTTGTAATTTGTAGCGATTAAATACGATCAGATATAACTAAAGGTATTATTATCTTTACGTAGATCACAAAAGACCTTTGTTCTAGACGAAAATTAAATATTTAATTACAAGGATCAATCCACTTAATCCACACACGAAGTTTCAAATCTTTGATAATGTTCGGTAATAATAATAATATCCTCATACATTTCACACAAAGCCGTGTGATCCCAAACTAAGCATATCTTGTACTATTGTAACCAGAATGCTGTTAAACATTTATTATATATTTCTAAATACATGCATCATCGGTAGTGTAATACTGCCTCGGTTGCGCAGTGGTAGCGTACGCGACTGCTGTTCTTGAGGTCTCGGGTTCGATTCCCGGGTCGGATCAAATGTTTGTATGATCTGCAAATATTTGTTTCGGAGTTTGGGTGTTTTCTATGTATAATATGTATGTATTTACAAAAAAAAAAGTATATATGTATTTATATCAGTTGTCTAGTACTCATAACACACACACACATTTGGTCCGATCCGGGAATCGAACCCGAGACCTCATG
Source organism: Spilosoma lubricipeda (assembly GCA_905220595.1). Classification (NCBI taxonomy): domain Eukaryota; kingdom Metazoa; phylum Arthropoda; class Insecta; order Lepidoptera; family Erebidae; genus Spilosoma; species Spilosoma lubricipeda. The sequence continues at coordinate 13,067,151 of HG992290.1, read as the reverse complement.
CACAGCAGTCACGTACGCTACCACTGCGCCAACGAGGCAGTCTATATAGTATACACGGTACATATACCAAAAATGTGGTTAAAAAATTTTTTGTCTGTCTGTTTGTTCCGGATAATCTCTGGAACGGCTGGACCGATTTTTTATAGTTATATATATAGATAATTAAATATTTTTAAATAAATATTTCGGGCACCTAACACACAACGTCATCGAGTGAAAAAATTAAAATACATTTTTGGCATATGTACCGTGTATACTTACACTAGCAACCTCGTTTGCGTCTCCTATTGCCCGTCGCGTGAAAATTTTCCCCCGTTTTTAAAACCTTCTTCATTATTGCTCTTATCTAACTATCTATTGCTATCTTATCTAACACTGAAAGATTTTTTCAAATCGGACCAGAGATTAGCGTGTTCAAACAAACAAACAAGCAAACAAACAAACTCTTCAGCTTTATATATTAGTATAGATATAGATATGCATTTAGTAACAAGCGGTTATTTTAATATTACAAACAGACACTCCAATTTTATTTATTTGTATAGATATAACACTACTTAGCAGATAAAAGTTGCTGATATATATGGTCGTCTGACATATTTGTCTCTATCCGAGAATTGTGAAACCGAAATCTGTAGTAACTGGCCCTTAGTGTTGCCTTCTATAGTTAGGTTCAATTTGTTCTGTATAGACTGATTGATGATCTAAAGAAGTCTGATAGTGGTATATCACTAATTTAAATACAATTTATTGCATTAAATTATATGTTTTTGACTCAAAAATTGTAAATCGTCTCAACTAAAATTAAATAAAGCAAAAATTTATGTAGGTATATTTATAGTAAGATCATTTTTCTGTTTGTTTTTTTTTTATATTTACTTTTTTGTATTATATGTATATTTTTTATAAAGTTTATATTTAGACAATGTAATTATTGTTCATTTTGTACCTATAAAACATAAACCAAAAAGTATAGCTATAATTTATTAATAATTTTAAATATATTGTAAATCACGAATTAAATTTCAGTTAATAATATATTTTTTAATAATATATATATATATTTTCAAAATCTTTATTTGTAAAATAAGAATCAACACGAATTAAGCACATACGTTTTCATTAAAATAATATGTTTGTTTAGAACAACTAACAATATAGAAATGAAAGTATTATATTCATTTTTACCCAACTCTGGCGAAACCAAAAGCAGGGGTAATAGTTTTAGCATGCTACTTATGTTTGTGTACTCCAACACACACCTAAACTACTGAACCGACTTTCATAAATGTTTATAGATTCGTAAAAATGGTCCGGATGACATAGCCCATGTAAATTTTGACAAAAATAAAATACGTAGTAGGGTTATTGTTTTAAACCTTTTTTTTTGTTTATTTATAGGTCAGAGCTGCGATCCGAGTAATAAACCTAAGGGAAGTTAAACTCCTGGCGACAAAAGACAAATTAGACAGACACACATTTGCGAGAAACCTATCCCGAGCTAAAATTGTTTTGAACTGGTTCTTAAACGCTTTAAAAGTTATGAAGTAAGTATTACCCCTACGTACCCCTTGTATCAGAAAAAAACCTAAAAGGTTTTCTAGGAGTTGGTATGAGAAAGTTGTTGTTTTTAATCTAATATATAAAATTCTCGTGTCACAGTTTTAGTTGCCAAACTCCTCCGAAACGACTTGACCGACTCTCATGAAATTTTGTGAGTATATTGTTTTTATGGCAAAACGACGTTTGCCGGGACAGCTAGTATAACTATATAACTATGTGTATTAAATTTTAACCAATGATATGAGTATTAACTTTCCAATCCAATTTATTAATCAATCGATTTTTTGTTTAGTAAATAATAATAATAAATAATAAATCTTTATTGGAAATTAAAAGATAAGAAAAAGTAACATTATGTGCGTGAATATCTGCATTAGTTAAAAACTGTGCCGCAGCCATTAACGCCTCCTCCGGTCTGAGGCCGTCAGAGATACATAAAAAATACAATAAAGAAAGAATACAAATTAAATGAAATTCAACTAAAATTACTGACAGTTATAATGTAGTAGGTGTAATTTGTGACGAAATTGACAATTATTGTGTACGAGTTTTGACGTTGTTATGAATTTATGAATGTGAGAATTAATTTATAAATTGACATTGTTGCCTATCTCAATATCTAACTTCTAAACATGCAGACGTATTTGTAATAAACTGTAAATAATAATTAATTAATACTATTTTGAAAAGAATACGTTAAAGACAAACCCCTCTAATATCCGTCAACCTTTTAATTTAAAACCAATTTTAGATCCTACAATATAAAGCCGATCCAATATTTATTATTCAGTCGATAAACCATAAAGCAATAACTTCAACCTTGATATTTAAATCTTCTCGAACTGAGTAACCACTTTATTGGCATTTGATTAGCTCGTTTCAGCTAATTGCGCTTCCACAAGAGTCTTTATAATAAACTAGGTTTACCTCAATGCAATTTATCGGAAAGGAGCTTGCGGAAAATTAACGATTGGGTTTGAAATAGTTGGTACTTTTGTGATTTAAGTAGGGAAATTACATCATAAAGCTGTATTTTTATTAAAACTTTTAATTATATGATTGGTATAAATACAATCTTTTAAATAATGATAAAATAATATTGTGTTGTGTAAACACAAATCACTTTGACACTCAAAATCACCGACATTGTCTTATTCGGGTTTTGAATTAGCAGCGGTTATTTTAATCACACTTAATGAAAAGGCGGGTTCAGAATAAAACCTCCTTCATTAATTAAAATGCAATTATGTTTTTAAATATATAATTTTCAATTACAAACACTCAAAATTTAACTGGCTACAGTCACAGTGACGTTCCATCACAATTAATATAATTTTGTTTTTAGGACGTTCCTAGAGTGGGAGTCACAGAAGTTGAACTTCGTATCCCTAATAATATGGCTGCTGTTTTGTTGGTTCTTCAAAATCTGGATGCTGCCACTCTTGCTACTGATACCCTTCGTTTGGTACCGGCCGCCTAAATACTTTCTTGTCAACTGTAAGAATTGCCTTCATCAGTGCTAATTGTTATAGTTCTCCTTAAATCTCTAGGTAGTATCTTTTTATTGCAAAATTTAGCTGTGCCCGCTACTTCGTACGATTTAAATTTGGTTTTCGACATTGTTACGGACTTCTGTTTTCATCGTAATATTTTTTTTTATTTTGGAAATACCACTGAAGGGTTCCCTGAGTTTCTACGAATATTTCAAGACCAAGTTCAGGAAAATCGACAATCCCGGGTTTCAAGGAGACTAATGAACAGCAGTTATTGTTTTATGTAATACTAGCTGAACCCCGCGGTATATACGGTACCGCCGCGGGATGAACCTAGTTTAAAAAAAGTAGCCTAAGTTACTCCTCAGATCATCAGCTACCCGCCAGTGAAAGTCCCGTCAAAATCAGTACAGCCGTTCCAGAGATAACCCGAAACAAACAGACAGACAGACTTTAAATGTTTTTTTTGATACCTGTACCGTGTAAACATACATATACATTTATTACAAACAGACACTCCAATTTTATTTATTTGTATAGAAGAAGAGGCTGGCAGATATCAGTAACCTCCTGTGGCTGAATGTCATTATAGTAATGCATGCCTTTGTTGGCGATAGTACGTAACTTTTAGCGCATAACAAACTGTGAATTGCAAATGAATGTTAGCTACTTTTAAGTAACAATATTTTATACTTTCAAATTACAGGGAAACAGGCTCTTCTAAATAGGAGACCAGTTCAGGAAATAGTAAAAAAGGTAAGTAGTGATCATAATCTGTTTGTCGTATTTAAAAGCCAAGTTGCGATCCAATAAAACATATGCAAATAACATAATATATATTATGTTTATGTACCAAATTGAAATTGAAATATTTGAATGTTTTAATTTAATTCAAACCGGAGCTAAAAGATTTCAAAAATATTCAATGGCCTCGAATCAATCTCTATATATCTTACTGAAGATATGTATTTTTAAGCCCAATGTTCTAAATTAAATTAAAACTAATTGAACTGTTAACATAGGTAAACATTTTATTCCCAGGAAGAGAAAAATCTTACACTCAGACAAAAAATTAACAGCTTTCAAGAAATGATACAAACTGTGCAAAACTTTATTGGCGAATTTGCGAATCTCGGTGAAAGTATTAAAAAGTAAGTTTCTTCTAGAAACCTAGTTTAAAAACTTAAGTACTTTGTCTTGCGTTACTTTGTCACCTAAAATTATAAGTCACTTGTTGAAATGAGGACCTCAGAACTTGTTTATTGTATCAATTATCAATATTAGGTAAGTTAGGAAAATGTGACGAGAAAAGTGTTAAGTATGGGAATTGGAAGGTATAAGAGAAGACCAATGAAAGGTGGATGAATTATGAGAAAGCAAAAATACTTACTCATAGAGTAGAATAAAACAATAATAAAACATACTGTGCTGACCCCAAATAAAAGTGGTGTAAGGACAGGCAGATGATGATATCAATTATGAAGATAGATTCAAGTCTAGAAAACTTGTAAAATTCATTTAAACAAATGAATAACTACTACTTCTACTTTTTTAGACTAACTTCACCCCGCGGCGTCACCCGCGGTACAACAAACACCGCGGGACTCTGCTAATATTTTAAAAAAACATTAGCCTTTTTAGTTCTCCTTTCATCCATTTTTATAGTATTTAGTTACATGCAATTACTAATTAGGTAACCTAAGTACATGTGTAAGTAATTTTTCTTGAACATATTAGTTAAAATAATCAACAAATTAATGCGATAAACATTAATTTTTATGTTATTTTTTTGTATAATGAATATTTTTAGTACTAAAAGTGATAATGGTATTTTTGCATGCAGTATGTACATATTTCGTAATGCGTACTACGTACACAAGTATGTTCGACACTGTAGTAACTGAAGAGCGAAAAAAATTATTTATTTTCCTACAACAATTCTACAAAAGACCAGCTTCGCAAAGCTCTGTTGTATTGGACATTTCATGAATTTATTTATCAATAGATTGCCTCCTTTCATAAAGTTTTGTTTTGTTCGCAGCTTGTTCAACTTTACGGTGCCATTTCTTAGCTGCACCGCCATATTTCTAATTACGGCTATCGCTTTCGTAATGTTTATGATACCGACTAAATACATATTTATGATTTGGGGTAAGTTTTCATTGGTTAATATGTTGTTAAGATCCTGCGAATAGCCATGATCTGATATTTACCGAAAGATTTTGACCTCTATTCAAGTAAGGAACCGTTCATAGGCTAATACTATCAACAAAGCTGATAAACGCATTCAATCAACAATCAATTCAAGTAAACTTTTACTGCCTCGTTGGTCTAGCGGTTGGCGTGTGCGACTGCTGATCATGAGGTCTCGGGTTCGATTCCCGGGTCGAACCAAATGTTTGTATGATCTACAAATATTTGTTTCCGAGTTTGGGTGTTTTCTATGTATAATATGTATGTATTTGCAGAAAAAAAAGTATATATTTATTTATATCAGTTGTCTAGTACTCATAAGGCAAGCTCTGTTTAGCTTGGGACTAGATGGCGTTGATGACTGCATGATACATGTACCAAAATAACATTTTTTACAATTTTTGCCTGTCTGTCTGTTTGCTCCGGGTAATCTTTGGAACGCCTGGACCTTTTTTTAGACTAGCTTTGTCCCGCGGTGTTACCTAACCGCGGGTAACACCGCGGCGTTCAGCTAGTCATTATTATATTCATTGTTTCAGGTATTCACAAGTTCACTAGAAAAATACTTCGACCAAACAGAATACCGAACAATGAAATCCTTGATCTGCTCTCGAGAGTGCCTAATGATGAAATACTGGTAAAATATTGCATTTGTATGCAGCACTTCTCTTTTTTACCACAGTGAGAGGCTCATACCTCCTTGTTGCCCGACTGCTGCTATTATCATATAGAAAACCTTGGTTACTTTATATAATACCAGCTTAAAGTGATAGGTTGACCTTAATCGTAATTGAGTTCACACTGTTTAATATTTAGTAACCTTCTATTTGCTTGATAAAAATTTACATTCATTGTTAACCGACTTCAAAAAAAGGAGGAGGTTTATCAATTCGACTGCATGTTTTTTTTTCTTTTTTATGCGTGTTCGTGGATAACTTTGTCGTTTATGAACCGATTTTGATGATTCTTTTTTTAATGGAAAGGAGATGCCCTGACAGTGGTACCATAAGGACATTAATATCTGATCATGACATTCAAGAGAAATCGAGTCGAACCTTGAAGTCGGTTTTATTTTTAACCGACTTCAAAAGAAGGAGGAGGTTTCTCAATTCGACTGTATATTTTTTTTTTAATTGTACTTGTTTCGTTTAGTGAACTTGAGTGACAACGCTATAATTTTTTTCAATTATATTACAGCTAAATTGCGAAGAAATTCCACTAGAAGAGGTTTTGGATGAAGACGAGATAAAATAAAGATCTGATTATTATTATAGTTATACTTATTATAAGTAATATTATTTTAATGTTTTATTTGTGTTGCTTGAAAATAATATTTTGAAGTGTAATTGTAACAATAAATTAAGTAACCCGTAATAAGCGTTTCATTTACATGTACAATTTACCCATAAATCTATACTAATATATAAAGCTGAAGAGTTTGTTTGTTTGTTTGTTTGTTTGAACACGCTAATCTCAGGAACCGCTGGTCCGATTTGAAAAATTCTTTCGGTGTTGGATAGTCCATTTATCGAGGAAGGCTATAGGGTTTATATCATCACGCTACTACGAATAGGAGCGGAGCAACAATGAAGAATGTTTCAAAAACGGGGGAAATTTTCACGCTACGGGCAATATAAGGCGCAAACGAGGTTGCGTGGGTCGGCTAGTTAATCTATAATAGGCATATTCTTAATCCGTCACTAGCGGTGCACGCACACCTATTTTTACTCGACTACGGCAAAGCCAAACGAGGGTTATGATTTTGACAGGCTATGTATGTACGTACGTGGACGTGCAATTAGAGAAAGTACGAACTGACCTTGAGCTTCTTCGATATCTTCAGCTGGTACTGGTCGAACAATGCAGTCCAAGTCATTATTAAAGTTTTTAATTCAGCGTGCACTCACACAAAACAATTAAAACACTGGTACACGGGTTTTTTGGGGTTTTATGCGGTTTGCTAGTAAGCGAGTTTTTGTAGGAGAGAAATTGAGTACGTGCTCACCGTCGCGTGACACTTTCTTTTTATACTGACAGGTCAGGTTGCAGGAATATGATAGGAGTATTGAACATTGACTGATTTATGAGTATACGAGTGTATGAGAGTGAGTAAGAATCAAAATAAATACTAACTATAACTATATCAATTGCTTTTCAGATAATTGCGTTATGAAAATAAGAGTTTCTATTTATTAATTCAGTATTTTAACTAATAGTATAAATTCGGCACAGCCAGTATGTTCATTTGTTCCCTCATAGTTCCTTAACTACTTATTAGAACTAAACAAATGAGGTGTCGTTAGAAGCGTCATGATCGTCTTCTGGTTATAGGCTATATATAACGTGTCACTGAATCTAATGTGGCGCCCTCTAGCCGACATAAAGGAATGTATTAAAAAAAATATTTTAGATAAATATGTTGTGTTTGGTATCATTGGAGAAGGCTTTACTTGTACATTTCAAAAATATATATATTATTAGCATTTTCTCGTGACTTTGTCTGTACTTATTCGATAATTGTGATGTTTCTACGTTACCTATTTAAAACATACCTTGCAAAGATATAAATATTATAAAGGCACCAAAACAATTAAATAAATAAAAAAGTCAAAACTAAAACCCAACTACGATAAAAAAGCATGAGACAAGTTTCAAAAGCCGTAGTCAATCGTTGTAAAGTGTTATGGACTATGGTACATTCCACTACAAGGACTACGGCTTTTGAAACTTTTACCTACGTTGTTGCCTACGGTATGTACTAAATAGCAGTTTGTGACACGTCGCACCAAACTGTTGTTTTGTACACGAAATTAACCAAGTTAAATGCGATATTTTCTTGCTTTTTATACTTTAATTTTTAACCGACTTCAAAAAGGAGGAGGTTTATAAGTGTGGTACCTACTATTACATTTGGCTTGGCGCCGACTTCAAACAGGTTTTAGGTACCTAGCACACATAATAATACTAATATTTAAATGAACAAAGAATTATGTATAGACAAGAATTGGCATAGCAATTTATGAAGAGCCAGTTTATTTTAAGCTTTTTATTTTTTTTTGCCAGGAAGTTTTCATTGGATGCTTTTTGGAAGTCGGTTTTACTCTATATTATCTGCTAAGGGGTATTATACCATAGCAGAATATCTTGATGATATTCTGCTTTTATATGATACTAGCCGACCCACGCAACCTCGTTTGCGTCTTCTATTGCCCGTAGCGTGATAATTTTCCCCCGTTTTCGAAACATTTTTCATTGGTGCTCCGCTCCTATTAGTCCTAGCGTGATGATATATAGCCTATAGCATTCCTCGATAAATGGGCTTTCTAACAGTGAAATATTTTTTCAAATCGGACCAGCGGTTCCTGAGATTAGCGTGTTCAAACAAACAAACAAAGAAACTCTTCAGCTTTATATATCAGTACTAGCAGACCCACGCAACCTCGTTTGCGTCTTCTATTGCCCGTCGCGTGATAATTTTCCCCCGTTTTTGAAACCTTCCTCGATAAATGGGCTATCTAACACTGAAAGAATTTTTCAAATCGGACCAGTAGTTCCTGAGATTAGCGTGTTCAAACAAACAAACAAACAAACAAACTCTTCAGCTTTATATATTAGTACTAGCTGACCCACGCAACTTCGTTTACGTCTCTTATTGCCCGTAGCGTGATAATTTTTCCCCGTTTTTGAAACATTTTTCATTGGTGCTCCGCTCCTATAGGTCTTAGCTTGATGATATATAGCCTATAGCCTTCCTCGATAAATGGACTATCTAACTGTGAAAGAACTTTTCAAATCGGACCAGCGGTTCCTGAGATTAGCGTGTTCAAACAAACAAACAAACAAACAAACTCTTCAGCTTTATATATCAGTATAGATATAGATAGATATTAACCTGGGATTGAGCTGCCCATTCTGCACATGCTGTTTATTTTGAAAGTTTAAATTTATTTTGATGTGACGATAATTTATAGGTTGAAACAAATTCATCTTAAATTATTGCTATAGTTGTATTTTTTTTTAATTATTATCTTTACTGATTATTACAATTGTATGAGGTTTTCACGGATAAACCACAGCACCGATTTCAATGAAATTTGGCATGGGGATACTTTGATTCTTGAAGAAAGACATAGGCTGCTCTTCACTGCGAAGACCAACATTCACGCGGGCGAAGCCGCGAGCAAAAGCTAGTTACATATCATGTAACTAGCTTTTGCTATACATCCTACTAATATTATAAACGCGATAGTTTGTAAGTCTGGATGGATGGTTGTTTTTTACTCTTTCACGCAAAAAGTACTGAACGGATTTGGAAGAAACTTTACAGTAACGTAGCTTATACATTAGAATGACACATAGACTACTATTTGCCATGATAAACGACATATACGCGGCCTGAGCCGCGGCTAACAACTAGTGAATTAGAAAACCGATAAAATATCAGTAAAAGTTAAAAGTATTTATTTTTATTTCAAATTATTTATCTTTATTGCATACATAAAACAAAACAATGGAAAAGATGGGTTACATTTTTTTGATGCAGTAATTAAATTTAAGAATCCAAATGTGATATTTTTCCACGACACTTTTCACTTGTACTACACATCACAGTGTGGAATTTTATTTACGTTTGATTTTCTTGATTTTTGTGGTTTATCACGATATCGATTGGATAATTTAAATATTAGAATCGAAAATTGTTGCACTGTTGTGTAATTGATTGGCGTATTGTTTTAGTAGTAAGATCGTGACTGCGCCAGAGGTCGTAAGTTTCTTCCCATCCAATGCAAATGACTATGAGATTAGTACCACCAACCATTCTATGTCGACGTGTTTTTTATCTAAATCTATGCATTAAGAAAAATTTAAGTATGTTTTTCAGAAGTAAAAAGAAAAATTACAACATTCTGATTTGATGACCGACCTTTGACGTAGTCGGGTAATAATAATTGAGTTGTCGCGATTTCAAATTGCAGAGACGCTACAGGACCTACAACAGATGCTGAAAGACCTAGCTGACTCTTCTGTACGCATCGGCCTACGGATGAACTTGGACAAGACCAAGGTCATCTTTAATGCACATGTTCTACCGGAGCCGGTTACGGTTCAAGGTGCCGTTCTCGATGTTGTTCAAAAATATGTGTACTTCTTTTTTTTTATTTATTTATATGCCTGCCAAAATGACTCTACTCTGCCCGATGGAAAGCATAAGCAGAATCCAAGCCACACTCATTGCAGACAATGCAACAATGCAGCATGGTGACTAACACTATGGTGGCCTAGTGATGCCTCTGCATCATTAGGCTTCCGGTCTCGCACTCAACGAAACACTACAGCACTAACGCTGTCATTTTACGTTGATCTTCTTTGCGAGGGTAGTACCTACCGTCCCGGTCGAGCCGGCCCAACCGTGCTGAAATCAGTGTGGCTCTACTACCTTGTTCTACTTCAGGCAGACTTTGCAGTTAGGTAGAAACAACTTAGAGGACGAGGTGAACATGAGAATTTAGCTGGGTTGGAAAGCGCTTGGAAAGCTTCGTCGGTTCTTCTCATAGTCGATCCTACAGTGCCTTAAGATGAAAGTCCTCAATGCGTGCGTCCTACCTGTAATGACATACAGAGCCGAAACGTGGACACTTACGGTATGGCTGGTTCACAAGTTCAAAGTCTGGAGTCTGGTTCAAATGGAGAGGGCTATGCTCGATGTTTCTCTAAGGGATAGTATTGGAGACGGGGTTATCCGGCAGAGAACCGGGGACATCGACATAGCCCACAGGATTAGCAAGCTAAAGTGGCAGTGGGCTGACCATATTTGCCGTAGAACCGACAACCGTTGGAGTAAATGGGTTCTTGAGTGGAGACCGCGTCTCGGCAAACGTAGTGTATTACGTCCACAGGCCAGGTTGAGTGATGACTTGCGCAGGACGGCTGGCAGAAGCTGGATGCGAGAAGCCGAGGATCGAACTAAGTGGCGTGCACTAGGAGAGGCCTATGCCCAGCAGTGGACTGCGGTAGGATAATTTTTTTTTAAATTTTGTATTTAATAAAAATGAATATTAATGTAATAAACATTCATTTTATTTTACGGAACAAATAACTTAGACAAAACAATTTCGATGTTTCACATCTGCCGGGCGTCCCGTGACGGCTCACTTTTTTTAAAGACAAGGAACCAGGAGTAAATCCCGTATTGGGACTTTATGAACACACATGAAACGCACACAAAGAATATCCACTCAGAACAATCATTCGTGAATCACATATAGTGTAGTCCCATATGGGTTAGATTTGAACCCACAACACTCAGCGCAGTAGAAAACGGCGTGTCGACCGCTTAAACCATTATGCCATTCGTGCAGTTTATCGCCGTTGTTCTAAATACGACTATTTATCTGGTAATTATGTTTGTACATCAATATTTATACTCGTACTATCTCAATTGAATAAAACAAATAAATAAAATTGGAGTATCTGTTTGTAATATTAAAATAAACGCTTTTTAATAAATGCGTATGTATGTATACACGATACATGTGCCAAGTTAACATTTTTTCAAGTTTTTGTCTGTCTGTCTGTCTCTCTGTTTGTTCCGGGTAATCTCTGGAACGGCTGGACCGATTTTGACGGGACTTTCCCGGGCAGATAGCTGATGATCTAAGGAGTAACTTAGACTACTTTTATAGACTAGCTTTGTCCCTCGGCGTTACTCGCGGTAAGACAATAAGCGCGGGTAACACCGCGGGGTTCAGCTAGTGAATAATAAAATCAAAATATCGATTAGGTGTTAAATAGGGTAAATCTTTAGAGGTATATACAGGTAGGTACGCGAATCCCGTGAGACGTTTATTTGGTACAATTCATTTAGTCGTCTATCGGAAATATTGACAAATGATCTGTACAAATGGAAGCTTCAATACACTGGTGGGTAATTAACCACCACCTAGGTTATCTGGGGAACCATCTGTCTGTGTATAAAGGATTGCTATAATGGATTATTTAAAATTCTGTGTTTCCCGCGGCGTTACTTGTGGTTTGTACAATTTATTCACATTACAACACCATGGGTGTAGCTAGTCCAAAAAAAGAAGCCAAAGTTACTCTTAATATCATCAACTACCTACCAGTGTCAGTTCTGTAGTTTATGTTTGTAGTGTTGTGTGTAAGTTTTTGAATGTGTATGTTTGTTATCTACACGTTTACTACTTAACGGATTTGAATGAAACGTTACAGTAATATAGCTTACACATCAGAATAAAACATAGGCTACTATTTGCCGCGATAACCGACATGCACGCGGGCAGAGCCGCGGGCAACAGCTAGTTAAATAATAAACCACCATGTAACTCTTCGCACATAATTTATTTACACATTACTTATATTAATCATATAATATTCACTTAATTTACATAATAACTTGAATAATAAGAATAATATAATTCGATAAATGTAATCACAGGTCAACTATCGTATTTATTTTGTACAGTTTTATGTATTATAAAATTTTACCATGCAGATAAAACTTATACTACAATATCTTTACCGAGTCTGTCAAACTCGTTCGCAAAGTATACCATATCCTTGTGATCCAAAGCTGAGTTTTGGAATACGATACGGAAGAAATTGACGAGGTCGCCCTGTGGCTGATAGGTCACCATCATACTTCCTTCCTTTATCATGCGCTCTTTTAATTTTGGAGCAACCTTGTGCAGCCTTTCTTTATAATCGGAATCATTTTCACATCCACGCAAGCATCTTGGTACGTACCAAAACATGACATTTGTACATTCTGGTTTATCTAAAACAAGTCGGAAACCTTCCCTTTGTTTTATATGCTCAGTGAAATAGTTTGCGTTGTCGAAAAGTGTATCGATATGTTTCTCGAAGCCTTCGCTGCCTTTAGCTTTCCACATAAACCAGAATTTCAACACGTCAGCTCGTCGTCCACACTGTATATGTTTGTCGCCGGTATCGTAAGAAGTGTCGTAAAATTTGTCCTTCTGGAACAGATACTTGGCGTTGCTCGAGTGACCCTCTTTAAGGACGTTCTTGTGTCTAATTAGGAAGGTGGAGCATTGTTGTGGCGCCGCCAAGAGCTTGTGAGGGTTCCACGTCACTGAGTCAGCTCTGTAAATTGTTTGAGATGTTAACGTTTTGACCAATTTTGTGTTGAATTAATTTAAAAGGGTTCGAAGATTTAATAAAACCTTCAGTTTTAGAAGAATAAAGCGGTTTTATTAAATCCTACTAATGTTATAAACGCGAAAGTATGTAAGTATGTATGGATAGATGGATGTTTGTTACTCTTTCACGCAAAAACTACTGAACGGATTTAGATGAAACTTTACAGTAATATAGCTTATATATCAGAATAACACATAGGCTACTATTTGCCGCGATAATCGACGATACACGAGGGCGGAGTCGCGGGCAACAACTAGTTTATAATAAAAATATTAGTAATAGCCGACCCTCGCAACCTAGTTTGCGTCTCCTCTTGCCCGTAACTTGATAATTTTCCCCCGTTTTTTGAAACAATCTTCATTAGAGTTTCGCTCCTATTGATCTAAGCGGGATGATATATAGCCTATAGGCTACCTCGATAAATGTGCTATCCAACACTGAAAGAATTTTTCAAATCGGACTAGCGGCTCCTGAGATTAGACACAAACAAACTCTTCAGCTTTATAATATTATATATATATAGTATAGTATAGATATAGATAAGAATGAAAACTAAAATTACGAAAGTTAAAGGATTTTTGTGATTACTATCATTCAAAAGCAGCCTGTAAAACTATTAAAATTAAAACGAAATGATCATTAAAATGATAATTTTCGAATTAAATATGCACATACATAAATATGTACTTACAGTTGTTAAATTATATGTAAAATTAACAGTATTATTCTGTATACTTACAATTCAATGCCATTTAAGAGATGTCTGTGTTTCTTAGACATGAGAGCACCACCTCCCCAAGCTGCATCGACATGTAACCACAGATTATATTTCTTGCATATTGAGGATATAGGCACCAAGGGGTCAAAGGCTCCATATACGGTAGTACCAGCAGTTGCGGTCACCAAGAAGGGCGTGGCTCCATCTTCAATAGCCTCAGAAATCTTCGCCTCTAAATCCTCCGGTATGATTTTCCCATACTGATCCGCTTTAACTAAAACGCAGTTATCCCCACCTATTCCCATGAATGTGGCCATTTTTTTGGTGGAGTAGTGAGCAAGTTCTGACGTGAAAAGTACTAACTTTGGTACAGCATAAACACCTTTGCTCTGAAAACAAAAAGTATTTTTAAGTCTAAGTACAGATTTTGCAAGTATATAAAACATGATTAATACGAAATATTCGAAAGACTAAAATAAAAAATCAACAAATGAACTATGAATGCGTATTTAGCTAATGTTAAGTCCTTTTGTCAAAAGAATATGCGTCTGTAAAGAGATATCTATTAAGTAAATATAATATGTATTGAAGAAGTATCTGGGACTTTTGCTGTCTCTAAACGAGCTCCTGTGTGTTCTAGAGAAACGGTTATCAATATAATACCTAAATTTCAGAATAATTACATTTATAAGCCACAAATACTCGTATTAATGAAGATTTATAACTTCAAAACGGATTTGAGCTAATTACCTTTTTTTATGATTATATTTATTGAACTTGAAATCTATCTTAATATTGATGGATTTTCTTCGCATACAGTTTTCTACTACGTATTATTAACTAAATTACATTTGATTTCCTTAAAAATGTGAATATAGTGTTCAGAATAATTTGCCAATTATATAATTAATTACAAACAGATTTTAAAAGGAAGAGTACTATGTTTAAGTAGATGTTCATTTTTAAAAATATGTAATTAATTCAAATAATGTACAATATTTTGTAGGTATAATACACAAATTTTATTAAAATAATAATATAATAATGTGCACGAATCGACACACTGGTGGAAACAGAATTAGAAGTAATTAGAACGTAACGGAACGGAGTGCACTATTATCATCCGATCTGATTAAGCAATACATTTATTTACAGTAGTATAACCTACTGATAATGTGCTAAAACACAATACATATTAGTATTAAAAACTATTTTTTTTAATTAAATTCTGGAATCTTTTAATGGGTAAATTTAGTTGTAAGGTAATTACAACACATATATTTTCGATTGCATGTTTGCTTTTGATGTTAAATTCAGATAACACAGATAACTTCCAAAACAGATGTCATTAAGCATAAGTAATGCCATCTGTTTTAGAAGCGGCAAACTACATCTCTTTCAAATATTTAAATAAAGTACAATTTCGGTGAAATCATAGACAATAATGAAAATATATTGTAACCGCGGATAAATAGTCTATGAATTTATTAGATATTTCTTTATTTTTTACCCGACTTCTAAAAGGAGGAGATATAACACAATCTTATGACTTTCATAAATAAAATATGTTGTGTTGCTACAATGTTATTTCCATCAATAAAATGTATGTCAATTTTTGAACACTTTGAAATTTAAAAGAAAGCAATCTTACTTAAGGTAACCAGTTTCTAAAATTACGTGCTGAAAAAACATATCTGACAATTATTAAACAAAATGTTATATGTAGTGTTTGCTGTTTTTTTCCTACCCACTACGAGAAATAATCATTGGCACTGACTATACATAACAGCATTAAGGTTCAATGACACAGCACGGCCTCTGATTTTCTAGAGGTAAAAGCTGGCGTACCTCAGGGCTCCATCAGGGTACATATATGCGATTATGCTGCACAGTATCTGTTTGACACTCTCGACCGGTTACAGTGGCGAGCAATCAGCATTGTTGACAGTCCCTAAGCCACCGAGTCTCTTGAGCCTCTGCAGTTGCGTAAAGAAATAGCCTCCAAGGTAGCTCTCCCTACCTCTACAGGACACCACGTGCCGGCCTCGGAAGTCACCGCTTCAGAGTGGTAGACATACACTCTCGCACTCATCGCTTTAGTTCTTCCTTCCTGTGCCGAGTGGTCAAAACCTGGAACTCACTACCAGCGCAAGTGTTTCCTTCCCAGTATGATCCCGGGTTCTTTAAGTGGGCGTGAAAAAGCATCTCACCAGCCCGCCATTGTGTGGGTCACCATGCTGCATTATTGTTATCCGCATTGAGGATGATGACCACCACTCTTGGATTCTGTCTATGATTTCCATCAGACAGGGCACAGTCATTTTGGCAGCAAATACATTTTAAAAAATCGAGAGCATCACTAAGGTGGCCTCGAGGAAATGTGGTGTACTGAATAGAGTGAGACGGTTCTTTGCGCCCGAGCACCTGTGTCTTCTTTATAAGAACCAGGTTCACTCTTTCGTGGAGGACTCATCGTTGTGATGGATCCACGCAGTTTTTGCTTGATGCTCTCGATTGGTTGCAGCGGCTAGCAATCTGCATTATCAATAGTCCCGATGCCAACGAGTCGTTTGAGCCTTTGCACTTGCGGAGAGATATCGCCTCTATGACAGTCCTCTAGCGTGTTTGCAATGGACAGTGTTCTGAAGAGCTCTTCCAACTGATCCCACTTTATCCCATCCTCTACTAGCATTGGAAGTCACCGCTTCAGATTCGTAGAAATACGCTCTGGAACTAAACGGTTCCGTTCTGCCGTCCTGTGCCGAGCGGTTAAAAACTGGAACTCACTACCAGCGCACGTGTTTCCCTTCCACTATGATCCCGGATTCTTTAGGCGGCGTGTGAAAATACATGCATCTCACTAGGCCGCCATAGTGTAGGACCGCTATTCTGCATTGTCTGCGTTCGCACTGAATATGGTGTTCGATTCTTGGCTTCTACTCAAGCTTTCATCAGGCTCAGAAGAATCACTTTAGCAGGCTATCAAATAAAAAAAAAAAAAAAAAAAAAACAAAAAACATTGTCCACTTCTTTAAAACATCGGCACAAGTGATTTTCTTTTTCTTTTGAACTCGTTCAGTTCAATCAACAATAATAATAATTATCTTTACACAAAAATATTTTTTTACACAAAAACACCGCTCCGACTCCAACCCTTACAGAAGCAAAACATGTCATGATCTGTCATTAGTCAAACAATTGGAAGGAGACGTCACTGTTTTGTCATTTTATTATCAAAAATATTTGTTTGCAGTTGTTGTCAACGCCATCTATTACACACAATGTGAACTGCTAAGGAAACTTAAGTCTAAAAGTTATAACAGAGCGGTTAGCGTATATTACTCGTATCACTCTACTTAAAAAAACTACTTTCACATTAACTAAGAGCATCTAAATATAATATGAATAACACTAAAAATTATGGTCTGTTTTAGTTTTATTTATACTTCCTGAAACTACACCGTATTAGGTGGAGAACATGCTACTAACATGTTCTTCTAGTCGACCGGCGACCCTCGGGTAAAGTAGAGGGAGTGAAAATAATCAAATAATATTATAATTAATTCTTAATAAATAGTTTCTGAATATCGGAAACGGCTTCAACGATTTTCATGTAATTTAGTATGCGTTGGGTTTCGGGGGCGATAAATCAATCTAGCTAGGATGAATTTTTAGAAAATATACCAAAAAAAAACTAGTCCTTTAACAGTCTTCCAAGCACTCCACATTATATATTATATAACTTAGGCATACACAATATAGATGATTTACAAATTATCAATTAAATCTTTTAAAGGTAATTCTTTAATTTTTAGTTTTTTTTAGCTTTGGGAACTCTTTTATTAGCTTTACTGTATATTTGTTTGTAACCAACTTTTTGAGCGTGTTATTTAAATTAAAATAAAAACGGATAAAAGAGATTTTATCCGGCTTATTTTAACTGGATCAAGCTTTTTTTTTTGTTTTTAGGTCAAGGCCGTTGTCGAGAATTTCAAACATCGCTTTGAATATTTCTGGTTACACACATAAGCCTATTGGATATAAAAATGTTGGTGGTATATTTCTTTTACTAAATTAATTTCAAACTTTACTTTAAATTATAAAAAAAAATCATTTAAAAACTTATATAGTTGTGGGTAATATCACCGAGAGACAGACAGACAAAAATTGAAAAAAATGTTATTTTGGCTCATGTACCGTATTTACATACATATGCATTTATTAAAAAAGCGATTATTTTAATATTATAAACAGACACTCCAATTTTATTTATTTCTATCAAGATGTTTATTATTTATAGTACTTTTGTTATAAGTTAATAACGATAAATTTTTAGTCTCCTTTAAACATTTTCAAGGTGCCCGATACCTATAACAACATTATATCCGTCATTAAAACTAAAAACTAACTTATAAAGTATTTCGGGACCCGGGAATACTAAATTAAAGCACATATTCAGTTCAACCGTTTTTGCCTATTATCAGTTTTTAAAAAGAGCGACTGTCGTCTGACCTGTCAACCCTGAGGGTGAACTGAATTTGAAGGTTGGACTAGTAGTCAGGAAAATTTAAGGCACTGACTTCCCAATAACGATTGCCATAGATGTTCATTCCGACGGCTTAATGTGCTCTCCGAATGACTCCAAGGCACGGGCGGGAAACACCGCCATCTCCCATAGCATGTATTAACAATTTCTTGTAAGAAAACCCAACAGTAGTCCGACTCGGGTATCGAACCCGAGACCCCTTGATCTGCAGTCGCTTACGCTAACCACTAGACCAACTGAGAAACTGATATTATAAGAAAAAAAATCTATAAGTAAAGCACCAAGGTTTACACAAACCACGGCACGCGATAATCGAGTGAATTGGGGTTAAGGTAACCACCGAACGGTAGACTTCCTTCAAAACTGCCAATCTATGCAGTGAACGACTACTGACTAGCGACTGTGGAACGACTGCACAGCAGAGATTAAGTAATTTATCTAATAACCATGTAATACCACAGACAGTAACAGCTATACTAATATTTTTAACGCGAAATTTTGTAAGTATTGATGGATGGATGGATAGATGGATGGATGGATGGATGGATAGATGGATGGATGGATGGATGGACAGATGGATGGATGGATGGATAGATGGGTGGGTGGATGGATGGATGGATGTTACTCTTTCACGCAAAATCTACAGAACAGATTTGGATGAAACTTACAGTAATATAGCTTATACATCAGAATAACACAGGCTATCATTTGCCGCCATAGCCGACTAATACGCGAGCGGAGCCGCGGGCAACAACTAGTCGTTCATAAAATTTCCGGCGATACAGGAAAAAAAATGTGTAAATATTTGTATACAAGTTTCAAAAATGCTTTTATCTCTGTTGTAGCATTATTTTGTGTTTAACTTTTACTTTTAGGTATTTTTGTTTATTTCTTAAAGATAGGATCAGATATTTTTGTGATAATGCTTGAAGTCGATATAGTCTCACATCTAGATATTTTTGAAACTTTATTAGACCGGATCTATTCTATACAATTAAACTAACTAATGATGATGATGCATAGAGATGCAAAGAGCTTCTAATAACCAATGCATACTATAGCATTCATTTTTAAATCAATTAATGCCCTAGGAAATAATTATCTATACATCTATACAAATAAATAAAATTTTAGTGTCTGTTTGTAATATGTATTATAATAACCGCTTTTTACTATATGCATTTGTATGTACACTGAACTTAAACCAAAATACCCTTATGCCGTTAATTGCTAATCTCTGTAACGGCTGGACCGATTTTGACGGAACTTTCACTGGCATATAGCTGATGATATAAGGAGTAACTAAGGTTATTTTTTGAGACTAGCTTCGACCCGCGGCATTACCAGCGGTTGATCTTATACCGCGAGTAGCACCACGGAGCTCAGCTATTTACAACAATATTTTCATGATTCATCATTATTAGTAACAAAACGAACTCCACTTAATTTTTAAAACGTAAGGATGTAACAATGTAATTAAACGAAAACAAATATTTTAATTGTTAATGTAATCCAAAATGTTGACCATGAAAATAACAAGTAGCAATAAAAGTATTTTAAATGAACATTACAACGCAAGTCAAATTGACAACGATTAAATTCGTAAACACTTTAAAATCACTTCCTGCCGTTGGATATTAAACTGAATTCATTAAACCGAACAGATTTTTTACGCCTATAAAAAAAATAATTTAAAACCAAATAAAACTGACCTTGGTTTCCGGATAGAAATAATGCCGAGCACAGCTGATCGCGTAACCGTTGGCTATTGAACCTCCAGGACAAAATATACCATCTCCTTCGCCATCTGTCCATCCCACTATACTTCTCATTTCTCTTAAAACTTCTTCTTCCATAAGAGTAAAGACTGGGGCCACTTCAAATGTATACACGCTAGGATTTAGGGCATCTGTCAACCATTGGCCAACTAAGCCGTAAGGGTCCACGGAAGAAAAGAGCTGGTTCACGAAATAAGGATGCGCTGTGTTGACGGAGTAACGAGCCACCTGCGAAAACCAAAGACAATCGTTGAGGAATATTAACTAAGTGGTATTAAGACCTTGACATTGTAAATTATGCATTCAATCAAAAAAGTCTATTAAAGTGTCAACTGCAGCGCGCAAATTAGAATGTCCTCTTTAAGCTTCAATAAACCTTCAATAAAAATGGTAATTACCGTAACCCATAATGATTTACTGAAGTTGTATGTTAAAAAAACTCTGTGATTTAAACGTTTTTTAGTATTTTTTATTCGAGATCGTTTGACCACCACTTTAATTATTATTTATAAGTAGAACAATAACTGAGATACATTTGATGAAGAAATGAAATACGACTATTCATTTACTTACTCCTCTTACCGACCGAATTTGTTACTTTATTTACTGTGTTTATATAACAATAATAAATATATGAGTAAATACAATAACAATTTGTTTAAAAGTTATAGTATATGTTTAATCAATTGCTATTGAATAACTTTATTTGTGAAGTTTTTGATCCAATTTAAAAAAGACATATAGAACAATATACAAATATTAACTACGAACACCGTTTTAGTTAGTCAAATAAAACACATACTAAGAAGTATGTGTTTTATTTGACTGATAGTTTCAAACAACGATAAGTCTTGTAGGTATGACGTATTTAAGCATGGCTGTAAAATCTGATTCGAGAGTGACACACTTGACCAGTTTAAGCAAGCACATCAGAATAATCTTATTTAGACAGTTAACAAATGAATTCACAACCTACACCCATGGCTTTAGGTTGTGAATTGATTTGTTTACATGTAGTTAAAAAAATGTGCTTACTCTACCGCACTAAACAGGGTCATGGAACATGTGAATTATGTCTTTTAAATTACCGCGTGAAACATCTTAAAAAGCGATTTCTTTTGAAGATATATCGAGGTAATGTATATATAGGGCTAATACTACCCTCTCATAGAAGAGAATCCTAAAATGACAGCATTTGTGCGTTCATGTTTCGTTACGTATTTAAACATGTTAACGTATAGCCAGTTTAACATGTTTAAATATTTGAAGTCAACGATCATATATTTTTACGTTATTCGATGTAGAATAAGAATTACAAACTTTGGAGTGATGAATTCACTAAAATTTAACTTATTAATTTTATTTTAAGACGATCGTAATTCGTTATCAATTTTTAGCCATTCACCAAAATATTTTACGGCCCTATTTACCTTTAACTTCGAGACGTAATAAGTCCCAAGTTGACATAGACATGTTTTCAAGTACACAAACAAAAGAAATTCTTAAGTTACGAAAGTAATCATATTAAAAACAGCAACATAGTAAATAAAATTCACTATGTAAACTAATAATTTGTAAATAGCATAACAAAAAATGAATAAATTATCAATTTTCTGTACAAGTACGAATCGCAGTTTAAATGCAATGTTTCTTTGTATAACATTTTGAAAGTAATAATCAACTTAAATGTTTTAATATGCAAGTAATTAATGCAGTCAAAAACCTTTAAGTTTAGAGCGAAGGATTTATTATTGTGCAAAGCCTGACTCCTTCTACAACTTTAATATTAAAAAGTAATGTCACAATCTTCCCAAGGTAAACGATTAACAGTTGGAATCGTAAATTAAAAAAGGACAATCACATTTCATTCATTCTTTCAGTTGGAAAAGTATACTCACATCAGCCATAAGTCCCAAGAGTTCATCGTGAGTGACTGGACTGTCCCTCGGCCGCAAATCAATCGCCGTCTTGATGTCCTGAGGTGCAGACCATTCCACAACTTTTGATGTTCTTGAGGACCTTCCAAAAACCACTCTCTCAACTAACAGGTCCACTGCCCGCCTTATAAAATCTTCATGGTGCAATCTTTCCGCCAGACTTTTGTAGTTGTTCCTGTTCTGATCACGGTCATCACCGTTAGGAACAATTAGATCTGAGTCGGCAGGCATTTTTCCTTTATCTTCTTCACTTCACACGTTAGGTATAGTCAAAGAAAAATAAAGCTAATATTGCACTTATTATTGTACCGTAAATGGCCGTTGCGGCCGGCCGCGAGCCTCTGGACCTAAGGTTTGGCTCGATAGTCAGCGCGTAGCCTTCTTAAATACTAATGTTCACAGTCATTCACTAAATAAGGCCCTTTATGCACTGCGTCGCACCAGCGTATACTCATAGGTAGCTTAGAAAATTTTCTTCTGAAAGGCTGAAAAATTATTGGTAGAGTCAATTTAAATTACTTTAACTCAAATAATAATAACTAAAAAATATAAACATGATATGTATTTAACATTTTCAACAAAATTTACATTATTTACTTAATAGATTTAAATATTAATATATAATAATTTTATAGATTTAAATAGATTATTTATTTATTTATCTTAGTAATATTTAGTTAATTAATGGACAAATTAATGTAGATATATTATATTCATCTACTCAGAGTATTTTATTTTAACTGAATAATTTTATTTGACATTTGTAAGATTTTTTTTAAATGTTAAAATTTAACTTTACTGACATTGAATATTAATTATATTATCTTTGAATACAAATACCTTCTATTAAAAATCTTGCTTTTTCTAAATTTTATTTAAAAACGCTAAAAGAATTACCAAGTTTTGGACTTTTTTACACTCGAGTTTGTTTGTTTGTGAATTGTGAATAATTTAAATAAATTTCACTTAAATCATCGAATTTCATATAAGAATTTATCTACAAAATAATAACACTAAAACAGTTTGAAGTATTTGAAAAAATATTCTAAAGGTCCAACTCCTCCAAAATTTAGCATTACACATTAAATTTAAAAACAAATAATTAATTGTTGTTTATGAAATTCATTCGAAATTCGAATAATGCCACTTGAAAGTGTTACTCCCACTATAGCACCCGGTTCTAGGTTCACTACCTTTATTAGTGACAACATGTTTAATCGACAAGATATATTTACAAGTAAAAGATAAACTCATGACTTTATTTTGGAGGGATCGCTGAAGAAATATCGGCTTCACTTGTAAAAATGTCATCACCATCAC
Source organism: Spilosoma lubricipeda (assembly GCA_905220595.1). Taxonomy (NCBI): domain Eukaryota; kingdom Metazoa; phylum Arthropoda; class Insecta; order Lepidoptera; family Erebidae; genus Spilosoma; species Spilosoma lubricipeda. Next base: position 13,043,422 of record HG992290.1, on the reverse strand, counting down.
CTACCTATCCGAATTATTTCCAATTTTAATGGCGGCTGGCGATTTAGGCGGGATATTTTCTATAGCAGGTCTATAGCTGGTGGTCTAACATTTTATAAATCATTATAAGTTAAATAATAAGAGAGCCAGGAATAGGATAATTTGGGGTAAAAAACGGGCGGTGGATACAGCAACTCTCTTAACGGATCCGGGACTGAAACTACAGTAATCCAAATTTCTGAACAGAGATGAATCATGAACTATTGTGTCTGTCTTGTTATTAGGTCTTGCCAATTTTCTATATATTTCTATCTTTTAGTAGTTGAAACCAGTAAGAAAGTTGCAAAATAGTGGTAATATAAACACCACGTATGAATACAAACAGTCAAAACTCTTGATCGTTCAAAAGAATCTTAAAGTAAATAATAAATAAGCAATAGTTTTCAAATATTTGCCTATACTGGTTGATCGTAAGCAGTTTTGTACACCACGGATCCTGATGACGAAATAAAAGCAGTTCCTGGATCTTGGATTTTGAGTATTTAAGACGCATTGTAGCACTAAGTGAAACCCCGGCGGAGACGTCACCCGAGGGGATTCCCACATTTACAAAAAAGAAGACTGATGACATTCAAAACTACTTTTTAGGGTTCCGTAGCCAAATTGGAAAAAATTGAACTCTTATGGGTTCGTCATGTCTGTCTGTCCGTATGTCACAGCCACTTTTTCCGAAACTATTAGAATTATACTGTTAAAACTTGGTAAGTAAATGTATTCTATGAACTGCATTAAGATTTTCATACAAAAATAGAAAAAAAACAATTAATTTTGGGGGTCCCCGTTCTTAGAACTGAAACTCTAAATTTTTTTTTATCGAACCCTTTCGTCCCTCATTTATGGGTTTGATGAAAAAAAAAATTTATGGACATGTCTTCAAAAATGATATTGAGGATTCTAATATATTTTTTTTTCCAAACTGAATAGTTTGCGAGAGAGACACTTCTAAAGTAGTAAAATGTGATTCCCTCCCCTGCCCCTTCTAAAATAAGCAAATACAAACTTCCACCGAAAATTGGTTTGAACGAGATCTAGTATTTTTTTAATACGTCTAAATCGTAAACTAAACCAGCACTCGGCCAGCATGGGGACGTATGGCCTTAACCCTCTCCTGGGAGGAGAACCGAGCCCAGCTGTGGGACATTATGGGTTGTTGATGAAACCGCAATTTACGTTTCATTCAATCAACTCAAATATAAAAAAAAAAATACTTGCTGCTACGGAACCCTTCATGGGCGAGTTTGACTCGCACGTGACCGCTTTTAAACCGACTTCAAAACAAGGAAGAGGTTCTCAATTCGACCGTTATGTACATATTCTTATGTGTGTTCACGGATAACTTCGTCGTTTATGAACCGATTTTGATGATTATTTTTTTAATCATCAAAATCGGTTCATAGAAGTGACTACAACATAATTATACAAAATGTCCTTGATGTTTATATATTGACAGAGATTGGAACACAACAGTTTTTCATTGTTATTTGAACTGTGTTGTTGATCGTGAGTGCAAACTATTTTCGTTAGACCACAAAAAATAAGAAAACCAATGCAATTTTTGACAACAATGGTCTAAATTAAACGGAGGAAAAAGAACGATCTCCAATGCTGCTATAAGATTAAGTACATACAATATTATTGTGATGTTAAAGTAACAAGCTGGTTAAGCACCTCAAGGCTATCAAATTACCTAGGTACTGAACAAAATACAATAATGTAAACCAACCGTTAAAGTGAATGGCTAAACATTAATTAAATATTATCAAGTACTGATCAATTACGGTCTAATGCCAACAACAGTTCATTCATTACAGTGGTAATACTCTACTCTGTACTTGATTACAGATGTCTTCTGCCTGAAAAAAGTGACTCAAGGTAGACAATGATGTCACAGCAAATAATGAGTTAAAAAGTGAACAGAAATATATTGTGTTCTGGTTATCTATACTAATATATAAAGCTGAAGAGTTTGTTTGTTTGTTTGAACACGCTAATCTCAGGAACCGCTGGTCCGATTTGAAAAATTCTTTTGGTGTAGGATAGTCCATTTATCGAGGAAGGCTATAGGAGCGGAGCAACAATGAATAATGTTTCAAAAACGGGGGAAATTTTCACGCTACGGGCAATATAAGGCGCAAACGACGTTGCGTGGGTCAGCTAGTACTAATATATAAAGCTGAAGTGTTTGTTTGTTTGTTTGTTTGTTTGAACACGCTAATCTCAGGAACCGCTGGTCCGATTTGAAAAATTCTTTCAGTGTTAGATAGCCCATTTATCGAGGAAGGCTATAGGGTATATATCATCACGCTAGGACTAATAGGAGCGGAGCACCAATGAAAAATGTTTCGAAAACGGGGGAAAATTATCACGCTACGGGCAATAGAAGACGCAAATGAGGTTGCGTGGGTCGGCTAGTTATATACATGTTTTGACAGTCATTTGACTGTATCAAAAAGTGTACTTTCCTCTTTATATGATAATTTTATTATGTTGAATATGTGTATACTATATATATAAAATAATACTTACTGTAAGTTTAGTAATAAATCAGATTTTAAACTCTATACATCTATATAAATAACTAGAAATTGGAGTGTCTGTTTGTAACATTAAAATAACCGCTTTTTAATAAATGCATACACGATACATGTAAGAAAATATCATTTTTTACAATTTTTGTTTCTTATCTGTCTGTCGGTCTGTCTTTCTGTCTGTTTGTTTCAGGTAATATCTGGAACGGAGGGACCGATTTGACGGGACTTTCACTGGCAGACAGCTGATGATTAAGGAGTAACTTAGGCTACTTTTTTAGACTAGCTTTGTACCGCGGTGAAACCTGCGGAATGACAATAACCACGGGTAATACCGCGGGGTTCGGCTAGTTTAAACATAAAGCTGTATTGACGTACGTGAACTTACGTCTTGAGGAAGGAAGTTGCAATCCGAAAGTCGTCGGGCTTTCCCAAAATACACTCATTAGATGAAAGTGAGAGAAATATAATACAAGCTGTAAATCTTTTTTGATATGATAAAGCAGAAGAATTATTTTTATAATTGATGATACAAATGTCTAGAAGTAGCAGCCGGTAGCACCAGCCTTGTATCAATTTGCCTAAGCCTTGCATTGACCTACGCTTCGCCAACATGCATAGAACCCTTCAAGTCAAGTATGAAAATATCAAGTAAAGATTAAATTTGGAATTACTTAACGCGTTAAAGTATGCTAGTGAAGGCATGGGTGTAGCTGGGGGGAGGGGAGAGCTAGTTTAGGTTTAAACACCCTCCGAAATGTTTCCATCCTATTGATATTTTTACAACTCTCATTTTTCTTCATAATAATATTATAGTAATAGGAACATAGTCATTTTATTATCTTGACCAGGGGGTTAGGATAATAAATAGGGGGGTCAATAGGTTTTATTTTTGGTGGAGGGCCACCGAAAATAAAACCTATGTTTGTGAAGATAGGATCTATAAAAATAGATAGATTTAACTACATATTACATCACATTCACATCATAAACAAATATGATATTCCAAAATCTCCTGCCCAAGGAGAGGTATATTCAACAAATGAATAAATAAAAAAATAAAGAGGGGACTAGTAAGGGCTGACAATATGGTTCTATAGCTATGAAGGAAGGTCGCGTCTTTTACTCTAGTTTCCTCTTTGGTTGGGCCATATAATGCTGCATCAGGCATTAAAAAGTTTAAGACTACATTGAAGGAAAGGTAAGTTAGTGAAGATGGTATCTGTATGAAAGAACTGTAGGTACCTTATACAGCTGTATATGAAATTTGTTGTGACACGTTGTGTGTTGATCGTATCGTAAATAAATACCTATGTCTCCTTCCTTAAAACGAATACTACAAAACATCTCCGCAAATATAATTAGTAAAGCGATTCATTTCTATTACAAATTTTAATCAAATAAACACTGATCTATGTTGCTTAATTGAGTAGTCTTAAATAGTGACGTCACAAGTTAGTATTAAAATCTAGTACATTTTTACAAAGTTATCGTTTTGACAGATGATAAAAAGTAGCTAATTTGACTAAGGCGTTAACTCAACCGTATTGTTACCAGTATCTTGATGACTTGATCATATCTAATCATATCTCTTTAGCTTTATGCCTAATAAAACCATGCAGTAATGAGTTATTAATTGAACAAAAATACTTGAATGAGGAGTATAGTTCATCATAATTTACCAGCAAATGATACAAAACACCTTTAGGATTGTTACCCGAGCGGAATTAGATATAGACAAGAATTGTCACATAGCAATTTATGAAGAGCTAGTTTATTTTACGCTTTTTAGTGTTTCTAGGCAGGGAGTTTTCGTTGAACGTTTTTATGAAGTCGTTTTTTTTAGTTATTTTGTTTCTATTTAATTTTTATCTACCTACCCAGTGTCACTCTTACGACTAATACGAATCTATTAACACCACTCACATAAAATACGACAATACATATACATACACTCGAAAAACATAACCCTCCTTCTTTCGCAGTCGGGTAAAAACAAGGAATCAAATGATTTGATGAAACCATTTTGTTACATTTTAGAAATTGTATCCGATCGCTTTTTGCCGAAGTTATCTCAATCATATATTTTTAGATGTTTCATGATATGAAATAAACTGTTCTGTTATATTTGAATAAAGTAGCATACTTATCTTAAGACACTAATATTATTAAGTGTATGTTTGTTACTTCTTCACGCGCAAACGACGCAACGGATTTGCATGAAACTTTACAGTAATATAGCACATCAGAATAACACATAGGCTACTTATGTGCCGTTATAACCGACGTACACGCGGGCGGAGCCGCAGGCAACAGCTAGTATAGAATAGATTTGTAGTTAGTTAGACTACATACAAAATGCAAATGATCATTCTCATTTTACAGTTATTCATGGTCTTTGCAAATCTTTGCTAGTAGTTTGACTGGAGCTAAAAGGGATCTTATCCTTAATAGCGCTTATTCACTAATCCCTACTATTTCAGGCACAGAGTGGCACACCGTGTGCGTTAAAGGAAAACTTACCTTCGTACATAATTATGATATTATTATTCTCAAAGAAATGAAATCCACATATCGATAATTATTTCAATGATATACACATACAATATTTGAAGTCATAATGTTTATTGAGCAAAAAAATACTTCTACTTAACCTATAAATAATGAAAATGGAACATCATATCTTAGACAATTATAATCTCGAGTATATTTTCATTGAACAAATAAAATTCTTAAAACAATTATTTATTAACGACACAAAGAAAAGATTAACATCAAGAGAACCTACTTGTTTCGAAACTTATTGTATTAGCACGAACAAATAAAATCACTTTTATCCGTTATCAGAATGATGAACATGAACTAAACCCAGAAACGCTATTTATAAATACCTATATTTTAACATCTACAATCTCTAGGCAATAGCATTACAATACCGACTCAATCCTTATATAATCTCTAAGCACTAGCATTACAATACGCAATCCTTACTGAATCTCTAGGCACTAGCATTACAATACGCAATCCTTACAGAATTTATAGGTACTAACATTACAGATACTCACCTGTAATGCTATTACACAGTATCAATAGTATCATGATAGTTTGGATTTCTCAAACGAAAGAAAAACACACTAAAAGCCTTTTTCAAAGCTGATCTAGACACGAAAAGAAACCGTGAACTGTGATTTTATATTTGCCCTAGACTCACTACGAATAAAGTGAACTGAAACGCGTAGACTACTTTTTTTTAAGTTTATTATCGAGTAATTACACAATTCAAAATACTTACGAAGAATGTCAGAATAATTAACCACGTTCACCCGTCAAACTTTAAAGATATATGATTTCTTTTATAAATAAATAATCTTATAATTTTCTAGTATAACAATTTTTAATTTGTAAGTCATGGCCGCCTCAGGGGTCACATTTTAATTTTAAACTGTTTTATTTAAACAGTTTAAACGAAAAAAAATTAAATATTTAAATTCTTTGTTCGCCCTTCACAGCTTTTATGGCATTTAAATATAGTTAACTGTCATCAAGGTAAGGTTTAGGTAGGTAAATGATGATGCAGTGAATGCAGATGTATGTATATACAGTACCTGTACCAAAATGTCAATTTTTACATTTTTTGTCTGTCTGTCGTTTGTCTGTTTGTTCCGGGTAATCTCTGGAACGGCTGGACCATTTTGACGGGACGTTCACTGGCAGATTGCTGATAATCTAAGGTACTCCTTAAGCTACTTACTTTTGATCTAAGGTACTCCTTAAGCTTTTACTATTTAGGCTACTTTTTTTAGACTAGCATTGTCCCGCGGCGATAAGCGATAACGCCGGGTACGGGGGTAACAGTCGTGAAGCTTAATTGGAGGCCATTGGGCGGCTTAAAAACATCTAACGGCAAGATTACGTAGCAACAAGGTTGTCTTGCCAGTCCCCAACACGCACTTGGCCAGCGTGGGGACCTATGGCCTTAATCCTCTCCAGAGAGGAGACCCGAGCCCAGCATTGGGACATTATGGGTTGTTGATGATATAATAAATATTTATATACTAGCTGCCCCGACAGACCTTGTTATATTAACTTTATCGACAGATGTTTTAATTTACTAAACGGTTTCTATGGGAAAATAAAAGTGTTGTATTTACTACTTTCTGACTGCCTCGTTGGTCTCGCGGTTGAAGTGTGCGACTGCTGATCATGAGGTCTCGGGTTCGATTCCCGGGTCGGACCAAATGTTTGTATGATCTACAAATATTTGTTTCGGAGTTTGGGTGTTTTCTATGTATAATATGTATGTATTTACGAAAAAAAAGTATATATGTATTTGTATCAGTTGTCTAGTACCCATAACACAAGCTCTGCTTAGCTTGGGATTAGATGGCGTTGTGTGTTAGATGTCCGAAATATTTATTTATTTATTTATTTATTTATTTACTTTCCTAGCAATTTTCTTGATTTTTCTCTCCATAGGAGCCTTAACAAGAAAATCATAGTAGTATAATTAGTCGAGCGGTTTTTGAGTTTTTATGAATCAACACATATAAGAAATCACTACCAACGAATTAGATGTTTCCGTGTCTTATGAAGAGACAAACTAAAACACTTCCGAATCTTTTTTTATATCCATCCTTTATAGATATATCGGTTCCTGTTGTTTCACATCTATTTATATATGTATTTGAAAAGTCATATAGTGTTTTATGTTCAAAGTAGGCATTTTGCCTAGGGCATTCTCTACCAGTCAACCTTCGTGTGTTGCAGAAACTATTTATAATAAATTAATACACAAATTAAATTTACACGTGCCACTTCATGACCAACTATTTATGTACTATACGTCATTTATATGTACATACGCATATGTAACTATTTATGTGTATCTCGAATAAAAAAAATTGCTGAAGATAATTTAGGGATAATTTTTATTGTAAGTGAAATAAACATACACTAATGGCATCAAAATCTCTTCTACGGCTAAAATGCATTTGATGCTTTGCACACATAGACTTGTTTTGATATGCCAAGTACCTAGTTAATAAAATTGCAAAAGTTGTATATGGAACTAGCTGAATCCCGCGGTGTTACCCGCGGTTATTGTTGTACCGCGAGTAACGTCGCGGGACAAAGTTAACCTAAAAAAAGTAGGCTAAGTTACTCCCTGGATCATCAGCTACCTGCCAGTGAAACTCCCGTCAAAATCGGTTCAGCCGTTCCAGAAATTACCCGGAACAAATAGACAGACAGACAGACAGACAGACAGACAGTCTGACAGACAGACAGACAAATGTTTTTATAAGTACATTTTTGGTATATGTACCGTGTATACATATATATGCATTTAGTAAAAAGCGGTTGTTTTAATATTTGCGGATGTATAGATTACAAAAAAAACATTAAACAAATAATATTGCACAGAGTAACGGGAAAAGCTAGTCTTCATTATCATTATTATAATATAATTAAAGCACTTTACGCCAAATAATTCCAAATAATTCATTTCCGGTCAGTTGTTTTAATGCCGGCGCTCACGAGAATACTATCTCATAAGCGTTGAGTTTAAAAAAAAATAGGTAGACTTGTGTATTTAGTTTTATGTAAACTTCCGAAAAATGTAACTCAAACGAGCACTAAGCAAGAAAAACTTTAAATACTAATCTATCTGGAAGGCATGATGTAGTAGGTCAGAACTTCCTTTCTAAGGAGGAGCCCATGTCTGATGAATCCACCATCATGATATGAAGTGCCTAACATTTGATCACTACTATCACTATGCTTCTAACTAATTGGTATGAAAATACCACACTACAACACAACATTAAAAATCTCTCCATTTATCGCAATAGACCGCTAAAAGTTCTTTATAACTACTACCTACTACGATATTATTTATTTATTTTATTTATTTATTTTATTTATTTATTTTATTTATTTATTTTATTTATTTATTTTATTTATTTATATATATATGACTCTACCAAAACGACTCTACTCTGCCTGATGTATACCATAAGCAGGTTTCCAAGAGTGGTGGTTATCATACTCATAGCGAATGCAGGCAATGCAACAACGCAGCATGGTGACCCACAATATGGCGGCCGGCGGCCTAGTGATGCTTCTGCATCATTGGGATTCCGGTCTCAAACTCACCAACGAATCACATCAACCCGAACGCTGTCATCTTACGTTAGTCTTCTGTGCGAGAGTAGTACCGAGCCGGCCTATTCATGCTGAAGTCAGCGTGCCTCTACTACCTGGTAAAAATTAATCTCTAAATTGGTCCACTAGATTAAACTAACAAATTTGGTATGCAACCACTAACGCAGTCTTAAATTTAAGTGGGTATCAATCGCAGTCGGCAGCAAAACATAAAACAGTACCTACTGTAACAATCGTGGATTGGCTAATATCCGCTAATAGAAGCACGTGTGCACTGGCACTATAGTTTACTAAATGGTGAACATATGTTATCGTGCATTAACCTAACGTAATATTAAACATATAGGAAGTTGGCAACTTAGAGCGCGTATGTTGAACAACGAGTTTTCGAGCAAATCCGATTCCTTCCTTTATTATTTGCCTTGACAGTTACTTTTTATGTAACCACGCTAATTAGTGTTTCGGAGGTCGACACCGACCTTTGTTACATGGTTAATCAACTGCAAACGAATATCAAGAAGAAGGTTAGATATTATGTATAAAATACGTTGTATTAATGGGTTAATTTTATACAAGAAATTCTATTTAATCGCATTCGACAGATGTGACTAGCTCGAGTGCCGTTAAGTACCTATTTGGATCTCAGTATTAGTGACTAATGAGAGATAATTGTTCCAAGTCATTATGTCCGTTCCTTGCAGGTTTGTAAAGCCCCGATATAAGACAGGTTTCCTGGTAAGGAAGTGGTTTTTCGAATCAAGAAACTAATACGTTTGTTACTTTTTATTCTTATTTACTTTTCCTCCCATTTAGTTTGTTAGTGTCAAGAGTTCAAGACAGTAAAATTTTGATTTCCAAACAGAAAAGGTACGAATTAAAGTATGTATATCAAGGTTATACAGCAGGATACGGAATCGCAGGCAAAAAAAGTAAAGTACCTACTTACCTATTTTTTTTTTATTGTATTGGGGAGCAATCGTTTGCTCCCCAATACAATAAAAAAAAAATAGACGTATCACCTGATGGTAAGCGATTACCGCCGCCAATGGACACCCGCAACACCAGAGGCGTCACAAGTGCGTTGCTGACATTTGGGGGATAGGAAAAGGGATGTGGGGAGGGGTCACCTCACTCACTCGGTGAAACTCAGCGCAAGCGCTATTTCACACCGGTTTTCGGTGAGGCGGTGGTATCACTCTGGTCGAGCCGGCCCATTCATGCCGAAGCGTGGCTCTCCTACATTTAACTAAATAAAGCTTAGATAAGTGGGAGGCAATAGTCGACGTTAATCCTACTACACACATAAAGTAAGTACTAAACTTTTGAAACTTTCGCATTTCACGTTGTACCTATAAAGTCAAACGATAAATAACATGACAGAGTTACCTCCAAAATAACAAAACAGTTACCCATACATGGTCTACATATACCTAATGTATCTAAGTACCTATACATACTTATAATTTCGAAAGTAACTCTGTCAATCTACCTATATGTTTGTGTGTTACGCTTTTACAGCTAAACCGTTGCACCGATTTCAATGAAATTCGACATATAGAGATATAGAGATTCCTACTTGGATTATGTAACGATTGACGTATAGGCTATTCTTTATCGTAATAAACGATATACTTACACGCGGAGCTGCAGTCAAAAGCTAGTAGGCACCTATATAAATTAATGCGGTCACGTAAATCAAATTGAATTGCCTGACTTCATGACCAGGTTGCTCTGACCGTGGCCTGGAACCACGTTATTTCAGTTTGAAAGAACTGATTTAATTTAAACCTATTAAATTGATTGTCAATTAAATTGTCATGACAATTTACAACTTCATTGCAACTTTGTTCATCGTAAGGTTATCGTTTAAACTAAACATGGAGATCGTTTTTTGTTTTTTCGAAAGACGGTCCCCATTTCATCTCATCCATCTAATATATAAAATTCTCGTGTCACAGTTTTCGTTGCCATACTCCTCCGAAACGGCTTGACCGATTCTCATGAAACTTTGTGAGCATATTGAGTAGGTCTGAGAATCGGCCAACATCTATTTTTCATTCCCCTAAATGGTAAGGGTCACCCATCCTTAAAAAAATATTATGGCAAAACGACGTTTGCCGGGGCTGCTAGAATTTTTTATATTTCTGTTTAACATTAATTTCATCACGACGAAAACTTGTGATTTAAAGACTATAAACACTTGACATTGGCAGAAATAGCTGATCCAAGAGATCCGACCGGTTGCCATTTCATCAAAATAAGAAGAAGTAAACTAAACATAATTAAGAAAAAAAAGTAAAAACTAAAACCCAACTACGACAAAAAACGACGCTGAAAAAGCATCAAACAAGTTTGAAAAGCCAGCGGATGATCAAGACGCTTCTAACGATACCTCACTTGTCTTATTCTGACTAGTAGTTTAGAAATAATGAGGAAGAGACAAGCATACCATAGAAATATAGCACTTATCGAATAAATACGGACAAAGTCACGAGCAAATGCTAATAATATATGTATTTTTGAAATGTACAAGTAACGCCCTTTGCAATGATACCAAACACGGCATATTTATCTCAAATTTATTTTTTAACTAGCTGAACCCCGTGGTGTTACCCGCGGTTATTGTTGTACCGCGAGTAACGCCGCGGGACAAAGTTAGTCTAAAAAAGTAGCATAAGTTTCTCCCTGGATCACCAGCTATCTGCCAGTGAAAGTGCCGTCAAAATCGGTGCAGCCGTTCCAGAGATTACCCGTAACAAACAGACAGACAAACAGACAAAAAAAATGTTAACTACATTTTTGGTATATGTACCGTGTATACATACATATGCATTAAGTATAAAGCGGTTATTTTAATATTACAAACATACACTCCAATTTTATTTATTTGTATAGATAACCAGTGGACGATCAAGACGTTTCTAACAGATGAACATCCATACACACATACATAGCCTGTCAAAATCATAACCATTCTTTGACTTTGCCGTATTCGGGTAAAAATAATAGAAATACTTTAAAAGGAAATTGTTGATTCCGACGTATACAGTTAGTGCTGAATGACCAAAAAACCCGACGAAATGGCGAACCTCTTTTTGTCACCGATTAAAATATTGGCATCTTTATTATGCATGGGTATTTTCACTTGCGTATTTTTATTACGTAATAAAAAAAATTAAATAACAAAAACGGGCAAATGCGAGTCGAACTCGTGCACTGAGGGTTCGGTACAAACCTGTAGGTAGGTGTATTTATGATTAGCTGTTGCCCGCGGCTCCGCCCGGCTATGTGTTATTCTGATGTATAAGCTATATTACTATAAAGTTTCATCCATATCCGTTCAATAGTTTTTGCAAGAAGAAGTAACAAACATAAACACTTTCTGGTGCTTATGCCTTTATATATATTAGTGTGATGTAACAATCTGCAAGCTAAATAATCACTAAATTTCTTAGTACTACTAACCAAAGAGGGTTTTCCCAGATTTAAAGGGAATATTTCAATAAAGAGATTCATAAAGACTAATGGTAGTGAACGGAATATGCTGAATCATCAATTTCACGTCATGATGACAAAACTTCAAATAGGAAATAACGCTGGTATTTTCGTCATTATTGTACTATTCCGTGAAACGACGTCATTGAATTCTTTCTAAAGAACGCCTGGCATTCATGTCTACGCAAATTTTTATTGGGCCGCTACTTGTACTGTGTTATCGAGCATTTTTATTTAGGATCCTTACAAAAAGTTTTCAAACTTATGTAGCCAATTAGTATAGAGTATAATACGGTGAACTTTTTTGTATAACATAACTTCCGTGCTAGGAACAAATCTGGTATCGCTGAGGATATATAGACATGAGAAGAATACAAAGAACACCCAATTGTAGTAGGACGGTAACGGCGAGGTAGCAACATAACCCACTACACTGTCCTTGCTGCTAACAGTTAGAATAAAATCCATAAACGTCGTTGAGGTTTTCGTTCTCCCCGCACCCACCTCACCAGAATTCAAATGAATAAATTGGCTACATAATAGAGAGTTTAAACAAGGGGAATTAACCAATTAGTAAGGTACGGTAAATATATATAAACAAAGTCGCAATTGCCATTGAATTGGCTTGTTACTCAATCAAGACACCCCTCGTTTTGACCCCCGATGTTTTCGTTTCATTAACTGCTTTGTTGTTATACACCTCCATCTAAATACCTGTATTCAAAATGCCAAGATGTTCAATTTAGCTAGTATATTTTTATTTTTTTATTTTATTTCCAATAAAAGACATACAAGTGGGTAGTGTACACTAAAGATCACACGTCGACATCCGCTATGCAATTAATTAAAAAGTTTGTAGACACTGGCACTCATGGTAAAAATTAACTTGTGTTATGAGCACCAATGTCCACTTCCGCCAATTAAAATGGTTACAAAGACGGTGTGTGTATGAGTGATTGAATGTTCTGTATACCACTGTGTGTAACTGGAGTATTAAGCTGACATTTTTATCAAAACCTCTGTTTTATTGTAGTCCAATCCCATCAGCCAAGATGTAACTCTCTGTTTACACGTATATTTGTTTGTTGAGTAGATATCACAATCCTTATTAACTTCGTTATATAAGTAGCTACTGATTACATAAAAATGACGTTCAGCGGCTGCGGTTCGGTGTGGAATTGGTTAACACACCTTGTAAAGATTACGTTTAGTATTATTGATCTTTTGATACTGAACACACGCATGTTGCCTTAAAATTGTTTGGAGCACAAATAGTTGCCTAACAGTAAGTATCAACTCAAGTATCACTCTGTAGGAATTGAGGGGGAAGTAGAACTGTTGGCGATTTTTTTAATAACATACCACGTCTTTTTAGGATCCTGGTTAGCATTCTCGAATTCTAACCTTTCGTAACTTGACTTAACATTTTTTAATAGCTTATTACAAAAATTTCGGTACCGAATAAAAGTTATTTTAGAAGTTTCATTGTCAGGGTGTTTTTTAAATTGTCGCGCAATATAACAATACATAGTAAATTATGGAATGGGTGACACACGTAAATGCCAAAAGAGCATTATTATTTTCAATAATATAAATAAACGATTACTTCGTGGAAAGCGACTTCCATATACAGCGCAACAGAAATATACTACAACGCCATCTATCGCAGATACACTGAACTACGGACTAATGTATAATACGAAGAAACTACCAATCCTAAATCACGCAATAGAGGTTCTCGCGTCTATTAACATATATACAACATCCCTACCGTCAACCACTATTAGAGAAAACAAAAGAAAATCAGAGAAAAACAAATCAAGATCGATAAAACAAATATAAAGAGCACATATTTTTGTGGTGGACTGGCGGTTAACACAATACATTTATAAAATGAAAAATACAGTTGCAAGCTATTTTCGATCTTAATGACAGTTCTCTAAAAACAAGTTTTGGCGTTTATAATGACCTCAAGACCTACATTCTTAGTGTAGGCATGTAAGAAATGTGCGCAGGTGGACTGTACTGATCACGTCATAGATATCTTAAAGCCCGTTCTTACGGGCCAATTTTTAACTATTTTACGCCCGTGTGAACAGCAACGCGTTTAATTACCAGTGGTGACAACTTAGTGAATTTTTCACTTAAACTGGTGAATCGAGGTTTAAGAAATTATCTGCTATATTGAGAGTACGCTGTGGTTTGAGGTTGAAAGGAAAATGCTGCAATGATTACAAAATTTTAGAAGCTGTTGTAAAACAAATTCGGTATAGAAGAGTCATATCAATCTGAAATGGAAAATGATGGTACAGACGAAAAAAATTTGAATAGTTGTTATTAAATAATTTTATGTTGATTTACCCACGGATAGTTTATTTTAATGTAGTTCCATATTTGTTAGTGGTTTTCTGGTGGTTTTAAAAGTTGAATCTAGTGGAGAGCTAGTTTAACTATTGGCAACACTGTTACTCTCTCTTACCCTCTCCCCCCTCTCTGAGTAAAAGTGTTCCTTGTGCTCTTGCCTCATCGCTCGTCTCAGTTAGACGTAATAAAATGTTATTATGAATAAAACATATAAGCTGTAAGCTTTGTGCACGTGTGCATGCCATAGTGTACGTCAGGGGAAGTCCCTAAAATATACTTAAAGGCGCATCAGTGGGCGGCACATCATCAGTCTTTGATTTGTCAGTTATAATATGTATGTATTTACAAAAAAAAGTATATAAGTATTAATATCAGTTGTAGTTTGGGACTAGATGGCGTTGTGCGTTAGATGTCCGAAATATTTATTTATTTTATTTATTTACAAAAAAAAAGTATAAAATTATTTATATCAGTTGTCTAGCATCCATAATACAAGCTCTGCTTAGTTCGGGACTAGATGGCCGAAATATTTATTAATTTAATTTATTAATACAAAAGTTAGGCGAGTAGACCGGGATGTATTAATCACATAAAATACTTTGAAATATAATTGACACTCGTTTTAGAGGTTTTGAGTTATATAAGAGTCAAAAGTGGCACCAAGTGGTTCGTGTAATATTACACTCGGCGCTGGCTAGCCAGTTCCTTTGCTTGAACTTGGCTTGACACGCTACCGCGTGTCTAGATATGCATTTACTAAAAAGCGGTTATTTTAATATTACAAACAGACACTCCAATTTAATTTATTTGTATTGTATAGAAGCCTAGCTGAACCCCGCGGTGTTACCCGCGGATATTGTTGTACCGCGAGTAACGCCGCGGGACAAAGTTAGTCTAAAAAAAGTAGCTTAAGTTACTCCCCGGATCAGCTACCTGCCAGCGAAAGTCCCGTCAAAATCCGCCCAGCCGTTCCAGAGATTACCCGGAACAAACAGACAGACAGACAGACAAATTTTTTTTAACTACATTTTTATTATATGTATCGTGTATACACATACATATGCATTAAGTAAAAAGCGGTTATTTTAATATTACAAACAGACACTCCAATTTTATTTATTTGTATAGAAGATGTATAGACATTATTTACAATATTAGAAAGATCATCTACCAAATAATTCAGCTCACCGGTAAAATAATTTACCTACTTCTTGTGGGTACTACAAGCTCATTGTCTTATTGTCGGTTATGGAACTGTGGACCACGCTACGAAATAAGAATAGGTTCGATGTTTATCACTCTGCTACTATGAAGATTTCGCGACACTGACTACCAAGCAACGATCACCGGTCGATCACGTCACGATCTGGAAAAGTTGTGGCATAAATAGTGGAACACGCAAGTAAACAAATGGGAAAATGGTACGCCACGTGATGATCCTGGGGAGGCCGCCCGGCAAACCGTGGTACTCCTTCTTCTTCTTCTTTGATGAAATGGCAATCAGCCGGATCTCTCGGATCAGCTATTTCTGCCAATGTCAAGTGTTTATAGTCTTCAAATCATAAGTCTTCAAGTCGTTAAGTCTTCGTCGTGATGAAATTAATTATATAAAATATAAAAAATGTGGATGAGATGAAATGGGGACCGTCTTCCGAAAAAACAAAAAACGATCCCCGGCCCACAGAGTACAATGTGTATATTATAGATTTGGCCATTGCCACATTCCCACTCATCTGAACTGACTCTAAATTAATTCCGAGTAACGCGTGTAAAGTGAACTGTAAAATTTTGTGGAAAATAAACTTGAAAGGAAAACTCTATTTCAAATTGTTTCCAATTAATATCAACGACTGGCTTAAAAGGGCTTGAACCCAGAGCCGTAATATCTGGTTTAAAAAAAGGTGTCACATCGACTTCTCTGCATAGAGAATTTAGATAGAGTACGGGCTGCGGTCTGTCTTTCTCAATTGACGCATGCGATAGTAAAGGACTGACGTGACACTGACGTTGTGGCGTCGTACAGTGTCGCTCTCGTAATGCGAGAACTTCTTTTTTTATACCATGGTTCTGCTACGCTGCTTTTACGCGCAAACTATGCAAATGCGAGTAGAGTGAGACAGATAAGTACCGTGATTGTCTCTCTCTTTCTAACCGGGGGACAGCTGAAGGCCTGGCTCCCCTGCTCTATCTATAGTAATTCTATGCTTCTCTATCTCGGACTGAGTTGAGTTCTGTCATTCGTCAAAATCGTCAATTTCTACATGTCAAGTTCACGTGTTCTTTTCATTTCCGAAGTTCGAATACCGCCGAGCACGCTGACCAGAAACTTGAAATTGAAACTTTTATTGTTGACATTATTGTCACCAAGTGCGAGATCGTTCCTTGAAACACGCATTTTATAAAAAAAAAATATCACAATGTCAGATGGCCAATTTAGTGACTACGAAGAGGACTTAACCGTTAAGGTTAAGTCGGTGCGCGTAAGTAATAACTACTCGAGTATTTAAAAAATACATATTTTCCGATTTAAAGTAGTAACTTCAACTTTTGATTTACTGGCTCTATGGTAGAGTGTGACCACAATTTTGCCAATGTTAAAGTAGTAAAGTCCAACAATTTCATTTCAGTTTTCCGATGTCCCTCAAATTAAAAAACTCAGCAGTGAAAGTGAAAATGACGACTTTGAATCGGACGAATATTTTTACGATTCAGACGATCTCAGTTCAACCAAAAGGAAAACAAATGTTAACACTCAAGCACAGGCGACTAAAGTTAGTTCATACCAACCAAGTGAAAAACTATTCAAGAAATATGAAAACAAGATAAATGTTGACAAATATGAACCCATGTCAAGAAATACTGAGAAATTCATGAACCAAAATGATAGGAAAGCTGATAGTGAGAAGTATCGGGGAAGGGACAGACATGACCATGCTACTGCTGAACAGGTTATGGATCCACGCACTAAAATGATCTTGTTTAAGTTATTGAACAGAGGCATTATAAGTGAAATTAATGGATGTATATCTACTGGTAAAGAAGCCAATGTTTACCATGCTACGTCTAAAGATGGTAAAGACTATGCCATGAAAATTTTCAAAACATCTATTTTAGTCTTTAAAGACAGAGATAAGTATGTATCAGGAGAGTACCGATTTAGAAATGGTTATGGCAAATCCAATCCTCGTAAAATGGTACGCACATGGGCTGAGAAAGAAATGCGTAACCTTGTTAGGATGTATAATGCCAACCTGAGAGTACCTGAACCTATTATTTTACGCAGCCATGTGTTGGTTATGGCCTTTATAGGTGAAGACGGTTTTCCATCACCTAAGTTAAAAGATGTTGAACTATCGGAAACCGTTGCTGGCTCTTTATATAGAGATTGTGTTGTAATGATGTGGAAAATGTTTAATGTATGTAAATTAGTCCATGCTGACTTGTCAGAGTTTAATATGCTTTATCACCAAGGAAATGTTGTAATCATTGATGTATCACAGTCCGTAGAACATGATCATCCACGTGCTTTTGAATTTTTACGGAAAGATTGTACAAATATATCAGATTTCTTTAGAAGAAAGGATGTGGCTACATTGACAATAAAAGAGTTATTTGATTTTATAACAGACCCTACAATAAATGAAAACAACTTTGAGGATTGTCTTGATAAGCTGTCTGAGAAAGCTGCGTCAAAGAACTATGATGAAATGACGGCACAAGAAAAGATTGAAGAAGAGGCTTTCAAAAGTGTGTTCATACCAAAAAGGCTCAATGAGGTAACTTTTTAATATGTTTTTATTAGCTTAACCTGTATGTATGTAACGGAATCTTTTTTAAGTTCATTTTCACGTATTTCTAGAAGTCTCGTTAACTTTAAAATTTGCACAGGGGTCAAGGGTCGATGACAATACAATAATTTGAAAAAGAAAAGTATGTTTATAAAAAAAATAGCTTTTTCTAAAATAAAAAAGTTTGTATAAGAATAAAACTGACTTCAAGGTTCGACTCAATTTCTCTTGGATGCCATCATCAGATCATAGAGTCCTTATCATGGTATCAATGCTGGGCTACTTCCTTTCCATTAAAAAAATCATCAAAATCCGTTCAAAAATTATGAAGTTATCCATGAACACATACATAAAAGAAAATGTTGATTAAAAACTTCCTCCTTTTAAAAAACTAAACAAACACGCCTTTATAAATATACCAAACTAAAAAGTATAAAATAAATTATAGTTTAAAAAACTAAAAAAACTTGCTTAAACAGCAATGGAAAAAGTAGAAAATAAGTTAAATGTAAAAAAAATGGGAGGTTTTCAGAAAATATTTCGATAATATCGGCCCCCTGCTTTTACATTTAACTTATTTTCTACTGTTTATTTCGATTGCTATTTTCTTAAATACTAACTTTTGCACGCGGCTTTGCTCTCGCAGACTTTCATCCCCTGATTTACCCCCTTAGGAGTGGAATTTCAAAAATCCCTTTCTTAGTGCTCACTTACGTTACATAAAGAAACTACATGCAAAATTTCAGGATTCGAGGTTCAGCAGTTTGGGCTGTGCGTTGATCTCTGGGTATGTCAGTCAGTCAGTCAGTCGCCTTCCTCTTATATATATATAGATATACATTTATTGGCTTATATTACATTCAGCTGACACATACATTTTGGTTAGGTTCAAAGTTGACTTTACACATATGTATTTATAAAAACCACATTCTTAAAATGTGATTAATCTATATAGAAATACATAATGAATTGCCAAAATGTATGTACGTGCATAACTTTCGATCGATGGAGTGGATAATTCGTTTTCTTTATATTTGTTATTGTCTGGACAAGGTCTTTATAGAAGAAAATCAATTTAGACTGTACGAAGTTTGTCGGGTCATCTAGTTATTAATAAAATTGTCTTCACACATCCTAAATACCTATATTAAATTAACTAAAATTAATTTTGTTTATTTCTATAGATAACTTTTAAATTGAGTGAGTTATCAGTTTCCCACATTACATGAATATTACTTACAAAAGTTTGTTTGGATAACTGCTACTCAATGATGATAGCGTGGCTGAAACCTTTTGAATTTTGGCACAGAGATAGGCCATTTGCTGGAAAGGTAGATGTGCTAAATGGGCAACTCTGCATTTGTTATATAATATTTCTGGGTTATTTATAGGTGATTAATTATGAACAAGATATCACTAAAGCGAAGCAAGGTGAAACAGAAGACCTTACATACAAAAAGATAGCTGGTTTCAATGAAAATCTAACTGGAACAGCCGTTAAACCGGAGATATTACAGGATGTGGCGATTTCAGAGTCTGGTTCAGATAACAGTTCACAGGATGAAAGCGATGAGGAGAGTAAGTATATATTGGTTTGTACTGTAACCATGAACTACTAAAATTATGTATTTATCTGATGAAATGGGCTTCATAGAATATAAAAATCGTATTTATTTTCATATTCAGAGTGAGTTTAATGTAGTTATTAATGTGTTAATTAACAAATATAAAACTACAAAATATAGCCAATCTGCGCTTTTAAGTTGAACACTAATCAGAGCGAGTTCGTCACGTTTCTGTAAACGTAATTTCGTTTAGATATAATCGATGATCAACTGTTTTTAAGTGCTCCAATTGACACTGGTTGACAAATTGTGACGTCACAAGCAGACGCCATGTCACAACCAAGCTTTTTGGCGTGAATTTTAAACTTTTAATAGTTAATATTTATACTACTTAAAATAAATACTTGAAATCACACCATATTAGTAATAAAAAAATAAGAGTGAGTGAGGTGAGAAAGTCATGAGTACATTCCTGTTAGCTGTTTCTTTAGAAGTTCTTGTACTTTGACTTTAAACTCGTCAGGATTTGTTGACATCCTGCTTCTGATATGTTTGATGCTATTTACTTAAAACATTTACCATTTACAGTCCATTGTTGGACTGAGTCCTCTGCGTAGCAGGTTTTGGCTTATAATACTATGCTGGTCAGGCTTGGTATTGCAATCACAATAGACTATGAATACTAAAAAGACTTGAAATTATATTGTGCAGTCAGTGTAACAAAATAGGGTATTCTTTCTTAGATTACATATCAAAACCGAATCTTTTAGTACGTTCAACTGTCTCGGTGGCGTAGTGAATGCGATAAGCACAGCAGTTTGAGGTCTCGGGTTCAGACCAAATGTTTGTGATATCTATAAATATAGCTTATAATATACTAGCTGAGTCCCGCAGTTAACGTCGTACCGCGGGTAAGGCCGTGGGGCGAAGCTAGTCTAAAAAAAGTAGCCTAAATTAATCCTTATATCATTAGCTGCCTATCAGTGAAAGTCCCGTCAAAATTGGTCGAGCCGTTCCAGAGTTTACCTGGAACAAATAGACACAAAATTTATTTAAAATACATTTTTGGTATATATGTACCGTGTATACATACATATGAATTTAGTAAAAAGCGGTTATTTTAATATTACAAACAGACATTCCAATTTTATTTATGTGTATAGATATGTATTTGCAAAACACAAATTCTAGTTTTTCTCTCTTCTTGTTACAGAATCAAAATTCAAAAACTGTGCACGACCTAGGGATGAGTCACCAAACAGCAAAAAGGCTAGAAAAAAGGCTGTTAAAGAAGAAAAAGCAGAGAAAAGGAAAACAAAGACAAAGAAACATATAAAGAAGCGAAGAGACAAATTGTCACAGAAGTAAATGTAATTTGCAAAATATCTAGGATCTCACTAAATAATATTATAAATAAATAAATAAATATTTCGGACATTGTAACACAACGCCATCTAGACCTAAGTTAAGCAGAGCTTCTGTAATGAGTACTAGACAACTGATATAAATACATATTCACTTTTTTTTTGTAAATACATACATGTTATACTTAGAAAACACCCAAACTCCGAAATAATTTAGGCAGATCATACAAACATTTTGTCCGACCCGGGAATCGAACCCGAGACCTCAAGCACAGCAGTCGCATATGCTCCCACTGCGCCACAGGCGGGCTATATTATACTTTATAGCAGGGTAACGACTGATTAGCAAGTAAATAGTAGGTGCTATAGCTGTAATGTAAATCCACATTTTTATAAGAAAACTAGCTGCTGCTCGCGGCTTTGCTCGCGTGGAAGTTGATTATATGTATTTAATTAAAACAGGAAATATGTATGAATTATTTATTCACGTGTTGAAACACATTTATTTATTTTTGATCAAAAGCCCATTAAAAAGGAATTTCATACAATCTTTCGAACCTTATTTAAACCCATTTAGAAATAGAATTCCCATAAATGCTTATATAAATATTCATTTATTTGTAGGTAATCCAAAGCCTGAAGACAAAGTTTCAGGCTACTAAATTAAAAAATGACGGAGTTCCAGACAAA
Source organism: Spilosoma lubricipeda (assembly GCA_905220595.1). Lineage (NCBI taxonomy): Eukaryota > Metazoa > Arthropoda > Insecta > Lepidoptera > Erebidae > Spilosoma > Spilosoma lubricipeda. The sequence continues at coordinate 13,021,427 of HG992290.1, read as the reverse complement.
CCTATATATGAAATGAACGAACACGAAACTCCTTTCTAATTTTACCAGTTGATTAAACGCAAGTTGAGACGATTATTGCTTTTACTTCGTAGTAACTGTGCGACTGGCTGGGATAACATTCCAGCTTTAGTTCTGAAACAATCCCGCAGAACACTTGCTCCAGTAATCATGCATATATGCAACACCTCAATCACAACTGGAGTATTCCCAAAAAGCCTGAAAAAAGTTTTATTCACGCCTATTTTTAGGGATGGGGATAGGGAACAGGTCAATAATTGTGTTTAAAGATTTTTATTTCTCATAAGAACATAGTTAGTTCACTTATAATGAGATACATAGTAATAACAACTTATGAAACAAAACTAATAATTACAGACCGATTTCAGTTTTGAGTGCACTATCAAAGGTTTTAGAGCGAGTCCTTAGCAACGGCTTGAATAAATTTTTAACGAAAATAATATTTGAAACAATCAATTTGGATTCAGATCAGGTTTCCAAATTGTGTGAAGTAATAACTTACTACAAGTGCTATGGTATCTTTTTAGATCTGTCAAAAGCTTTCGACACCGTCTCTATTCCTACCCTTACAACCAAATTAGAACGGGTCGGGATTCGCGGTATATCCCTGGATATTTTTAGGGATTATTTATCTTGTAGTATTCAAGCTGTGAAAATTGCCGATGTGATGAGTGACAAGGAATGCATTGACTATGGGGTATGCCAGGGAAGCATTCTCAGACTGACTTTATTCTTGCTTTATATCAATGATATAAGAATGGTGACTAAAAAAATGTAATATATTTACATAAGCAGATGACACAGTGTTATTGGTATATGACAAAAACTGTAATGACGCAAAAAACTAAGATAAGGAGACCTTGCGGGAAGTGATGAGATAGTTATCTTCCTTACACTTCTAACCCCCGTTAGAAACGAAAACTCTTATCGCTCATCAACAATCGTCACACGATTGCTGTAATTTAGTATCGACTTCATCATGTCCAACGATAGCAAACGTCACCAACACACGATATCTAGGTGTGCTCATTGATGAACGTTTAGATTGGCGGCCGCAAAAACAAACCCTGACTGCACGTGTGAGACGGCTATCTATATATTTAAAAATTAACGACATTCTGCGGATCGTTCGGTTGTGCAGAGGGTTTATATGTATAACCTGATGCCAATCGATACTAAGCTATTGCATTCCAGTGTGGGGAGGAACTTATCAAACAGTTTTTCTACAATTAGAAAGAGCACAAAGGTTACTTTTCAAAATAATAAAATTTAAGCCTTGTGTGTATCCTACCAAAAAGCTATATGAGGAATTTCAGATTTTAACAGTTGGGTAGCTATTCATACTTCGTACAATACTTCGATAACACTCACAACTTTCTTTAAGCCCTGATGTTGTGCATAAAAGGCGAGCTGCCATAGTTTGTCGACCAATACGTTGTAGAACATCTTTCGCGAACAGGAAGCAGAAAGTGCTTGTTACACGGCCGGTTATATAACAGAATACATAAAAAAGTACAATTTATTTACTAAATATGTATAATTTTTAACTTAAATTAAATAATAAAAACTGAACAACTAATAGCTGTGATAAAGTAGTATACATGTAAATTCATTATCACTTATCATCACTAAAAATGGTGACACACACAAATGAATATTTCTATATGTAATAAAAAAAAGTCTTATGGCTTATGGCAACATAATATAGTGCCGGCGTAGTTTCCTCTTCCTCTCGACCATCGCCAGGAGTAGGCGGAGAAATTGGGAAGGAAGGCGCGAGAGCTCTGCCATATGCTCGGCAAAGACCCGCCAGTTTTGGTGTGACCGAGGGGGTAGCTGCATTTGCGGGATTTCATCGAGAGTCAGGTACACCGGCTGGTGGTCTGTGATCGTCGTCCAGGACGTCAAGATATGCAGCTGCGTCGATGTCGCGGGTGATGGCTTAATCTGCGATTTCCGGTGTATAGGCCACGCAGTACGGGTAGTGCGTCGGAACCTCTGGTCCTAGTACCTGATACGCGTTACGGTCTGCATCATCTAGGAGGCGGCAGCCTTTCGGGCAGATAGTGTTGGTGTTCCACGCCGTGTGCTTCGCATTAAACTCACCGGCGATTTCAGCAGGAAGTGAATGCCATGTGCCACGTGAATGCAGTCTACGCAGCTCTAGATTTGCATAGTTCTGCACGGCAATCCAGGATCTGTGGAACAGGTACCCCCTTCTTCGTTTGTTTTAATTTTATAATTAACTTGATTTCCAGATTTGGCCTATTATTTTTTATGTTGATTTTTAAAATAGTTGTTTTGTTAATGATAATTAAAAACTATACTTTGCTAATAATTATAACTAAGCTTGTAGATTATATTGATCTCATGTTGAAATTTGTTTAAATATTACGACTTCTTTTATTTCACTCTAAACGTAACGCCGTGGGACAAAGCTAATCTAAAAAAAGTAACCCAAGTAACTCCCTGGACCATCAGCTACATACCAGTGAAAGTCCCGTCAAAATCGGTCCAGCCGTTCAAGAGATTAGCCGGAATAAACAAACAGACTCCGCTGTCCGTCCGTCAAGCTATACAGCTTGGTGACAGACTGAAAAAAAAATGTATTTACTAAGAAAACCAAGCATTTAGTTCTAAAACACTCTATTTTAAAGTTCTTCTCTGCTGTGTAGGTAGATTTTGGAAAATGGCGTATCAGAGACCAACAATAGTCTGATATCACATTTGTATCCCAGAAACCCTAAAAGCGCTCTTCCAGGACCCGCAAGTCCTGATGCATACGCTTTCCCTTTTCGTCGCTCATATCTCCTGAATTTTTTCTAAACCTGTCCAGGTGACTATCGAGGAAGTGGAGTTTTATGCTCATATTGCACCCCATATATTTAATTGTAGCAGAAAGCCTTCTACAAGTGCAATATAATTTTCAGATTTTTTATTTCCGAAAAATCATCTCTTTCACTAAATAAACTTATTTTAAACGGGGGAAAATTATCACGCTACGGGCAATACGAGACGCAAACGACGTTGCGTGGGTCAGCTAGTATTAAATATTTACTTACTTTAAAAACTTTCTGCTGAGCTTCTTTAGATAAAAACAATGGTGGACAGTTCTTGCTATCCTTGAAGCACTAAACCGATTTTGGGTTTATGTTTCAGGTGTTACTTATAAAAGCAGGTAGACAAAATTTGCACAGCACTGTGCATTTTTTAAATGTTTTGTTTAAAGCATGCGAATACATTCGGTTATAATATTAAATATTACGATATCAGAGTGATTTAACTTGATTTGCCACGCCATTTCATAAATTTTAAACAGAGCTGCAATCATGTTAATGAACGAGAGAACCCCCACCCCGACGGCCGCCACGAGATCGCGCCTCGGCTCCCACCGCGCGTCCACGCCGTGCATTCTGCCAGTCACCCCACAGCCTACTTCTTTTCGCAAATTTCAGTAAATCTGTCCTTTACTTCAAAACGAATAGGACGCCACGTTTCTTGCTGTGATCTTTCGCGCGTGAATAAATAAAGTGCTGTGTTTTAAAACAAAGTACCTACGTTGTGCCTATGCTCAAATGTGAAAGATACATTAATAAAATAAAAGATAAATCATTTAAATGTGCAAGTTCTAATACAGCCAGTGTTCAGGATTAAATAAATAATATAATTATGGTAAGTAATTTTTAAATCTATACAAATAAATAAAATTGGAGTGTCTGTTTGTAATATTAAAATAACAGCTTTTTATTGAATTCATATGTATGTATGTACACGGTACATACATAAAAAATGTAATTAAAATATTTTTGTCTGCCTGTTTGTTCCGGGTAATCTCTGGAATGACTGTACCGATTTTGACGGAACTTTCAATGGCAGGTAGCTAGGCTACTTTTTTTAGACTAACTTTGCCCCGCGGTGTTACTCGCGGTACAACAATAACCGCGGGTAACACCGCGGGGTTCAGCTAGTTTTTTTATAAAATGGCCACCATACTGCGAATTCAGAAAATGTAACAATGCAGCATGGTGACCCATACCACGACGGGCTAGTGATGCTTCTGCATCATTGGGCCTCCGGTCTGGCTCTCTCCAACGAAAAACGACAGCATGATCGCTGTCATTTTACGTTGATTTTCGGTGCGAGGGTAGTACCGCCCCGTAAGTAGTATTTATAAACAGAATACTCAAAAAAATAGATACCTATTTATACCTGCCCCTTAAAATTATGTTATTTAATATAATATTTATTAAAGTAATTTCATTACAGTGGTCTAAAAAAATTAGCGCACCAGAAACCTTTAAAGTTCGTCACAAAACAGTAGAAGTCATGTACCTGTCAGTGCAGTAAGTACATCAAAGTAGTGCCACAGCAATCGTGGGGTCCCACGTACATAGTTTGGTACGTCGAGTTGCAAGGGAAAATCAAGAAGAATTAATTAATTACGCAATGGAAACTATCAAATCATTAGTAAGTATATAGTAGTTATACTAGCTGAACCCAGCGGTGTTACCCGCGGTTATTGTCGTACCGCGAGTAACGCCGCGAGACAAAGTTAGTCTATAAAAAGTAGCCTAAGTTACTCCCTGGATCATCAGCTACCTGCCAGTGAAAGTCCCGTCAAAATCCGTCCAGCCGTTCCAGAGATTACCCGGAACAAACAGACAGACAGACAAAAATTTTTTTAGCAATATTTTTGGTATATGTGCATACATACATACGCATTAACCAAAAAGCGGTTATTTTATTATTACAAACAGACACTCCAATTTTATTTATTTGTATAGCCGTCTTTGACTGGCATATTGGTCGTAAGGGTAGGGACCCTGACTGTTCCTAAGTTAGAGGTCGTGAGTTCGATTCTCACCTAGAACAAATAATTGTGTGAAGTATAATAATTTATTTTGTGACTGAGTGTAATTTATCTACGACTTACACGGAAGTCTTTAAAACTCTCGGATTTCCTTTACTATAATATGCATATATTACACATTTAAACCTTCCTCTTGAAACGCTATCTATTGCTGAAAATTGCATTAAAATTCGTTGAGTGGTTTAAAAGATCAAGAAGAAGAAGAAAAAGAAAAGTTAAAAGAAAAAGAAAAAGATGACGTAAGCGATTTCGTTTTATACTACGGATAGATGTGTGTGCAATATCTTATGCCTTTAAACGAGAAATTCTTGTATACCTATATATATAAATAATTTGAGTCTCGGAAACGGCTCCAACGATTTTCATGAAATTTAGTATGCATGGGCTTTCGGAGGCGATAAGTCGATCGATTTAAGTGATAAAGTAAAACGGTACTGTATGTTTATTGGCAATCTGCTTACCTTTGCACAGGCTCTGCCTTTCGTATTGACAAGTAAACTGTGAAATAATTATAATAATTAAATTATTTGTTAAAAGAAATTAGGAGAATATCTAATATATATATATATATATATATATATTTTTTTTTTTTTTAATAATAATTTTAATAATTGGACTTTCCCCACAGCGTCAAGAAGTAAAAGCCGTGAAGCTCATATTAAAATACTTCCGTAGGCGTGGGTACAGAGTTGCCTTCGAAGCATTGTCTAGAGAAACTGGCGTAAGATTAGAGGGACCTTTACAGGAAAGGTTGTGGGAGGCGCTAGTTGAAGATGGAGATTACGAACAAGCTGAGAAGATTTTTGATGAAGGACTTAAAAGTGAGTTCTATTAACGTATTAAAGTTCAATCTATAGTCTTTAAAGTTTAACTTGATATCTGTATCAGTTATCACTGATGTCATTTTAGGACTTATGAGGTGCATTTTAGGTGTGAATTGTTATATTTATAACTAGCAGACCCGGCAAAAGAGGCTTTGTTATAAAAAAAATTAAGGTTGTGTCACCCTTGTCATTTACGGGCGTATGAAAAATAGATGTTGGCCGATTCGTAGACCGAGTGGAGTGGAGGAGTTTGGTAACAAACATCGCTACACGATGATCTATCCAAATAAATAAAATTGGAGTGTCTGTTTGTAATATTTAAATAACAGTTTTTTGTATGTATACACGATGCATATGTATGTATACACGATACATATACCACAAGTGTAGTTAAAAAAATGTTGTCTGTCTGTCTGTTCCGGGTAATCTCTGGAACGGATTTTGATGGGACTTTCACTGGTACGTAGCTGTTGCAACGCTCACTCCTCCGCGCTGCCCTGTGGAATTCGTCACCAGACTAGCGATTCCCCCACTGGCAAATATCGCCTCACGCGGATCAAAGGGAGAGTTTAAGGGCAAATTAACCGGTACTCGCTCACATGATATAAAGTACATAAATACAATAAATCAAATAATAGAAATGACTATTATGACTGTTAGCTGTTAGTTAGCCAAACTCGGGCAAATGAAATTCATATATTATTGCACACTAGTAACGATTCTTTTTTATTTAATGTTTGTATTTTGCTCAAATCTAGCCTACAATACATCAAGTCATACGTTTGATAATATATATATCTTCTCGCGTAATGTTAAGAGTTATTTTGCAATAAGGGAAGAAGAACTTCCAACGTTTCGTGATCTTGAAATTAAGAATACTTCATTGCAAGATATTCAAAAACAGACAGCGTTATTCTAAATGCACGCAATTATAACATTAATCAGTATAGGAATAAATTCGATATTTGTGTCATTCTTCGATATGTACCGCTACTCGATTATAAAAGGATCCTGTCTTTATCTCTTAAATTAAACGATGATTAATTGGATATAAACAGATTTATTCTTGCCACAACTATTTGGTACTACCGTTTAATACCTTTACCTTGTTTCAAACATTATGCCAAATGTTGCCATTAAAATAATTGACACTGCTTCTATACAATCGACTAAACATTCAGCTATAATATTTTTAATTGCTAGTGTTTTAATATTTACTAATTTTAATGCCACTAATTAAAATGAGTAAATATCATAATATTAAGTCTGGTTCTAAATATTAGTTCTATCTATCTATCTATCTATCCAGATCTAAGGTTGCCTGGAAGAGATTGCTTATGGCAATAAGGCCGCCCTTTGTACACTACACTTCGGATATTTTATGCATTATGTACTTATTTAGCTCTGTAATAAGGTGTGCAAATAAAGAGTTTTCTATTCTATTCTATCCTATTCTAGTTCGAGACAGTATATTTCAAATATCTTGGCTTACAGCTGGGCCGTCCTGTACAAGTGTGTCCTATTACTTGTTTACTGTAAATTGTTATATAATCACCACTTTGATAATACATAATAATTCAATACAAAAAAAAAAACAAAAAATTACAACATAATATATATTATATCTTGATTCCAAATACATTATTCTTGCTTTTATATCTAATTTCAATCTTCAATAATTTATTATACAATATAAATTCAAATGTACTGAGTAGAAAAAAATTGAAGTACTTTACACTCTATTTATATCACAATTATTAACATAATCAAATTTTTCTAACTTCAGTTTCGCTTGTCGTTTTTATCTAGATCACAAATCCTCATCACAATTCTAACTCATCTTTGTTTCTTGCACAACCAGTCACGCATCTTTGGTCAACTGTGTATTTATTAAGTATATATATATATATATATATATATATATATATTAAATATACAGGTGTCCCAGAACTCAACTTCAGGCCGAAACGGGGTGACAGGATTGATTGTAACCATAATGAGAAAAATCAAATAAAAAAACTCAAAAAAAATCAGTTTCAACATTATGGGTTTTTATTATTGTGGTTAATTTTTATCATTTTTGTTAATTTAAACTTTCGGACCGTAACCCTAAATAACATTTCTAGAATCACAGTCAAAAATAATTACACAATTGCCCCGAGTTTCTAGAATTAAGACTATTTGTTAAACAATGAATTTAAAAATTTAAAAATTTGTCGACTTTGAAAGGCCCTCCTTTAAAAAAAATGTACTAAAGTACCATTAAAAGTTGGCGCATTTAATCAGAATTGTAAAATGGTACAATACTTGTTAGTTTCATACTATGAAAACGAGTAAAAACAAAAAACCTCAAGTAACACGATTTTTGCTAACCCATTTTATAACATTAGTTGAAATGTTTTTTATTCGCACAAGCTCTTGGTAGGTTCTTAATTTTACGGAAAAATTATAAGAGAGATGGATAGTGGACTTTTGCCATGAGTGAGCGAGACAGATAGTGACGCCACTTTTACCACCGTTCATTTTAAATACTTCTAAAATTTACTGTAGAGAAAATTAAATTATTATTTCGTGATTTAAATTTGCATATACTCGTAGTACCTATATATGTATATTATGCACTAGAACATATAATCGAATAATAATAAAATTCTTGTAATCTTAATAAATATTTTAATAATCGCTACGTAAGTACCTAGTCCCTTGCCAAAAGTAGAAACAAGAATATAAACAAATACCTGGCACATTAATGATACTAGTTAATAACAAACCTGAAAATGAAGTGCCAGACCAGAACCTTATAGTAAGGTTCTGGCCAGACGCGGTTCCAAGGGGGGGGTCACAGGGGACACGACCCAAAATCGTACACATGTAATTTTTTTTAACCTTTTTTTTTTCTCCTTACTTTCCATAATTGTTCAATCGACATAAGAAATCATAGGATAAGAATTGTTTAACGCCTATAAATTAAAAAAGTAACATAATGTGGGTAACAAATCTTTACCCTCCAAGACTGTCGTGATTCAGGCTTGCTCTACCATAAAGACTGAGATGACACTACTAGTCTGGACCAGAGTTTCTACGAAGAGTGCCAGACACACACGCTCTTTCCAAGGACTATCCCCCAATTCCTCCGACGCAATTGGACCGGCAACTCTGGTACGACGTATGTGAGGCTGAATCGCGCCGTATGGAGACTGGCTTCCCGCAACACCGCTCCTGGACCTGATGGTATTCCAGGTCGGTGCTGGGAAACAAACTGAGCCAAATTTTCACTCAGTGTTTGGGCCTCGGTATCTCCCCCCTCGACTGAAAAGAAGCGAGACTGCTGCTCCTCAAAAAGTAAGGTGCAGATGTTATCTTTGCGTTCCAACTTGCCTGAACGAAACGGGGAACTCTTTGAAAGAGTTTTCTCTCACCGTATCAGCGGGCACCTGTGATCAGGAGGGTCGTGTTGACAGTTAGGCTTGATATCGTTAACGCTTTCAGCATTCCTTGGCGCGCTATCAGGGCGGCTCTTGAATATCACCGTCATAGAGGCCTATCTGCGCGATAAGGCAGTGAAGTTTGTCGATCTGAACGGGGTGGCAAATCGAAGGGGTGTGTTGTGGGGTTCCCCAGTGCTCTGTATTGGTCCCATTGTTATGGAACCTCGCATAAGATGCGGGCCTTCGCAATAGTCTGCCTCTGGCCTCAGTGTTGCCGCTATGTAGATGATACAATAATACAGGCTAGAGGGTAACGCTTCAGGGAGGTGCTTCTGCTCGCCGAGGAGCTTGTGTTGTGATATCATAAGACTCGTTAAGCCGAGTTAAGCCTGAAGGTGGCGCCTCCACGGCTTATGTAAGTGACAAGAACCATTCAGCTAATGCCTGCTGGATGACATTGACAGCCAGGTCAGTCATAAAGTACCTAGGCATCATCCTGGGCAGTCGGTAGAGCTTCGAAGAGCATTTCGGGCGGCTAGTCCCCCGAGTACGAGTGGTAGCAGGGGCGCCACATCGTCTGCTACTCGCCCAGGTTTGAGCCAGCCAACGCGCTATCGGAGCCGTTCTGACGAGCTTCGAAGCTTCGATAAAGATAACTGACTGTGTTACCTACCGACGCACTCAGATGCTCACCGGGTACAGTTGCTTCGGTGAATATACGTGTGGTTACGGCACAATGCCATCACTGCGGACAGATCGGATGCAACCTGTCACCAGCATTGATCGCGGCAATACTGGCAAGTAGTGAGGATGGACTGGATGGGAGGCGGAGGGCTCCTTCTGTGGAGACGTTATGCTCCAGAAGGAGTCCGCAAAGCGTGATCGGGAAAAGGCCGATCCCGCTTGAAAGAGGGGATGAAGAGGGCCCGGTAGAAGCCGCTAGCTCCCCAATCGTCGATTCAGGGTGGTTGTGGCCACATCCAGGGGAAATCTGCCCCCCTAGCAAAGTTGCAAGCGTCCTTCTTTCTGCAATCGTTAACGCCTTCATTCTCGTGTGTCATTGGCTAATCTTAGACAAAGTATTAGCCAATGACACAAGAGAATTTAAGCGTTAACGATTGCAGAACGAAGAACGATGCAACTTGGCTAGAGGGGCTGGTCACTACAAACGACCCGAGAGCGATGACACCTCGGTGCGGCCGGGGGATGTCGTCTAAGGTAGGTCGGTGTTTCGACTCTTACTGTGTAGAGCTATGAGAGGTTCAATAGCGACCTGCCACGGGGGTGAATCTAATTACCCTGGGATGTACCTGCAGTGCAGTGAGTACTCCAGATGCCGCTGATGCATTTCTGAAGCTCCTCTTGACAGCCGAGTTCGGCCACCGCGGGGTTTAGAGGATAGACTGATTTGTCCGGAGTCCCACACAAACCCTTCGTGTCCCCCCCCCCCCACCTCTCCCCACGGAGCTTGGTCCTCTAAGTATTCATTAAGAGATTGTCCCAGACGTCTCAAATATTCAACTATTGTCATCTCAATAGACTTACTAATGAAAACAATACATATCGATTTGTTTCTAATGTGTGCAATAAAATTGAATATTGTGCAATAAAGTCTAATTTACTCGACTTAAATTAATTATTAGTGACCCCCACCAAAATTTCAGGCTGGAACCGCCCCTGGTTCTGGCCCACGTCGTTAGTTTTGGTATATTTATTCACATAAATGTAAGAAATTGAGTTAAGTCTACAAATGTCGAAAAGTCACCTAAAAGTAACCTTTTCATTAGCGTAACCTAAAAGTAACCAACAGAGTTGAAAAATCACCTAAAAGATTACAAAAGTAACTTTCTGGCAACACTGATGTAACTACAGCGTTTGTGTGGAACGGGCTTTATGTTGATTATGTGGACCAATAGAAACGCAGTCAACATTTTCGGTACTCGTTTGTTAAAAAAACAGACTATAGCTGACCCACACAACGTCGTTTACGTCTCCCATTGCCCGTAGCGTAAAAAAATCCTCCGTTTTTGTAACATTCTTCATTGGTGCTCCGCTCCTATTGGTCTTAGCGTGATGATATATAGCCTTCCTCGGATCAGACCAGCGGTTCCTGAGATTCGCGCGTTCAAACAAACTCTTCAGCTTTATAATATTATAGTATAGATTTAAGGACAGAAGAAAGAAAACACATATAACAAACAAACTTTTTATTTTAGAAGGGGAATTTGACCATTCAATATCATGGGAACCGTGCCCGTCGTCGGCGACGTGGACAAAGATTTGTTCAAGAGAAGAGCAACTGTGCGGTGAAGACTCTGGGCCCCCGCCTCCCGCTAGGGAACACGACCTGCTCTTTAATGACAGGGATCCCAGACCTGATACATCGGTGAGTAAAAACTATTATAAATCTAAATTATGTAACTACAAATAAATAAAATAAAACCTATCCACTTGATCCGATTCCTCGACTTCTTTCGTACCGTTATTTTTTTCGGTAAATATTTTTTAAATAGCCGAAAAACTTGTTTCATGTATTTATGCCCGCCTCAGCTTCCCATGAGTAGTGTACAGTCGTGGAGTAATAAAGCATAACACTTCTGGTTAACTTTAATTTTTTTTTTCTGTACATACCTTGTCCTGACAATAACAAACACTTCAAAAAGAATAGGCTATTTGACAATATTGAAAATAAACTATGGATTGTGGTAATGTAAGTTTCTCGCAGATTGCACGAAATAAAACTATTTTTTTTTTAATTTTGTCTGCGACATGAACGCCTTGTGATTGGTTGCAACTCTTGTGACGTCACTTGCTAAGAAACGAAAGATTCCTCTATTGAGTATTGTTTGCGTTTTATGTTTTCGGAGTGGTAATAATCAATCTGTGAGCTATTTCTACAGTACTTTTTTAATGAACTATTTAATAAGTGGTTCGAAACAAAACCAAATTTTGTGCGTGCCGAGAACAGCAACCTACATAAGAAATACGCTTTTATGATTGGACTTTTCTATCTATACAAATAAATAAAATTGGAGTGTCTGTTTGTGATATTAAAATAACCGCTTTTTACTAAATGCATATGTTATGCACGGTACATATGCCAAGTTGCCAAAAAGTTTTTGTCTGTCAGTTTCTTCCGGGTAATCTCTGGAACGGCTGGACGGATTTTGACGGGACTTTCACTGGCATGTAGCTGATGATGCAGGGAGTAACTTAGGCTACTTTTTTAAACTAACTTTGTCCCGCGGCGTTACTCGCGGTACAAAAATAACCGAGGGTAACACCGCGGGGTTCAGCTAGTTAAAAAATAAATTTGAGATAAATATGCCGTGTTTGGTATCATTGGAAAGGACGTTACTTATACATTTCAAAAATACATATATTATTAGTATTTGCTCGTGACTTTGTCCGTATTTATTCGATAAGTGCTATATTTCTATGGTATGCTTGTCTGTTCCTCATTATTTCTAAACTACTAGTCAGAATAAGACAAATGAGTTATCGTTAGAAGCGTCTTGATCATCCGCTGGCTTTTCAAACTTGTTTCATGCATTTTCAGCGTCGTTTTTGTCGTAGTTGGGTTTTTGTTTTTTCTTTTTTTTCTTAATTATGTTTAGTTTACTTCTTCTTCTTTTGATGAAATAGCAACCAGCCGGATCTCTTGGGTCAGCTATTTCTGCCAATGTCAAGTGTTTATAGTCTTTAAATAATAAGTCTTCGTCGTGATGAAATTCTCAGATAAAGAATAACACAGAATAACAAAGAATAACAAAGTATTCTTTATCTGAGACGAAATTAATGTTAAAAAAATTGGTTGCCTGTAAAGTCGGTATACGGGCGAAAGTTTTACGTGACAACGACTTTGAGTGGTAAAACGCGTGCCTTTCACTTTTTATGTCTGTCTCTCTCGCTCTTAGGCGGGCTAACCATGCCCGAGTGGAAGGGACGCGTGCCTCTCACTCGCTCTCATTGTGAGCGCATAACGTGAGCGGAGCGTAACGCAGTTTCTTGAAGTGTCACCCGGCAAACCAATTTATAAGACGTTGTCACGTCAAAAAATGTATAAAATATAGATGAGATGAAATGGGGACCGTCTTTCGAAAAAAACAAAAAACGATCTCCATGTTTAGTGTAAACGATGACCTTACGATGAACAAAGTTGCAATGAAGCTGTAAATTGTCATGACAATTTAATTGACAATCAATTTAATAGTTTTAAATTAAATCAGTTCTTTCAAACTGAAATAACGTGGTTCCAGGCCACGGTCAGAGCAACCTGGTCATGAAGTCGGGCAATTCAATTTGATTTACGTGACAGCATTAATTTATATAGGCGCCTACTAGCTTTTGCCTGCAGCTCCGCCGTGTGAGTATATCGTTTATCATGTTAAAGAATAGCCTATATGTCCTTCCTTTAGAATCCATGTAGGAATCTCTATATCTCTATATGTCAAATTTCATTGAAATCGGTGCAACGGTTTAGCTGTAAAAGCGTAACACACAGGCATATAGGCAGATTGACAAGTTACTTTTGAAATTATAAGTATGTATAGGTACTTAGGTACATTAGGTATATGTATACCATGTATGGGTAACTTTTTGTTATTTTGGAGGTAACTATGTCATGTTAGGCAACTTTTTTTAGACTAACTTTGTCCCGCGGAGTTACTCGCGGTACAACAATAACCGCGGATAACACCGCGGGGTTCAGCTAGTACGTAATAATAACGCTGATTACTATGCTGCAGAACTGAAAAATGTTAAAGCAACTATGTTGCACTTACATAAGTACAACATAAAAATTGTTTCTGTAAAAACCTCTGGAAAAATTCATTCATTATACTTGAAAAATCTTATTTACTTTTAGGTAGGTAGGTATATCCACGGAGCAAATACGGTATATCTCAATGCTGTTAGGTCACATTTTGATATGGTACAAAGCGCGGTATTTAAAGATGTTATCTGACCAGAACTGAATATGGTGGAACTTCGTACCACCATATTTTTCTTTCGTAAATATTTTCTAAATTTCTGAAAACCATGGTTTTAGCAGTTACGCCCGCCTCAGCTTCTCATGGGTAGGGTGCAGTCACGGACAAAAAACTATTTCTTAAAACTTACTTTTCTTGTACACAAACCTTGTCCTAAAAATAACAAACACATAAAAAATATATAATTTGGTGCAGCCGATCGAAAGTTATGCGTGTACATACATTTCGGCGATTCATTTTTATATCTAAGATTTGTTCACTGTGGCAATACACATCATTTATTCGACATTTTAATTAATAAAATTGGACAAAACTGATAAAATTCACTTAAACTGCGCAAATTTGTTTTGTTGTGGCTAGCGAGTGACGTCACGCACCAGCGCCATTACAGAAATATCGTTTTTGGACATGGTTGCCAAACTTGAACTTTATCATAGATTTAAATTCATAATAAATTCCACGAAATATTAACACAGTGTGCTAATTATTTAATAAAGAATAATTTAAAACGATTTCCAAAAATCAGTCAAATAGCCTATTATCCAATTTGTTCATTGGATCAGAAGTTATACGCGTACTTACATACATTTCGGCGGTGTTATGCCCCGCAAAAGAACATTTAACACTTTTTAGGGACAATCCTCAAACCTTGTTTTGGATCTGTTGCGTACCAGGAGGGTCCCGCTAACAGCGCCGAGGCCGAGTACCCTAACGCGGCTAGCAGCACCAGGCCGGGACACCGGGAAGGTCACCAACTCTTTATGGATTCCACAACTGGTAAGAAACTTTAAAACTTTAAAAGCACATTCTTTTAAAAGTTGATGATAGATTACAAAAATTATAAAGGTATCTTGCCTGTTTGTGCCATCCTCTATGATGGTATTTTTCCAGATAGACTAAATATATTAGTTATAAAACCAGTACCTATTCAAAAAAGGTGAGAATGGTGAGTATGATACAGGCCAATAGCCTTAATATCTGTTTTTACCAAAATTTTCAAAACAGTTACATTTAAATGTCTTTAAATGTTCTTTGAAAACCGTAATATCCTAACACCTAATCAATATGGCTTCAGTAAAAATAAATCAACAAATGTAGCAACATATAACTTCATATATAAAGTAATGACCAATTTAGACGTAGGGTCGCCAGCTATAACTATACCTTGTTTGTTTGTTTGATCGCGCTAATCTCAGGAACCACTGGTCCGATTTGAAAATTCTTTCAGTGTTAGATAGCCCATTTATCGAGGAAGGCTATAGGCTATATATCGTCACTCTAAGACCTTCAGGAGCGGAGCACCAACGAAGAATGTTACAAAAACGGGGGAAAAATATCACGCTACGGGCAATAGGAGACGCAAAGGTGGTTGCGTGGGTCGGCTAGTACATAGATATGTCGAGTGCTTTCGACCGTGTTGACCATGATATTCTTTTGAGGAAAATGTATGCCTATGGAGTCAGAGGTAATGTCTATAATCTCATAAAATCAAACCTCTTTAACAGGCAACAATTTACAGAAGGAAGATACGTAAACCCAATATCAAAACTTGATGAAGTTAATTCCTCTGATTTTAGAACTACTAAATTTGGCGTCCCACAGGGTAGTATTTTGGGTCCTTTATTCTTCCTGATCTATATAAATGACATGCTATCGATAACTAATCATGACATTACACTTTTCGCTGACGACAGTACTATACTTACTATTAATCTTGAACTATCTTGGTTTCCGCAACTCGACGACTTTGTTGCCCCTTTTTTGCGTAGTACTATACTATTTAACAATGACAAAACAATGAATTTAGAAACTGACAAAAAACAAGTAACAGACTGGCAAAAAATTAACAATTTATGTATTAACATTTATAAAACAAAAAACTTGTTGAAGTTTAGAATAAGAACTCAACGCATGTCTGCTTTAAACATCCGATATTTGAATAATGATGTAGAAGAAACTGAAGTAACTAATTTTTAGGACTACATGATGGACAACAAAATACTTTAGAAACTGCATATAGACCATGTATGTAAGAGACTGAGTAAATTTTCATATGCGCTTTACCAATTAAGAAAAATTGCAAATCAGACAACTTTGCTAACCGCATATCATGGCTACGTCTGCTCCATTCTCAGATATGGTGTGATATTCTGGGGCAATAGTATATGCCCCAGAATATCCCTACGTACTGTTTTTCATATATTTTCTAAAGCTATTGCAGTATTTACACCTAGTAGTCATCATGTCATGATGATGAGCTGATGATGGAAGATACAACTCCTCAACGGTTAGGAGTTGGAAGATAAATCTTTAAATATCATGTGTAGTTAGGTTATCGTTACTCGTATTCTTTCAAGTTATTTAGGTGAACTGATGATGAAAGGTACAACTCCTTAACAGTAGGAGTTGGAGGATAATTCTTTCAATTTCATACGTATCTATAGATATATAGTTGTAATATACGTGAATAGAGCCTTAGTTTTATTCTTTCAAGTTGTTTATGTGATCTGAAAGGTAAGATTAAACTTTAAGATACCGATCTAATAACCAGTAGTCATGCAAAGCTTTACTCTTATTATCTTTACTCCTTGCCTAGAAAGACTAATAAGCGAAAAATGAAAAAAAGACGTCTCGAAATATACTAAATATAGCGAGTGTGGTACTTACGGCACCGACTTGAAACCTACGAATAGGTGGCACATACATATAATAGTGTTTCATTAATATTAAAAGTTTTGCATATAAGGTGTATTTAAATTAATCTTTATGAAGTTATTTTATATTTATCAAGTTTTGAAGTCGGTTTTTTTAAAACGAAGTATAGGAGGAGTTATAGTAGGGAGTGTGTGGGCAGGATTAATCCCAACAAAAAAAAACAATACCAAGGCCACTGTAGTTGGTAATTAATAAACTATAAACGGCTAAAATGAATAATTCAGCAACAACAACAAGAAACTAAATAACTTAAAAATAGTTGCAAGAAACTAATGCTAGAATATGAACTCAATTATTTTTGATATGATGATGTATACTAATCATGGTTCACTTGTCAGGTACACTCTACTTGTTCGGCGGTTGGAATGGCCCAATAGATATGGACGACCTGTGGTCGTTCTGTACTCGTACAGAACGTTGGACGCTCTTGTGTTGTCACATTGGGCAGAAGGGCGGACCTTCCCCGCGCTCTTGGCAAAACTGTGTTTTCGATTCGGTGAATAAGCGATTCTACACATTGGGCGGGTAATGCACTGACCTATCTTATTTATTTATCACTTTATGCACAATGCTTGTGTGAATGCGTGTGTGTGGTTACCCCAATTTATACTGTGTCGTAAGAGGTGACTTAAGGTACAAACTATGCAGGAGAACATCACTGCACAGTGAAGGAAAACTTGAAAAAATCCCCATACCAACCACGAGTATAGAACCGGCGTGGTTTAGAAGACCAAAAGCTGTCTAAAGAGAGGCCTGTGGCTAACAGTGGACTGTTTAAGGCTGTTCATGATTATGCACAATGGTGTAACTTTGAGTGTCCGTTAATACTAATTTTGAAAACCGTGAAACGCGAACAGTGGGAGAGCCACGCTTCGGCATGAATGGGCCGGCTCGATCGGAGTGATACCACGTTCTCAAAGAAAACCGGTGTGAAACAGCGCCGGCGCTTGTTGTTGCTTGTTTCTCCGAGTGAGGATACCGGAGGCCTATACCCTAACCTCTCCACCATCCCCCTCCCCATCCCCCAAAGGCTGGCAACGCGCTTGTGATGCCTCTGGTGTCACGGGTGTCCGTGGACGGCGGTAATCGCTTACCATCAGGCGATACGTCTGCTCGTTTGCCATTTATTCCGTAAAAAAAACTGTGGAAAAAAGTAGGGCCATCAAATAGGTGAATCTAAACGAAAAAAATGTACCGATAAGAGCATGTGTCTCTCATGTACATATACATATGTGGGTGCATCTAGAGCTTTAGGATGCTAGTTTATTACAAACACCCGTGTGTGCAGAGAACACACGAGGGGTGCTAAAATCACTTTTAACCAGCCCGCCTGTGGATGTTGAAGACATGAATCTGAGATTTGTTGCATTCAAATATAAGGAAATGTTATGTGTAAGATAAAATTAAGTATAAGATTATGAAATATATACGTTTATTTATATATTACGTATTTCAAAATGTTTACTTATGAAATATGGTGTAAAGGTGGAGTTTTCTACCTTTGCTTTGTTTCACAACTACATAACTTAAGTACATTTAAAAAGAAATATGTCATTATCAGGAATGAACTTCATGTAGAGATTGTCTTTTAAATGTCACAATAGGTTTTGTAGAAACTTGTGTTCAGTTATATTTTTACATTTTGTGTACAATAATGATCTCTAGGTTCAATATTTTAATAATTGTTTTTAGCGTTTCAATGATCTTTAGATATCCTTAAAGTTATTTGTAGCTCTATAAAGGTCAACCCCTTAAATTTATTAATAAGTTATGTTATTTAATACTTGTATATGCATCAATTAAAAAAAATATCATGATTACAGTATCTTGGACGATTTCCACCGGCCTCCGAGCTTTTCGAAAGTAAGTATATAAAAACCATATATCACAATTTAAGTAAAATACAATTGAATTAATTTAAAGTCGATATCAAAACCCATCTCTAATTAAAACTGATCTGAATTTACCTTAAAAGAGTATTTCTCTAAAAATCTTGATGTGCATGTCAATGAAAGTATAGAATCAATAAATTTAAAAAATACTGGCCAAGTGCGAGTCAGACAGTATGTGATGTAACTAAAAATTTATGCTTTTCGCAAGTTCTCCCATATCTGTGGTATAAGGACGTTGCTTCGTGCCAAGATTTTAAGTTCAAGGGAAGTACCTACCTTGTAGGTTTTGATTTCTTTGCATATAACCAGCCGTTATTTGGATAAGTATTAATACCAAGTTACCAATAATGAGGCCTAGAGCATCGACGTAACTCTTACAAATTTTAACACGAAAAAGTACGTATGAACTACCTGTAATAGTTAGACATATTGTGGTACCGCGGACTTTCTTGTGGATATTGATGTCCTCTATAAAACTGTAGTACATCATATTGCTCTATTGTCAATACTTTCCACAGCGTATGCGTTATATGTATTTTTTGGTTATTTTCTTTACACCTTAGGCTACATCATCGAAGTTTTTAAGTGAAAGAATTTTTCAAATCGGCCAAGTACTTTTCGAGTTAAATCTTTGCAAACAAACAATAATAAAATCTTTCTTCTGTATAATATTAGTTCAGACATGTTTTTTCACAAACAGAGTGGTTTGTACATGTACGATGCTGTCACATGCAAATGGTCGCTGTTGTGTTCCGACACGGCGGCCGCTGGCGGACCCCGGCTCGCGTT
Organism: Spilosoma lubricipeda; assembly: GCA_905220595.1. NCBI lineage: Eukaryota > Metazoa > Arthropoda > Insecta > Lepidoptera > Erebidae > Spilosoma > Spilosoma lubricipeda. The sequence continues at coordinate 13,001,900 of HG992290.1, read as the reverse complement.
CGGCAAAGAAATGTGCATCGACTCGGACACGCAGACCATTTATGTCTTCGGTGGAAGAATACTACCGATCAATGAGTGAGTATATAAAGTCTTTTAATATACAATTTTCTGGTAATATAGTGTGTGTGAAACACTACATAATTGACGCGACAGTTGGTCTAATGGTTAGTGGCCTTCACTGTTAAACTGGAGGTCGTGGATTCGATACCCATCCAGAACAAATAATAGGGTAGATAACTGTATCGTAAATAAATACCAATATCTCCTTCCTTCAAAATAATATTAAAAAACATCTCGGAAAAAATAATTATTATAGCTATTCATTTCTTTTACAAATTTTAATCAAATAAACATTGAAATATATTGACGTCATAAGTTTGTACTTAGTACATTTTTCATACAAAGTTATTTATAGTTAGATTATGTTTCATTCCTTTTAACCGACTTCAAAAAAAGGAGAAGGTTTCTCAATTCGACCGTATATTTTCTTTTTTTCCTTTTGTGTGTGTTCGCGGATAACTTCGTCATTTATAACATAACTTTTAAATGGTATGTGCGATTTGAATAACGTAAAAAGTAATTTATAGGTACTAATATAGCCTTAAATATTAAGTGATTTATTTAGATAAGAATAAATACTAAGGTCCGAATAATGAGGCCCTAGTTTGTATCGACGTCACTCTCACAAATTTTAACATGAAAAAGTAGTTACTGCGAACTACCTGCAATAGTTAGATATTTGGTACCGTATCGCGGACTTTTTTGTGGATATTGATATTCATATTGATATTGTAGTTCATCATTTTACTTTATTGTCAACTAGCTGTTGCCCGCGGCTCCGCCCGTGTATATGTCGATTTTCGCGATAAATAGTAGCCTTTGTGTTATTCTGATATATAAGCCATATTACTGTAAAGTTTCATCCACATCCGTTCAGTACTTTTTGCGTGAAGAAGTAACAAACATACACACTCACAAACTTTCGCCTTTATATATTAGTGTGATAGTGTGATTATGATGTGTATTGTATGTGCATAGATTTCCCTAACTTTTTTGCGAATATTATACAGTCCATGTTACTCGGGAATGATTTAGCTTTCTAATGGTAAAAGATTTTTTTAAATCGGTCAAGTTCTTTTCGAGTTAAATCGTTACAAACATACAAAACAGCAAATCTTTCTCTTTATAATATCAGTTTAGAAATGTGTAAGTCTGTTTATCAGCAGTCTGGCACTGACACTTTTAACGTGAAGGAAGAAGAAACAAACATCTATTCACAAGTTTCGCATTTACGATATAAGTTATTAAGTGACATTAATTAATTTATTTTTGTTTCATTTTTACTAGCCTGGATGTACAATACGCGGGATTGTACACATACCACATAACGACGAACACGTGGAAGCTTCTTCTGCCCGATAACCACGAGTTGGACGCCCCTCAGCCACGTGTCTTTCACTCTATGCTGTTCCACTCGGTACGTACCATTTCCAGCTTAAACTTCTACATCATTTTCTTGTGTTTTGTGAAAAATAAATAATTGACACCAACTCGATACTAAAAACTAAAAAGTACTAAACTGATATTTTAGAAATATTTTTTATTATTATAATGACAATACTATATTTTAAACTTTCGCGTATCTTGGTAGGAATAAGTTATGTTCTTATGAAGAGCAAAATGAAAAAGTTGCAGAAAAATAGTAAAATAGTTATAATTCATTCGTTTAGATACGGTCGCTTTGATCGCGCCGCCCGCCTCTCGTGTGTACACTACCGACAAGATCGCTCAACGAATGTCTCGATGAGACATTTGCAAAGCGATTTACACTCTCGACTCGACTCGCCATAGTTTGCTATACTTCATTCGGCAAATGAATGAGACAGTTGTAGACGTTGCTGCTATTACAGCTTTTTGCTCATAGGCATACTACATTAGGGAATTTGCATGTTTTTTTCATTTCTCAATCTGATCATTTACGACTAGATCTATAACATAGAAAAAATAAAATAGTCAAACTAATTTTCAAAGTGAAATTTAAAACACTGACTAACTTTGAGCTATTCAAACACGGCCATTTTGAGCGCGCTTTTGAACATGACCAATGACGTCATTGTCATTTCGTGTTTGTGTTTGTACATATTTAGTGTTTCAGTTCTTTTATATTTATTTACAGTTTTAATTGCTATAAAAATCATGGAAGAAGTAATTCTTTTTCACAAACACTACTAACACAGTAGAAATTTGAATAAAGTGGCCATCGACGTCACATTTAGTTTTGACCAATAGTGTCGCATTTTGTAACTTTGAATTTCGCTGCCTGATTATTCACTTTTTGTTTAATAGAAGCTGTGAAGTGAATGTCCCATCAAAATCAGTCCAGGCGTTCCAGAGATTACCCGGAACAAACAGACAGACTGATAGATAGTCAGAATATATTACGATGGGGATAACAACAGCTGCAACTCTCAACTAACTAACCACTCGACTGCCTCGGTGGCGCAGTGGTAGCGTACGCGACTGCTGTTCTTGAGGTCTCGGGTTCGATTCCCGGGTCGGATCAAATGTTTGTATGATCTGCAAATATTTGTTTCGGAGTTTGGGTGTTTTCTATCTATAATATGTATGTATTTACAAGAAAAAAAAAAGTATATAAGTATTTATATCAGTTGTCTAGTACCCATAATACAAGCTCTGCTTAGTTTGGGACTAGATGGCGTTGTGTGTTAGATGTCCGAAAATATTTATTTATTTATTTATTATTATTTATTATAAAACCATGTGTAGCCAATAACAGTTATCAAGGATATACAAATAAGGTGGATGAATACGCTAATAACAATGCATAAATATAATGAATCTGATTGCCATTTTTTTATCTAATTTTTAAGAATATGCGTTTTGTTGTCAGGGCCAACGTCGTCTCTATATATTAGCGGGCCAACGTCACAAGGAGCAGTTGCTTGATGTGTGGTGGTGGAACGTGGACACTGGCGAGTGCCAGGCGATATGTCGCGGGACCATGTGGCCTCCACCAGCCACGGGGTTCAAGCAAAAAGCCACCATAGACCCCAACACTGACGAAATATTTGTCCTATCATCGGTGAGTACCGTATTACAGGAAGACCGTGGGAGTATCGCCATCCCTTGGGTGTTGTAATAGGCGATTAAGGGGACAAGCTACGCAGGACAACATCACTTGTTGTCTTGCGTAGCTTGGTCAAAAGAGAAGGAAAACTTAAAGTAAACTCTATACTGAACAGCGTGATATAGTAGGCCAAAATATGCTTTCTTAGAGGCCTATGTCTAGTAGTGGATTGTTAAAAGTTATTGATGTCGCGTAGAAGGTTTTTTTTGGGACTAATCCCACCCGCACGCCCACCACTGTAACTCCTGTACACCAGGATCAACAGCAGTGACCCACGAACACACCGAGTTGTGACACTCGGGAAGTCCCAGGAAAAAAATTAACTGTCTTCAACCCGCAACGAAATTAATCAGAAGAAAAACAGGAGGAGTTGGAAAAATGAAAAGTCCACTTCCCTCCTTAGCAAAGCGGGAGACAAATTGAAGTCAAAATAGATAAAAATAGGTGTAGAAGGTTTATGAATTTCATTCCTTTTCCAACGCAATTGACGGTCGATACAATGAGTTTTTTCCTTCCATTCTCCTCTATATCTCGTCAGTTCCCTGCTCACTCTCTTCCCAGATATCTGTTACAAGTAGTCCATTCATTTTTTCTTTAGTCTTCCTGTACTCTTATATCCATCGACTTCCATACTTAAAACTTTCTTTACATTTTTCTCATCTCTACGCATCATATGTCCATACCAAGATAACCTGTTGCTCCTCAACTATTCATTCTTACTTTTGAAATTGTTAATAATATATTCTTGGAAATTGTTTTGATACTTAATAATTGTCAGCCAAAGATATCCATCCACATCAGTGATGATCGGTCATGCAACCCTAGTTTGGATTGAATCGAGAACATAACGTTCTAATCTTTCATAATCGACTTTTGATATAATTCAGTTAGCAAGTTAATATCGATCTGTTCAAAGTCACGGCTTTGATTCTAACCAGGATAATAATTATTAACAGGATTCGTGTTTTGGTCGGGTGTAACTTGTCTAATATATAAAATTCTCGTGTCACAGTTTTAGTTGCCAAACTCCTCCGAAACGGCTTGACCGATTCTCATGAAATTTTGTGAGCATATTGAGTAGGTCTGAGAATCGAACAACATCTATTTTTCATCCCCCTAAATGGTAAGGGTCACCCATCCTTAAAATTTTTTTATGGCAAAACGACGTTTGCCGGGGCAGCTAGTTTAGCATAAATATGTACTTGGATTACATTTCTATTGGGATTTTTAAAATGAGTCCTTACTAGAACGATTTATCGCAATCGCGCTCGAAACCCCTTAAATACCAAATTTCATGAAAATCGTAGGAGCCGTTTTCGTACTCGAATTGCTCGTTTATGGGTATTAGATAGATTAAAGGTATGTTACTATGTTTATGAATATTCGGTTATCGCAGTATAGGTAATGTCTAAAATAGGTTTAGACGCCCACGCTAGCCGAAGACGGGTTATCACATAAATATCATATTCTTTTCAAAGAAAACTTAATTTTGACGGTCCATTATTTTCTAGGGTTTAATTAAAAATAGTGAAAAGCATATACACAACACGATGTGGGTGTTCTCCCTGCGCCGCTTGGTGTGGACGTTCATCTACCGCAGCGACAACCCAAAGCCTTCGGAGCTCGCGGAGCCCATCGAGCCGTCGGAGGACCGCCCGAGGTTATCTCATTCACTCGTCTACGATCCCCTCACTAGGGTACGCATCAGGATGAATCTATAATTTGTTTCGAACGTGCACTTTATTCATTTTAACACTGGTCTGTGGGTCTAGCAGTTAGTGGCCCTGACTACTAAGCCGATGACTGTGGGTTCGATTCCTACCTAGAACAAATAATTGTATGATGAGCGTGATATTTTTTTTCTGTGTCTGGGTGTAATGTATCTATGATATATATATTTTAAATATATAAGTATGTATATCAGCTGTTTAGTTACAATAGGATTTGTATGGTTTGGAATCAACTGCTTCTGTGGCACAGTGGTAGCATAAGCGACTGTTGTTCTTGAGTTTGGATGTTTTCTATGTATAATATGTATGTATTTACAAAAAAAGTACATATGCATTTATATCAGTTGTCTAGTATCAATAATGCACGTTTTGGATTTTACAAATAAAAATTTATTTTACTTTGAGTAAATTACAAAACACATTTTTTTTTATTTATTTACTTTTTGCACACAACAACAAGCTCTGCTTAGTTTGGGACTAGATGGTGCCGAGTAAAAAAAACAGACGGCCGTGTCGAAAATGTAATAATAATAAAAAAGTTAAAACGTTAGGTACATTACCTGTTCGGGAGACATCCGCGCATGATGGGATCGCCACTGGGCAACCTGTGGGTGTTTGACCGGAAGCGCGGGAACCTGAAGAGGTTGGTGCACATGTGCCGCTTGGTCATGCGCATGGAGCACTACCGCGAGTTGGCTGCGCGCGCGCGCCTCGACCCCGCGCAACACGCCGAGCGCGCCTTGCACTACCTGCGCAACGACCTGCGAAACGCCCTCGACCATTCCGAATGCTATCAGGTATGTCCACACACACGTACATAACACACCTTCATTCAGATACTACACTCGCTCACACTAAACATTCACACAACATAACACACCTTCATTCTGATACTACACTCACTCACACTAAACATTCACACAACACACCTTTGTTCAGAATTCAATTACTACGCGCAATTCCATAGGGTCTATACATGTATTTCAGGTACGTCGACACTCGCTCACGCTAAACATTCACACAACACACACTTTCATTCCGATACTACACTCACTCATAGAGTTCCATAGGATCTATACAAGTATTTCAGGTACGTTGACACTCACTCACGCTTAACATTCGCACAACAGACCTCCATTCAACTACTATACTCACTTAATTTTATAGGATCTATATCTATATATATATATATATATTGTGTGAATATTAAGCGTTCAACGTACCTGAAGTCCGTTTAACGCTTAACATTCACACCTTCATATTTCAATTCCATAGAATTTACCACCTCCACTACCACTACAATTAATAAAAAAAATTATATGCCTACATATTCTTATTTAATTCCACAATGTAAGCTAATCGTGCTTTATACCAACATTCACGTCGTGTCCATCAAATGCACGACTGAACACTGTCAATCTAAATACAGGCCTTTTCCCTGTTTGGTGTACAGTCTCAGTATCTTTAGTAAGTAGGTAGTTCTGCACGATTGGCCAGGTGGTTTAAGCTGTCGCCACACCGCTTTCCGCTGCGCTGAGTGTTGTGGGTTCAAACAACATTAGGTAGTAGAGCCACTTGTTAGGTAGTAGAGCCACGCTGATTTCAGCACGATTGGGCCGGCTCGACCGGGGCGGTACTAACCTCGCACAGAAAATCAACGTAAAATGGCAGGGTCTCCATACTGCATTGTTGCATTGTCAGCATTCGCAGAATGGTGACCACCATTTTTGGATTCTGCTTATGCTCCCTATCAGGCAGAGTAGAGTCATTTTGGCAGGGCCAGACATAAAATAAAGGAAAAAAAAAACACTTTTTGTTTCACAAACTGTTGTTCTGAATCTGGGTGTTTTTTGTGTCCGTTTCATGTACATTTGTAAAGTCGCCCGCGACACAGGATGTATATTCGTAATTCATATATAATCTGTTTTTTGTACTTGGAGCACCTCCAAATTTCCGACCCGCCGAAAGGGGTCGAAACCGAATCTTTGGTCGGTCACTTAAAATAACACATGTGGTTCTCGTTGTCAGGCGCGGTTATTCCGTCAGCTGACCACGGAGCTGTTCAAGACCGTGGAGTATCAGTACCTGGAGTTGGAGGTGCAGCCGCTAAACCCGAGGTGCGTTCGTGGGCTGGCGCGTCGCTTTTACAGCGTGCCAGACATCGGCGACCTGGCCTACGCTCTCGGACAGGTACTTATTTATTTATTTGCTTTCATGCTATAGAGGATTTACAGCTATTATTATTTGTGTGATCTGCAAATATTTGTTCCGGAGTGACCATGTTTTTATGAATTTACAAAAATGTATACATATACGTATTTATATTGGTTGTCTAGTATAGCGAACTTTGTAGTACAAGAACAATAGCGGTAATTAGTAATGACGCGAGCAGTATTTATTAGGGCCGGATCTACCATACGGCTTTTTGGGCTCCAGCCCAGGGCCCCGTGGATTCCAGTGGCCCCAGCTAAGTCAAATCAAAGTCAAAAATAGATGATAATCCGAAAAATCCATAATTTTATTAAATTAAACTGATCGTAAGGTTTGCAGCCCTGCGAATCCTACAATTAATTAAACACATTCAATTCATTTAATTCAAGTCTACGTTAAGGTGTTGGTACTTCAAACTGGCAGTTAAAATGTTCGGCAGCCATTACACTTTCATTCGATCTCGATCATCCTCCATTATTTCCCTTTTAGACCCTGTCTCTTTCTGTCTTGCAAGAATTATTTAGCAGGTAGCTGATGATCCAGGGAGTAACTTAGGCTACTTTTTTTAGACTAACTTTGTCCCGCGGCGTTACTCGCGGTACAACAATAACCGCGGGTAACACCGCGGGGTTCAGCTAGTCTTTAGTAAAACGCTTCTGACCGATGTGATACCTTAGCTGTACCACTGCTCGTAAGCTTAAATCCTGGTTTATAACGTTCCTTGGAACTCTGAGGCTTTAGTTCGCTCACTTGAAAGCTTCGCTGGTCTAATACGACTTTATCGTCGAAAGTGACTTCTTGGTATATTTCTCGGTTATATTATTACTTTGTTCAATTGTTCCCCTCATGGACCACCATGTTATGTCTTTAGGTAACATACAGGTGCCAAATATATGCACAATAATCGTAATTACATTAAAATAAATAAATAAATATTTCGGACATCTATCACACAACGCCATCTAGTCCCTAGCTAAGCAGAGCTTGTGTTATGGGTACTAGACAACTGATACAAATACATATATACTTTTTTTGTAAATACTTACATATTATATATAGCAAACACCCAAACTCCGAAACAAATATTTGTAGATCATACAAACATTTGGTCCGATCCGGGAATCGAACCCGAGACCTCACGATCAACAGTCGCACAAGCCAACCGCGAGACCAATGAGGCAGTCAGTGTTTTATATATAGTAAATGTTTTATTGCTGTGATCGTTACAGTTTGAATGTTTAGCTTAGAGTAAAAATTACATTTTTATTATTTTTTATTTTATTTTATTCGGAGAGCTTACAGCTTAAATACAATTGCGATGTACTTAAAATATTGCTTCTCTATATGCCAATTAAAAGCTTCCGCATATAGAAAGGAGACAGTGCTGTAAAATACAATCAGAATGTAATTAACTGTAAAATATAACAAAATATATATAACTAAAATAACATTTCTGGTTCATGAGACATAAGACTTTTGATATAATACTTGCTATTATAGAATAGATCAATGTGTTCAAATGGTTTAGCTCGTTAAACAACCTGGAAAGTCGCGGTAGGAAGCTATTATACCGATAATTACTGTGGCAAAGTGGTACGTGGAGTAGGCCGTAGGAACGTAAATTTCTAGTGGGCACATTAAATTTTATTTTAAGCAAATCAGAACAATCTAACTTGCTCTGCGCTATATTTAAAAGAAGGCAGATATCAGATATTTTCCTACGGCAAAAAAGAGGTAGAAGATGAAGTTGAATGCATCGCTGTTCGTAATCAAGACGAGGCAATTTGAATTTAAAGCCTAAATATCGAATAAACCGTTTCTGAATTCTTTCTATGTTGTTATTGTAGACATTATAATAGGGGTTCCAAATTTGACTACAAAACTCAAGGTGGCTGCGTACACAGGCACAGTAAAGTATTTTTATTGTTTTCATATGCCTAAAAGGTCTGAAGACGCGAATTATGAAACCAAGTGCTTTGTACGCTTTGTCAATAATATGTTCAATGTGCTTGTCAAACAAAAGTGGAATGTCAATTTATAGGCAAAAGTGAAAATGTTACGTTTCCGAGTAAAGGTGATGGAGAAACATTTGGATACATTTAAGTCCAGTTTGTTACATTCACAATAGATGTTTAATCTATTCAACTCTTCCTGGAGAAGTAACGCATCGGGAACATTATTAACAATGCGGAAAATTTTCATTTCATCGGCAAACAATAAAAATTTTGAATTTAAAAAACAAGATGCAATGTCATTGATAAATAAGACAAAGAGGAGTGGCCCTAACAATGATGCTTGCGGAACGCCCGACGGGATATCCACCCAGTTGGAAGTACAGCCATCCAAAACAACTGCCTCAGTCTATCAGTGAGATACGATGTAAACCATTTAATAAGATTTCCTCTTATGCATAAACCTGCCATTTTGCGCAACAAAATTCTGTGATCTATTTTATCAAATCCTTTAGTATAGTCAGTATAAATTGCATCTATTTGATTATTGTTATCCATATTACTAGTTAAATACTCGTTGAACATAACCAAGTTGGTGGTGGTTGATCTACATTTGATAAAACCATGTTGCTCGAGAATAAGTTCACTTTTTAAACATTCATAAGTTTGATCAAAAACTAAACGTTCAAGAATTTTTGTCAGATGACAGAGCTTAGAGATGGGCCTGTAGTTCACAACCTCATTTTTTGAGCCTTTCTTATGTATTGGGGTAATGAAAGCAGCTTTCCTTATCTTAGGCATTGCTCCTTCGCCTCCATAGTCGTCAACTCGGTCCTCGTACCGGTTCGGGCCCAGATGAGGTATCTGGGCCTGATCCTCGACGGTAGGTGGCTCTTCGACGAGCACTTCCGACAGCTTGGTCCCAAGCTGGTCGACGCTGCCTCTGCCCTTGGGCGACTTTTGCCCAACTTGGGTGGAGCCAGCGTCGCAACGCGACACCTCTACACGGGGGTGGTCCGGTCGATGGCGCTGTATGGGGCACCGGTGTGGGTGGCGGCTCTGACTGCCCTCAATAAGGCCCGCCTCTGGCGGCCTCAGAGGATATTGGTGGTCAGAGCCATACGCGGATACCGCACGGTGTCCACCGAGGCGGCGTGCGCCTTGGCCGGAACACCTCCGTGGGATTTGGAGGCGGAAGTGCTCGCCGAAGTTTATCGACGGGTGGCTGAATTCCGGGCGGAGAGAGGCATTCGCCCTCCGCCCGAAGAGGTACGCGAGTGGCGTGAAGCCGCCCGTCGAGCCACGATGGCTCGCTGGTCGTTCCGGCTGGAGACTCCACGCGCTGGCTTTGCCGCCGTGGAGGCTCTCCAGCCGGTCATCCTCGAGTGGGCAGGGCGGCAGCACGGGACCCTTTCCTTCCGACTGACGCAGGTTCTTTCCGGGCACGGATGCTTCGGAAAGTACCTGCACTCGGTCGCCAGGAGGGAACTGAGTCCCGCCTGCCACCACTGCGACTGCAGTGAGGACTCGGCCCAGCATACGCTGGCGATTTGCCCCGCCTGGGCGTCGCAGCGCCGGGCCCTCACTGCAGTCATCGGAGGAGACCTCTCGCTACCGGCTATCATTAATTCCATGGCCGGTAGCGACAGCAGTTTTACCGCGGTCGCAGCCTTCTGCGAAGACGTGATTTCGCAGAAGGAGGCGGCGGAGAAGGCCCGGGAGGATGACCTCCACTCGGACCCGATCCGCCGCCGGCGAACCGGGCGGCGGAGGCGCGCATACCAGCGCCTCATGCCGCCCTGAGTGTGGCCGCGGATGGTGGGGACGGGTTTTCCCCTCCATCCGCTCTAGTGGCTACCCGCGAGGGGGCGACGTTACGCGTGTGCCGTACGTCGCCTAAAATGAGAGTTTTACAGCTGACGGTGCCCGCTACAGTGCGGGCAAGCGCTGGCAGGGGTCCGGATGTGTTAATAACAGCAGTTCCCGGATCCCTCCCGTCTCAGGCGCAGAGTGGCACACCGTGTGGTTTTAGTCGGTCCGATTCCGACACACCGCCCCGCCGCAAACCCCGGCGGGGTGACGGCCCGAGGGGGTTTTTAAAAAAAAAAAGGCATTGCTCCTTCGTTCATAGACCGCTGAAAAATTATGGAAACTGGCACTGACAGCTCCTTACTACATTTTACTAAAAATAACGCGGGACTAGGGACTTCATTAATTCGTTTATAAGCTGAGCGCTCACTTTAACAGTTGATATGTCACACCTAGTGTTTGATTCCTTAAGTTCATTGTAGCAATTTAATCTGTCACTAACCAGAAACACGGAACTAAAATAGGAGCTAAATAGCTGGCAGATACCCTCAGTCGAGATGCTGGTGGCAGAAAGATAGTTCATAGTCGATGAATAGGAGCTACACCGACGTACACTTTTTATGTACGACCAGAAGTGTTTAGGATTTTTTAAGATGGAGTTTTCAACAGATACTATGTATTCATTATAACACCTGTGCTCAGCTTTTTTGACCCTGGCTCGAAGTAGTCGAAAAGAATAGTCATCAGATAGATTACCATAAGTTTTAAATTTTTTAAAGACTTTAAATTTTTCTTTAATCATTTTAATCAGCGAAGGTTTATACCATGGGGTTTTATACCATATCTATGAGAAAGTGTCATACGTGTTGGCACAGTTATCCCTAATTTTGTACACTATGTCATAGAATAATTGTACAGCTTCTTCCACCGACCCAGCGTTTGCCAAAATTGACCAATCGGTTTCCGAAAAAAGCTTACATATTTCATCACAGTCGGCACGATTATACATATGAACAATTCGCTTAGGAATAATTAGGGCGTCCATTTCCGTCAACGATGACTTAATAATGAGAGATCTGTGATAGGAATCCTCTGGGACCAAGGGATCTGGGCATGTTAAGACAGACAAATCACTTACTAATACAATTAGTTTATTACTTACACAATAATCTTCGACTGGACGTTCTTTCCAACAAATATTTTGCAATTTTTTACCCACACAAATTGAAGTCCTTTCTCCTTCGCAAGGTTTTTTGTTTTAGTAAGTAGTATTTTGTTTTGTACCGTCAAGTGATCATTGATGTAGATTCAACCTATAACACATGACATGACATTAATTGAAGTAAATGACACTCCTATTTAACGTCCAACAACCATAGATTATACAATCACTTATTGTGATCGTCCGACGACCGTGGTCGTGTGTCCTTTGCGGCGGCGACATGGATACCGTGTCAGGTGGCCAAGGCTCCCCAATCCTACACCTCTGCCTGGCCAGTCTACATCTGAGGGTTGGCAGGTAGTCGGGAGGTCTGCTGAAACTGCAGCCACCTAATACCGCGGCTGTAGTGGCGGTGGGCTAACCTGTGCGGCTCTTGGCCCAGGCTAGTTTCACCTGTGATTTCAGGACGGAAAGGGTCAAATTGTACCTAGACGGGAGCTCGATTCCTCGAGTTCCCTGGGCCTTAAGGCGAAAAGCTGCGGGAAACGTTTACAGCTACGAAGCCCTACGAAGTACGCTGTGCTGCGCATTTCGGTCCTGGCGGTCAAATGTTATCATTGTTACTCGTGCATTTGTTTTTCTCGTAATCAGAAATTCGGTATTATAATGAAGACCAAGAGGAATTCTTTTGGGTGGTTATTATTATTATCGGAATATAACCATTACACACAGCTAATAACAAATTCTCACTAGTTCTGATAACTTGTTAATATACTCGTAATGAAAATACAGCAATACAGTTTTATATTGATTCTTCCTTATGTATTTACACTGTCTGTCGGTTTTTAAAACACGGGAAACTTGGACCTAACTATGGCGATGATGGAAAGTACTGAGTGCCTACTGATAATGTTTTATTTTCTGGTTTTAGGTTTTAGGTGCACACCCTGGAGTACCCCAAACGCCGGTGCCTTATGAAGAAATGACAGATTCAAATTTACCAGACACCACTGACATAAGCACTGACGATGAGAATACATTAGACGGCTCAGAAATGGAAGCGTTGAGGGAGCGGAAAAATCGAATCGAGATCTACGATTTTATTTGTCGGTACTACAGAGATAGCAGGACTCATCCGTTAAAAGAATTGAAAGATTGGGTATTTCTCAAGTAACTCATTATTTAATTGACTTCGGTGGCTGTTTTTGTTTCATAATTTCAATATATTAGTGAGAAATTCAAATTCTATATTTAATTTGGAAAAAATATGTACTGGAGGCACTCTTATTGGATGATCGGTTACGAAATAGTTTAGTTTTTAAAAGTATGGCGTCTACCGAAATCAACTTCATTTTCACTGAAATCAAAAACGTTATATATTTTGTCAAATCATTTACATGGTATTTCTATATTTAAAAAAAAAATATTTTATTATAAATTCAGGTAGGTACAACTAATACTTGTACTATAATAATAATAATAGTACTTTATTTCTCCTCACAATGGAATACATAAAACTAGTTATTTTACACAGTTTAGTTTAGAAATGTGAGGCGCTTGGAGAAATGTAATAGGCATAGAATGCCTGTGTTTCAAATCACCAAGTCCTCACCCCATGGACTTACAGGTACATTTTCGACAGTGTGCTTAAACATTTTATTCTATTGAGCCCATAAAATGAGGGAATACGAAAAACGAAAATATATAGCCAATGACAAATTCTCACTTATACTTTTTGGATCGATCTACGCTTCAGATTCATTTAATTGCCTCGGTGACGTAGTGGTAGCATGTGCGACTGCTGTGATTGAGATCTCGGGTTCGATTCCCGGGTCAAACCAAGTGTTTGTATGATCTGCAAGTATATGTTTTGGAGTTTGGGTGTTTTTTTATGAATAATATGTAAATATTTACAAAAAAAGTATATGTGTATTTGTATCAGTTGTCTAGTACCCATAACACAAGCTCTGCTTGCTTGCTTTTTGCTCGATTCTTCCTGATTTAGTTACACTGTCTTTCGGTTTTTAAAACACGTAAAACTTTGACCTAACTATGGCGACGATGGCAAGTACTGAGCGCCTATTGATAATGTTTTATTTTTCTGGTTTTAGATTTCATATGCACGCCCTGGAGACCCCCAATGGCAATCTTTGGAAGAAATTACAAATTCAGATTTGTCATACATCATCGCCACAGGCCCTGACGATGATGAGAGCTCATTAGACGGCTCAGAAATAGAATGGTGGTGGTGGTAGTAAGCTAAGAAAAAGTAAAAATAGACTTTCTTAAGTACATGTGAAGGTTCAAAATGTTGTAAAAAGTTTTAAGTTATAATATTACGAACTTTGGAATATGAAAATTCAGAGAGAAGTGACAAATATGATGTGCACTAAGAAACTTTTCTAGTTATTCTCTTAGCAATGTTCTTAAAAACTATATCATTTGAAAATTGTTGTCGAAACACAAATTGTAGGTAAAACACTCTTATATGGTAATTGTGCTCAAAATTAATCTGTAACTGCTTCTTATCTCATAACTATACGTAGTAGCATACGCGAAAAGGATTATGAATATAATTGTAAGAGCCGTAAAGTTCATAATAGTTTCACAATGTGCACGTTATAGAAAAACTGTCTGGGTAAGTTTTTTTATTGAGAAACACTGTTTTTATACCATAGACATTAATAGACCGCGGGAGTGGGCGTGATATGCGATAGCTCGATAAAAAGTGAACGCAATAATAAAGGCCACCTCTATCTCTTTTTAGTTGCGATTGCGCATTAATGAAAACACGCTATCTATACGTAATAAATATATGTATATAAGTATATAATAGCGTTTGGGTCTCCTATTGCCGGTGGCGTGATAATTTTCCCCCGTTTTTGTAACATTCTTCACTGGTTTTTTTTTTGGGAAAGCTCCTTATCGCGCGTTGTGAAAGGACTAGACGGAAAAAATCTCACGAAAAGTTGTAACGACACTTTTTGCTATAGTAAGCCATGCGGCGTGCGCATGTTTCTCTGCCTGTCTCTCTCTCTCTCTTACAGAAAGCAAGCCAGATATTTTCATTTCTATTTCGCATTGAACAGTGTGGCGTCGCGACGATTATTTTTGTTGAGTATGTACAGGTTTTTTGTACATAATCTATCTATATAATAATAATTATATAAAAGAGTAAGGTGACTGACTGACATACCCAGAGATCAACGCACAGCCCAAACCACTGAACCTAGAATCCTGAAATTTTGCATATAGGTTCTTTATATAACGTAAGTGAGCACTAAGAAAGGAATTTGGGATATTCCTTCCCTAAAGGGGTATATCCGGGGGCGAAAGTGTGCGTGGGCGAAGCCGCGTGCAAAAGCTAGTAAATAATAAAAAAATAATAACAATAATGAATCAAACAATAGTGAACTTCGTTCCATCCGGGTGTCCCTTGACACCTCTCAAGTTTTTTTTTCAACAGCATTTGTTTGCTGTAACCTGTTACAGTTTCATAGGTGACAATAACTTAAACTAAAATGAAATTTGATCAACTAGCATTATCAGTAACCAGGTCAGGTTGTCTTCTGACATAGGCCTCCTCTAATTCCGTCCACTTGTTTCGGTCTAGGGCAGTTCTTCTCCATCCCTTTGGCAGATCGTCTTCCCATCTTTTTACTGGCCTTCTCTAAGTCTCTTCGTCTCTTCTCATGCCTGGGATACCATTCCGTACCTTGTTTAGTCCATTTCTCTGCTTTCGATCTCCACATATGTCTTGTTCTTTTACATTTCAACGGCCTTGTTTTTATTCCTACATCTGCCACCTTCATTATGTCTCTAATTTTTGTAGCTTTCCATTTATCCTTAATTCGTAAATCCAGCATATTTCTTTCCATGCCTCTTTGACAGACCTAATTTTTGCTCAATCTTTTGTGTGGATGGTCAGGTCTGGCAACCGTATGTGAGACACGGAAAGATGCAAATATTATACAATTTGGTTTTTCATAAACAGGTATAGTTTTATTTTTCATGACCTCTTTGAGAGACCAATACCTTTGCCAACTATTATTTATTCTTTTGTCCACTTCTTTGTATAGCCTAGCCTTCCTCGATAAATGTACTATGCAACACTGAAATTATTTTTTAAATGGGACCAGCGGTTCCTGAGATTTGCGCGTTCAAACAAACTAACAAACAAACTCTTCAGCTTTATATATTAGTAAAGATATAAGTATAGATTATAACATGTTTAAAATGATTAGAATTTAGGTCCTACAACAACTTGCATGATTTTGCCAACCAAAACAAGTTTATCCGTTTAATAGCACAAGAGCACTGACATACGTACACCAATACAAATTAAACTTATCTATACTTCTATACTAATATATATAGCTGAAGAGTTTGTTTGTTTGTTTGAACGCGCTAATCTCATGAACTACTGGTCGGATTTGAAACATTATTTCAGTGTTAGATAGTCCAGTTATTGAAAAAGGCGTATCATCACGTTAAGACCTACAGGACCAATGAAGAATGTTACAAAATCGGGGGAAAATTATCTCACTACGGGCAATAGGAGATGCAAACGAGATTGCGCGGGTCGGCTAGTAACAAATATATGTGAAAACAATATAATAAGTTCACACAATTCTTCACAATGATGAAGTAATTAATAATTTATTTCATTTTACTGTTACAAATTTAACTTATGAACAGAAGCATTTTAAGTTATTAGGTTGAACATAATTTTACCGAAAATAGATATTATGAGGTTTATTGTTATATGCCTTGTGTATGTTAAAAGTAGTTTTAAGATAACGATGCTCCCCATCGTTTGTATGTGTGCAGGATGCGTCTAAGTCAAGATATTCATTTTTGTCAGACGAATTTTTATCTTTATTTTTAATCCTTTAGGCTCCCCATGTATGTCACTTATTTATCATATATTATTAAAGTATTTAAAGATTCTTTGATTAAAAATCATTTTTTTTCTAACACCAACAAGGTTTTTTTAATTTTGTCGTGTTTATAATGGTGTGGGAATATTAGCTGAGAGCAGCTAAGAACTGTACATATTTCTTCTCAATTGTATTTGCTTCTTTGAATTGTTTTTATGTTTACTTCAGTTGTTTTAAAAGCGGAATTGGGGTTTTGTATATATAAAAAGATAAACGTATAAATACATATTTAATATGTTAAAAAAATGACAAAACATTGTCAGTGGAGTCTGTTTAACTTGGTGAGATTTTAAGTAATCTATACTTATAATAAAACTGTAGAGAGGTCAATTCTGTACATTGAATATATATTAAAAATTAATATTGGGGGATGAATGGTTATCGATACTGATGCCAAAAATGTAATCAGTAAGTTTTTTGTCTGTCTGTCTGTCTGTCTGTCTGTCTGTATGTGCACGCATGGGTCAAAAACTACTGAAGGGATTTTAACCAAACCTGGTACGATTGTAGTCCATACTCCTGGGCAGGTTATAGGCTATATAACATAACGCTAAGATGCATAGGAGCTGAGCAGTGACGATAAATTTGAAGCAAGTCGGATGTAAATTTTCGCTTTCGAGCTCTTATCCTCGCATACGTTGATCATACACCAAAAATATGTACTACAAAAATGATGGTCTTCAAAAGATCTACAAAAAAGTCCTCAATAGTATATTTCACAATAACGTGTTTAAGTGTTAGGCATTTCTTCAAGGTGTATTAAATACTTAAATATGTTGTATTTCACATGGATATATCCTTATCACTATACACTTTAATATCTTTTTAAAATAAAATATAGAATTATAAAATTATAATTAATAAACACACAAGATATAGATGAAATAAAACTTCTAAATCTCGCCGCACCAGTGTAAGTACGACATTACGGTTGATTTTTGTTTAACACGCGAAGCGGCCATCCGCTGTATCTATAAAAAGGCGGGAGCGCTCACGCCGCTCACCCGCTGACTTCACTCGAATTGTCACTGTTAATGCGAACGAACGTGGTTCTTATTGACTCTTCTCGGAATAAGCGCGCTTTAGATTTAAAAAATACATAGATACGTAGTTTTTAGATATCAGTTTAAAGTAGGTATTAGATAATAATATAATTAGTTTGTTTAGTGTTTTTGTTTGTTTCTCCTTCTTTTCTTTATATTTATAGTTGTAAAATTAATAAGTATAATTTCAAATAAGTAAATTTATGCATCTGATCATATGATCTCATCATCAGACTTTCCGCGTTGCTGGAGTAGATCTTAGTCTCAGATGTTTTTCACATGGGCAGTTGTATGTCGCTTTTTCCTGGGTCAGTAGTTCCACAAATCTTTATGCATACGTACCGGAAGCGTCCACTTTGAACAAATGTAAACAAGTGTAGTGTCGAGGCAAAACAAAATTTACTCTTTGGTCTTAAATAGATTTTAAAGGCAGCGTCATATTTATCTATTAAATTGTAGTTTAATAGTCTATAGTTACAAAAAAAAACATTATTGTAAAAGGAGATCCACGCGGACGAAGTCGCGGGCACAGCTATAAACAATAAGATATTATGTCGCATATCTGGTCAAAGTACAGAATATTGCTTCATCCATCGGGTGGTGAAACGACTACTTACCGAATCAAATTTTTAAATTCGTTACTTTACTTACCACTTTTACCCAATAATAGGCTATTTGACTGATTATTGGAAATCGTTTTAAATTATTCTTTATTACATAATTAGCACACTCCGATATTTTACAGAATTTCTACTGTATTATGAACTATTATAATAGTATAATATTAATAAAATTGGGGAAAACTGATAAAATGAACTTAAATTTAAGATAAAGTTCAAGTTTGACAACCATTTTAAAAAACGATATTTCTGTAATGGTGCTGGTCACATGAGACGCGTGACGTCACACTCTAGCCACAACAAAACAAAACAGCGCAGTTTAAGTTAATTTTATCAGTTTTCCCCAACTTTATTAATTAAAATGTCGAATAAATGGTGTGTAGTGCCACAGTGAACAAATCTATACATCTATACAAATAAATAAAATTGGAGTGTCTGTTTGTAATATCAAAATAACCGCTTTTTACTAAATGCATATGTGTGTATACACGGTACATATACCAAAAATGTAGTTAAAAAATTTTTTGTCTGTCTGTCTGTCTGTTTGTCTGTTGGTTCCGGGTATTCTCTGGAAGGGCTGGACCGATTTTGCCGGAACTTTCACTCGCAGGTAGCTGATGATCCAGGGAGTAACTTAGGCCACTTTATTTAGACTAACTTTGTCTCGCGGCGTTACGCCGATATGTATGTATGCGCGTAACTTTCGATCGGCTACACAAAATTATATATTTTTTTTATGTGTTAGTTATTCTTAGGACAAGGTTTGTGTACAAGAAAAATTAAAAAATAAAGGAAAAAGTTTTTTTGTCCGTGACTACACCCTACCCATGGGTAGCTGGTAACGAAAGAAAAATATGGTGGTACGAAGTCCGTCGGGTCAGATAATATCTTTAAATACCACGCTTTGTACTATTTCAAAATGTAACCTAAAAGCATTGAGATATACCTACCTACATAAAGTAAATTAGATTTTACAAAAATAATGAATGAATTTTGCCAGAGGTTATTACAGAAACAATTTTATGTTGTACTTAAGCAAGTGCAACATAGCTGCTTTAACATTTTTCAGTTCTGCAGCATAGTTATCAGTGTTATTATTATGTACTAGCTGATCGCCGCGGTGTTTCCCGCAGTTATTGTTGTACCACAGGTAACGCCGCGGGACAAAGTTAGTCTAAAAAAAATAGCCCAAGTTACTTCCTGGACCATCAGCTACCTGCCAGTGAAAGTTCCGTCAAAATCCGTCCAGCCGTTCCAGAGATTACCCGGAAGAAACAAACAGACAGACAAAAACATTTTTAACTACATTTTTGGTATATGTACCGTGTATATATATATACATAGGCATTTAGTAAAAATCGGTTATTTTAATATTGCAAACACACTCCAATTTTATTTATTTGTATAGATAGAAAAGTGCAAACATAAAAGCGTCTATCTTATGTAGGTTGCTGTTATCGACACGCACAAAATTTGGTTCCTTTTTTTCGAACCACTTATTAAATAGTTTATTAAATAAAAGTACTGCAGAATTATCTCACAGATCGATTATTACCACTCCGAAAACATAACACGCAAACAATATTCAATAGAGAAATCTTTCGTTTATTAGCATGTGACGTCACCAGAGTTGCAACCAATCACAAGGCGTTTATGTCGCAGACAAAATTTCAAAAAAATTGATAGTTTTATTTCGTGCAATCTGCGAAAAACTTAAATTATTTTGTTTGATTTATGTTATATGTCTTTTTAGACTATTATCTTAAAGGATGACCCCAATCCATACATATCCATCCCTTTCCGCTTTAAACGCGTGCAGTGTCTGGTGAGTATGTGAGTCTATGCTTTGCGATGACGATAAACAAGACATAAGGTCAGACGTTGCGCACCGCAGGCATAGACCTCACCACGAACTGTTTCAGCAACGGAAAGCTCTATGTGGCTCTGTTGAGGGTGAGCGACGCTGCTAATATGTTCGTATATTGTTCCAATGGCATTACACATAACATAGTATACAGTGAAGCTCTTTAAATAAAGGTAACACTGTCACAATATGTGGACATATCAGTGAATTTGAAATTGCATGCTTATAAAGGGTTAGGGAATACATACATATAAAAAGGAATACTCATAACTATTACCGTGAGTTCGAGCCCTGAAATCGGGAGAAAAAAAAACCGCTACTACATAATAAGAGTTTATTGACGGGATGCGTAAGTATAAAAAAAATGATTTTTTAACCCCCTTTCGGTTAGCATGAACTTTCCTTTTATACATTTTTTGACATTTTGTTGCAATCTTGCTCAGTATTAATTATAGTTTTTATTCATGGGCATCTACGAAAAAATGTTAAAGTATTGGAATACTTTGAGATTTATCCGCTAAGTATCAACTAGAGACTACACAAATACCTATATGTATATTACGAGAGAGCCTCGGGAAAGAGACAACGTTTAACACATGAAATAATAAAGACTCGCACGAAGCACTTTGTTTCAGTATTTTATACGCACAATGAAGAAACTCCATACCTGATTTACTGTCTTCTGAGAAATACAAAGAAAGTCTTGCAAAGTGCAACGGATCATAGCGTTGCTTAATCCTACTAATATTATAAATGTGAAAGTTTGTAAGGATGTATGGTTGGATAGATGGATGGATGTTTGTTACTCTTTCACGCAAAAACTACTGAACGGATTTGAATGACACTACAGTTATTTAACATAAACTTCAGAATAACACATAGGCTACAAATAAAAACGCATTTTACTTAAAGTAATATAGGACTAAGGTTAAGTATCGACAGTTTTTTTTTAGAAGTTACACGTAAAAAATTCCACGTACAAACTTCATTTTTATTTTAATTATTATAGTTTATAGATAGATTACATAGCTGTAATTATACCGAATTACTTCGTTTTTATTTTAATTACATTACATAGGTTGTAGGTAGGTAAGTTGTCAGTGTCAGGCTGTTATATTTTTCAAATGCGACTAGCACCAAATATATTATATGTTAAATTATACATGGTATTATGTTTTTGTTTGTTTAACCGTTTTTATCATCAATTACACTAACATTATAAAGGTGAAAGTTTGTAAGTGTGTATGTTAGTTACTCTTTCACGCAAAAACTACTAAACGAATTTGGATGAAACTTTACAGTGAAATAGATTATACATCAGAATAACACATAGACTACTATTTGCCACGATAACCGACATACACGCGGGCGGAGCCGCGGGCAGCAGCTAGTTGTAAAATATATTGGTTATTTGTGAAGTTTTTTTTTACAAATACCGAGGTGCTACAGAAATGTGTTTTTATATTAAAGATCCTTGAATAATGTAAATAACGAAAATATAATCTTTTTACTGAAACTGATTTGCTAACAAATTTCTTTAATTCTTTCTTTTTCGATAACCGGTTTCTTCCCAAAATATCTCCGCATAAAAATGTTAACTCTAATAATTTCAATACAAATAATGGTTAAACTTATCTAATACTAAAACTAACTGCAACTATATTCCGGTTATACATACAAGGCATAATTTAAAGTATGGTATCTTCTAACTTCAGATCGGCAAATAAATGTATTGAGGTATATTTTAATGTAGTTATTTTAGGGGTTTGTTCCAATAGAGGCTATATTTTATTTAATTGTGTTTTAAATTGGATTATGTTTTACGTTACAAGTAATATTTATTTTATTGAGTAGATTTCATAAATTGATGATATTTACAATTTGATGACTTTTGGTCATGGTCAGACTTGACATTTTATGTAGGTACAATAATTCCAGTTTTTAAATAAAATGCTTGTCGCTATTCTAATGCCTTTTTCTTGTGTTTATGTCTCTTTATTAAATTTGCTCGAACTATAATAGATAATATGCTATGTACAAGATTAAATGGAAGTTCACCTCCAGAAAAAGCCGAAACAACTGTCTAAAATTAAGCAGAAATTCTACCAAATAAGGTATATTTTTCTGCTAAATAATTTCAATGTTGTCTATCATTAATCTAAGTAACAAGTCGGCATTTATTTTTATGATTGCATACGGTATTGCATAATTGGTGAACATGACTTCAAAGTGAACTGTACTTATACTAACTGAATACTCTAGTGTAAATAAATATAAACAAGCTGAGATAAATGGTGAGGGATTTTGGTTTGACTACGGAAAAAGTTGAATTGCTTGGTCGTTGGTTTTAGACAAAAAAGAAGAACATTATTTGGTACCTGAAACATCCACATAAGGCTATAGAATAAGACATGAGCAGTTTACTAAGCAGGAAGAGGATTTGGTATTGACAAATTAATTAATTTCATATTAAGTACAAAAAAACCGACTTCAAAAACAAAAAAAGTGTAAAATAACTTAATAAAGTTTTAATTTAATACAGCTCATATGCAAACCTTTAGTATGAATAAAACACTATTGTTTGTATGTGCTACCTATTGATAGGTTTGAAGTCGGTGCCTATTTTTTGCTTTTTGGTCTGGTTATTAAGGTAGGTTGTAACCCCTGAACTTGCAGCTGAACAGCTTTTCACTATTTACAGCGAACAACAATCACAAGGTTTTTACAGGATTATCACAATAAGAGCAGAGAAGATAGACAGTGAACCTGTGATCGACAAAATCTTGTCTTTTAAAGGATTTGAACCGAAACTTCTAGAATTTCCCACTACTTTCGGCTAAAATGAGCACGACACACTCCGATATATTCTAATATAAAGACACCATTTTGAGAAGTAAACAATTGCATATAACTTAATACTAAAAAATGATATTCTTAAATTTTGAAAGATGCGAACTGTCAACAATGCTTTGTATGACGCAGTGCAGAATAACGCCATTGGATTTGTTGATCGGCCATTCTTTTGTTGACAAATCGGCCATTCGATCCATTTGCAAGGGAGTAACACACCGTGAGGGCGCTGTGCTCTTGTTGATACAACTACAATTAAATCAAATTAAGAAAAACAAATGCTACAAGGTTTAATAGTTTTGCACGCCGTTTCTTTCTTACAGACTATTAGTTACTAGATCGGTATCTTAAAGTTTCATCTATTCATTAACTTTATCTGTCAGATTACCTAAACAACTTGAAAGGATATAACTAAGGCTCTATTCGTATTTAATATTTATTTATTCATTCTCTCACCTCTAATCATTTTACATTCTATCATCAGCTCATGTGAATTAATGAATGCTATACAAATTAATGTCGATGCGTCATGTATGATATTGAAATCGCCTTCTA
Organism: Spilosoma lubricipeda; assembly: GCA_905220595.1. NCBI lineage: Eukaryota > Metazoa > Arthropoda > Insecta > Lepidoptera > Erebidae > Spilosoma > Spilosoma lubricipeda. Next base: position 12,978,016 of record HG992290.1, on the reverse strand, counting down.
ATCCCTAACTGTTAAGGAGTTTTACCTTCTATCATCAGCTCACTTGAATAACTTGAAACTATACAACTATAGATCTATAGATACGTATGAATTATATTTTTATAATCCAACTCCTTACTGTTAAGGAATTGTGCCTTCCATTATCATTTCACCTAAATACAACTAAATCTATTTATGGGAAAAAGGGGGACGTAACAAATATAAGCAATTACCGTCCTATTACGGTTATTCCCGTAGTCTCAAAAATATTTGAAAATATCATTCTAAAAAGGCTTTACGATTTTGTCATAGATATGGAAATTTTTAAATAATAACCATTTAGATTTCGTAAAAAATAGTACGATATCTTTAGCGTGTTATAATCTTATTAAAGTAATACTTAGGTACTCTTACTTACTTAAAAGTTACTCCATAAACTAAATCGGTATGGAATAAGAGGAGAGGCTAACGACTGGCTTAAAAGCTATCTATCGGATAGAAGTCAATGCGTTGAAATATCAAAACTTGAAAATGATACATAAATTAACTTGAGGTCAACATTTCAAAGCAATAAAGAAGGTGTTCCACAGGGCAGCGTTTTGGGTTCCTTTTTGTTTTTACTGTATATTAATGCTCTTCCTAATGTCACTCAACAAAAGACATTGCTGTTTGCAGATAATACTACAGTTATAGTAAAATGTGAAAATAAAGACGCTTATGAAGTGGAAATAAATAACGCTTTCGCTGCCGTTGTTGTTTGGCTTAGTAGCAATAACCTTAAGATAAATTTGCTTAAAACTAAAATGACACGGTTTCAAACCTATAGACGATAACAAACTGATTTAAATATAACTTATAACAATAGTAAAGTAGAAGAAGCCGATTCAACAACGTTTCTAGGGATAGTTTTAGATGAAATTGCAGTTGGAAGTCGCACATTGAACACAAGTTTGCGACAAGTTGAATCGATTTGTATATGCCATAAAAAGAATCCGAGAAACTGTTTCAACAGATGCAGCACTCATTGCTTACCATGGTTATGTATCTTCGGTACTTGCATACGGCCTACTATTGTGTGGAAAAATTAAGAAGGTATTTTGTGAACAAGTGTGTTAGAGTAATATGCGGGGCTTGGTTTATGGATAGCTGCAGACCAATTTTTAAAAAGTTAAAATGTCAGATCTGTCAACACCTCTATTGTTTTTATTTGTGCCATATAAAAAGAGTAAATACTTCAAGGTAGGTAAATAAATAATATTACAAATAAAATGACTATTTTTATTAAATAGTTTTATTTCCACATCTTATAAAAGTATAAAATTATCACACATAACCATGAAATCTACAGGGGAATAAAGCACTTGAAATAAATAATATCACTGTTAATAATACCTCTTATTGATATAAAGTTTACATTTGTCATACTATGTCAATTTGAATTAAACCTTAATAACTATACTAAAACCTTATGTAGTATACAAATGCTACCAAGCTGTGATGTAACAAAATAGTTTTGCAAAATGTTTCAATGATATACCGTCATGTCATTGAAAAAGATCCTTCACGAAAAAAGGCTTTGAGCTAATAACATATTGCTAGTCATTACATAGCAGTATATTACTTATTTTCATTTTAACTGACGTAGGCTCTTAAACATTTTTCAAGATAGTAGAGCCACGCTGATTTCTGTACGAACGGGGCGGTACTGCCTTTTCTCAGAAGACCAAAATATGAGACCTGTCGATGTTTCATTGGTGAGTGCGAAACCGGAGGCCCAATGATGCAGAAGCATCTCAATAAGCTGCCATAGTGTGGGTCACCATGCTGCCTTGTTGCATTATCTGCATTCGCAAAGAGTATGGTGACCATTACTCTTGGATTCTGCTCATGCTTTTCATCAGGCAGCGTAGAATCATCCTGACAGGCTCGGGCTTAAAAAAAACATTACAGCATATTTTTTTTATGGCGACCGTATCAGAGGTTTGTTTGAACTATAGATACAACCTTATTTAAAACTAGCTGAACCCCGCGGTGTTACCCGCGGTTATTGTTGTACCGCGAGTAACGCCGCGGGAAAAAGTTAGTCTAAAAAAAGTAGCCTAAGTTACTCCCCGGATCATCAGCTACCTGCCAGTGAAAGTCCCGTCAAAATCCATCCAGCCGTTCCAGAGATTACCCGGAACAAACAGACAGACAGACAGACAGACAGACAAAAATTTTTTTAACTGCATTTTTGGTATATGTATCGTGTATACATACATATGCATTTAGTAAAAAGCGGTTATTTTAATATTACAAACAGACACTCCAATTTTATTTATTTGTATAGACAAATTCTATGACAGCCAGTAGGTATTAAATGTTTAATCACCCTTACCACATACAATTACTTGTTTTCTAACTAATGCTCCAACCAAATTAGAAAGGTACATATCAAATGTTTGCCGATTACAGGCAGCTTTTGAAAACATGTTTATAACTTACATTTGCAAGGGAGAATTGGTGCAATGACATGGCATTGTTTATATTTTTACGTATGCATAGGTACTCATTTATTAGGTACTTGGTAGGACACATGGTAAAGAGTTACCATACGACATAAAATTTAGTTATAACCCTAAATTTAACCAAACCTTACACTCTTTCATATATTTAGTAAATAGATAAATTCTAAATAGAATAACCTAAAAAAATCCAATAATGTGAATAGTAAAAAAGTTAGAGACCAAAATAATAAGGGGAGATCAACCCTCCCCAGTCTCCCCTACCCACTAAGGTCTCAAAAATAATAAAATTCCATTGTTTTAGTTAGTATCTACCCTTATTGTGAAAATAAAAACACACAAAGTTCCATATCCAATTAGGCTGAAGTAACTATACCTACTTATCTTAAAAAAAATGTTTGTTAGACTGGATACACGTTGTACATACCTAACTGGGGAAATTAAATGAAGATATTCATAAATGAGATTATACACTCCTGTGATCCTAATTAACCCAGAATATATATATGTCGGAGTCACAGTGTGGCGATCGGTCGAAGCGGTTTTTAAGAAATGGTGACGTCAGCTTCGCCGACGTCACTTGGATATTTTGTCAAGTGGCACTCATGATTTAAAGCAATAGAAATCGCTCTTAATCAAGTCTAGTCTACTCTAGTAATCAATCTTCATTATTACACACGTTGGTAGGTAGGGTTTATTTGCACAGCCAAAGACATTATAGAATTCCAATAGTTTATTGAATCAATGAAGCTACAGTTAAAATCATAGATCGGCACAACATTGTCAAAGTGAATTAGGTGAGAACATCAAAATCCACTGAACGTCCGTGACGACCTATAACCTCCAGTTTCCAAATGCGTAGGGCCTTATGAGAAGAATACTGGCAAAGAAACTCATGGCCACTCTTTTAAATCTTAACTTATTAGTTACAAACGTTTAATAGTTGATCACAATAATTAAGAAGCCTATGTACTTAGCTTATTTACAGCTTGTCCTTCCTGGTACAATGCCCGTACTCAACTGATCTGTTGATTCTATTTTACTTCAATACGAAACGGTGGGTAGTTAGATTAAGAGCCAAAAGGTTAGTAGTCCCGCAACTCGTGCGGCCGCTCTCTTTTATAACGGCTGCTCGCTTTAACTAGTGGTGACACCTACCACTGTATTCGGTGTTACCCGCACACATTTTAGTAACATTTAATTTAATATTGCTTACAGAATCTACTAAAACTAAACCAACATTATTAAATCAAGCTGTAAGTAAACTAAGACGTAATAATCACATTGTTAATAACAAATAATCAGTGCGCCTTCTTTAGCATACACCGTCCACAGATTCCACCCAAACTGCCATGTTTCTCGATGCACAGTTTGACGTTTCGAATAATCGATTGAAATAAACACGAATTCAAATTAAAACTTAAGAAAACTACTCGTTCTCCGACACGGCCGTCCTGATGCATCACACGTCCTCGTGTGAGTCATCTGTAAACAAAGAAAAAAGCAACCACAGTAGCTCAATTTATTCGGCCGGTATTGCCTGGCCCACAGGCATTCTGATGGACTTACACGTCTACGTGTTTGTTAACTGAGGAATCATCTGGACAGTGAATCCGTCCTCTCGGCTATTCCTGACCAAATTAAAGATTCATAGAAACCAATTTCAAAGATAACAAATTATTTTGCCTTCATCATTTTAATTTTTAAATAAGATCAGTTCTATTCACTTGAGATATCACGATAAGGTTCTGTCCATGCTCATTTATATCTCTACCAGCATAATCACATAAATCTTAGTACAAACAATAATGATTGTTAACCTAGGTTCAGCACCTCTGTCTAAACCACCAGTAACAGCGTTAAGACGTTTTGACTTAGTCGCTTAACCAGCAACTGCGTATAACCACTTCACCAGCGGCGTTTTGCTCAACTCTTAGCCAGAGATCGAGATCTTTTTATTGTCACTTAACCAGCGACTAACATTCGCATAGCCAGATGCGCACCGCGCACTCTCTACAGATAAGTACTGCACGAGCTACGGCTACAAATGACCAGCGAGACCTAAGGAGGTAGTGAAACCAGGTTACCAACACTACATCCCTTGTAATTAAATAAGTCTGGTTAAACGTCACAAAATACATTCCTATAATTGTTCACGAACAAAATAAAGACTTCGATTAATTTGATAAACTATTCAAGGGTCATTGTTTTCTACATCATGTTCATCGGACAAATCAATAGGGAGTTCACTAGTGGGTATCTGACGGTCTGTATTCACTTTGATTACCGCGGGTGTAGATGATCAATGGTCGGTAGAAAATATGTGTGGGTAGAAAATATGTGTGCTAATATTTCGGCGACCACGTAAGGACCTTAATACTTTGGGTTTAATTTCATTTGATTGCGATCCTCATTTTATAAGAGAACGTAGGCACCAATAGAAACGACCTTATTTTTAAGAACTTTTCGAAAATTATAAGTGAAAAGCCTAATGCAAGCAGATTTTCATTCTTTTCCTTAAATAATTATGTCGTTTGAAATACAGTAAACGTGTACCTACTACAGGAAATACTATTCAGTGCATTTTTTCGACCCGGATATCTTGACAGAATTTCGTGTTTTTCTTGTTTTATTAAGAAGACAACTCTCCCATTAGGAAATAAACATCCTGTGTCACGGGGGACCTCACAAACGTACACAAAGATCACCCAGACTCAGAGCAACAATTCGTGGACCACACAATACTATGTTACAATAAGGGCGGGCGTTACCTACCCTCAATAATATTACTGCACCATATTGTCGTTAGCCCAGAAATCTATCAACAGAATTTGTCTTATTAAAGAGCATTTGAAACAAAATGAAAACTTCTCACCAAATCTTTCTTAGAGCTGAACTAGAGCTGGTTGGATGGAGCTGACATTCACTGATTACTCGGTTTGCAAATCGTTTGCCTTGGCATTCATATTGGAACTGGATCTATGACGCCACACTTTTCAAGGTTCAAGTAATCGTCTTCTGCGCTTTGGTTTCCTTCGACTGTCAGGCGAGGTAGTATCTGAAATCTCAGATTATGTGTTAGCAATATTGTCATGACTAAAATTGTCCTAATCTTTACTGGATTACGTAACTTTTTGATTTTGACACAGCTGTGACAGCCCTTGTATTTTTCACACATCACTTCTTCACTTTTACAGTCGGAGTAGTTCTCTCACTAGTTGGCGGTTCTCGTATAGCACAAATTAATTCCGTATCGAAAATATTTTTTTAACGTAGGGTAACCGTAAAATAAAATAATAACAATCTGCCTTGTATTCTGTTCCTGATCAGTTATGGGTAATCCATAGGGGTAGTCCATAGGGGCAATCCATAGGTAATCCATAGGTAATCCATAGGGTAATCCACAGGGGTAATTCACAGGTAATCTCTAGGGGTAGTCCACAGGGGTAATTCACAGGTAATCCATAGGGGTATCCATAGGTAATCTCTAGGGGTATCACAGGTAATCCCACTTCTGATGTCGGAGGCATACGTGTGGGGCGATCGGTCGAAGCGGTTTTTAAGAAATGGTGACGTCAGCTTCGCCGACGTCACTTGGATATTTTGTCAAGTGGCACTCATGATTTAAAGCAATAGAAATCGCTCTTAATCAAGTCTAGTCTACTCTAGTAATCAATCTTCATTATTACACACGTTGGTAGGTAGGGTTTATTTGCACAGCCAAAGACATTATAGAATTCCAATAGTTTATTGAATCAATGAAGCTACAGTTAAAATCATAGATCGGCACAACATTGTCAAAGTGAATTAGGTGAGAACATCAAAATCCACTGAACGTCCGTGACGACCTATAACCTCCAGTTTCCAAATGCGTAGGGCCTTATGAGAAGAATACTGGCAAAGAAACTCATGGCCACTCTTTTAAATCTTAACTTATTAGTTACAAACGTTTAATAGTTGATCACAATAATTAAGAAGCCTATGTACTTAGCTTATTTACAGCTTGTCCTTCCTGGTACAATGCCCGTACTCAACTGATCTGTTGATTCTATTTTACTTCAATACGAAACGGTGGGTAGTTAGATTAAGAGCCAAAAGGTTAGTAGTCCCGCAACTCGTGCGGCCGCTCTCTTTTATAACGGCTGCTCGCTTTAACTAGTGGTGACACCTACCACTGTATTCGGTGTTACCCGCACACATTTTAGTAACATTTAATTTAATATTGCTTACAGAATCTACTAAAACTAAACCAACATTATTAAATCAAGCTGTAAGTAAACTAAGACGTAATAATCACATTGTTAATAACAAATAATCAGTGCGCCTTCTTTAGCATACACCGTCCACAGATTCCACCCAAACTGCCATGTTTCTCGATGCACAGTTTGACGTTTCGAATAATCGATTGAAATAAACACGAATTCAAATTAAAACTTAAGAAAACTACTCGTTCTCCGACATATATAATATATAATGTTTGTCTCTCTGTTACGCTTTCACGTCTAAACAGCTGCACTTTCAATGAAAGGAGAATAGCAGATCCTGTACCGCTGGTAATGTAATGAATGGTGAGATTTATACCGTTTAATATGTAAATTATAATATTTATTTTCAAGTATTTATCATCTTTTAAGAACTGTGTTAGAAGAATATTAATTCAGCTTATAAAGTTGTTAAAACTGCATTAACAAAGCGCATTCCTGTGTTTTCCAAACACACCGTGTTTAAAGTCTGAAATAGTGAATTTTATTTGTATAGACTGTTTCGGCGGGAGTAAATCCAGTGCATGCCAGCAAGCCACTTAGGTATGATGGTCTCCTAACCGATTACGGCCACGGCGGCCAGTCTCAACAGAGACCAGCCAACTACGCAGGAGATATTATAGTGCACAAGTGTGTGCACAAACACAGGTGCACTCTCTGTTCCCTCTCTTCTTAGAATCCGATGGGACTGTTAACCGACACGATCGGGGAGAGATCAGGCGCAGGACCGACAGCTTTACGTGCTCTCCGAGGCACGGTGGTTCAGACCCCGACTTACAAACCCCAAGCTGTTATTAAGTATTTATAGAATCAGAAAAACTCAATAACACTTTTGGCCAGACCCGGGATTCGAACCCGAGACCTATTGATCAGCAATCGCATACGTCAACCGCTAGACCAACGAAGCAGTTTTCCAGATGTATCCACTTAGGATAATCAATGACACTACATACTATATTATATTATATTTCGTCAGTGGTATAATTTAATTAATAGAGTGTTTAACTTACATTACATCAACTAACACACTATACAATTAATACTTAGTAACTAATTATATATTACATCCTTACTAATTTAACAACTTAATACGTACCAAAATTAATAGGCAAGAGAAATAAGTTCACGTTCAGTTTTAAACTTAGTGTAAACTATAGAATCAGTCATATTAAATACATACATATATGCATCTTCGTATCTTTGGCTGGCTACATAATCCTTTTACGACATATGAATTATTTTTTACGGATGTCTTTTAAAGCTTCTTCAATATTTCTTATGAAATACAATCCGTCAAATATTACGTAACTATCTTCAGTTTCATTAGTATAAATAGTTTTTTAAACTGTTTTTAAAATTGAGAAAAATCGATTTCCGAATAAATAAGTGCTTGTCAATATTGGAATTAAATATTAAAATAAAAATAACTATTAATTAAATTATCACATCAATATAAGGTTGTACTGGAAACTTAAACACTTGAAATATTTTTCAATAAACTTCAATTACGTAGCGAACCTCCACCTAAGGCCGATATAACATAGGGATCTGAAAACGAACATAATTCCTAGCATTGTGCCTATTTCCAGCCATACTGAACTATGCTCAATATCTAAATATTTAATTAGAACGTCTGGTTTGGCGAAGTGGCAGTACATGTCTTTACACTCCAAAGGTTGTCGACCGAACCCGAAGATTGTTAAAACCATTCCCACGATGCCACACCTGATGAAGGACATCTTCATAAGTATGTTCATTAGAAGAGGTATCTCGTGTGCGAAATCAAAACCGTATATAGCTATACCCAGGAACGGTGCAATTGCTGCTGGACCGATGGCACACCCATTCTGAAATGTGGTAGAATATGTTTAATGTTAAATTCGAATTTTCCAGAGCAAAAAATACAAAAGTCTGAATCAAGATCTGAAGTTTTTGATGTAATTTGATTTGTGATGTCGTGTTTTCAGAATGCATTGCTCTGCCTAACAATGCAGGAGTATCACTAAGCCGCCATTGTGTGGGTCACCCGATGGTGTTGCATTGTTTTATTGTCTGTATTCGCAGTGGATATGGTGACCACTACTTTTAAATTCCGCTAATACTTTCTAACAGGCAGAGGAATAGAGTCATTTTGGCAGGGCCAAACATAAAAAAAATTACTCACCCTAACGTTAAAGACGGAACCGATGGCTAATCCCATGCCTTCTGCCGCCAACGACACCACATTTCCCACCAAGCAGAAACACAGAAATCGTAGCGTGGTGAATGGTATGCCGGCCATAAAATACACGATGGTGCAGAATATAATATTTAATGATATTTGAATGGGTAACTTTGACACTGTTAATGCTGCATAGTAGGGAGTCAAGCTGTACCAACAATTAAAGTGTTCTTTTTTAACTAATTTTACTTCTAGTGGATCTGTAAGGTAAAGAAATTTAAATGTTAAATTCAATTGCAAAATCATCAATTGGTGGAAATTTCTATAGTGGGTATAGGGATAGTCTCTACTAATGTATTGAAAGAACTTTAGAAAATGTTCGTTAAAATTATATATTTATTACTCTTATAATACGATCAGTTTAGAAATTTCCGGCAAAACTTTTGACCAGGAAAGCTGAGATTATTATTTACATCCAGGAACTTAAAAAAATATTATATCTATCCTTGCACTTTAGAAAGATCGCTCAAGATATTGATTGTTTTAGATCAAATCTTTATTGCACTTATCGATGATATAAAACTTGAACGTGACTATATTTATGTACTTACATACAAGCACTGGTACCATAATTTGAGTATACGCGAAGAAAATAACTAGACCAACACAGAGCTTGAGGTGGTTAAACATTTGCGTCCCATCGTTAGCCATATTCCAGAAACATACGCCGATTAATAAACCACACATCACATGATGGACAAACTGGATGCTTATACCTGAAGTTTAAAATGTGTTTGTTTAGTAATGCTATATTCCGAAGCTTAAAAATAGTATCTTTTGAATAAAATTTGAATTTCTTGTGTTTAAGGGACTGAACAGAGATTAAAGATTGATTCCAGAGGCCTATGTCCAGCAGTGGACAGCGATAGGTAGGTGATAGTGAGGGGGCTGAAGATTAAATCATTAGAAGATGTTGTACTCTGAATTTTGTTTTGATTTTACATTGTCTCTTTTTGTAAAAAGTCGTACTTTGGTATTTATAAAATTACTAGCCGACCCACGCAACCTCGTTTGCGTCTCCTATTGCCCATAGCGTGATAATTTTCCCCTGTTTTTGTAACATTATTCATTGGTCTAAGCGTGATGATATATAGCCTATAGTATTAATCGATAAATGGGCTATCTAACTCTGAAATATTTTTTCCAATGGGACCAGTAGTTCCTGAGATCAGCGCGCTCAAACAAACAAACAAACTCTTCAGGTTTATATATTAGTATACAGAATAAGAAATCTGGATATTTATTCTGTGTAGCGAATATTAGGTATAATGGTGAACATAGTGGTGATAGGATAATACGATTACACGATTTGTGTTTTATGCACACGGGGAGAACTTGTTTTGAAGTCCGTTAGTCCAGTCGGACGTGCAATCAAAGTGTTTTTTGACTAACTTTCATTAAAATAACGTGACTTTGATTAAGCTGATCTTATATATTAACTGTTGTCCAAAGTTCTATGAGATACCAACCTTGTGTATTTCTGAATATTTGTTTTGTCATCCGCTGCAGTAGTATTAAGAACTGTTCACAATACGTCGTTGCATATTCCGAAGTATACGACTTTTGTACTTTCATCCATTCCATTGAGGAGTCACCGTTGGACAGATGGCTGGACGACGAACTTACAGAGGTACTCGACCCGTCGTACTTCGGTGCTTTGTAACTGCATTTTTGGTTCGATAGGATTATCTGCGTTTCTTGAGCGTCGGGGTTCTCGTAGCAAATTTTTAATTCCATTTGATTGTGTATTGGCTCTTTAGGGGTTTCGTCTAGTTTTGCTGTTTTATAAACTTTTCCATTCATCATCTCTTCAGACAATATTTTTATGTACTCTGGGTGCTCCGTCGTTTCAATGACTGAAAAAGTAGAAAATAATATATTATGATATGTTAATAGTTTAATGTTTTGATTATCTTGCATGAACAGTAAAAAAATTCAGGTTGTTAAATAATTTTAAATCTATTTGTTCACAAACAATTTTTACAATTTTAACTCTATTGCAGAGAGAAGAAATTGAATTGAATTTTCGGTTATTGTCAGTCTATCAGAAACATTCGTCTTTTTTTTTATTTTACGCCAACTATCAAAGCTCAAACAAAATTTCATTTCAATAAGTTTATTGATCTGTAAATAACCTTAAAGTTTAATAAGAGTGTAAACAGAACATTTAAAACAATACTCAAACATTTACTAAATAGTAAATGTCAAGTCTAGTAATTACAGCTTGTTTCAAATGCTTGTGTCACTTATGTCATTGTAGTATAAGATCCGACCCTAGATCGACCTTCACTGAGCTGATAATAATCCTATAATTATATAACTACTATATATATTTTTTTTTATTAAAAATATTCTGTCCAGGATTTCTTTGACAACCTATTTATAATTTATTTTCTAATACACGAAATTTATTATAAAATTATTTTTATTCTATTATCAGCTAGGTGAAGGTCGTTCTAGGATCGGATCTTAGACCATTGAAATTTGAATATCAAATCGTTTCTGTGCAACTATTTACATAGCGTAGCTCTTTTCCATTGCAGATTTTATGTTCCAGCGTTGAAGAATAATAAACATAGCATTAAGAAAATTTACACACGTTACATTATTATTCTGACCTTATCATGCAATTAGGAAAAGCAAAGAATACGATAATGCCTAGGTACAAATATTAATAGGTAAAAACTAAAGTAAATACTCATTAGAGGTGCTCATAGCCCAGTTGCGCTCGTTGATTAAAAATAATCACCGAGGGTAAGCAACGACGCCGCGGTCAGTACCTGGATGGGTGACCGATACTGGCATGTTACCCGTTTCCGTGATTCGGAGGTCACGTTGAGTAGTCGGACCGACTACTCAACGTGACCTCGGAAAAGGAAACGGTTGTTATCATAGGATAACAGTCGTAAAGCTTAGTTGGAGGATTACGTAGCCACAACGTTGTCTTGCCCGTCCCCAAACCGCACTTGGCCAGCGTGGGGACGTATGGCTTTAACCCTCTCCAGAGAGGAGAACCGAGCCCAGCAGTGGGACGTTATGGGTTGTGGATAAAAAAATACTCACTAAAGTCAGCTGGATTATGATGCCTGGGACAAGGCATACCAACGCTTTGAAGGAAAGGCACCATAGCTGATGTATCACCCTGATATATACACAGTCCGTCAGCTAACACGTACACCTGAAATAGAAGACATACAGGTGTAAAGTAGCTGCACAGCATTGTACATAAATATTTTAAACCTCTTTTCCAAGGATAAGTATATCCTATGTCCAAAAGAGTACCTACTGTTAAAGATGCTTGTAAGTCCTTGGGCACATCTAAATGTTATTAGAAATATATTCAGCGATATTCTAATTACGTAACCGGTTCACAAATTGCAGTAGGAGATTCTTTTGACTGCCTCGGTGGCGCAGTGGTGGCGTATGCGATTGCTGTGCTTGAGGTCTCGGGTTCGATTCCCGGGTGGGACCAAATGTTAGTATGATGTACAAATATTTGTTTCGGAGTTCTGGGTTTTAAAAAAAGTATTTATGCATTTATATCAGTTGTCTAGTACCCATAACACAAGTTTAGCTTAGCTTTGGAATAGATGGCGTTGTGTGTTAGATGTCAAAAACATTTATTTATTTATTCTGATAAACGTTTTTCCGGTTTATAGAAACAGTTTCTTTACATATAAATATTTATTAGTCAATAGCAAAACAATTGCTGGAGACATGCCAGGACATCTATTACCGAGTAACGAGTATTACAAATTACTTGAATTACAAATTAGAACTGCACTAAACATATCGGTTGAAAAGAGCATCGAACTACTATGACGCGTTTTGCAATTTTTCTTTCAGTGAATGATCACCGTTTTTTAAGTTATCAGTTTGATAGACCATGTAGATAGTTCACAAAGCAAACCGTGTATTTTAAGTACCTATTTATAATTATAACATACCCATATTTTATATCGTTATTTAACACTGCTTGAACACAGCATCGCACATTAGACTATGCGGATTAGAACTGAACCTTAACGGCTAACTTCTAGTATATAAATATATTAAAAATAAATATTTCGGACATCTAACACACAACGCCATCTACTCCCAAGCTAAGCAGAGCTGGTGTTATGGGTACTAGACAACTGATACAAATACATATATACTATTTTTTGTAAATACATACATATTATACATAGAAAATATCTAAACTCCGAAACAAATATTTGTAGATCATACAAACATTTGGTCCGACCCGGGAATCGAACCCAAAACCTCATAATCAGTAATCTTACTAGGCCGCCATAGTGTGGGTCACTATGCTGCTCTGTCCACGTTCGCATTGAGGATAGTGATCACCACTTTTGGATTGTACTTAGGCTTTCCATCAGGCAGAGTAGATTTTGGTAGCTTGATCTTAAAAAAAAAAATCGCACACGTCAACCGCGAGACCAACGAGGCAGTTTACATATTATAGTATATCATAACTCCTTGTAGTTGTTTAAGTCAATAACATTTAAAAAATTAAAATTAGCAGCTTTATTTCTGGATTTTGATATAATATATTTGGCCACTGGATGTTGATACAATCTGTTGAATCTACTATTCGATTCGACTGTTGTTTTTCTATTTTTATTACTTCTACAACAAAAGGTAGCATAATAATAAACAAAGTGATGCTAAAGTTGATTTAAGTTAAAGTAATCATGATTAGTTATAATAGTAATTGCGCACGCGACCTGGCTTTATGATCACGATTGTATATAACAACAGGTGAGCGCATAATTGTCATCAAGCTGGTATATAACAATAGATTTAAATCGCTTTAAACAATTAAAAGTAAAAAAAAAAACTGATTTAACCAGTGATTCCTAAGATTAGCGCGTTCAGACAAAAAAAAACAAACAAACTCTTCAGCTTTATAATATTACTAGCCGACCCATGTAACCTCGTTTGGGTCTTCTATTGCCCGTAGCTTGATAATTTTTCCCCGTTTTTGAAACATTTTTCATTGGTGCTCCGCTCCTATTAGTCTTAGCGTGATAATATAAAGTATATTATAATTTTTATTTTTATAATATACTATTTGTTGCCCGCGGCTTCGCCCGCGTTTATGTCGGTTTTCGTGGCAAATAGTAACCTATGTGTTATTCTGATATAAATGCTATATTACTGTTAAGTTTCAAGTACATTTCGTCATCTAGTGCCTCGGTGGCGCAGTGATAGCGTATGCGACTGCTGTGCTTGAGCTCTCGGGTTCGATTCCCAGGCCGTATCAAATGTTTGTGTGATCTACAAATGTTTGTTTCGGAGTTTGGGTGGTTTCTATGTAAGTATTTCCAAAAAAAACTATATATAAGTATTTATATCAGTTGTCTAGTACCCATAACACAAGCTCTGCTTAGCTTGGGACTAGATGGCCTTGTGTGTATTGCGAAATATTTCATTATTTTAATTTTTCTGTCAGCAAAAGTTTTTTTATTTACAAAAATATTGTAGTTACCTGATCGAATAGCTCTAAAAGTGAGGCAGCTGGTTGATGTATTGTACAAACGACTGTCCTGCCTTGCCTCGCTAACTGCTTCAGCAATTTGACACACTGTGTAGTTGTGACAGTGTCAAGACCGCTCGTTGGCTCGTCCAGAAAAAAGATAGGTGGGTTGTTCACCAGTTCCAATGCTATTGATAACCTGAAAATTAGAAATAAATCTAAGATTATACTGATTTAGAATAATATTAATCTACTTGATGACAATTAAGAATAGAAAAGAATAAAGAACCTAGATGACCGATTAGATCGGGGTCACAGAAGACCGATCTAAAATGTCAGCATTCGTGTTGTCGTGTTTCGTTACTGAGTGCGAGACCGGAGGCCCAATGATGCAGAACCATATCAATAGGCCACCACAGTATGGATCGCTATGCTGCATTATCTGCACATATATGCACATATATGCATGTACAATAATAGCTTTTACACGCGGCTTCGCTCGTGCAGACTTTCATCCCTTGATTTACCCCCTTAGGGGTGGAATTTCAAAAATCCTTTGTTAGTGCTCACTTATGTTATATAAAGAACCTACATGCAAAATTTCAGGGTTTTTAATTTGTTTGAAATCTATCTATAAAGAATATAATCTATATTATATGTATATATATATATCCTATATAGAATAGAGAATAGAATAGATATAGAAATCTTTCTATAAAGATAGATTTATAGATAGATTTCAAACAAATAATTTACAGGTATAACTAGTTTTACAGTAAACAGTAGGTATCAATAATCATCGGTTTTGTGATAGTAGAAAACTTCTTATCTTCTCATACAAAATTTTTATGAAGCACTTAGAATTTAATTGCTTTTCTTTTGAAATGTCAGAGAGAAAATTTAAAGTTGCGAGGAACATTTGTCGAACAGCGGAGGTACCTCAGATAGGTAGTTAGGTACTTTTAACAAAACATCTACCACAGAACAAAGGAATATACTTCTTTTCTGTGACAACTACCGTGTTATAAATTAGGTATTTCTATTCCATACAGTCTTCTATTAAGTATATAAAGTAAAGTACCTATTAAGATACGTGTTTTATTGGCAACGATTGTGCACCTTATATATACCAAACTTATTTATTATGCGTGTCCACGTTTTGCACAATGCACAATACTATGCACTTTTGTTTACTTCTCAAGATTGTTCTATATGACTGTGAGAAAGTTTACCCACTCAAATATTGAAAATGTAATAGCTATTGTGAATAGAAGACAAAAACAAACTTCACAAACATTTTTTTAGTCTTTTGGGAAATTAATAAAAATGTGTTAAAATCTGAATATTTATATATATCTATACAAATAAATAAAATTGGAGTGTCTGTTTGTAATATTAAAATAACCGCTTTTTACTAAATGCATATGTATGTATACACGGTACACATGCCAAAAATGTAGTTAAAAAAATTTTTGTCTGTCTGTCTGTCGGTCTGTCTGTCTGTCTGTCTGTTTGTTCCGGGTAATCTCCGGAACGGCTGGACGGATTTTGACGGGACTTTCACTGGCAGGTAGCTGATGATCCGGGGAGTAACTTAGGCTACTTTTTTAGACTAACTTTGTCCCGCGGCGTTACTCGCGGTACAACAATAGCCGCGGGTAACACCGCGGGGTTCAGCTAGTTTTATAATATAATACAAGACAATTCCCTGTCTACTATTGTTTTTTGCGTTCATGGACCAACAATGAAGACAGATCTATTACTTTTGCTCCTACTGTCCGCTTATATCTTCAGAGTTAGATCTTAAGATAAATTTCTTCAATCCCTTAGGATTATAAATGCGAATTCATAAATATAATACTATTTTTTTGTTTTGGAATAAGCCGGCAAACGAGCAGACGTATGGTAAGCGATTGCCGCCGCCCATGGACACCCGCAACGCCAGAAGCGTCACAAGTGCGTTGCCGGCCTTTGGGGGGAGATAGGGGAAGGGGGATTGGGTTATGAGCCTCCGGTATCATCACTCACTCGGTGAAACACAGCGCAAGTACTATTTCACCTATTTCACACCGGTTTTCTGTGAGGCCATGGTATCACTCCGGTCGAGCCAGCCCATTCATGCCGAAGCGTGGCTCTCCCACGGTTAACATTTGCTGTTCATACGAACACTTGGTCCGAGAATCGAACCCGAGACCTCGAGAACAGTCGCATACGCTACGAATGCGCGACCGAGGCAGTTGTATATCAGATTAGTCATAAAATAATATATGAGTAAGCTACTCATATTGATAAAATATGGCAATTTAACCACCTGCTCACAGTATGGACTTGGACCTAGTTACTTGTAAACGCAAAAGGAGTCTCGACTATGAATTCTAAATCTACATCACATCACTACATTTTATAAAACAAAGCCCTCCGCCGCGTCTGTCTGTCTGTCTGTTCGCGATAAACTGAAAAGCTACTGTACGGATTTATATTTGGTTTTTACCAATAGATAGAGTGATTCTTGAGGAAGGTTTTCGTAAATTTGTAAAATTTTTGAGTATTTGCTGTAGACGTCGAAAAAGTAAGCCGCACTACTCAGACTAACATAGGCTATATTTTCCGCAAAGAATCCGTGCGAGGCCGGGGCGGGTTGCTAGTCTATACAAATAAATAAAATTGGAGTGTCTGTTTGTAATATTAAAATAACTGCTTTTTACTAAATGCATATGTATGTATACACGCTACATATACCAAAAAGGTAGAAAAAAAAAATTCTGTCTGTCTGTTTGTTCCAAGTAATCTTTTTTTTTGTGATCAAGCTACCAAAATGACTCTACTCTGCCTGATGGTAAGCATAAGTAGAATCCAAAAGTGGTGGTCACTATCCTCAATGCGAACGTGGACAGAGCAGCACAGTGACCCACACTATGGCGGCTTAGTAAGATGCTTTTTCACGCCCCGCTTAAAGGACCCGGGATCATAATGGGATGGGAACACGTGCGGTGGCAGTGAGTTCCATGTTTTAATCGCTCGGCACAAGAAGGAAGAACCGAAACGTTGCGTTCGAGGGCGTATGTCTTCTACTCTAAAAGGGTGACTAGGAAGGCCAGCACGTGTTGTCCTGTAGAGGAATGGAGAAGGTGGGACCAGTTGGAAGAGCTCTTCAGAACACTCCCCATGATACAGGCGATAGAGGACTGCCATAGAGGCGATATCTCTTCGCAGCTGCAGAGGTTCAAGGTTAATCTCTGGAACTGGACGGATTTTGACGGGACTTTCACTGGCAGGTAGATAATGATTCAGGGAGTAACTAAGGCTACTTTTTTAGAGTAACTTTGCCCCGCGGCGTTACTCGCGGTACAACAATAACCGCGGGGTTGAGCTAATATTATATAAAAATGAATTGCCGAAATGTACGTACGCGCATAACTTCTGATCGTCAAGGTTTGTATACAAGAAAAAGTAAAAGATAACGGGAAAAGTCTTGTTTGTTGTCCGCGACTTTACAATGCCTATGGGAAGCTTAGACAGATATGTAAATAAGGCGGTATGAAGTTCGCCGGGTCAGCTGGTATGTAGATAAAAATGGATAAATTAAATTTCTAAATTGAAATAAGTGGTAAGTGCTGGCAGAAGCTGTGAGAAGCTAATATTTAACAATATGTATATGTTTGTAATACCTTTTCTTCTGACCTCCAGACAACATATCAGTCTTCGTATGTTGGTGTTCCAGTAATCCCAATTCTTGAAGAATTTCTTCTGATGGTGTTTTGCAACCCTTTGGCACCTTCAATCTCGAGGCGACGTCCATAGCTTCTCGAACTGTTAGCAGTGGCTGAAGCAAGTCTTCTTGGGTAATATAACAGGAAGATCTCTGGAAAAGCTGCTCGTCTCTAGGATGCCGATTTACCAGAAAGTCTCCTGCCACTCCTGCAGACCTGTCAAGAAAGAAGTAACTTACATGAGATTATGGTTTATTATTTATTTATTTATTTATAACTATAAAACGAATAACAGTAAGGAAACCGCTTTAATTTTGAATATTTGAATATTTAAAACATTACAGTGCATTATAGTCTCAACATTTGTATGTTATCCAGAAATCACATGTTAAATTGAAAATAATACTACTAACTTCTGTGTGCTACTCTTTCAGATTAGGATAGAAATAATAAAAAAGCAGCCAAGTGTCAGTCGAACTCGCCCATGAAGGGTTCCTTAGCCGCAAGTAACATTATTATAATTTTTTTGATTGAATGAAATATACGGTACACACGTATAGGTTTGATGAAAAAAATTCTTTGAGTTTCAGTTCTAACCCCCAAAATTTTATATTTTTGTGTGAAAATCTTTATGTGGTTTACGGAAAAAAGTGGCTGTGATACGGACTGATAGACATACATAACGAATGCATAAAAACGACAAAACTTAAGGTTGGATGATGGTGGGTGATTTGTTTTAGTTTATTTACTACGTCAAAATCTTGATGCATAGTGGTATTTCGAATAAAACACTTGTGAATATTACTATAACGATAGAAACATAACTTTTTGAGGACGACCATCACAGTTCACGGTACATAGGTCTCTCTTCAGAAAGGAGTTTTGGTCTGCGGACTAGACAGGTTGGTATACGGTTTGTGTCAAGTCGTTCTTCTCTTTGCCCTGTTATTTTGTGGAACATTTTCACAACATTTTTATAGGTGATGTTAAATTTTAAATAGATTATACTTTTAGATTTGATTTTGTGGTATTTTTATCGATCAAAATAACGCGCATATGCATTTAACCTTTTACTGTATAATATTATCTAGATGTCATTATTTAAATTAAGTTATCTTATTTGATAAGGTCATCTAGAGTTAAACCCAGAAAAGATAGGTACTTACCACTTGCAAGAGATAGAAATAATAACCCAAGCAGTGACTTGTCTATATATACTAATCTATACTAATACAAAAAGCTAAAGAGTTTATTTTTTGGCTTTAACGCGCTTATCTCAGAAACTACTGATCCGATTTGAAAAATTCTTTCAGTCTTAGATAGCCCATTTCATGGAAATAGACTATATATCATCACGCTAAGACCAATAGGAGCTGAGCACCAATGAAGAATGTTACAAAAACGGGGGAAAAATATTACGCTACGGGCGATAAGAGACGTAAACGAGGTTGCGTGGGTCAGCTAGTTAGGTATATACATAATTGAAACCTAACTAAGCGTATAATTAGTATGATGCGATACGTCTTAACGGGTGGCATTGTTAAGTTAAACTGATGTCATCTGAGATATATGCCATTTTAATATATCACAGATCCCTCTAAGTTGTAAATGAAATAAAGCTGTGTATCGGTGACAGTTTCAAAGTCGTTTCGTCTATAATATTCCTATACTATAATCCTACTAAAATACTTAACATTTTTATAATTGTTTTATGTGAACTTTCTTGTGCATGGTCTCCTAATACTGAAAAATCGGCGATAAGTCAATTCTGAGAGTATCATATGCCTATGATACTCTCAGAATTGACTTATCGCCGATTTTGATTTATAAACAATGCCTTGTTGTATAAATCAATTCGTAGTCAGTAAAATGATACAATCGAACAATTTTGTAGGAGGTTGGAGGCGGCATAGTTTGTACAGGGACTATAATATAGTGGAATCAACTCTTGAAACTGAATCATTATTATTATCGATAAAAAAACCTACTTTTAATATCGAGTGACTTAAACATCCATAAAGTGGAATAGTTAAGTTGAATCATATAAATAATAGTTAAATTAATCTTTAAAATGCCTATTAAGTAAATAGTAACTCGATGCTAGGTAAGTACGTTGTATCGCAAATATTTCTTAAAAGAGACGCGATTAGTATTCTAAAAAGCTATGGACCTTCCGAGTATCGTTAATTAAAGATAAATATAACCGTAAAAGTAACCTAGTCTTAAAAATAAAACAAATATTTCATGAGTAGCAACGTAGGAGAGAAATTTGTTAAGGCGGCAGATGTCATCATTTATCTATTATTAACTGATTATATGTTTATAACAACCATCTTTTGAATACTGTGAGTAGACAGATTAAATGTAGGTACATATAATCTGGCCTTAAATTATTTATAACCCACAAAAGTGTAACGACAATTTGATTCTTCTGTCTCACTCAATGCGTGGTGTGACCACTGCTCTATCTCGGCCATTTTTATACCTATGCATTTCACGATTTCTATCTGATTTTTTTCTTGTTTTATCATTTTCGCGCGAATTGTACCAATGCAGTTTAAACATATATTTTAATTAAAACAATATGACATACAAACATATTTGTAATCTGCTCGCCAACAAGAGATTTCTTTTGATACCAAACACGTGATGATTATCTAGGTTTACATTTTTCGAGGTTGGAATATGAGGTTTTATTTCCGTCGCATAAAATTTGGATAAAAATTAGATAGGCTACTAGCTTTTACCCGTGGCTTCGCTCACATTAAGTAAGAAGTATCCTATGTTACTTCTAATACCTCAAAGAATATGTGTACAAAATTTCATGATGATAGGTTAAGTAGATATCGCGTGAAAGCATAACAAACAAACTTACATTCAAATTAATTGTAGACGTCACCGGGGCTATTATTACGAAACTATTGACACCTCATTCATTATCATTGGTTCAGTAGTTTAGGCGCTACGATGGAATTATACATTATATACTTTCTTTTAAAGTAGTCGAGTAAAAATAAAAACAATGAAGTATTTGCTATTTGCCCGATTCTAGTTAGAGACGCCTACCTATAACATGTATAATAGATATGCCTTGAACACACAGAATAAACTTAGAAAGTGCACTAACCTGTATCCAGACAGTGCGTTGAGCAGTGAGCTTTTCCCAGCGCCGGAAGGTCCCATAATAGCTACCAGCTGTCCGGACGCAAACCTGCCATTTACGCCTTTAATTACCACTTTCTTAAGACCTGCAAACAATAGAAAGTGACATTTTAAAACGCTGTAAATACTAATCGCAAATAGTGTAGGAGTAAAATTTTATTATCATTGTTTACAACTGCAACAATTAACCTTACGATTTCAAAGACAGCATGTCTTTGAAATTTAAAATTTATAAGATAACATTAGATAACCTAAGACCTTTGTCGTTGGACCATATCACGAGACTAAGTATCCACGTGTTTACAACTAAGTATTTAGCAAAGCGGTAAAATTTAATTTTAAAACATCTAAATAGCTGACCCACGCAACCTCGTTTGCGTTTCCTATTGCCCGTAGCGTGATAATTTTCCCCCGTTTTGAAACATTTTCCTTGGTGCTCCGCTCCTGTATCCTATCCTATGCTCCTGTCTTAGCGTGATGACTGCACTTAATACTATGGAAATTAGTATGGGAAGTTAAAAAATAGGAGCATTATACTTAACACAAACTTTTATTATTATAAATGTTAATAATTACTTTATCATTGTTTTAATTCTTCATTCTATTATTGTATCTATCTATACTAATATATAAAGCTGAAGAGTTTGTTTGTTTGTTTGAACCCGCTAATCTCAGGAACCGCTGGACCGATTTGAAAAATTCTTTCGGTGTTGGATAGTCCATTTATCGAGGAAGGCTATAGGGTATATATCATCACGCTACTACAAATAGGAGCGGAGCAACAATGAAGAATGTTTCAAAAACGGGGGAAATTTTCACGCTACGGGCAATATAAGGCGAAAACGACGTTGCGTGGGTCAGCTAGTACTAATATATAAAGCTGAAGAGTTTGTTTGTTTGTTTGAACACACTAATCTCAGGAACCGCTGGTCCGATTTGAAAAATTCTTTCAGTGTTGGATAGTCCATTTATCGAGGAAGGCTATAGGGTATATATCATCACGCTACTACTAATAGGAGTGGAGCAACAATGAAGAATGTTTCAAAAACGGGGGAAATTTTCACGCTACGGGCAATATAAGGCGCAAACGAGGTTGCGATGGTCAGCTAGTTTATGATAATTTTAAACATCCACATCCTCATCTGCATCTGCGCATGTGAGCCTTCGAAAATCTGCATCCACACCTCCATTTGCATCCGCGGATGTGAAAAAATGGCATCCACAACATCCCTGATCTATACTACTCGTAATATATAAAGCTGAAGAGTTTGTTTGTTTGAACGCGCTAATATCAGGAACCGATTTGAAAAATTCTTTCAGTGTTGGATAGTGCATTTATCGAGGAATGCTATAGGCTATATATCATCACGCTAAGGCCAATAGGAGCGAAGCACCGATGAAGAAAGTTTAAAAAACGGGTGAAAATTATCACGCTACGGGCAACAGGAGAAGCAAACGAGGTTGCGTGGATCAGCTAGTTTCTAATAAAAGATTTGCAGTCAAATGGTAGGTACTAATTTCAAACTGTATTCAGTATTTTATCGATAGATGCTTAGTTATACGAGTATAGATAAAATTTAAATTCTTGCAGAAAGCAGACTATTTTATGGTTATATATAGTTTATATAGTTTTATTCTATTATCAGCTCGATGCAAATCGATCTAGGGTCGGATCTTCTACTATTAATTTCAAAAAACAATCCTATAGGCCAAAAGTTCAGTTGATTTTTTATAATGAAACAGTTGAAAAAACAGTAATACAATTAAAAAATAAAGTAGGTAAAACTTGGAGGCAAGTGTGTGTTAATTTACCTACCAAGTCAAGTCATTAAAGTATTCATATTGTAGTTTCTAACTACAGTTTGCATTTACGCGCCACACGTCATATGACAGGTTTCGCTTCAGAAAGAGTTACGTGACCTGACTGAGTGCATTCATTCGCCCTTGCACTTGACTACAGTGTACACTCGTAGTGTACGTGTAAAATGTTAACAAGGTTTGCTATCTAAATATTATGATTATCTTCATAAAAGATCTTTATCTCTACACTATGGAATATAATTCATCATGTCACGAGCATACAATTATATCATTATAACATCAGATTTTAAATCTGATTTTTAAACAATGGGGTATTATTACTGTGGTTCATTTACAAGTGCGTTTAGAAGCAGCTCAAAAGCGACGGTAAAAAATGGTTTAATTATTAACCAAGTCAAGAAAATCTTTCAGTCTGTGGTTTATAAAAAATAAAAGTTTTATTAATGATATTCAATTAATTTATTGCGACTACTAATCTATATTCAGTAAAGATTTTAAGGACCATTGGCCTAGACCACATTAGAACTTAGGTCAGACCACTTATTCAAGATCCAACTAGTAAGGAGTATAAAGCCATTTTTTAAACAAGAGATATTCACAAAAAAAACATTCCTAGCATATTTTTCTATTGGTTTTTCAAACGAATGAAATGCGAGGAAGTTAAAATCCATTTCTAAAAAGTGTATTTATGTGCGAAAAGTGACACTAAGCATTGAAGTCAAATAGACAAACAGTGTGACATAAATGACGTCATAAGCGTTTGTAAAACTTTGACGCCTTTAGTGTTGTGGGTGTCCATGGGCGGTATTAATCGCTTACCATCAGGCGATACGTCAGCTCGATAGCCTCCTATTCAACTTTATAATATTAGTATAGATAGTATAGATATATATAGTAGTATAGATATAGAATAACTAACGAATAGTAATGAGAGATAGTAGTTACTGCCGATGTTTAATTGTAGATTAGTAGCCAAGGGCTGTAAGGCATCAATTGCAACCCGAGATATTAGGCGCACGAGCGCAGCGATATCGATATCGCACCTATAGTTCGAGGGTGCAATTGGTGCTTACACCCGAGCTAACTATTCTGCTTTACATCTCGATTGTGAGGTAAGTAGAAAAAAACCGGCATTACAAGAATAAAACATTTTATTCGTAGAAATTTATAGTGAAACGAGAACACATTTTTCAAATTTTAAGGACAGGTCAACTATATTTAAAGTAAAAGTTTTCTATTCCCGCCTTTTTTCATTAAAAAGAATCAAGTGAAGAACATTATTTTTTTTTTTTTCAAAAACGACTTTGAGCTTCGCCGCTCGATATTTAAAATTGATGACTATTATACACACACGAAGACAAGTCTGAATAGCGAAGCGACCTTTTTGGTCATTGGGCTGAATGCATGATGTCTATTGCCAGTATGATGGTTAGATGTACGCAAACTTTTCGAAAGAAAGAAGTGGTTTTTTTTTATTACTTACCGCCCTAGGGCTTTTCTAACTACATTATTACCCTAGAGCGCTAATTAGTCACTTACGAGCCCCATTTGGAGGTACTAAGAACCTACTTACCGAACATGAGAGATGTAAAATGTTTTTGTGGATCGGATCTTTACAAATGAGTAGATACTCGTTTGTAGAGGAGGACTTGATAATGAACGATTATAGTGAACCAAGATGAACTCTAAGTAGTAGGAAGTAGGTGTACAATTACTTTAAAAGTATGCTATTTTTCTGTATAAATTATTCGACAGATGGCCTAGTGGTTAAAGCGGTCGCAACGCCACTTTACTGCGACAAATGTTGTGGGTTCAAATCCCACAAGGGACAACGCTTTATAGTTTTAGAACAAATTGTTGTTCTGAGTCTGGGTGTTCTTTGTGTCCATTTAATGTATGTTAGTATTTTGTAAAGTATCCCGCGACACAGAATGTTATATTATTAATACCTCCCGTATTATCTTTTCTTTACGTAACGCCGCGGCACAAAGCTAGTCTAAAAAAAGTAGCCTAAGTTACTCCCTTGATCATCAGCTACCTGTCAGTGAAACTCCTGTCAAAATCGGCCCAGTCGTTCCAGAGATTACCCGCAACAAACAGACAGACAGACAAAAATAAAAATCAAATGTGTTTTGTTAGATGTACTATCTTTTCAAACATGTATATGAATTTATTAAAAAGCGGTTATTTTAATATTAAAAACAGACACTCCAATATTATTTATTTGTATAGATATATAGATTCATGTACGAATGTTGCAAAGGTGAATTAAATGCTGTAGATATTTTGCTGCCAGTCGACCTTGTATTTCTGGGTAAAATCTATAAATGTGTGTGTCACTTTACTATTATTATTATATCAATTTAAATGAAAATAAGACGTATTCGATCATACCCGAGTAGGTATGTCATTTCAGATTACTTCAGCTCGCTACGCATTAAGAGAATGGATATGAGAAATTAGACACAATATGATCGTTTTCAATTGCAATGACATTCAAGTAAAATTATAAACTCCTTGCGGCTAATGACTTTGAATATAAGCTGTCCGCAGAAAAGATAAAATGTTACCTGTAATAAACCTTTTAAATAATTTGAACCACATTTTCATACCACATAACAAGTACTTCAATAAATATTTAAAGATTATTATTATATTTATAGTATCGTTATTTATTTATACAACTAAGCCATTTTGTGTGTGTACATGTGTGTACACAACATTTTTTTTGGTGCTAATACGTAACCATTTACAGTATGCATCAATACATGAGTGTCTATTAATATTCCTTCACACAATCGCAAACTTGTGTGAGTACATATGGGAGTGTGTAAGATGTTTTTAGGGTTCCGTACCTAAAAAGTATAAACTGGACACAGTCTAGGACTAAGCTGTATCTCATGATAGCTAAACAGTTGCAATTTTTACAGATGATATTTACGGTTGCCGCTATAACAGTAATTCTAGGAACAGAATAAAAGTAAATATTTAAGCGAGGCTCTCATATAACAAACAAATATTTTTTTTAGGTGTTATTTGTTCGATATTTATAACAGGGACAGGAGCTTTATTTACAGAATATTTAGTAGAACATTCACTTTAAAAATAAATAGATAATTTTAAAGAAAGGAATATTTCACGGGATCTCCATTTAAGCACCCCGCGCTTTTTATATTAAAATAGCTGACCCACGCAACCTCGTTTGCGCCTTATATTGCCCGTAGCGTGAAAATTTCCCCCGTTTTTGAAACATTCTTCATTGTTGCTCCGCTCCTATTAGTAGTAGCGTGATGATATATACCCTATAGCCTTCCTCGATAAATGGACTATCCAACACCGAAAGAATTTTTCAAATCGGACCAGCGGTTCCTGAGATTAGCGTGTTCAAACAAACAATCAAACAAACAAACAAACAAACTCTTCAGCTTTATATATTAGTATAGATTATTTAAAGCGTGTTTTTTAGTTTTTTATACTTTAATTTATTTTCTACTTTTTAGTTTAGTATATTTACAAAAGCGTGTTTGTTTAGTTTTTTTTGTTTTTTTTTTCTTTTTCTTTTTGTATTGTCATGGGTCTTTGACCCCTTTGCAAATTTTCAAGTTAATCAGACTCATAGAAGTAGGTGACAATGAAGTTAAAAGATTTTGTTACATACATACGGGTCAAGCTAGTAAAAGCGTGTTAATATTTTGCGTCACAATGTCAATCCCCACACGATTTAGGGGTTGGGTCTCTGGTAACCCAGCTCTAAACCTTCGCAAAAAGGATATCAAGTAATGTATGTAAAACTCATTTTTATAACTGCCTTGTTGGTCCAGTGGTGAGCGTACGCGGCTGCTGATCAAGAGGTCTCGGGTTCGATTCCCGGGTCGGACCATATATTTGTGTGATGTTATGAGTCTGGGTGTTTTCTATGTATAATATGTATGTATTTACAAAAAAAGTAAAAGTACGTGCATTTTTCGTTTAATTCGTTTAGTACCCATAATACAAGCTCTGCTTAGTTTGGGACTAGATGATGTTGTGTGTAAGTTGTCCGAAATATTTATTTATTTATTTATTACGGATGAAGGTCATTGATATTGATAACCATAAAATTATAATAATCCACTAAGGTAAACCTCTCTCTAAATGCCAAATAAATAAAATTGGAGTGTCCATTAAAATAACCTCTTTTTAATAAATGCATATGTATGTATATACGATACATGTACCGTAAATACATTTTTTTAAATTTTTGTCTGACCGTCTGTCTGTTTGTTCCGGTCAATTTCTGGTTCGGCTGGACCGATCTTGACGGGACTTTCACTAGCAGATAGCTTATGATCTAAGAAGTAACTTAGGCTACTTTTTTTTAGACTAACTTTGTGCAGCGGCGTTACCCGCGGTACAACAATAACCGCGGGTAACACCGCGGCGCGGGGTTCATCTAGTATTAACATAGTTTTACAGCAATTCGTAATAGTACGTCAAATTTCACATCTACATGTTACTTCAATATCTACTCTTGAAAATAAAATTTTGTGCACACACAACATAAGTGAGTCTTAGGACCGTAATATGTAGGCTACTTTTTAGACTAACTTATTCCCGCGGCGTTACCCGTGGTACGACAATTACCGCGGGTAACACCGCGGGGTTCAGCTAGTAGTATACACTTACACTAACATACTACATAACCATTTGAGCTTGAAACGAAACTTAGAGATATGCTGATATTTACGCAAACCGCATATGAACCTTATGCAGTCATTTAAGCATCCCTAAAAGGAGACGCTCACATATGTATGATCCTGCCGAAGTCTCTACTCTGCGTGATGGAAAGGATAAGCAGAATCCAAGTGGTGGTCACCATACTCACTGCAAATGCAGGCCGTGCAACAGTGCAGCAGTTTGTTACTTGGTAAGATCTAGATAGTTAACATCACCATAGTCAAGGGTACGATCGTCAACTTTCCTTCCTCCATGTTGAATCTGATGTCTGCCGTAATATGAAGGTGTGCAGTGGTAGTACTGTGATGGGTCTAAAACCAGATTGGATAGGATTTAGGAGGATTTCTTTGAAAGAAATGAGCTGAGCACGTCTAGATAAGACGTTCAAAAACTTTAAAGAAAAAGTGGTGAATCGATATTCGACCGTCGTCTGAAAGTAAAGAAAGATTATTTTTCTAGGAAGGGGAACGATTTGATCTATTTTCCAAACAGATGGAAAAACGCTGTTGGATACAAAATAATTCAGGATATGTCAAATCACAAGTAGAAATTTATCACCTGGTCACCGCTCCGCCGTCTGCTTCGCAAGGATGCCGTGATGCCTCTCGAGCCAATTCTCCATAAAGAAGTTTGGCCAGCGTGGAAGAGTGGGCCTAAACCTCTTTTCTAAACAGCCTATCGAACCAGTTGACTACTGAAAGCTGTTGACGACCTTTTCTTTACGTGTGGAAACCACCTCAGGCCATCACCCCGCCGGGGTTTACGGCGAGGCTGTGTGTCGGAATTGAACCGACTAAAACCACACTGTGTGCCACTCTGCGCCTGAGAAGGGAGAGATCCGGGAACTGCTGTTGTTAAGACCTTCGGACCCCTCCCAGTTCTAAATATAAACCTAATTTATCCACTACACAGGTGTATATTAATCTCTGTTAGGTAGTCTCTAAACTTTTGTAAACTCTTCTTTCAATTTTCAAACTATCCCAAATAGTTTGACAAAATAGATAAAAAGATATATAACTGTTTGTATATGTATATGTAAATAAAAAGTAGCACCTTTCCTAAATCTAGAATTATATGGACATGTATTGCCAAACATATTGATATAATTTCTCCACACAATGTAGCATAGCAGTTTGGCAAACCACACGAAATACAACTAATAGTCACACATAGTGTTACAAACTAATTAGTAAGCATACAAATCTATGTTATGTAAAATATTGGCTGTTTGTGAGTCATATCTATTTACCTATCTAATACATATAAATATGTCCGACTAGGGTCTCGAACCCGAGACCTCAAGCACAGCCGTCATGTACGCTACCACTGCGACACCGAGGCAATCAAAATAAAGTCGCTTCTGCTGTTAGTTCCATTTTTTAAACTACTCAACGGATTTTAATGCAATTTTTCAGCAATAGATAGAGTGATTCAAGGGGAATGTTTATATGTGTAGTACATGCTTACTGTAGTAGAGTAGATCCAACACCTCCGTTTGAAACTGGACCGGGTCAAGAAGGGTGGAGAAGTGTGTATACTCCTTATGGTTTACTTACTAAGTAAGTAAACTCCATAACATTAGTATTGTATTTTGCTGATTGTACATTTTACTTTATAATGCGCATTATTTATGTAAAAAACTCAATAAACTACTTTTGTACGTAGTGACAAAGAGACAACCTCTTTGAATATCTCGCTAGGAACCCCAACATTACATGGCCACCCTGCCATCAAGGTCAGCCAAGGAGCTTTAGTAAAGTGTAGTTACTAAATTTGGGAGTTAGCAATGTGTCGCTCAACGATAGAAAAAGATTTATATATTTTTTATATTTACATTTATAAATATTTGTCTGTTAATGTTAATACTGCTGAAACATCGATAACGATTTGTAGTGCCAGGGTCACACTGGCTAAAAAAGGACATCTAAAACAGTCAAAGTTCGACCGCCAGACCATTCTCTATATGTTTAAATTCAGTAGGTTTACAACTTGCAATTAAATGTGTAATATTTTGCAACACATTTTATCACATATTGCGGTGATATTTCAATTATAAAAATATATGTAATAAAATATGTAATACATAATGCATGCATTCAATATTATAGAGCTAATGTAATGTTCCATTATTAAATACAAAAATCTCTATATAAATTATTAAAATTGAAGTGTTTGTTTTTCATTTCAAATCAACAGCTTTTCCATGCATATGAAAAAGCAAAGTATAGAGGTACGGTACGTAAATCAAAAAAGCAATCTTAAAATTTTTGTCTGTCTGTTTGTTATCTGTCTATGAAACGGTTGGACTAATTTTGACGGGACTGTAACTGGCAGATACATGATTATGTAAGGAGTAACATACCATACTTTTTTTGGACTAGGTTCGCTTCGCCCGGCGGTGTCGCCCGTGGTTGTTGCTGACCTGATTATAACGCTCATCGTAATTTATATAAAACGCCTGTCCCGATATTAATTGTTTTTAAATGGGTTTATCTCAATATTACAGTACGACTGAGCGCGTGCGGTAACCGTCGTATGCGCATGATCCGGCGGTCACGGTCTTTAGAGCAGGCAGCGGCCATAGTGTTACGAGCGATTACGGTCACGTCATTTCTAATTATCTTTACTATAATATCTATTTATATGTACTACAATATATTAATCTATTATATACAGGTTGGAATTTTTTAATGCCATATGAAGGGAAAGTACTCTTAACATTGTAGATAGAAAATTTTACTCAAAGTAAACATTATTTTATTTTTGAAAAGAAAGAAAACTGCATTGAAAGATTTCCGAATATCCGCTTGCCACATCCAAGAAGCGAACCGACTAAAATCTGTAAAAATTACACCCTGTACTTTTATTGCATCGATAAGGCTGGTTTTTGTGCTCGACTGCGACCGTCGTCGGTGCGTACCATCGGGCCTGACTATACGCAACCGACCGTCGCGTCGGCGGTTTGTACGTTCAGTGATCTCCTGACCAACCAAACTCGCGGGGCTGGTACAGTCACAAATACGTATACGAAATGGACGCAAACCCGTACGGTCGCTCCACCCATTTGTTATTTTTTAATTTAACTGAAAAGCTGGTGCTTTCCATGTGATCCTATTTCAATGTAGTCGTTCTTGAAGTCGGTTTTTTTTACTGGTAAAACTTTACTTGTGTACTAGCTGACCCCCGCGGTGTTACCCGCGGTTATTGTTGTTCCGCGAGTAACGCCGCGGGACAAAGTTAGTCCAAAAAAAGTAGCCTAAGTTACTCCCCGGATCATCAGCTACCTGCCAGTGAAAGTCCCGTCAAAATCCGTCCAGCCGTTCCAGAGATTACCCGGAACAAACAGACAGACAGACAGACAGACAGACAGACAGACAGACAGACAAAAATTTTTTAAACTACATTTTTGGTATATGTATCGTGTATACATACATATGCATTGATTAAAAAGCTGTTTTTTTAATATTACAAACAGACACTCCAATTTTATTTATTTGTATAGATAATAATACGAGTGATTCGGAATTTGTTTATAATTTAAATAAAAACGATTTTGAAGGTATTATTTTATAAAGCCATACTGAAAATACAAATTTATTTTATTCCTTTTACTGCCCGAATAATTTAAGCTTGTGTTTATAATAATACTCAAACTTCATATTCGGACGAGTGCAGCTGCCTTGACCAAAGTATACGTGTACATTAATTATTACTTGTCATTATTATTATTGGATTTGAAAGAAAAAAAGATAAAGACGTGTGTATATGCAACAATTTTTTAAAGTCTGCTGATCGAATTATTGAGTTACTGATATTATATACAATGGTACTGATAAAATAATGTAAATTAATTATAATGAAAACATTGTTTCCTTGGGATAACCCTGGCAAATTTACATCGTTTCGCCGGTGTCTAGACGCTGTCGGTGTTTCTTGCAAGATCAAATAAGTCGTACTACTGTATGTTTCCTTATGTGGTATAATTATGTCGGATAATTTATTCGCAACTAGGAAAAGAGCTATACAGATTTTATTAGAAGAAAAAGATGATACACTCATTTTGTTTGCCTTCCTTTGGTAATCAAGAATGAAAATCGACTCTATCTACAGATCAAGATGAAAGGTGTTTTGGATTGTTTGGGTTTTTAGACACTACTACTACTAATTCGTCATCATGTTTGGAAAATGACGCCATTTTGATGTACATTATGTGCAACATGTGGCCGGGTCGCACAGCGGCGTTGCGCGACCACGGTCGCTTGCTAGCTACGCCTACAGGTCGCGCAACAGGGTCGCTTGCGTTGTTTAGGGTTCCATACAAACTCATGCTAAGCAGTAAGTCGCACGACCCGGTCGCGGTCGCCTGTCGTAGTCGTCGGTCGCGATCGCCAACATCTGAATGCTACTATGAGCGCTCGACCGACCGCCGCCGCGTCGGTGCGTACGTCGGTCGCGCTTGTCATTTGTATGAAAATTTACCAAGTCGTTACAGTGCTCGACGCACGCGCAATCTGCTACGCGCTGCGTACGAGGACCATCGGTCGAGCACGTCCGCATGCGTGACGTGGGTCGGTGCGTACCATCGGGCCTGCCTCCCTAGCCAAGTTGCAAGCGTTCTTCTTTCTGCAATCGTTAACGCCTACATTCTCGTGTGTCATTGGCTAATCTTAGACAAAGTACTAGCCAATGACACACGAGAATTCAGGCGTTAACGATTGCAGAACGAAGAACGCTTGCAACTTGACTAGGGGGGCTGATCTGCATAAGATGAAACTTTTCAATTATTTAATTCCTGATTTTACAACATTTTTCTGAGTATGGACTTATATATTGTGAATGCGCTGGTCGGAAATAAGTATGAGATTATTGCCTGCACAAGCACAGATACCGTTATGTAACTGAAACAGTTGAATTAAAAAAGTGTAATTCGAGGAGCAACGTCCAATATTCTTTGCATAAATAATTTCTTTGCATAATTGTCGATTATTTTGTCAAGAAACTTAAGCAATACTTATTTCAATGCTCGCATTGAAAGTTTCTCTAACAAAAACTATTATTTAAGATTAAATAAATGTTTATTTATTACATAACGTTGTAACACCATTACTATTTTCAATTGGTATGAACTTAAACATCGGTGCATTTGGAGTTCACACATGCGTCATTAAAAAAACCAAACCAATTAATCATTTATTTTTGCTATAGCTCAACACATACAATGTACAATCCAAAAAATCACTGAACAATCATTGCTCGTGCAACAAAGACTACCAGCTTTGTTCATGCTGTACTGAAGTAAAGCACTGGTTTTCAGCTGGCCTCTGCCATTATCGCCAAAAGTTACAAAAATAAGTGAACCCACACACATGTAATGTAACATCATCTTCATCTCCATCCCCAAGGTTCTTCACAACAAACGGTTCTGTGCTCCCCGCATCCAAAGGCTTCCTACATCCTTTATCAGTTCATCGGACCACCTTGTAAGGCGCCTGGGCCTATCCAAGCTCCGCCTTCATTTACGCATATAAATGATTTGTATAACTATTCTTGTTGTCATCTAACTGATACCTACATTAAAGTAAACAAATCAATATACATATTTATAACAATAATTTTAGGCGCCAAACTTGTCATAAGGTATCTAATTTATTTCGTTTAAAATATATTGAGCAAAGGACGGCGCGATAAATTGATTACAGATCTCAAATTATTTAAGACTTTTTTCGGTTACAGTTCTAGACTGTTCAGTCAAAGTTGGCTTTAGCATTTTAGATAAGAGGCACTCAAGCAATACAATTGCAATTATTAAAGAAATGGATAGCTTCAATTATAAATTCATGCCCAATTCATATTAAGTAAAATAATTGTATTTATTTTTAAATTATTTTGTAGCTCAAATATTTTTCTAACTTATTGCAATAAAATGAAAAATATGTGATTCTCGACCACGACCAGCCAGCTAATCATCGGCTTGGCAGCAAAAGCTGCTGCTCACCAAAACAGAAAAAGAGTGGAGAGGTTCAGCTTCAACCCGCCTTCGTTCAATCTCGGCAGCCTATGTTGAGTAACTGTAACTCGACGGGAGAGGCAATGGAGGCCTAAAATTCCCTCCACACATAAGGGTTCTTCAAGACAGCCTCAATCACTTTGACTTTGATTTAGACGCTTGCGAAACAGTCGGCTGCCCTGGCAGTCATTGCAGAGCTTGTTGATGGCTCAGCGGCCATATGTTAGCCGGATGGGATAATCTCTATTGCTCTATCCTGAGGAAGGGTGCTGGCTTTGTGGCAGTGGAATGGGGGGTAACAGTGGAGGTAGGCTCTTCCTTCACTCCCAATCGCGGCCTAGCCGAATATGAAGCATACCCGCACAGGTTGAGTAGATGCATCTACAGCTAAATACGCCTTCCGTCCGCTTTTCGCCCTGGATGATTTTAACGCCCACTCAAGATAGTGGGGTGATACCCTGGACGACGCGAGGCTATTCTGTAGTGGGTGGCCGGATTGGAATTCCGCCCCCTGAACAGGGGCTCAGTGAGCAGCTGTGTGTGCTGGCAGGGGCAGTCGATTGTCGATCTATCGTGGGCGACTCCCTCTGCAGTGAACCTGGTGTACAAATGACCTCAAACGGCTAAGTCAAGTCGCTTATTTAGAACTTATTTAGTAACCATTATACCAAAAAATATTTTCATCTAGACAGTAGGATATTATGCACATAAATGATAATTTTATGATAATATCCAGTGCGTTCTCACAGACTAACAAACTGATAATATGTATTTTTTTCTTGTTGTAGACAACCTGTTATGAAAAAGAATGTCTAAACATTATCATTTCTACTTATTAGGGTAACTTACCTAGTATAGTTTATTTTGTCATTGCTCACAAGTAAAAAACGGAACCATTATTGGATCATTTTGTTGTCCGTCTGTCTGTCTGTCAAGACCCTTTTCTTCACAGCACGAAGAATTACTTGAATGAAAACATAAATTTACCTACACAAATAAAATAAATAAAATTGAAGTGTCTGTTTGTTTTTTTTTAAATAAACAGCTTGTCACTATTTACATCATTAAATCTACATATTTTTAAAATTTCTGCCTGTCTGTTTGTTCCAGGTAATCTGTGGAATGCACAGAAATATCCTGATTTATTTCTGTGGTGGAACGGCAAGACCGATTTAAACGGCTTTTTCATTGGCAGATAGCTGGTGATAGAAGAAGTGACTAAGGCTACTTTTTTACACTAGCTTCGCCCCTCGGCGTTACTCGCGGTTATTTTTGTAAAACGACAACCGCGGGTAAAACTGTCGGGCTCAGTTAGTAAGGCAAATATAATAATTATATATCTTAATATATATAAATCTCGTGTCACAATGTTTGTCCTCAATGGACTGCTAAACCACTTAACCGATTATAATAAAATTCGCACACCATGTGCAGTTCGATCCAACTTGAGAGATAGGATAGTTTAAATCTCAAATTAAAGGGTCACCCATCCTTAAAAAAAATTTATGGCAAAACGACGTTTGCCGGGGCAGCTAGTAATATATATAATAATTAAGTGCTAACGTCATTATGATCCCACGTCAAAGTTTGTTAATATAATTAAATCAAAGTTTACTAAAATACGTTAGCATATCAAACAAGTAAAATTATTTATAAGTTAAAAAGAAACCCGAGAGCGTCAATTTCTTCCATCTTTAATTTATTTTTTTAATAAAACATATGTTATATATATACCTATTCATAATCACCGTTAAAAATTCTTTATTTTTAATACCTAACACACTCGATTTATTTTGAAAACATGAATTTTTTTTGAGACTACATTTTGGCTTTTCGTTTTTTTTTTTATTTTGATGTACCCGGTGTCACACTCATGACTAAGACGAATCTATTTACACCACTCCACCACTCTAGGGCGTGCCAAAGAAATTTGCATACATACACTCGAAAAACATAAGGAGGGTTATGTTTTTCTTGTGTTCTTTCGCAGTTAGGTAAAAAATTAAAGGTCCCTCCTGAAATGTAACTAAACTGTAGCTAAACTAAATTATTTTTTTTAAACTATCTCTCTAGATGTGTGAAAGGTAGTGGAAGGCGCTGGCAACTGTAGCACAGTTAACACACACTGCACTAGTAGTGTCGTCAGACTCGTCAGTCGTCAACGAATTCTCTTAAAAATCTTAATAAGCGACCAAATTATTCGAAAGGTATTAGAGTCACGATGATTTCAGTACGAACGGGCCGGCTCGACCGGGGCTGTGCTCTACCCTCGCTTAGAGATCAACCTAAAATGACAGAATTCGTTCTGTTCTGTTATGTAAGGCCCTATAAAAAGCATCACTAGGTCACTATAGTGTGAGTCACCACGCTGCAATGTTGCATTGTCTGTATTCGCAATGAGTATGGTGACCAGCACTCTTGAAATCTGCTTAAGCTTTCCATCAGACAGAGTAGAGTCAGTTTAGCAGCCAAATGATTGAGAGAAAGTTTATTAAAAATATAAATAATATACTTTTGTAAAACTAGCCAGCTAGTTTTACGGTGCAGTGTGCTAGCACACTTAGTCGTGGCATGTTATTGGATTGATGTGAAATGAGGAATAAAAACAACCCAAAACATCCTATCCAAACAATATTTTGGGTGGGTTCTATTTCATGTCAAAATTTGAGTTCTATCGGTGCAGATCTTTTTGTGTTTTTGAAGCGTACATACAAACCAATTTAAAACTTTTTAAGAAAGCAAAGAAATAAAAATATTTAATTTTGGCAACTAAAGAAAGTAATAAAAAAATAGAAAAGGTAACATTAAACAAGGGAGGCAAAGCAAGGCCAAAAATGGACCCAACTCAGCATTGTGTCGGACAAAACGTCTGAGGCTGGTTTTCAGTTGGGCCCAGGTGACACCGTTCATAAAGCTATTTTACGTAACCGTGATACATACAATAGCAAAGTAAGAACAGTATAAACAATAATTACACACACACAAAATTACTCCATTCTCCATCATATATTAACACCACATTTTAACATTGCGGGGACCGCTTGCCTGCATTTCGGAACTGCTATCTAAGAGACATGTTTACGTTGACCATATCCAGTCTGTTTTTAACAATAGATTTGCTCTCCGAGTTGTATTATATACTAGCTGAACCCCGCGGTGTTACCCGCGGTTATTGTTGTACCGCGAGTAACGCCGCGGGACAAAGTTAGTCTAAAAAAGAGTAAAAAAAAGTGTAAGTTTCTCCCTGAATCTTTTTTTTATTTTATTTTATTTAGTCCCTGGATCATCAGCTACCTGCCAGTGAAAGTCCCGTCAAAATCGGTCCAGCCGTTCCAGAGATTTATCTCGGGGTCGGACTGCTGTTTGGTTTTTCTTACAAAAAATTCTTAATAGCAGCCCGGAGTAAGAAATACGGCGGTGTTTCCCGCCCGTGCCGCGCGTTAAGCCGTCGGTCTCGGTTGTCATGAAAATCTATGACAATCGTTATCGGGAAGTCAGTGCCCTCAAATATACTGACAACTTCGTTCAAACTTCAAATTCAGTTCACCCTCAAGGTTGCGAAGGTCCGATGCCAGCCGCTCCGTGTAAAAACTCATACTCAGGTAAAACCCGTTGAACTAGTAGCCGACCCCAAATCTTGGGAATAATAAAGGCTAGGAAGATGATGAGCCTTTGATTTCAAATAATTGAAAACTTATATCATATCAGTATTTATGGGAATCCTACTCCTAAAGGGCTTAAAATAAGGGTCGAGAGTTTGTATGAAAGTCCTTATTAATGGACTATTGATTAAAAATAAATGTGGCGACTTACACATACATCGCATCAAGAAAACATATGACAGCGCCATCTACCGAAGATACACTGAAGTACGGAGTAACAAACAATACGAAGAACCTGCCAATCCTTCATCGCGCAATAGAAGTCCGATTAGCATATATACAACATCCCAACAACAACTGTTGGAGTTGATCACCTCGCCTGGTCGGAGGATCCTATCTTTGTGTTGGAGGGACATGGCAACTTTTTCTCCACAATAAATACATTAAAAAATGAGTACATTATTCATACACATATAAACGTCATATCATATCATAAACTTACATAGTTTTTAATTAAATACATATAATCAACTTCCACGCGAGCTAAGCCGCGGGCAACTGCTAGTACGAGTAGATAATATTAAAATAGATAAATTTAAGTACTAATTGCATACCATATGTTTATGGTAATATAACTTATATTTAGCAAGAACACGCTAAAATATTTGACACAGTTACAGTATGGTGATAATTTCATTACGGCTCTTCATTGATTAACAATATTGATTTAAAAAAACAACGTGTAACTATTGTTTGCGGGTTTGTTTGTTAGATTATTTCTTAATTCGTGCTTCGAACTTTGAAACAAACCGCATACGAATATTTTTACAATTACAAGTTAAAGATACACAGACAGACATAATGCAACACGCGGATAAACTCGGCGTTAGAAGCAACAATTTCTATGCAACTGTTCCACCCCCATTACATTCCCCTAAGAGTAACATTTTCAAAAATATATTCATACTAGTGGTTGCCCGCGGCTCCACCCGCGTATATGTCGGTTATCGATCAAATAGTTGCCTAAGTGTTATTCTGATGTATAAGCTATATAACTGTTAAGTTTCATTTAAATCCGCTCAGTAGTTTCTGCGTGAAAGAATAACAAACATCCATCTATTCATCCATCCATACTTACAAACTTTCACGTTTATAATATTAGTAAGATTACAACATAAAAAACGTCGGTTGCCAGATATTCAAGTTTGTAGCCCCAACAGTTTGAGTTCATCATATAACAGAACTAGCCGACCCACGCAACCTCGTTTGCGTCTCCTATTGCCCGTAGCGTGATAATTTTCCCCCGTTTTTGTAACATTCTTCATTGTTGCTCCGCTCCTGTAGGTCTTAGCGTGATGATATATATAAATGGATTATCTAACACTGAAAGAATTTTTCAAATCGGACCAGCGGTTCCTGAAATAAGCGTGTTCAAACAAACAAACAAACTCTTCAGCTTTATATATTAGTATACATTATTTTTTAATTAGTAGGTACCCAATGATAACATTTTTTTTTCACAGGCCAGGTAGAGTGACGACTTGCGCAAGATGGCTGGCAGGTACTGGATGCGAGAATCCCAAAACGATCAGAGTGGCGTGCAGTGGGGGGGGGTGGGGGGATCAATGTCCAGCCGTGGAATGCAATCGGCGCTGATGATAAATGGTTATAAATAAATATCTCGAACACCTAACACAACGCCATCTAGTCCCAAGCTAAGCAGAGCTTGTGTTGTTGAGACCGAGCCCAGCAGTGGGACATTATGGGTTGTTGATGATACTGTTTTTTGTCAATACATTCACATATAAATACTATACATAGAATACATCCAAACTCTGAAACAAATATTTTCAAATTGTACAAAATCGAACCTGAGACCTCAAGCACAGCAGTCGCATACGCTACCACTACGCCACCGAGGCAATAGACAGTTATAATATTGTATGTAGATAGATAAAATCATGCTGGTTATATAACTTTAATAATTAAAATGCATTATAGAGCTAAATACACGTAACTGAAAGTTGTTTTTCGATTTTCACTTTATCAAAAAAGAGTAAGTAGAAAATTTATATGACTGCAGTTATAAAACTACTGCTTTATTTTAGCTCTAATTTAACAGCTAAAAATCTACTTTGGAATTATACTTACAAAGTCACTTTATGCGCATATTAAGATACCGGTCCTACTCAAGGCTTTTTAAACCTTCTCATTTTTGAGCTTCCTTCCCTGTTACGTTTTTGAGTTTAAATTGTCGAAGGTTTTTATGTACTTAATATATAAATAAACATATTTTTTAAGACAATTTCTGCAAGAAGAATGTGTTATCTTGTGTCGCGGGGGACATTGTAAGCATTAAACAGAAACACGGAACACCCAGAGCCAGAACAACAGTTTTTCGATGACAAAAATTCAGAGGAGTAGGAAGTGGCGTGGTTACCGCTTAAACGTGCCGGCGATAAATAAATATCTACCCATCAAAACTGCAAATTTATCATAGAACCTTTTGTAAAAACTCAGAT
This sequence comes from Spilosoma lubricipeda, assembly GCA_905220595.1. NCBI lineage: Eukaryota > Metazoa > Arthropoda > Insecta > Lepidoptera > Erebidae > Spilosoma > Spilosoma lubricipeda. The sequence continues at coordinate 12,938,028 of HG992290.1, read as the reverse complement.
TCGGAACCTCCTTGGTGTGCTTTTTTTACTTGCTTTGCCCGTGTTATTTTCTTTTCACGTCATTGAGTAATTTCCTCGCCGAGGTGTGATGAAAAGTTACGTGTTACACTCGAGTGCAAAGATTTTTCACCTCGTTCTCTTTCTCTCAATTTTAGAATCCTTCGCTTGCTTGCTTCATCAAAGTTGAGCACGCGATTAAAAAGCAACTTTGCACTCTTGTATAACAAATAACTATTTTTTATCTCTAGTAATTTCAACATAACCGATTCGTCTTATCGCTTGGTCATGGTTTAGCTGTTTACTATTAAAATTGGTAAATATGCGTTTTCCTTATCTTTTCAGAGGTCCTTTATCGTGTAATTATCATGCATCACTTCAAGGTAACGGTTGAAGGTTGTTTGTTTCCATAATTGTTATTCCAAAGATGTCTTGAGTTCAATTGGTAAGGATTAATTATTACTTAGTAGGAAAATTCATACTAACATTTTAATTCGAAAATACCTTTATCTATCTACCTGTTACAACTAAACTGCTGCACCGATTTCAATAAAATTAGGTATGGGGATACTTTGATTTTTGAGGAAGGACACATGCTACTTTTACCGCGATAACCGGCATACGCATTTGTGGTGCCGCGGGCAAGATCTGGTATATTTATAAGGCCTGAACAACTAGGTTAGTTGAATGTTACCGTAGAATGGAATAGATAGAGTTAATATGAAACCGACCAAACAGAAAATGGATATTGTTTTAAAAAAATTTCAAATTTTAACAGGGTTTATGTTAGAAAAGAGCCTGATAAGTACTATTCTATCTAATTATCCAAATACCAACCCATTAATGTAAAATATTTGGTACCTACCAATTGAAATACGTTCAAGAGATTCAAATATCTATTAAAATTGAAAATATCAAAACAATTAATTTGTCTATTGCTAAATCTAAAATGTTGTTTTGAGGACAACAAAACACTGGAGGCAGTCTACTACAATGAGTTAGTTTTTGTTTACATATCACACAGTCACTTGGATACTTTGTTAGGTCCTTATCACATTGAAGCAGTTACAAAACGCGTGCGTAAATGAATCAGTAAATTATTGCAATCAAGAATCAACAGGCAAATCTAAATACTCTGGATCAATTGCGTGATATATTGATATTGAAAAACACTTATGCCTGTTTTTACAACCTATACTTAAACTATTTCCGAATAGAAGTCCGTAACGTAGGGAGCTCCTAAATATCTTTTCCTATTTTGAATTTTTGTAATTACTGTCTGAAAATCCAATATTTCTAAATTAGGAAGTGTATAATACCTAGCGTCGCTTACTTATTAGGTGATTCCAGCAACCTTGTCCGCTTGGAATTTAACTGAAGTAGGGATGTTATTATTTTTTTGCGAGGAAACTTAATATTTTTTCTTAAATAAAGGTAAGTTACTAAGACTAAGTTATTATATATTATAGTATATTTTACGTATAATTCTAACCAGTGTTAATCCCGTCAACTTCGGTCGTGACGTTCTGGAAATTAGCCGGATCAAACAGACAGATGCAAAGACAAATAGTATGCAGTACAATAGTACCGCCCCGATCGAGCCTGGCTCTACTACCTATACCTTGAGTGCACAATGGAAGAAAGCGTGATCAGCACAAACAAATTGAAATGTGTTTAATTGTCCATAATCTTTCCCTTTGATTCGCGTGAGGCGTTATATGCCAGTGGGGAAGTTACAAGTCTGATGTCGTACTTTGACGACTTCACCCCTTCCCTCTCGTGAGAGTTACTGATGTTTTAACAAAAACACCTTGTCAGATAACCGATTACTTACGTTACTCACACTTACGGCTCAATGGGGCAACATCACACATGTAGAATGACGACTTGAGCAACGTGTTTGGCAGGAGATGGATACGAAAAGCCCAAATATGTCCAGAAGTGGACTGCAATAGACTGATGATGATAGTTATCCGCTCAATTCGCGTGAATAAATTTAACCAAAAAATATCCCAAGGTTAGGTTCGGTGGACTCAATCGAAATGATTAACGATCTTTTTTAGAAAAAAATAATTACATATCAAACTAAAATTTAAAAAATTAAATTCAAGTTTCTTGTTTTAAAAATTTTTTTTCCTTGTGTCGAAGTAACAACAAAAAATAGAAGGATACTTTTTGTGGAACTACATATTTTATGTATTACTTATTTAACTGTGTGGGTACTATGTAAGTATTTTTTAAAAGGTGTTTTTTGAGCTTTAAGTCAATAAAGTCTCTAATGTCAACGGATTAGAATACAGAGTGAAACCACGCCTTTTCATTCCATGGGTATCGTAAAGCCAGGTACTCATTAGCCAGCGAGTAACCGTTGCATGTGTTCAGTTCAAAATAAAACGGTTCACACGTCTCAAAAAACAACAGAACATCAGAACTGTTTTATTTATGTGCACCCGAAGTCATGGTTATTAAATGATCTTCAAAAAAGTTCATCAACCTATTCCAATTGTTTGGTCTAAAATGAGGTATTTTATCTTAATATTTGGTATGCCACATCATATTTAGAAGAAAAATAAATAAAGCACTAGCAGATTTTGTTTCAGTTTTTAACCGACTTCAAAAAAGGAGGAGGTTCTATGTTCCACTGTTTGTATATTTTTTCTATGTATATTAATAACAACTTCATTAATTAAATCAGGAGAGGAGGTGGAAGTTGGCAAGGTTGGCCTAGTGGTTTGAGTCACATTCTACTACGCCAAGTGTTGATAGTTCAAATCCCACACGGTACAACACTTTGTGTGACCCACAAATTCATCCATCAGAAGAAGTAAAACCAATAAATACGAAATCTAGTTGCCTGTTTATTATGTAACTTTAATATAATGGTGATTGTTGGATGACACACATCATTATCATCACTATTCTATTGCAGTCCACTGCTGCCTGCCTCAGAGCACGCCACTCTGATTGATTTTGAGCGTACGAGACGCTATACTAACTTTTCATCAGTCAACATTACCTCCAGATAGATGATGTACCATATTGCACAATATTACACGCAATATTTAAATTAAATATTGTTTTGTTTTTTTATTGTACACACATTAAAAGGAACAAAAAAGAGTTACAAATTTATTTATACCGCAACAATCGGCATACAATCTCTTGCAGACAACCTGTATACATATAGTTCGTAGGAAGTAGCGTATATATATAGTTTTTTTTTTTTGTGATTTCATGTTCTCAATAACAACTATGGCTGAAAATCAGTTTTAAAATTAATTACTTCCCCAATCCGTGTCAGTGTAAGTATTGCCAAAATACAAGTGTAAATCAAATAGATAGATTGATTTAATTTCTGTAATAGACGATTTAAAAACAATCACAATTGACTTTAGTCAAAATACTTAAACTCTTTTAGGAAGATAAACGAAAACAATATTGTTCAAATGAGGTCGCAACAGATCAAAACCTTGATTTTTATACGAAAGCAATATGTAAAATAACAAGGGGATAATTGCGTCATAAGTATTACTTTTTATTAAAGATATTTATAAAAGTCGCTATCCTTTCACAGAAATACGTAACTCTTAACTTTTTTTTTACGCAGGTAATGGTTGCGTACCTATAAGTTGAATAAACTTCTGGTCGCATATCTCAACCGAATAGAGAAATTTATAGGCTAAATCACAACTACAATAAAATAGATATGTTGTTTTAAACGATACAGGCATGCCAAGTACCTATGCCACAACTATAAATGGCATGTGAATTATAGCATAAAATTATTCCATCGAAAAAAAATTAAGAAACATAATAAATTAACCCAATAATTGTATGCAACAAAATGACGGCATCAGATGCCTAATTGAAAATATACTAGGTACATTAAAATTATATTCTAAGACATCTGTACATTTATTTAACTTTACCCTGTGCAGACAATGACTGTACAGATGTAAAACCCTAGAAAAACGTTAAGGAGAAAGGAAATCTCTCAAATAATTTAGCTGTTAACCGTCACCTTTAAACCTAACAATTAATTTGTTTTGCACTTGAACTTCAACAGACATGCGAACACGAACATGCGTAAAATGCCAATGATACTAGCTGGCACACTCAACTTTCGCTTGCGTCTCTTCAATTTTGTATAGGAAATGCCTATGCGTGATGTTATTATATTGATATCGTATATGCGTGATGTTATATTATGTACTAGCTGAACCACGCGGTGTTACCCGCGGTTATTGTCGTACTGCGGGTAACGCCGCGGGGCGAAGCTACTCTAATAAATTAGCCTAAGTTACTCCTTATATCATCAGCTACATATCAAAATTGGTCCAGCCGTTCCAGAGATTAGCCGGAACAAACAGACAGACAGACCGACGGACAGACGTACCGACAGAGACAATAATTTTTAAAAAAATGCTATATGTACCGAGTATACATACATATTCTGCATTGAGTAAAAAGTGGTTATTTTAATATTACAAAAAGACTCCAATTTTATTTATTTGTATGGAGTATAGATGTATATATGACTGACTCGGTTGAGCCTAGTGTTCTTTGCTAAATACAAACTGCCCTTAGTGGCGCAATGGTAGTGTATGCGACTGCTGTGCTTGAGGTCTCGGGTTCGATTCACGGGTCGGACAAAATTTTTGTATGATCTGCAAATATTTATTTCGGAGTTTGGATGTTTTCTATGTGTAATATAATAGAATAGAATAAACTTTATTGTACAACAATTATTACACTTGACATTTAGGAGTATATTAATTTAACAACCATGTGCAAATAGCGGCCTTATCGCTAAAAAGCAATTTCTTACAGGCAACATCCTACTTCCTAGTAATACATATTATAAACGCGAAAGTTTGTAAGTGATGGATGGATGGATGGATGGATGGATGGAAGTTTACTACTCTTTCACGTAAAAACTACTGAAGGGATTGCGATGAAACTTTACAGTAATACCTACAGCTTATTTACCGCGATAACCGACATATACGCAGGCGAAGCCGCGGGCAACAACTAGTAATAAGAAGGATGACTTCGCATGCTAAACAATAGCCGAATCAATTGAAGATTTTTTGTATCTTATCTTAATGCAAAACGACTGATGTGTTTACTAAATTAAATTGAATTACTCATTCATTGTGTTCATTTTTTTGTTTGTAACATCAGAGTTCGGTAAGGGCAAGAGGTTTTTTCTTTTGTCTGTCAAACTGTGAAGATGTCAGACAGATAGTAATATTTATTGAATGAAATATTTACTTCGGAATAATTTTATGCCGTTAAATATCTCGCTACGACTCTTAGGTGCGAACAAAATAAAAAAAAAACATAACTAAATAGATGTAAATATTGGAGGAGGAAAATCGAGTGTTGCGTTTACAGTTGAGTGCACCCCCTTTATTTACTAATAATTCTATTAATATGTAATATCACAAGGTAAGAAAAAAAATTAGTATATGTCAGGATGACCAGACCAGAATTCAAGCCCTTTTCAAGTTATTTCATAAATCCTAATGATGTAGAAGCATCATTAGGCCGTCATGGTGTGGGTCACGATGCTGCATTGGTGCATTGTCTGCACGAGCAATGAGTATGGTGACCACCACTCTTGGATTCTGCTTATGCTTTCCATCAGGCAGAGTAAAGTCATTTTGGCAGGCCATACATAAAAAAAAACTGTGCGCGAACTTACCCCCACTACAGTCTTGTCTTTAGGGATATTCAAAGTATCGAACAAGAAAACTTTTTTCGTTTTAGATAGTATACGAGTAAAAGTAAAGTTACTGTGTTTCGTAGTTTTAAAATATCGTCATCAACATAGCTGGACATGAACCCTTTATTGGAAAGATGATTTTGGCCTACTGAACCACTGTTGTCAGACGTGCTGATATAGTGATAGAAAAACAAAACTACAGAAAACAAACAAATTCCATCTATAAGTTACGTTATCAATTGTTCCGTATGTCTATAGAGTACGTATGATACACTAAATTACATTTATTCTGAATATTAAAATACAAAGATGTCCCAAATATTTATTTATTTATTATTATTAACAAAATATACAAAAATCTTTGTCCGAAATATCCAGGTTAACTAATTATTATTAAGCCCTACATAAGACATTATTTGCGGTCATAGTTTACGAAATTACAAGAAAAAGTAAACTTGAAATTTTAATTTTAGTCAAATATTTAACAGTCCATCTTAATACACATTCTGTAGGTAAAAAAAATCCATTAATATCGTGAATTATGATCATGACTGGTACGTACGATCACGCTAAGGGTCCGTTCACACAAACCGGCTCGGAGAGCCGTTTTTTTCACACAGACCGGATTATATACGCTTGGAATTGGCCAGAGCGGAGCCGTCAACTATTTCACATAGACCGGCTGTGGAAGAGAATCAGAGCCGATCGGCTGCTCGAGCGAGAAAGAGCAGACAATCGGAGCCGGACGGCTCCTCTTATTAATTCACACGAAGCGCGTTCAAGCATTCTTAGTGACAAAAGAAGTGCACATGCAAAAATAAACCTTACTACAATTACTCAAACCTCTGTTACCAATGTGATAATAATCTGCTCTTCTCTCCGACCCGGTCTGTGTGAACGGACCCTTATGAGTGTAATGGTATCCCTAGAATCACGTAATTAAACCTTAATAATATTGTTCGCCATGTTAAATCTTAAATCTTAATATTATTGAAGAATGTAAATTTCTCATGTGCGATTGTCCAAAGGGCTTTCTGGTAAAAAACGCGGCGACCCTGATGAATAGTTTGAACACCTATTGCACTTTTTTTAACATGAACGGTCGTGAGAACCTCCACATCTGGTAGTCATAAAACCGAAGTTTGAAAGTTCTAAGACAATAGAGAGGACAGTCTACCTGCCCTACTGGGACAGTTGTGGAGAGTTACTGAGCTTAGGGATGGCATTCGATCTTGAGGCGCGGGAGAGCGTAGTTCGAAAGCAGGCGTATCGAGGTAGTCAGTCGTGTGTTCCATCGTTAATTTGAGTAAGTTAAAGTATTCTAACATTGAAGATAATCAGGTGAGTCTCTGTCTTCTGTAGTACATTGTAGGAACATTTAGTTAAAACCTCTAATATACAGTCGTATCCCGGTCTGAGTATCGTAGTGATTGCTAGATAATAATTAAATATAATTATTATGGTTACTTTTAGCTAAGCATTACAATTGGATTCTTGGTACCTTGTTAGTGAAGAATGTGTATGTTTCCGGTTGTGATTTATAAATGTGTTGAGAGGCTGGCGTGGCTGTGTGTGTAGGCTGTGCACCTGAGAGCTAGGAGTTTTAATGTTTGGATACACAGGGCTCCTGTAGGTGGGTTAGGTGTTATCTCGTGTCGGCGTCGGTAGGAGAATTTGGACTCGGGCTCCAGACCGGGTAGGCACTGCGTGTGCCGCCTATGATATTTCTATATCGGGTACCGGATAGCATATGGTAATGCACCTACCATAAAATCACGATTCGTTATAGCGTTTGATCTGCAACTCAGGCTGCTTAGAGTAAAAGAGCATTAATCCACCTAAATCTTGAGTGTACAATGGAATGTATGGAATGGGGAGCGTGAACAGAACAAACCAATTGTAATGTGTTTAATTTTGTCATTGATTTCTCTCTTTGATCCGCGTGAGGCGTTTTATGCCGGTGGGGGAATTACCGTGTCTGGTGACGAATTCCACAGGGCAGCGCGGCTGGAGGAGCGTTGCTCCAACCCCCTCGTGGGGGTTGCTGGTGGCGTTTTAAATAAACACCGTGTTCGATAGACAATTATTTACTTTACTCAGGCAAAGATGGACTAAGGCTCACAGAGGCACCATCACATATGGTGCCGTGACCAGGATCCTCGTCATTAAATGTACTGAGCCGTAATTGTTACGTCAGTACAACGAGGATGAACTTATAAGGGTTACAATAACACAACACAACGTAGACAAATTTTATATCATTGGCCACAACTTAAGTTGACATATTACGTATTTTGTATAAACCGGTTATAAAACTTTAAGTTTAATATATTTCATACAATTTATATAAAAGTTATATCTGTACTGTTAACCACTGAGTTTGCTATATTGAATTATAATTTTATTGTAATATAAGATATTATAACAAGCTCCTTTACGTTAAAATTATGCTGTGTCAAATTTAACTGTGCTAAACCACGTCACAAATACTACAACACGTGTGGGATCATTTTAGCTAGATTTAATACTTAATCTCTAAGTTTTAGAATGATAGTTAGATATATTGGGGCTGCAAAAATGAGTTGGAGATACAGATGATGTGGGTGTCTGCAAGCGACGAAAAATTGGTGAGTGTTCACTTTAATTTAATTTTATGTGTGCAAGCATGATCACTATGTGATTTATGTAATGTAAAATTTCGCTATACATTGTTCGATACAGTGTCAAATGTTTTGTGTAATTTCATTTACAATTTTTCATGAGTGATATTGGGTTCGATGCCCAAACATACATAGGTACTTTGTATGTGAAATAAACAGTTAGTCAAACACACAGTTTATATGTTTGTACTTGGGTGTATTCTGTGCCTAGATTATATCTAGTAATTATAAACAAAATTGAGTTTAACTTTTGAACAGACATGCTATGTTCAACTGCATTGTGCTTGACTGCACGATAGGCCTAACGGACTAAGTAGCCGGCACGCGGCTGTACTGCGTCAATTATTGTGGGTTCAAATCCTACATGGGACAATACTTTGTGTGATCCACAAATTGTTGTTCAGAGTCTGGATGTTCTTTGTATCCGTTTCACGTATGTTAGCGACACAGGAATGTATCTTCCTAATGCGGGAGGTGCAAGTCAAGCAAGACTTATTTTATGTGGGCGCAATCACGTAGCACGTCGCGTTTAGTTTTGTTAATTAACGTCTGATGGAAAATTTATCGTGTTAGATCTCAGGCAGATCAACGTCACATTATATGGGGGGAAACTCCAATAAATCATTTAAATAAAAATCAATTGCTATTCGTTTGTCTCGTTAAAACTCGAGAACGGCGGGGTCGATTAAGCTGATTTTGGTTTTAAAATGATTGTTGTAGTTCAGGGATAGTTTATCGGTGAAAAACTGAAAATCACTTGTAAATCCAAATGTCACGTGTACGAAGTAGCGGGCGCAGCTAGTGTCTTACAAAAACCTTGAACGGGGGGAACAGTGTAATAATTTTATAGGATAAATATATATATTTATAAAATAATATATAATAATTTAGTGGTGAGTTGGGTTCGATTCTCAATTAAACGCTATTGCACGTTTTAATAAAACGGTCTTATAACTTTATATGGTCGTTATATTTAGATTTTGACTAAGATCATTTTATATAATAGACATTTGTCCTGTTAAGAGGACGATGATGATGATGATATTATATGTATTTTGAATAGATAAAAGTTATCACGAGTAATGTAATACGATACGAACAAATCGTAAAACGTGAGCGGTAGTGTACAATTGTTTTCTCACAGAAAACAATGGATAAGTTTAGGTATGTACCGGAAGGATGCAGTGAAAGGAAAAAAGAAATTATTACTCATCCCAACGCTAAATTAGGGTCTAAGCAATAATAGAAATAAAAAAAAAAAAACCCAAAAGAAAAAAAAATATTTCTTTTGATAGACAAAGAGATGCCCACTGGCTCTGGGGACAGAGGACGCTATATTAAAAAAATGCATTAAGAAAAAATTGACTGTCAATAATAGTTTTCTATAATGCCAGATGTTTAAACATAGGTTGTAATTTACGCAACAACTATAAACGATAACAAAAAAAACTGCCGGGTTCATACCCTGGTCTGGTTAGTGTAGCTTTACGATGCTTACGTTGTAAGTATTGTGCGGCTTCGATTACCGATTACGAGAGTTGAATGTTAGTCTGATGAGTGAAAGTCTTTTACACAACAGCAAAGCTAGGCTTAGATGTGTGATTAAGCACAATAATGTAAGATAGAGTTGATTTCGATGGTTGGCTGTACATTAAACGATGAGTCGCAAAGGAAGAATACAGTAAATTACTTAACGTAGTAGCTTATTAGGTTCAATTCCCGAGCTAAATCATGTAATGAATTTGTAAGGTTGTCCTTACAGTTAGTTAATTTAAGATATAACACACTATATATAGACATGTTAGCAAAAGGGAGCTATGAAACATTTGGTATTGTGTATGTTACACAAACACGTGAGGTAACATCTTAATGTTCGAAATGAACATATAATTGGAATCAATTTTAATAAGTTCAACTTAAATAAGTAGTCAGATGAATTTTTAGATGACAGTTGAGTCACTATCAGGTTGATATCTTAAAGTTAGTTCTTATGTTAGTTATACAAATCATGTTACGACAGGTGTAACATTGGTAAACGTCGAATGCGTAGTCGTCAATTGTGGATAAAACAGACATAGGAGTTACTTATGTTATTCTAGGCAACACGTCAGTTAAGTAAATAAAACAGAACTGAACGCGAATCTCAGATTCATATTGCAGAATCTTACGATTAAGACACACAGTCAAACAACAGATGCGAGTATTATATGCAAAGGTTATTACGAGTGAAGATGTTAATTTGATGGAAAGCTAATGTAACTTCAGTTAGCGCAGACTTACGAGTTAGACTTTTGCACGATACGATATTTGAAAAATGATAAAAGATAACTCTCAACCGATTAGATATGTAAAAGTACACGCTAGTGCGTATAATAATGTGTTGATGGAAGCATTATTTAAAATTGTCATTAGACGTAAATGCTGGTGATAGTACTGGTGTTGAAGTAGTAGTTAAATATTTATTCTAAACATAGAAGTATACAGACATAAATTGTGTGTATTTAAAAGAAACATTTTGTGTTGATATCACGAGACAATATCGTGAATGTCATACCATTCAAAACAAATTCTCTGCTGTGGTATCATCATGTTCCAGCGAAGGGGGATATTGGGTAATGCAATCAACTCGTCGAGAGCTGCTGATATTCGTGACTGCGGGTTAGTTCGCAAGCCGAGGTGCACCGCAAGAAAGCAGAGCTACAGTGAGTCCTGAACAGCGCCGGAGCGACTTTGGAGCTTGTGGAGTTCGATGGTGAAATGAAGAATGTACTACTAAAGCGATAGTTCACGTGAAAGAGCGTGCAGGCTAATTATATCTGGTAATCTTAGTTAATGATTGCAAGTTCGAGGTATGTAAACTTCTTATGATTTAATGTTAGGAAGACGATGAGTAGTCAAAAATATTGATAGGTAGATAGGTAGTTAATACCTTATTGGTACACAAGAGTTTACAATGTACAAACCTAATTAATAATGTATAATTTATTATATATTGTAATTGTAATGCATCTAATGGAGTCATTGTAAGCTACCGTTCTGGTCAGTTATAACTGTAAAACATGGAGGGCGTGAAGGATGTAATATGGCAAAATGAGGTGTAGAGATACTTAAGGAACGTCTTTACAATACAATTAATGATTAGGTATACAAACAATACGCACTATAAAGATAGCATTATACAAATAGCATCGGATAAACAGACCGTATTAAGATATACAAGCGCATTTGTTTAATAACGTTAAAAAGGATACCGTAACTGGTATAAAATTAACAGGACTTATTGAAATAGACTAAGCACATTAGCTAAGTAACCTTTACTAGTTACCTTATCTGGTATAAAATCAACAGGCCGTATTGGTTTAAACCAAGCACATACGCTAAATAACTTTTATCAGTTACCTGTCTGGTATAAAATCAAAAGGTCGTAATAGAATCAACCAAGCATATTCGCTAAACAATTTTTGTCAGTTACCTAATAGAATTCGAGTTGGTCTTATAGGATCGAACCACTACAAGTAACTCGAACGAGAATCGATAAGGCATATGAGAATAAGCCGATGGGACTAACTTGATTGTACCAGTCATAAGAGACAACACAGTTGTATCAACTACCTTATTCTAAGCTATGAATGAAATAACAAGTCAAATCGTACGAACCTTATTAAATAAAACTTACATTTTGGTATCGGTGCGTAAAACGTATCCAAGTGCTGCAATACCGCGCCTGTCATCCCATGCTACTACCACGCAATAGTGGAACCATACTACTAAACATATTACTGAAATATTCTAATACAGCAGTTAGTTCTGGAGAATCAAAACTTGCTTGGAAAATATCCTGACATTACTGGGTTTGAAGGTGTGAAAAGGAGCCTGAAGCGTGACTGCTAAACCGATTTCCAAATGTGTAAAGTACTATACACTTATACGACTATATCAACTCATGCGATTTGATAAGTTTTGAAAGTAATTTAAACAAAGTTTTAATCCAGTCACCGGTTACAATTTGAAGATAAGTGAAATCCCATACGCTTAGAAATATCCTTCGCGTCTGAATTTCAGGGGGGAACATGTAATGGTATCCCTAGAATCACGTAATTAAACCTTAATAATATTGTTCGCCATGTTAAATCTTAAATCTTAATATTATTGAAGAATGTAAATTTCTCATGTGCGATTGTCCAAAGGGCTTTCTGGTAAAAAACGCGGCGACCCTGATGAATAGTTTGAACACCTATTGCACTTTTTTTAACATGAACGGTCGTGAGAACCTCCACATCTGGTAGTCATAAAACCGAAGTTTGAAAGTTCTAAGACAATAGAGAGGACAGTCTACCTGCCCTACTGGGACAGTTGTGGAGAGTTACTGAGCTTAGGGATGGCATTCGATCTTGAGGCGCGGGAGAGCGTAGTTCGAAAGCAGGCGTATCGAGGTAGTCAGTCGTGTGTTCCATCGTTAATTTGAGTAAGTTAAAGTATTCTAACATTGAAGATAATCAGGTGAGTCTCTGTCTTCTGTAGTACATTGTAGGAACATTTAGTTAAAACCTCTAATATACAGTCGTATCCCGGTCTGAGTATCGTAGTGATTGCTAGATAATAATTAAATATAATTATTATGGTTACTTTTAGCTAAGCATTACAATTGGATTCTTGGTACCTTGTTAGTGAAGAATGTGTATGTTTCCGGTTGTGATTTATAAATGTGTTGAGAGGCTGGCGTGGCTGTGTGTGTAGGCTGTGCACCTGAGAGCTAGGAGTTTTAATGTTTGGATACACAGGGCTCCTGTAGGTGGGTTAGGTGTTATCTCGTGTCGGCGTCGGTAGGAGAATTTGGACTCGGGCTCCAGACCGGGTAGGCACTGCGTGTGCCGCCTATGATATTTCTATATCGGGTACCGGATAGCATATGGTAATGCACCTACCATAAAATCACGATTCGTTATAGCGTTTGATCTGCAACTCAGGCTGCTTAGAGTAAAAGAGCATTAATCCACCTAAATCTTGAGTGTACAATGGAATGTATGGAATGGGGAGCGTGAACAGAACAAACCAATTGTAATGTGTTTAATTTTGTCATTGATTTCTCTCTTTGATCCGCGTGAGGCGTTTTATGCCGGTGGGGGAATTACCGTGTCTGGTGACGAATTCCACAGGGCAGCGCGGCTGGAGGAGCGTTGCTCCAACCCCCTCGTGGGGGTTGCTGGTGGCGTTTTAAATAAACACCGTGTTCGATAGACAATTATTTACTTTACTCAGGCAAAGATGGACTAAGGCTCACAGAGGCACCATCACATGAGTTAACTAGGAACAGTCAGATATATTATATAAACACATTATCTATTCTCAAACAATATAAATAGTATTGAAAATTGTGTAAACTATAATACGGAGTTGTATTTACTAAAGGGACGTATTATACTAGTGACAAATCTATACTCTATACTAATATATTAAGCTGAAGAGTTTTTGTTTGTTTGAACGCGTTAATCTCCGGAACCGCTACTCCGATTTGAAATTTTTTTTCAGTATTGGATAGTACATTTATCCAGGAAGGTTATAGGCTATATATCAACACGCTAAGACCAATAGGAGCGGAGCATCAATGGAGAATGTTTAAAAAACGGGGTAAAATTATCACGCAACGGGCAATAGGAGACGTAAACGAGGTCGCGTGGGTCTGCGAGTTAAGAATAAGGAGCGTCAGACGGAACGGAATTATTTCCATTAAGCAAAGCTGTGTGCAACTACAAGAACATACTTTTGTAGTCAATCTAATCTATATATTAGTGCGTGAGAAGAATTTTTGTACATATCTTTGACATTCGAATAATCAATCGTAAGCAATAACAGATTTTTTTTTTTGTAAGTGCAAATTTATTTCTGATCTCTTTTTATTATATTTATTTTTGTAGCTGTGTTACTAACATGGGGGTTATTATATGAATACTTTTTAACAGAATGTTTATTGACCTGAGCTCTATGGCTTTTGCCTTTCTCTGAAGTTTCAGTAGAAGTAATACATTCGTTTGAACTTAGGACAAGCGTGGTATGGGAAAGTTGCGACTGAAAGGCAGTACAGGGTAAATTCAGTTTAAATTTGAGCAGTAATTGTCTACTACTTTTACGTTGCCGTGATAAAATTAAGACAGAGCACAGATGAAAATAAGCACGCGCCGTCACCAGGAACGTCAACTATCCGGTAAGGAATATGTAATCCGTTGATAGTTATAATTTCTTCGCCCATTTTCATTCAATAAGAACTTCGAAAAGTTACTATTGATAAAAAAACTTTGGCGTAGAGCGAGGCGACTCGGTCGACAAAACATCCCTTCTTATAACAGTAAGTAGTTGTTTTCAATAATTCTTATACTTAAATACCATTTAAAATCCTTCCGCCATAATCACTTTAGAAATCAACTCCCTTTTTGGGGTTATAACAGGGGCGGGTAGTTTATATGAAAGTTCTGTGTTTTTAAAGTAAGATTTGAAATTTAAAATGTATGCTCTTAGATGGTGTAGAGGTGTTATAATATTGTACTTTAGAAATCAACCCCCATTTTGGGGTTAAAACGGTGGATGGTAGTTTGCATGAAAGTCCAATGTTTTTGAAATAAAAGACTAGAAATTTAAGGTGGAGTTTCTTAAAATCCCTTCTTAACGGATGTCTACATCCTTTAAGGAACCTACCTGGCAAATTTCACGTTTGTAGGTGTTACAGTGTCTGAGATTTTGTGATTAATCAGTGAGTGGTATTTCACTTTTATATATTTAAATTTGTTTGGGTCAAATCTAGTATTTGTAATTTGACCACCTTCCTGTTAGCAGATTGATCTACTTGGATTGGACTACAACGACGGACGAACGTATGCAAATCACGTCAAACCTTAAAACAAACGTACATTTAATTTTATTACTCCATTACACCCACTCACCTAGCCTATTATTTTTATATGTTTACGTGATGTTTAACTAAAAAGTGTCCTAGTTGCTTCGTTGCTTCTTCGAATAAATCTCAACGACGGATCTCGTCGCAAAAGTATTAGAAACGGGCTTTTCTTAGTCGTTAATAGTGGTTTATTTATGCTTCATAGGTACATATTTTAAATTAAAAGTATACTCTACCTCTGGGAATAAGCTTTTGTACTGTGTAGGTTAAGTTCCGAAACTCCAAATCCATCTTGGATCAGCTGAAACAAAGGAAACACACTTTAAGACTCTTTGATTAAGATATTTTGAATATTCTAAGTAATGTGTGTGCAATTATTACAACAGCGCCCTTAAGGGCTTTCACACATAACTGCGAATTCGCAACGCATCGCAAATATCTGCACAATTTCAAACTTCACGCCGCATAGCATCGCAGTTAAGTGTGGGAGCCCTTAGAAGGCGTAGCGAGCTTCAGTAAGCGCGAAGATTAATTAAAAGTTCCCACCTGCTCTATAGATAAAGATTCCCCTGTTTTAGTTACACTAACTTCAATCAAATACGAAATAATTTATTTGTTCATATTTGGTTAGATCCGTTATCCCTAGTATGATATGCTATTCTTAGTTCATCCTCGCCTTCTTGCATCCAGCAACTTCAGCTAGTCATCTTTCGTAAATTTTTTTCTCCACCTTGGCTGTGGGCGTCCTACACTCTACAAATGCAGTGACATTCTATTATATAAAGATAATTGTGAACCGGTATCAGGGAAGTGTAAAAAATGTCGCAATGGTACATTCAAAAACAAATTTCATACACTATTGATCACCCATTCATAATCTGGTTCTGAATGTTAAGGGTAAATAACCGAAGTTCAAAGTGAGTTCTCTTAGGGCCACCACTTATTGATAAAGTTCCTGATTTAGTACTTTGAATTTATGTGCCAGATAATTACAAATTTTGTCTGCCTTGTTGACGCAGAGGTAGCGTAAGGAGCTTTTGTGGCATGCGTTTGTATATACTGCAAAGTTTTTTTTCGGAGTTTGGGTGTTTTCTATTTATAATATGTATTATCATTTTCCTAGCCTCAGCCTTAGAGCGTAAGCTGTGCTTAACTTATGACTAGATGACGTTGTGTGTTAGATGTCCGAAATATTTATTTGTTTCCGTTTCACAAGTCTCGGATAGAGACAAAATATGTCAAATAACCATATGCATTTCAGCAACTTTTGTCTGTGAAATTGTGTTATATATATATCAGATGAATATCTGAAATTTTTAATAAGATCTGGTGAAATTGGCTCTTTAAATTCCAATATGCCAATGCTGCACATTAATTTAAATAATAAAGGATTACAAAAATGAAACGGTACTGTACGACCCAGTTGGCACACCTCGACTGATGTTTTATCGCTGTTTCGGTAGTAAAAACGTAAAGATATGGCGGTTTCTGACCGCAGTGTTAACAAAACAAGGTTGGTTAATTCTTCATTCGCTTAAAATACCAGCAGACCTATATTTTAGTGACGACAATAGAATAGAATCGTAAATGTACTGGACTGAAATAATTACTGTCACCTAAATAATGTAAACAACTGTTGCCTGCTAAATAAGTGACTAACTCTCTCTTGTAAATAATGAAACGTAAAACTTGTATTTTCCCAATAACAGTTTTGTTTATCTACGAAGCCCTCGTTTCATAAATAAACCATACTGGACCTTCCATCGTTGGGCCGAGACCCGCCAGGCATGATCACCTCGCTTGGTCAGGTTCCTCCCTTTGAGTTGGAGAAACATGGCACCAACAATCACAATCATCTTCCTAGCCTTTATTATTCCCAACATTGGGTCGGCTATTAGTTCAACCGGTTTTACCTGATTATCACCTCTTGATCTACAGTCACTAACGCGGCAGACACCCGCATATTAATAAATATCTAACTCAAATAATAGAGAAAATTTAATGTATGCTTATATTAGCAGATTCTTTCAAATAACACACAACAGTTTTTATAGTTAACAATGAAGATCGTACGATAATTTAAAACATGAAGAGATAAATTTCAAGATTCTCACAGTAATTTGCCAAAAGTTTGCATACAAAATTATCTAATTCATTAGCAAATGTTAAAGATAACAATGAATATTAGAATTTTAAATAGCTAAAACACAAAGCGTGAACATATTCTTGACGATTTTTGATCACCACGTGACAATTACATGTTGTGTAGATATGTGTGACGTGTAGTAATTACTTCTATATACTGTTACTACCACAAAACGATGAACCATAGCGAAAGATAACAACGGCATAGTGCTACACAGGTCAACTTTGCTAAAACTAGCAATATTATAATAGAACCCAAGATTACAACTCTTGAAATGATTTATGATATAATTAATTAATTATTAGAATTGAGTAAACTTTTGTGACACTTTTCTTTTTTGTGGAACTAATCTCGTCTTACCGTCCACGGACTAATCTCGTCTACACGTCCACCACTGTAACTCCTGTACACCAGAATCAACAGCAGTGACCCACGAACACACCGAGTTATGACACTTGGGAAGTCCCAGGAAAAGTTAAACTGTCTTGAAACTTGCAACGAAATTAATCAGAAGAAAAACTGGAAGAGTTGGAAATATAATAAGTCCACTTCCCTCCTCGTAAAGCGAGAAACAAAATAAAGTCAAAATAGGCAGACACCTTTTTCAAACCGGGAAGCACCACAGACAAAATATTATGGATCCTAAGTGAGCTATATTTAATTCACCGCAGCACCACACCGAAATTCATCGCAGTTGTCACAAGATCCCCATAGTACACCGCCCCAGATGTAATTTGTAAGCTAATTAGCATTATGTTACGGTCATTGTGCCAAAGAGTACATTCCCAGAGGCCGACTGTTTACAGCTAAAATCAGGTGTTGAGCGTTGACACAATGGTGAATCGAATAATTTAAATGTGTGTTGTTTGTTCTTATAGTTACCAGGGCCTATAAGAAATTCAGCGACACCGTGATCTACCTCGAGCCATGTCCTTGACAACCGTTCGCGAACAGATGGAAAGAACTGGTAGAGGCGTCGCCCCTAAGATGATTCGTCCCATCGTTGTTGCCAATCACCCATGAAGTCGTTATAGACATTGGACTGCTGTGGAAACAATCTTATGATTTTATCGCGGTCTCGTACACCTAAAAATAGCATTCCATGTTTTGTGACTACTTCTCTTGTAAAACTGACTACTTCTCGTATGCAATTTTAGTCTTATCACTACTAAATTATTCAATTGTTTCTCTTCAGTTTAAAAATTAAAAATTCATATTAAAATTAATTAAGCATGGCACGGTTTGGGGAGGACGTGTAATAATATGATCCTGATCCTCCCAGAGAAGGGTGCCTGAGAGTGGCTGTGGGGGTTCTTTCTAGTGGATGATTCATGAAAATCACTGGAGCCTTTTTTAAGATTCAGAATATATATGTAGGTATATACAAGAATTGCTCGATTAAAGCTATCAGATAGATAAATATATTATTTATAGTTATAGTTATAACCCACTTACGCACATTTTTAACCTCAGCCTAAACACTGGTATCTTTCCTCAATGCTGGAAAACTGCCGTTGTCACTCCTATACATAAAGACGGCGACAGATCATCTCCTAGTAACTACAGACCGATTTCTCTTTTAAGCATATTCTCTAAGCTCCTGGAAAAAATTGTAAACAAAAGGCTAACCGACTTTCTCGAAAACAATAAGTTACTCTCCGACAAACAATTTGGCTTCAGACGCAAAAAATCTACAGATGCTGTAGTCACTTTAGCGAACGCGGTTTCTAAGTCTTTGGACAGCAAAGAATATTGCTTAGGAGTTTTCCTTGATTTATCAAAGGCTTTCGATACTGTGTCCACCCCTATCTTGCTCCGTAAATTAGAAACAATGGGTATACGAGGTATTGCACTGGATTGGTTTCGCAGTTACTTATCAAATCGTTATCAGTGCGTTAGGGTGGGATCCACAATTAGTGACCAGTGCTGCGTTGAGGTTGGTGTCCCCCAGGGGAGCATACTGGGCCCCACACTCTTCAGCATATATATAAACGACATTCTCAACATACCAATGGAAAACGCGGAAGTCTTGTGTTACGCTGATGACACCGTGATTATTTTTCGCAATACATCGTGGTTAAGAGCAATAGCATCCGCTGAACAAGGAATGACTCTCATTGCAAAATGGCTCGACACAAATCTTCTAACCCTCAAATTAAAAAAGACAAACTTCATCGCGTTCCACAAGACACTTGCATCAAAACTCCCAGTAGGACACACGCTGGCAATTCATTCCTGCGCCCCTGAAGATCGCTCCAACTGTGTTTGCGGTGCCATAGGACGCACAGACTCTGTTCGATATCTAGGAGTCATTTTGGACGAACGCCTGACATACAGAAACCACATAATACAATTGTCCAGTAGAATTAGAAAAACTATTTATATTTTAAAATCCCTTCGTAACAGCCTAGACAAAAACAATCTCATTAGGGTCTACAAAGCACTGACACAATCGCTACTTTTCTACTGCATTCTTGCTTGGGGTGGTGCTGCTAAAACCAAAATGATACATCTAGAAAGAGCCCAACGAGCAGTTTTAAAAGTGATGCTACGAAAACCTTTCAGATTCCCAACAAACGACCTGTACAAAGAATGTAAAGTACTAAGAGTACGTCAAATCTTTATTTTGAAAATAATAAAATCTATGCATGAGGAAATTTTAAATACTTCTACTTTAATCAGTCTAAACCAGCGCCGCGTATATCAAACTCCACTTCCAAACATTAATACCACCTTCATTAAAAGACAGCCTATCTACCTCCGCCCTAAGGTGTACAACAAAGTTTGTCAATTACACACACATATTATTAGGTTATCAACGAGAGAAGCAAAGCGACTGGTCACAGATTGGCTGCTGAATCTTTCTTATGATGAAACGGAACTGATTCTTCCAAATCTTAGGCAATAACGGCAAAACATAACACACTCACAAACACACACGCATACACTGACACACACGCAAACTCGCATCCAAACATATCCACTCTTACACACGAAAACACTCTCAACACAATGAACACAGTTATCCCACATAACTAAAGTGGTATTATTATTTTAACTTCTTTTTATTTTTTTATTAGTCTTAATTTGTCTGTTCTTAATTTATATTGTTTTTATATTATTTTCTATTACAACCAAATTCTGTCCTTGTCTTAGTGATGATATGGTGCTAATTTCTGATTAATTCTAACTACAAACAATTTTCAGTCTTTTGAACATCACAAATTTTTTAGTTTCATTTCTGGTTTTGTTTGGAGAGATCTTGGAACATCGGAATTAGCACCAATCATTATTGAATGATCTGCTCTTGGTTGCCGCGACACAAGCCTTGAGCTTAGTGCGGAAACCGCCGATAAGTTTAAATTGTAAATTGTTTCTGTACAAATAAATAAATAAATAAATAAATAAATAAATAAATAAATAAATAAAATAAATAAATTATAACTAGCTACGCCGAGCACTTCGTACCTACATGTGAAATATGATTTTTTTTCTTTCACACCGTTCAAACTTTCCATGGACTTCCACAAAAATATATACAAATCGGTACTGCGTTTCCCGAGTTTCAATAAAATTAACGAACATTAGTTGATTTTTTTTTTTTTTTTTTTTTTTTTTTTTTATTATTTAGGTAAATAAACAACAACACAATACAAGGTTATAAATACAATTACATAAAGGTATGGATAATTGTGCTATCAGCGACATTTACCACATAGTAGTAATGTAACATTAACAGGGTTTCATTACTTTGAGAACATTAGATACAACTATACAACATACATTAGCGATATTATGTGTTTGACAGTGATATAAAATTAGAGATATATATATATATCTATATATATGTACATATATAATATTGTAGGCTAACATTTGACTTAATTAGAATAAACATTAAGATTTTCAAGTAATAACTTTTTAAAAGAGCCAGGACGCACTGCCATTAGATCAATAGTACAGAAATATTTGTTAAAACTATCAATCATTCTGTGCATTGGTGACCTTTTACCAGCATTAGTGCGGCATCGGGTAGTTGCAAAGATGCTACAAATATTACGGCAATGAGTTCTAGTGGGTACAACATAACAAAGTCTATTGGTGAGTGCAGTACAATCATAGCTACTGTGGCACAGGTCGTACAGTAGCATTGCTTCCAAGTACAAGCGTCTGTGTTCTAGCGTAATACAGTTATAAGTTATTAGTAGATCTTTGTATGAGGATGATTTATGATAACACTTATAATGCATGCAGCGCAAAAATTTTCTTTGGACTAATTCTACAGCAGTTATATATTTATCATACAACGGATTCCAGACTGACACAGCATATTCAAGTTGTGAGCGAACCAAAGTATTATACAGATACAGATAAGTAGAGGGCTGAGTAAAACACGTACTGGAACGCATAACGAAACCATACATCTTAAAAGCATTACCAACAATAGCATTAACGTGGTCATCAAGATGAAGTTTACTATCTAATAAGACTCCCAGATCTCGTATTACCTCCACCTTTTCAAGTTGTGTACCGTTTAAAACATAATTAAATTTACTGACATTTTTCTTTTTGGTAAAGGTGATAGATTTGCATTTATGGACACTTAGTGCAAGTTTATTTTTAGTGCAGTATGCAGAAAAACGGTCTAGATCTTGCTGAATCCTGTTATGATCAGCCGTCTGCTCAATCCTGTGATAAATCTTTAAGTCATCCGCGTACAGAAGAATATTGCTAAATTTAAAACAGGATTTAACGTCATTTATAAAAAGAATAAATAGTAGTGGGCCCAAAATGGATCCCTGAGGAACGCCAGAACTAACATGAGCGTAATCGGATTCATGACCATTCAAGACTACTTTTTGAGTGCGATTAGTGATGTAAGATTTAAACCAACGCCATAAATTGCCGCGTATACCATTGAAAGCCAGCTTCTCCAAGAGTATTTTGTGATCTACCCTGTCGAAGGCCTTGCGAAAATCTGTATAAATGCTGTCCGTCTGTTTGTTATCATCCATACTTTCGAATAAATATGATGTATAAATTAATAAGTTTGTATTAGTAGTTCGTTTTCTTACAAAACCGTGTTGCTCCTCAATAATAACTTTATGAAGAGATGGATAAATATAATTATACACTAATCTTTCAAAGGTCTTCGACAGAGTGGACAGGATGGATATGGGCCGATAGTTTTCAATATTGGATTTATCTCCACTCTTGAAAACTGGTACAATGCGTGCTGCTTTGAAAATTGGCGGAAAAACACCCTCCCTAAGACACGAATTGAATATAAGACAAATCGGCACATGAATAGTTTGAGCAGTAGCCTTCCAAAAAATTGGTGGGATGTTGTCCACTCCAGGCCCCTTCGAAATATCTAGATTTTTCAGTTCCTGAAGTATTGCATCACTAGACAGCTCGACCTTATTAAAGAAAATATCAGATTCTGGGTTGCAATCTGGGATATCGTCAACATCAAGTTTGTTAGTCACATCTGAGGGTTCAAAAACTGATTCAAAAAATTCCGAGAACAGGGAACACGCCTCAACTGGATTATGGACTGTTGCATTTTTATAAGTCATCATACAAGGAATACCAGTTGTATTTTTCCTATTTTTGATGAATGACCAAAAAAATTTTATATTTTTTTGTATACCACTTTCCACAGTTACTATATATTGTTTGTAACACTCATGCGATGCACGTTTAAATCTATTCCTTAGTAAAGAAAAAACTTCATAGTCAGATATATTTCCATATTTCTTCCATTTAATCCAGTAATTATTTTTATTTTTATAGATGTGAATAAGAGCGGGCGAAAACCAAACAGGAAATTGAGAAGATTTAATTACTCTCTTGGGTACATATCGTTTTATAATTTCGTAAATTTTTTCATAAAAAATAGTCACCATTGATTCCGCACTATTATTCAGTAATAATTCACTCCAAGTAATATTGGCTATATCTTGATTTATTAGAGTGTAATCTGCTTTCTTAAATTGTAATTGTGTTTTTGTTCGTTGTACTAGATTTAAGGAATTACTGCCAATAGGAATTATTATGTAAAACGGTGGATGATTTGCATCCAATGGAACGAGAGATACAGTTGGTTGCATGAACTTACAATCGGTGATATCGGTCAAACACAAGTCTAAAAGTCGCCCATTTCTATTCTTAAATTTATTATACTGAAAACAGCCCAACAAATTCATAAAATTAATAAAGACTTTAGAAGAAGTAGTATAATTGCTTACATTACGCGGCATCATATGTGTATCACAATCCTCCCATTCTATTTGAGGCAAATTGTAATCCCCTATTAGAACATAATTTGTCATATTGGTGAACTGCAGTATGAACGTCAGATAATCTAAATATGTCTCATAGGCATCCGAGCGCGTAGCAGGTGGTATATAAACGGCACCTATAACACAACAGTAATTACGTGAACGTAACTCAATAAGAACATGGTCAATAAGTGGTGACAATGGGCAAGGCGCCCCCGGTGGCACTGCAACCCAGGACGCGTTCAGTTCGATCCGCACCGCCACCAGTACGCCACCTCCATCGTTCCGACCGCTATTCACGCGGTCCCTGTCGCAACGGAATACTCGATACCGAGGATCTGCGAACTCGGTGTCATATATATCCCTATGTAACCACGTCTCCGTCAAGACTATTATACTGTAGTTGTGTGACAAAATATTCATAAATAAGATGTGTAGTTTCGTACGCAATCCACGACAATTTTGATAGTATACAGATAGACTATCCATTACTAATATATACTATAATAATTACATATTGATTTAATGCTTGTGCCCGTCTAGTATACAGTACAATATAATCCAACAACATCTTGATAACACGCAAATTGCCGCTACCAACCACGCATACATCTGCACTACATATATACACACCCACATACTTGCAAATACAATCAAACAGTTCTTTGTAATCATTCGAAAACAGATACCGTATTACATTAATAAGTTTCACACTCACCACCAAGAAACACATAAAATAATATGAAAAAAAATACAAATACCCGCCATACGTAGTTATAAAATAGTAATTTATATTCTGAAACAAAACTTTTTTATTACGACTATCATAAGTAAATATCTTAGTTATAAGTTTATATAATATATCATTTAATTTTTGAAATGTCCTGCTGAGATCTAATAGCGATGACAGGGGACGCATCATGTTTTCTTGCCAATATGATTCCATGTCTGACCCACACGTATTTGTACTCATGTTTTTTAGCAGACTCGCGGCATTGGCGAAATAACATCTTGTTATTGAGTGTCAAATGCTCGTTGACATATATAGTAGTGGAATTATATTTGAAATTTAAGATAAACATTTTTTTCATCTTGAACAATGAAAGCAGAAGGTACTTTACCGATCTTAAAGCTGTAAAAGGGCAACTCAATGAAAGTAACCAAAGTCAAGTGTCAGTAAGTGCTCGGGAAGGAAGTAAAAGCGAGAACTGACTATATGTTCAATGGCCGATCTTGACCCACTCCGGAGACACCGACAGGTTTTGTTGTAAGACAATTAAGTATATAATGCTACGTACAACAATTATGGCAGTTAACATATTATAATTAAGGAGTCGAAGCTTGCTTCAGAATAATCTCCATTTTGATCAACATCAAGACGGATATCTTAGTTTGTTTGTCATGTATGTATATTGGCTTTCGCGGTAAATAGTAGTTTATGCGTTATTCTGATGTATAAACTATATTACCATAGCGTTTTATCTAAATCTGTTCAGTGGTTTTTGCGTGAGAGAGTAACAAACATTCGTTCATACTCATAAATTTTCGCATTTTTTAATTAGTTTCTACTTGGAAGGGTTTACCGTTTACCTTTTATTTGGTTCCGATAAAAATTTTAAATTAAATCCCTTCCATTAGAAAGAGAAAAATACAGTTTGTTAAAAATCTAGTTACGAAGTAGTAAATTTCTCCTTGTTTACAAACCAAGATATACCTACTACGATTTGGTGTAAAAAAAAAACACTTTTTAAGTTTTAATCGTAATAGCAACTGTTCATTTGTTTTAAAGTAGGCAGTTGCAATGATAAAAACAGTTAATTGGACAAAAAAGGTAAATTCAAGCAACGATCTTATCGTTAGTGAACTGACCTCCTTTTTTTAACTGGATAGCGTCTGATTAAGAATACCGAGTTTCACCACCAGCCCTAATCATTCAGTGGGTGTAGTAAGACGAGACTACGGGAACAAACTAAACAGGACAATATCAAGCATTAAGAAGAACCAACCAACCCGTCTGGCGAGCTAGGTATAATGGGCCGCAACCACCTTTGGCCTATGCACTGTTAAGCCTGTTGATGAACTATCTTCTACGGTTGGTGGTTGTACGGTGTTTCTATACTGATGTAATATGTTATCAAATACTGAATCGCTTTTGTCCGTGATTGTGTTTTATATTCCTTATTTTTCACAAAAGGACCGAAAAACGTGGTACTAGACTTAGACTAGACGTACTTACCAGTAACAATGATATTTTATATATGTCTTCGTTTTCTTTATCTTCATAAATACATTAAAAAAATCTTCCAAGCCGGCTGGTCACCGAGGAAGATTATGACCAAAACCCTCCAAAGGATCAAACAAAACAAAACTACCACAACGAAGAATACATCAGGAAAGCATTACATTTTAACATACAATTGCTTGATAAATTAAAGATTGCTTGATAAAACTAAATAAAGGTCATGCTGAACCAGGCGTATGGGACATAGAATAGAAAGAAGTATATGAAAATTCTATAATAAGCTACACGGAACACACGCCTGGCTTGTATAGTGTAGGATTTAGAGTAAAAATCTTTGGAGGAGGCCTCCACCTGCAAAGGGGTTCTTACAGACAATGAACATGATATAAAATTACAATATGGAATGGACAAAACATTTATGTGAAATCAATACTAAAAACAAACCTAATTACTAAAAAAAATTAATAATATCTAAGTGTACCTACTAACTTAATATAATTTATGGTTCTCTCTTTTTTTTTGTACTTAATCTGTAAGAAATAAAAGACTTTTTTATTTCATTTTATTATAAAATAATAATCGCTTTATTGTACACCAAATTTCTTATAGAGGTAACTTAAAGCTAAGAGGTACAATTGGCGGCCTTATCGCCCGAAGGCAATCTCTTCCAGGCAACCATGGGGTGGAGAGAAAGACGTGGAAAGTATAGGGTAGCGCTGGTGTATAAAAGTTAATAGTAGAAGAAATTATAGATATATATTGTATAAAGTATTAATAGCACCTAGTGTGGTTGATTAAATGAGTACGTAGAAATATTTTATATGTACACAGTATACACAATTATAGCTCATGAAAAGCGTTCGCTGACCTGACGTGCTCAATGCGCATAAAGAAGTTTTTACTTCAAAAATATTGTGCAGTTATTATAGCATATCACGTAGGTACTATCTTTTGATAGTGATCTTGAACTGTGTATTAGCATGGCGTTCTGCGAGCGATGTACAACTTTCACTTCAGTAGTCACCGGCAAAACATGCAATAACACTTTTCTATACATATTACATTGTGAATACCACATTTTTTTTAAGTAAAGACTTTATAATTTCGTAAGAGTACTAATTAAATCTAATAAAAAGAAATAATAAATAAAATATTAAAATTAACAAGTAGAACGGGTATCTCTTGCTACAGATGTCAAATTTAGCCAGTAATCGTTACTTTAATAAAAAAAAGTAAAAACTAAAACCCAACTACGACAAAAAACGACGCTGAAAAAGCATGAAACAAGTTGCAAAAGCCGTAGTCACGCGTTCTTAAAGTGTTATGGGCTATGTTACATTACTTAGCTTCAAAAGCTGTAGTTCATGTAGTGTAATGTTTTTTTTTATTTAAAATGTTTTGGTACCTCAATAATATTAATTTCTTTGTAAAGTATATTTTAATTAGGTACCATAGAAATATCACAATTATCGAATAAATACGGACAAAGTCACGAGAAAATGCTAATGTATATGTAATATAATAAATGATATATATTTGAAATGTACAAGTAACGCCTTTCCAATAATACCAAACACGACATTTTTATCTAAAATTTATTTTTTAATACAGTACTTAACGTCAGCTAGAGGACGCCACATTAGATTCAGTGACACGTCATATAGCCTATAACCAGCAGACGATCATGACGCTTCTAACGACACCTCATTTGTCCAGTTCTAATGAATAGCTAAGGAGCTATGAGGGAACAATTGAACATACATACATAGCCTGTGAAAATCATAAACCTCCTTTGGCTTTACCGTAGTCAGGTAACCAAATACAGTCGAATTGATAAACTCCTCCTTTTTGAAGTCGGTTTAAAGGCTGATGTCGAACTTTTAGGACTCTGCTATCCATTTAACAGAGTATTTTGTAAAAAAACATAAAACAAAACAAAGAAGATAATAAAATTTGTTGATTTATTAACAATAAACAAGTTTCTTATTTTACGGTCAATTGAAATTATTCTCTTGTCTACAATAAACATAGTCTTTATTTCAGAGTTTACCATAAAAACATAGTTTTAATTTAATAAGAATTTTAAAACAATACATGTCATAGTATCATTTTTATGTCATAGTATATAATAATATAGAGTTAAAATAAATAAATATTTCGGACATCTAACACACAGTGCCATCTTCTTTATAATCTATACATCTATACAAATAAATAAAATTGGAGTGTCTGTTTGTAATATTAAAATAACAGCTTTTTAATCAATGCATATTAACAACAGCTTTTTAATCAATATATATTCACATTTTTGGTATATATACATATACCAAAAATGTAGTTAAAAAATGTTTTGTCTGTCTGTCTGTCTGTTTGTTCCGGGTAATCTCTGGAACGGCTGGACGGATTTTGACGGGACTTTCACTGGCAGGTAGCTGATGATCCGGGGAGTAACTTAGGCTACTTTTTGTAGACTAGCCAGACAGACAGACAGACAGACAGACAGACAAAAATTTTTTTAGCTACATTTTTGGTATATGTACCGTGTATAAATACATAGGCATTTAGTAAAAAGCGGTTATTTTAATATTACAAACAGAAACTCCAATTTTATTTATTTGTATAGATAAAGTTTCTTTATAAATAATAATTAAAAAAATAAAAAAAGTCCCAAGCTAAGCAGAGCTTGTGTTATAGGTGCTAGACAGCTGATACAATTACATTTTTTTGTAAGTGCATACATATACATAGAAAACGCCCAAACTCCGAAACAAATATTTGTTGATCATACAAACATTTGATCCGACCCGGGAATCGAACCCGAGACCTCATGAACAGCAGCCGCACACGCCAACCACGAGACCAACGAGGTAGTCTCCAGAAATTTTTTTAATGTAAATTAAATTTATAATCCATGACTGAGTAAATTTCCCAAAATACATAGGTAACTATGTCTTAAAAGTCAGACAGGTTACTGGTATCAAATTCAATAATTTCTTCAAGAAAGAGATCCTGATCGATTCTGGTGTTATGATACCAGAGTAAATAATAACAAACAAAAATTATATACGGTCGAATTGAGGAACCTCCTCCTTTTTTTGAAGTCGGTTAAAAATGATAATAAAGCTTAGGTCATCAATTTTTTGGTGCTTCAGGACAAACGCTTTAGATAGATAGTTAGATAGATTGGGCTATTATGGAAATATTTTTAACCGACTTCAAAAAAGGAGCAGTGCAATTCGACCTTTTTTATGTGTTCGCGGATTACTTCGTTGTTTATGAACCGATTTTGATCATTCTTTTTTTGATGGAAATGAGATATCCCAACGGTGGTACCGTGATAAGGACACTAAGATCTGATGATGGCATCCAAAAGAAATCAAGTCGAACGTTGAAGTTGGTTTTATTTTGTTAAATTTAATTTGTGAAACTATTTACTTACATATATATTTTATTAGTTCTAAGTTTAAGTAAGATAGTAGTAACACTTATGCCGCTGTAATAAATTGCAGGCCCTTTCAACTTTTATGCAATAACAGTATCTACTACAATATGAATAAATTATTGAGATAAAGTAGGAAAAAACTGGACATTGCAGTACAAATGGAATTGTTTGTTTAAACATTTCGGGGTCAAACACTGAGTTTATTTGCATCAACTGTTTATATCACGTTTACTTATCGGTAACGTTGAAAGTCAAATAACAATAATTCAACAATCATGCTGTAGAAAGAAAATTATTTTTTAAAGCCGAACAGTTTGAATTAATCTATTGAAATAAACAAAATTGGAGTGTTAGTTTGTAATATTAAAATAACTGCTTTATAACCAGCTTCAAAAAAAGGAGGAGGAATATTAAAATAACTGCTTTTTAACCGACTTCAAAAAAAGGAGGAGGTTTCTCAATTCGACCGTATTTTAGTATTTTATATTTATATGTGTTCGCTCTTTCATTAATGAAAAGGAGATATCCCAACGGTGGTACCATGATAGGGACACTAAGATCTGATGATGGCATCTAAGAGAAATCGAGTCAAACCTTGAAGTCGGTTGTATATTTGTGAATTTTTTTATATATTTACTAAATGAATATGTATATAAACGAAACATGTACCAAAATATTTTTTTAATTTTGTCTGTCTGTCGGTCTGTATGTCTATATATGTAAATATGGCGGTACGAAGTTCGTAGGGTCAGCTAGGAATTAATAATATGTTTTGTTTCATAGCCAAATATTCACAGTCATTTTCGGTGTTGCCGGTCCTGCTAGCGTAGAAATTCGACTTTTTATTTAGTTTAGCTGACACGACTTCTAGAAAAATCTGCCTCGCCGATAAATCGTACATAACATTATAGTATGAAAAATTAAACTAGATTATTAATTGACTGCTTCGGTGGCGTAGTGGTAGCGTATGCGACTGCTGTGCTCGAGGTCTCGAGTTCGATTCTCGGGTCGGACCAGATCTGCAAATATTGTCGGAGTTTGGGTGTTTTCTATGTATGTATATTCCTATTTACAAAAAAATTATATACCTATGGATTTACATCAGTTGTCTAGTACTCTTAATACAAGCTCTACTTAGCGTGGGACTAGATGGTGTTAGGTGTCGAGTATCGTAGTAAAGAGTAGACCATGTCCTTCCATAAGAATCAAAGTATCCCCATACCAAAATTTCATTGTTATTAGTGCAGCGGTTTAGCCGTTAAAATATAGCAGACAGACAGAGTTACTTTCGAATCTATACCAATATTATAAACGCGAAAATTTGTAAGTATGGATCGATGGACGGATGAATGTTTGTTACTCTTTCACGTAAAAACTACTGACCGGATTTGGGTGAAACTTTACAATAATATAGCTTATAGGCTACTATTTGTCGCGATAACCGACATATACGCGGGCGGAACCGCGGGCAACAACTAGTTTATAATAATAGTATGAATGATCAACACGATGTATAGTCAATTATACATACTCCAACCAAATTTTATTATTTATAGATTTACACGCCGATTATTTTCTCAACCGCAGATATTTCAGTGTAGTTATCACAGCAAGGCCAAAAGCACGTTTTTAAATCAACCTTCGTAAGCCACAATTGCATAATAGGATTTGTAGGTAGAGTTGTGGTACTGCAACAACTGAAATTATCCACAGTACTAGGAGTCAATGGATTGTAATCCGTCGGCGTGATGATAATCGGCCGTCGCGGTGACGGGCCGTCACCCCACCGGGGTTTGCGGCGGGGCGGCGTATCGGAATCGAACCGACTAAAACCACACGGTGTGCCACTCTGCGCCTGAGAAGGGAGGGATCTTTTTTTATTTAAGTTCGACAACTTCCGCTTTGGGACTAAATTCGGCATAGTTGTAGTATTAGTTGGCTGGTCTCCGTTGAGACCGGCCGCCGTAACCGTTATCGGCTAGGAGAGCATTATAGTAAAGTAAATATGTACAAGTAAAACCAGTGTACACACAAGTAACCACCTAGAGAAGACCGTAACACTACTTCTTTCTCTAAACTAGGTTGGATCGGCTTTAAGTCTACTAAGATACGGCTAAACTTCATTGTTTATGTGGAGTGACTGCCAACAAGGAGCCTCCGCAGACTACGAACATTTGAATCGGCCGATAGTTTGATCGGGTTGACCTCTGGCTTATTTGTCAGGCGATACCGAATCGTTACAATGTGCACACTCCCATACATCATCATATTGATTAAGAAACCAACTAAACTTAGGCTGATTAAAAAGTTTGTAGTCTGCGGGGGTTCTTACATCGCGATTTCGAAGTTCTGAAGAAAAACTGTTGAACATTTTAGGGCTTCAACTACCCATTACGATCGCCTAAGATTTTAGGAGACAAGGCGATGTCTCAGTATGACAGGAATGGCCATATACCGACCTGGCAATGATTTCTTAACTTTTCAATGAGTTACGTGGTTACCACTGAAACAATCGAACCTCTCCAACCAACAACCACAACACTACTACATACCATAAACTAAAAAAAACTTGAGAGGTGTCAAGGGACACCCGGATGGAACGAAGTTCACTGTCAGGATTCATTGTTGGTATTATTTTTATTATGTACAAAAAACCTGTATATACTCAACAAAAATAATCGTCGCGACACCACACTGTTCAATGCGAAATAGAAATGAAAATATCTGGCTTGCTTTCTGTAAGAGAGAGAGACAGACAGAGAAAATGCGCACGCCGCACGGCTTACTATAGCTTACTATAGCAAAAAGTGTTGTTACAACTTTTCGTGAGATTTTTTTCCGTCTAGCCCCCCTTCACAACGCGCGATAAGGAACTTCGTTCCATTATCGTTCTTGTTATAAATTTGAAAGCAACCGATGTTTTTTTCTTTTGTCTGGACATAGGTAAGTCGTCTCTAATATGTATGTTTTTAGAAATATGTTTATCAGCAGACTGATAGCCATAATATTTAACATTAGCTCATCAATATGTTTATTAGTAACCGAGTTTCTTTTAGTTTTTTTTTAAACTATTCTTATTTTTATTTTGTTGGGTTAGAATCAAAGCGAATAGAGAATAAGTACTATTTTCTATGATGTTATATGGTCTTAATGAATTCAACTCATAGATCAATTTCGCATAATAGAACTTTTTTGCTTGATACACGTGTGTAATGTAGAATTCTCAGTACTTGTTAGATCGATTGTCGAAACGAAAAATGAAACATTAAATTTCTTTAAAAGAAACTCATTTATAAGCATGACTTGCATGTGCTTGCATGTCTTAACTTGCTATTATTTTATCTATACAAATAAATAAAATTGGAGTGTATGTTTGTAATATTAGTGTACTAGTTGATTATATATAAAATAACCGATTTTTACTAAATGCATATGTATGTATACACGATACATATAACAAAAACGTATTTTTTGTCTGTCGACTGTCTGTTCGTCGTCTGACTGTCTGTTCCGGGTAATCTCTGGAACGGCTGGACCGATTTTGACGAGACTTTCAGGTAGCTGGTGATCCAGGGAGTAACTAAGGCTACTTTTTTTTACACTAACTTTGTCCCGCGGTGTTACTCGCGGTACGACAATAACCGCGGGTAACTCCGCGCGGTTCAGCTAGTGTATGAATACTATTCCTATCGGTTTGACACCTCAATGTCCCTGAACTATCAGATGATACAAAGTTCTATTCTTTATTTGTTAATCTATACCAATCAATAAAATTGATATGTCTGTTTGTATTCCAAAATTAACACAACAATTTTACTAAATGCATATGAAATTAAAGTTTCTCTGTCAGTAATCTTTTTTGATGGGACTTTCATTGGCAAATAGCTGAAGATATAAGGAGTAACTTAGGCTAGTCTATATATATATATATATATATATATATATATATATATGATGGTGGATTAAGAACAGAGAGTGTCCCTGACCCTACTGATTCCGTGGGCGTCATAAGAGCCGACTATAGGAATAAACTACACAAGATAACACCAGTAAAAGGAGCAGGAAAACTTGAAACAAGTACTAAGTCAACCCGTTTGGTCAGTGTGGTAGTGTATTGTAGGTCAAAAACCTCCTTTCCAAGCAGAGGCCTATACCTAAAAGTTAACAGTTAGGGACTGACGATGATGATGAAATATTTATTAACATGACGCTTAACTTAACGAAGTATTATCAAATAATTTGAACGTACCTACTTGTAAATTAGCGTAACGGTTCGAAGGTCTAGCGCAAGAGAGGTTGCTTTACCGAAGTTTTTGAGTAACACTTTGCAAACATTGCCTAATTTGCCACAATGAGTGAGTTTCATTGCAATACAGCAGCCAATTACGAAACCTATTGATAAATTTTTAAAGCTATAGTTATACTTCTTTCATGTTACAGACATCGCAAAACTTTTTTTTTGTAAAAGACAGCTCTCATTTATGGATGATATCGTGTGTTGCGGGGTACTTTACAAACATACATGAAACGGACACAAAGTACACCCAGACTCAGAACATTTTTTTGTGAAAACACAAAATGTTGTCCCATGTAGGATTTGAATCCACCACACTTGGTGAAGCAGGAAGCGCGATCACTTCAACCACCAGGCCATACGTGCAATGATGAACGTGATGAACGTTCGAAGGTGATTTTAGAAACATATATTATTTTTGTTCTACATTAAATGTCGATGAGTTCCCTCAACGGAAGCCTTTGGTACAGAGTGAAGTCAAGCTAATCATAACAATATATACTACGTTTGAACTCCGACTGAAATTAGTAAGTGGCTTTAACGCGCTAATCTCAGGAACCGCTGGCCGATTTGAAAAATTCTTTCAGGGTTGGAAAGTACCTTTATCGAGGAAGGCTATAGGCTATATATTATCACGTTAAAACGAATAGGAGCTGAGCACCAATGGAGAATGTTTAAAAAACGGTGAAAATTATCACGCTACGGGCAATAGGAGACGCAAACGAGGTTGCGTGGGTCGGCTAGTCTGACATATAACGCCATATAGTCCCTAACTACGCAGATATTGTACTAGACAACTGATAAATACATAATATACTGTTTTTGAAAATACCTAAGGTACATATCTTACCTACATAGAAAACACCCAAACTCGGAAACAAATCTGTGCAGATCATACAAACATTTGGTCCGACCCGGGAACCGAACCCGAGACCTCAAGCACAGCAGTCGCATACGCTACCAGTGCGCCACCGAGGCAGTCAAATAATTACGACATCGTTTTAAAAAACTGATGTACTTACAAAACTGATATGTTATTTGGTTGAAAGAAACAAGTTAAACACCTATGTACCTACATTATTGCGACCGTTAACAAGACGAGTTGAACCAGTCGCTTTAGTTCAGTTACAAGTGTTCCCGTCGATTCTCTATCTACAAACCCTAACCACTCTATTCTCTTCTATTATAATAATAATTCTTTATTTTGGAATTAATAACATATTTACATAGAAAGTTAGTGACTGATGATACCTGCATAAGTAATAAAACTGTGTCACAGGTATCAACGTCCTCTCCCGAGATACACACGAAATCAAAAAGTAACAGAATTAAAAATAAAAAATAAAAACAAGAACAATAAAAACATTCTGCCTATAACATGAAAAAAAAAAAAAAAGTAAAAGCAGTAAGAAATTAGTTTAAAGAAAAATATGTGTTAGTGCGTGTGTGTGTGTGCGTGAGTTAAGTGTAAGTGTGAGTTTCAGATATTTATGTATTGCTGTGTAATCAGGTTAATTGTTCACAAGGTCTTCGGACTCTTCATATTCCAGAGAAAGGAGCCAATCGATAATTATTTTTTTTACATCTATGTAGAACAAGAGGAAAAATATTCAATTTCAAGTTGATTTTGTTGTACAATTTTGAACTGATATGATAATAATGTCGACCAGCCACTGCTGTTCGACGTTTTAAAATAGGACAGACTTTGTCAGATCTACGCTTTGAAGTCACAAAGGTAGGGTCGTAAATTAATTCCTTGTGTTTGCGTATAATATATTATTGGCTAATACTTTGTTTTGACCACGTGACTTAGCGGTTAGATAACATAATTCCATACATTTGCTAGTTGTCTACGAACTTTTACGTTTCTAGAATGCAACTAAGCTAGAAGGGCAAGACGATGAGACGATCAACTGATGGATGTATGTTTCTATGTTTGTTTGCAGTTGTTATGTAACTACTAAAGGTATATTACAGCAAGAAATAATCACAAATTTTGTCAAAAAAACCGACTTCAATCTGGACCAATGAGATGTGTGTATAAGTGAGTAGAAAGGTATGAGTTATGATATTATTATTTTTTTACAAACATAAAAGAAAAAGAAGTCGACTCCTTTTTTGAAGTCGGTTAAAAACTTAAAAAAGCAACTAGGTATAACCTGACTACGTAAAAACTTTTTCTAAAATTAACAAAGCCATGTCACCCGGACCATTATTATCAATCTATTGACACCTTCTTTAAATTGATTTCGGAGTTTAGGTGTCACTATGAAATATATACATATACTGTCAAGACTACTTCCATTTGTCTTTGCCGTAGTCAGGTAAAAAAGTGTTAAGCTGTGATCCCTTTATTAATTTTATCGGAGATATTTACAACGCTGCCAACCTTGCAATCGAATCAATATTCCATGTGAATAGGATTTAAAAGTAGAACGTTAACTTAGTCGATCGATCGAAAATAACGGATTTCATGCTATTGCGCGTTCGAGCTGTAGGTACTAATATAGTGATTTATATTAACCTATATTTATAAAAATGAATCGACGAAATGTATGTACGCGCATAACTTCCGATCGGCTACACCAAATTCAATAATTCTTTTTTCGTATGTGTTCGCGACTGTACACTGCCTGTCCAAAACTTAGACAAACATGTATGTACATATGGTGGTACGAAGTTCGCCGGGTCAGATAGTAATAAATAAATATTTCGGAAATCTGACACAACGCCATCTAGCTTGAAACTATTAAGAAAAATTCTACTATGACTGGCTAGATTGACTATTATAATACTTATAGATATACATATTTCAAAATATAATATATTATACATAGAAAACACCCTAACTCTGAAACGAATATTTACAGATATCACTGTATCACCGAGGCAGTCAAATATTATTAAAATTCTAGTATTATAAAGCTGAGAAGTTTGTTTGGTTGACCGCGCAAACCTCAGAAATGATTTCTTAGAATTGAATAATTGTTAAAGTACTGGATAGACCATTTATTGAGGAAGAATATGAGCAGTATACCATCACGCTACGACCAATAGGTGCCGAGAAAACTGTTGCAAAAACGTGGTGGACTGCATCATCATCATAATTATTTACAATTTCATCATCACCGTCATAATTATAACATTTTTTTACAATTTCTGTATGTCTGTCTGTCGTTCTGTCTATTTGTTCCGGGTAATCTCTGGAACGGCTGGACCGAGTTCGACCGTGGCGTCACCCGCGGTGCGACAATAACCGCGAGTAACATCGCTTGTGTCAGCTAGTATTTTATATTCATAGTTATTAGACGAATGACGATTCCATTCAAAATGAAGAATCCGAAAGGCACAAAAATAAATAGAAAGTTTTATTAGTACACACAAAATCTACCTTTGTGTAAAATGTCCTAAATATGTATTTGTCCATACTCGAAACTCGTCAGTCCCCTACGTTTTCACGGCTGTACCATTAAACCGATTTTGGTATGGAGATACTTTGATTCTTGAAGAAGAACATAGCCTACTTTTTAACGCGATAACCGAGATACACGCGGGCGGAGCTGCCGGCAAAAGCTAGTCCTTTATATTTGAAACGTCATGTCATTACTATAATAATAAGAGCGAACAACCATTAAAACTCCTCTCAATAGACGTTGGTTCTTTGTAAGATGTACGCCAATTAGGCTTAACATAATCATAAGTCTTATTCAACATCATCGGTAAAAAATATTGTTAAAAAATACCAGGATGTGAACAAAACATCACGTGTACAAAAAAGTGGAATATCTCACATGTAAAGTAGATAAATTAAGCCTATCTGGATTTGAAGGTTTGATAGGTACATATTAATTAACAGTATAAAATGACGCAACCACAACCATTAAAGGTTAAAACAAATATACTAAACAACAAAATCGAATGCTATAGAAAAAACAATTGAGGTCAAGTGTTGTGAGCATTTCAGTTAGTCTATGGTTTTGGGGAGGAGGTGGTCTTCTGCGTGTCTTACATCATAACTGTCATCCTCAACTAAGAAACTTATTTTATAACTAGCTGATCCCCGCGAGTAACGCCGCGGGACAAAGTTAGTCTAAAAAGCCTAAGTTACTCCCCGGATCATCAGCTACCTGCCAGTGAAAGTCCCGTCCAAATCCGTCCAGCCGTTCCAGATATTACCCGGAACAAACAGACAGACAGACAGACAGACAAAAATTTTTTAAACAACATTTTTGGTATATGTATCGTGTATACATACATATGCATTGATTAAAAAGCTGTTATTTTAATATTACAAACAGACACTCCAATTTTATTTATTTGTATTGAAAAACGTGTACCGGACTAGAATGTTAATTTGGTCTGTGTATGCTTCTTAACTACAAAAAAAATCGGCTTCAAAATTCAGACCTCAAATTTTGACAATGTACGTATGTACATTAAACATTAAACTGTTTATTTTGTTTGTTTTTTTTTACTGCCTCGGTGGCGCAGTGGTAGAGTACGCGACTGCTGCTCTTGGGGTCTCGGGTTCCAATCCCGGGTCGGAACAAATGTTTGTATGATCTGCAATTTGTTTCGGAGTTTAGGAGTTTTCTATGTATAATATGTATGTATTTACAAAATAAATCTATAAGTATTCATATCAATTGTCTAGTATAATACAAGCTCTGCTTAGTTCAGGACTAGATAGCGTTGTGTGTTAGACGTCTGAAATATTTATCATTATTTTATTATTAATTACAATGTACCACAGCAAAGATAGGCAGCTTACAGCTAGAATTCTTAATGAAAGAATCTGTACCTATAACAATACGTAATGCAAAAACTTTGTACCGCTATCTTCAAACGAGGCTTATAAAGTATCTGGCTAACAAACAAGATAAAATATTGTGTAACAAAGAATATGAAAAATTATTTCCGATATGTAAGATTTTGCCAGCAGACAAAAAAATTGAATATTTATTAGGCATAGAACACTATTTTAACGATGAATACAAAAAAGTTGCCGAAAATAAATACAATACAAGAAGTGTAAGCGAACATAACTGAGTAAACCTAGGGTAAATAATTATTATGGTGAAAGAATGTCTTCTTATATAGTTCCTCGTATTTTCAATGAAATCAGCCTACTGCGACAATTATCTAAGCTGAGTTCATGTGAACTGAAGATACAGCTAAGGGCTTTTATGTTGTCGATCGGGGATCGGGGTTAGTGATGTTTGAGGAAATAGATATTTTATATTGTATTACTGTGGTGAAGGATGTTTATGTAATATGTTATTAAGAGCGCTTCTCGCCAACAAACGTAACAGCTTGGCGAGTATTTAATTTATTGTAATGTGTAAGATGTCATTGTTTATATTAATAATTAAAAACAAAAATGAAAATCGGAAAAAAAAATAACAAAAAAACCTACTATCAGCTTTCTTAAAAAAAGAAACATCAAAATCGGTGCAACCAGTCGAATTAAATTTAGCGCAGTTAAAGTTTATATGGAAAAGAAGTGCAGAAACTGGCAAAAAAAAATTTGTCGAACTTCGACCTATGGGCGATCACTAGTAAAGTAAAGTAATTAAATAAGTAAAGTAATTAAATACATAATTTGAATACTATAGGTATTACACCCTGATGTTTAAAAGACTTAGAAAATAACCTTTTTTGAATGACAGTTTTTAAGTTACTAATTATCAAGAACAAATCGACATCTTTATCGATTTATTCATAATTCAAACAACAAATCGACATCTATAATTATTTTTTAACTAACGTGATATGATGTAAAAAACCATGACACATAAATTGTGTTAATATCTTTTTTACATCAGACAAAAACCAAAGGAATACATAAAACGAAAAGAATTCAGAATACCTACATGAGTTTATAATTTATGACTTTGTACCTACATTATATTTATGACATTTATATGATACTACCATTGTCAAGTCGGCCTCATTGGTTAGCATATGCGACTACCGATCAAGCGGTCTCGAGTTTGATTCCCGGATCAGCTCGGAGAATGGAAGTTCGGCGGTATTTTACGCCCGTTCCTCAGAGAGTACATTAAGCCGTCGATCCATGTTTTCGAATGTCATGAACATCAATTGCAATCGTTATTGTGAAATTATTGGCCTGAAATATAGTGACTACTTTATAAAAAACCCTGAGGACGAACTGAATTTGAAGATTCAGTTCGCCCTCAGAATTTCAGAGTTCCGAAAAACTAGTCACTCCGTGGAAAAACTAATATTCAGGTAAAACTGGCTGAACTAGAAGTCGACCCCAAATAATCTTGAGAATAATAAGACCTAGGAAGAAGAAGATACTACTATTGTATAGTAATAGTGTACAAATACAAAAAAAGAGTTTTCTATTTAACTAAGACATCATTGCTTATTTGTCATTCTATCGAACAAGCTCCTCGGGGCACAGGAGCCAAGAGTATATAGTGTTTCCACTAAAAAACACCCCGACGACCAGTCTCTGGCGCCCTACTATGGAAGGATCCGTACCATGTTATTTCAGGTCCTGCCCAAATCGACGCCATGCCTATCTTCTATCCTTCTATCTATCTATCAGGCCCTGTCCCGTGGTAAATTATTTCCCTTCTAACAATTGGAGAGGCCTATATTCAGCAGTTGAATACGATGAATTGATAATGACGATGACAAACACATAACTGTCAAAATAAATGTGCCTATACTCGGCAAGGTCGTAGCCTTAATGGAGCAGGGTTACGGTACATTTTTTAAAGTACTTACCACGCGTCATCTAAATTGAAAGGTACAAAGTAAACCTGCGTGGAGTATGCGAATGTTATAGACACGACATGTTTCGTCCTCTCTTTGCTAATTAAATTTTAAATCACATAACTCGACTGTTTCTGCTACCAGATACCTGAGCCGCGTCGAATTTTTTAACCGTTAATTAATGTCTTGACTACCTTCTACACTTAGCGCTTTGGTGTTTTATAAGTACACCATAACAACGTAACGATACAATAAACATGACTATCAAGTTAGAAAAAGATTAAGACATAATCGTACATATATCCATCACAGGAAAATCTAAAACTAATCCTGACTACGTCTATTGTTAAGGGATTGGTGCTCCTTAATGAAAAGACTAGTGATGTCACTATCAAGTTGTTCCAGAAGTAATAAATGACTGTCGTCCTTAATTGTCTCATAGATCACTAGAACACGTAAAATTATGACTAACAGTTAAAATTCATGAATGGGTTTTAGTAGAAGCTACTCGTATTTTTATTTTGTATTATTTTTTTAACGATGTAAAGAATAATCAAGATTGACATGATAGAGTCTGTTAATTAATGTAATTGTGCATTAGAAACACAAAAACTCATTAGTTTCTTAAATCTCCGCTAAGATCGCTACGCTAGAATGTGTTTGGTGTAATAAAAATATTTCACATGTTAACTTTGCGATCTTTTATCAGTATCACACATAAAATTCACTTTATACGTACATATGTATATAGCCTGCCAAAGGCACTGTACTCTGCCTGATAAATAGCAAGAGCAGAATTCAAGAGTAATGACTAGTGATCACCATAATCAGACAATGCAACACCGCAATATTATGACCCTGCATCATTGGGCCTCCGGTCTCGCAGTCACCAACGTAACACGACAGCACGTATGCTTTGATTTTAGGTTAATAATTCGTTCTGACTAGGTACAGTTAAAAATGTATTAATTTATTATTCTTAACTAATTCTAATGTATAGTTAATACATTAGAATTAGTTAAAACAGATATTAAGTAATGTGAACTTTTTGTTTATTACAATTCTAAAGAAATAAAGATTACCAATTAATGCACATAACGTATTGTGTGATAGATGGGAATGCAAAACGTTGAGACGCTTTCGATTAAATTAATAAAAAAACATGGGGTTAAACGAAATATTCTGATGATTTGGGATTCCAACGAGAATATTGCAAAGGCGTTTTGCTACTAAAAATACAACGTCATCATGAAATACAGGAGATTACTGGTTTTTATTTAGCTAATTGATACTAATTTCCAATTTAATAAAGTGGGTATTTTTTCTTCAGGAAATTATAATATTTTGGGATTGCCTCGTTGATCTAGCGGTTAGCGTAAGCGACTGCCGATTAACAGGTCTCGGGTACGAATTTCGGGTTGGGCTGCTGTTGAGTTTTTCTTACAAAAAAATCTTAGTAGCAACACGGAGTATGAAAGATAGCGATGTTTCCGGCACGTGCCTTGGAGAGCACTTTAGGCGGTACCGGTCGTTA
Source organism: Spilosoma lubricipeda (assembly GCA_905220595.1). Taxonomy (NCBI): domain Eukaryota; kingdom Metazoa; phylum Arthropoda; class Insecta; order Lepidoptera; family Erebidae; genus Spilosoma; species Spilosoma lubricipeda. The sequence continues at coordinate 12,896,065 of HG992290.1, read as the reverse complement.
TAAACACGTATGACAATCGTTGTTGAGATGTCAGTGCCCTCAAACATACTGGCTACTAGTTAAACCTTTGAATTCAGTTTACCCTCAGGGTTGCGGAGGTCTGATGCCAGTCGCTCCGTGGAATAACTGATATTCAGGTAAAAGTGGTTGAACTAGTCGCCGACCCCAATTGTTCTTGGTTATATATATATGTATATGCTTTTAAAATTTCATTTAAAAAGTATAATTATGTTTGTTGAAATTTAACAATTAATGTTTTATAACAAAAACTAACAATTCATATTTTTGTTGAACAATTGTTTTTAAAATTTTATTATGGATATTTGTGTCATATTAGAAATTAATATTTTTCGTAATTCAAACCATGTTTCTTGGAGACAATTGTTGTTTTAGGAGAGTTGCTGTTTTACACAGTATGAGAGGCATCTAGCCCGCACTGCAGGCATCTATTCTTCCTTTTTTTATTTTCATGGCGGGGCAACTATCCATAAAGGTAAGCGTCTATCCCAAAAAAAGAGGTCTACAAAAACCTACATTGTGCAAAATCTGTTATTGATAGGTCAGCAAATACAAATCATAATTCAACATGAATAACTAAGCTAGCTATATGTATAGAAATTATTCGCTTAAAATTAATCATTTTAAAATTATGAAAGAATTTCAAAAATAATCTATCCCGGTTAACAATATATAAACCATAAAAAAAACAGACAAAGATTAAAGTAGTTACGTAAATAAAAAAATAACTTACATCAATCTATACATCTATACAAATAAATAAAATTGGAGTGTCTGTTTGTAATATTAAAATAACCACTTTTTACTAAATGCATATGTATGTATACACGGTACATATAGCAAAAATGTAGTTAAAAAATTTTTTGTCTGTCTGTCGGTCTGTCTGTCTGTCTCTGTCTGTCTGTCTGTCTGTCTGTTTGTTCCGGGTAATCTCTGGAACGGCTGGACGGATTTTGACGGGACTTTCACTGCAGGTAGCTGATGATCCGGGGAGTAACTTAGGCTACTTTTTTAGACTAACTTTGTCCCGCGGCGTTACTCGCGGTACAACAATAACTGCGGGTAACACCGCGGGGTTCAGCTAGTTACAAATAATGTAGGTCTGTTTACAAATCTACTGCTTTAATTATACATACTAATTGTATAAGCATATACATACATATATTATGTTTAGTATTATATCAGAATACATACATAGGCAGTTTAAATACGATGAATAATAGTACCCTGCATAATTTTGTATAAATAATCTGTTTTTTTAAATTGGCTTGTATGAATTTATTACTTTTACTAACAATAGATTAAGACTTTTCTAACTAACTATATAATATGGATCTCGGTCTGTAATAAATGATTAATAAAAAATATATATACATGATAAATAATAACTAAACGTGTAAATAAACTGTTGTACAAAGATCAAGGCGCGGCTATCACTGACACAAATGTAAAGTATTACTTTTCCTATAAAATGTAGCAGTCTATAAATAAATATAGGTACTATCTGTGGTTCATTCTAGTACACGTAAACAATGGACAAACAATATTTTATTAAACACATTATGGATTTCATTAGAAACATTATAGCCTCAGTATTGATAAATAATATAAATATATAAGTTTAACATTCGAATATAACTTAGAACAAAATTTACATTTAGATTTTTTACAATGCCAAAAAATATTACTTGATTCTTGATTGCAAATATATATAAGTAACCTCATTGGTAACAATGGGAATATTAATGTTGCTTTGTTTTATTTTAATTAACTTTTAATTAATATTTTTGTAATAACATCATTGAAAACTCTACATATATATCTACCACATAATAAACTACATGAAAAAGATATAAAATCTTCGTTTGTTCTCTGTAAAGCAAAAGCGGATGAACGGTTTTTGTAACAGTTATCAAGTTATTGCTTGATTTAAGATTAAATATAAAAAAATTACAAAAATAAAACCGACTTCAAGGTTCGACTCGATTTCATTTTTCATCATGGTACCGTTGGGATATCTCCTTTCCTTTAAAAAAGAATCATCAAAATCGTATCTTAAACGACGAAGTTAGCCTCGCACACACAAAAAAAGTCGGTTAAAAATAAGAGTCGGTATTTCTGTTTTAATGATAGGTAGTGTTTTAAAAAAATACTATGTATACACATGTATACACATAACATTTAGTGAAAAGCGGTTATTTTCACATACAAACAAGCACTCCAATTTTATTTATTTTTATAGATGAAGCCATTTTTTTGAGATTTGAAAGCGATCAAAATTACTGATTGGTGAGAACTGGCACACAATAGAAAAGAATGATGTATTCTGCGATCGGAGGCTAAGACACATTTTAGGTCGCTGAGCATAGTCAAACAGTGAAGTTAGTACATAAATAATTTTGTTTTTGTTTCGGATAAGAGCTCACATGAAGAACTAACCAACTATTTGTGTTGGTAACCCAGATTCACAAATTAAAAGAATTAAGAAATCAAAATGTCGAATAAATTCAAACATCATATAAGGCAGCAATAGATTCTAGTGACAAGACGGGTTTACTAGCCCTTCGGTGGGCAACAAAGTATAGCAACTTGAACGAAAGGCCGTGAAGCAGGACTGCACCTATTTTTTTCGGCTATGCGTGATTTCAAATGTGCTAATAGTCAGTTATAAATATCTGTTGCTTACTTATGATAAGTTGCAAGGACAGTTATAGTAGAAAAATGGAACTCTTATACGGATGGATTGGGTAATGCAAGCAGTTCAAGGTCGCATAGCTATAAACGAATGGACTATTACCGGATTGTCCGAGCCATCTAATAATAATAATGAACATAGCTTTTAATAAGCACATTTTTTTGGACTGGAAATCTTCGCGTTTTTATCATTCTAGCTGTTTCTGTTCACGTTCACGTTTTAACATGGTATCTGCTTGTCTGTCAGTGGTGTCTTAGTTCTTAGATCGACCGATTATGATTTTGTTTTTCAGTTCATAGGCGACATGATAGCAAGTGATCTAATCATAGTTTACCACCAAAAAAAAGCATTTCTGTCGCTATATTGTAATAGTTTAATTTCAAATCACGAGTATTATGAAGTTATAAGGTTTTCCTCGTAAGATATTGTATTCTTCGTAAGATTTGTACTTTTTTTAGACTAGCTTCGCCTCGAGGCGTTACCCACGGTACGACGATAACCGCCGTTAACACCGCGGGACTCAGCTAGTCATCAATAGTTATCTACAGACTTGATTAAGGAGGAACGTTATCAAACTTTACGAAATAGTAATGAATGAGTTATCTATTTGATAAGTAGCTCAAAAGTATTACACATTTAACATGTACTATTTGAACTCCGAAGTGTTACCCGCGGTTATTATTGTACCGCAGGTAACGCCGCGGGGCGAAGCTAGTCTAAAAAAGTAGCCTAAGTTACTCCTTATATAAGATCAAAATCGGTCCAGCCATTCCAGAGCCGGAACAAACAGTCTGTCTGTTCCTTTCCGAGGGTGTACCTGGTTTTCCGGTTTCTAGTACCCGAGACGGTGTGCAGTTTTTTAGTCGGTAGGGGTCCGACATAGCCACCAGTTGGTGGTATCCGAGGGGAATTCCGCACAAAAAAAGGTAGGTTTCGGGGATAAATCGATCTAGCTAGGGTTCATTTTTAAAAAGTACCAAAAAGGAATTACCGAGCAAAACTCGGTCATCCAGGTGCTACATATATTTATAGGTGCTATATGTATTTACAATACAATCTGATCTGCGCTACGTTTATCTTATACGTCTCTAAAAAGAATAAATTTTGAACGTTTTTGCAATATATTTCAATGATATTCTACTCCCATTGGTGATAGCGTGACATTAATTGCCATCCTCAGTAAATGCACTATTCAACACTTGAGAGTGATTGAAATAGTGCCAGTACTTCCTGAGATTAGCGCATTCAACCAAAAAACTTTCAGCTTGATAAAATACTAACTTTTGTTCGAGGCTCCGCCCGCGTATATGTCGGTAATTGCGGTAAAGAGTAGGTAGCGGCCTAGGTCCTTTCTCACGAATCAAATTGTCTGCATGTCAAATCTCATAAAAATCGACGCAACAGTTTCGTCGTGAAAGCGTAATAGACAAACATATTATATACTTAAGAATTCATATAATTAGTTTTATTTTGTTGGATAGTAAGTATTATGGATTATTACAGATAGTATAGTTTTATATAAACTAGATATTAAGTGACACATGGCCAACTACAAACAAACATCGCCTTGTTTTGTGGCCTTCTGATTAATTTTGATTGAATATTGTTATTGTACTATATTATGGACATTTATGATTAGCTAATCCACTTAAACGATGTACATTCAGTCCAGTAGTTAATAAGGTTAGTGTGTTTAAGCAAGAAAACTCTCAGCTTATCTTTTATTCCTATGTCACGTACAATCGTAATCGTAAACGATATGCTGCTGCCTCGTTGGTCTCGCGGTTGGCGTGTGCGTCTGCTGATCATGAGGTCTCGGGTTCGATTCCCGGGTCGGACCAAATGATTGTATGATCTACAAATATTTGTTTCGGAGTTTGGGTGTTTTCTATGTATAATATGTATGTATTTACAATAAAAAAGTATAATATGTATTTATATCAGTTGTCTAGTACCCATAACACAAGCTCTGCTTAGCTTGGGACTAGATGGCGTTGTGTGTTAGATGTCCGAATTATTTGTTTATTTATAAATATATTAGAAATCTAAAAAACATTCACATTAATTTAGTAAAAAAATTGATTGTCTGTAAAGTCGGTTTACAGACGATAGTTTATTATGACAACGTCATAACAAAATATTTATGAAATGATGAGAAAAAGATGCGGCGCAAACGCCGCCGCATCCATCTATATCTTTACAAATAAATTAAATTGGAATATCAGTTTGTAATATTAAAATAACTACCTATATATACACGGTACATGTACCATAATAAAAAAAAAAATTCTCTGTGTTTATCTCTTTGTTCCGGGTAATCTCTGGAACGGCTGGACCGATTTTGACCGGACTTTTACTGACAGGTAGCTTATGATATAAGGAGTAACTAAGGCTACTTTCTTAGACTAGCTTAACCAGCGGCGTTACCCACCCTCGGTACAACAATAACCAGGACTCAGCTAGTCTCTCATAAACATTGATGTAATGATGAAAGAAAGATCTATAACGCATCTATCTATAACACTGGATACAGCGTTCATCAATTTATTAGACGTTGTCACGTCAAAAAAACTGTTGTCATCATTACATTACAAAAAGACACTTTACTTTTTTTATGTTTACAATTTTAGTGGATAGTACCGCTAGTTACATACTACAGATTTTTTACGATACTACTATTTACGTTACGATACGATTCACAGTGTTTTTTAGTCATTCAAAAATGTGATAATGATGTCAAATAAGTAAATAACACCGAATCATTGAAGAAGTAGGTCAGGTCGTGTACCCCGGACTTTAATCAATCAATCTATTTCTTGCTTGCATTTTGCAATACATCCCATTAAGTAATTCCCTTTTAATTGTTCTTTCCCTTCAATGTACCTACTCCCTTAATTTACGCAAGTAAGACGTAAGTGAATAAAATTCTAAAATGTTTAGCCAAATATTGTAATTAGTCTACTAGTGACACGTCCCGGCTTGGCACTCGGATTTTCTCCAATATATACTAATATATAAAGCTGAAGAGTTTGTTTGTTTGTTTGAACACGCTAATCTTAGGAACCGCTGGTCCGATTTGAAACATTCTTCATTGTTGCTCCGCTCCTGTAGGTCTTAGCGTGATGATAGCCTTCCTCGATAAATGGGCTATATAACACTGAAATAATATTTCAAAATGTACCAGCTGTTCCTAAGATTAGTGCACTGAACCAAATAAACACTTCAGCTTTATAATATTAGAAGGTACAGATGAATGTACAAATATACAAAGATCGAAACTTCACGTGAAGCGTTGAGTCTCGCGAGTAAAAGTTCGAAAACAATGGCAGTGAGTGAGTGCCAATCAAGGTCACAACTTGTTCGCAGAAAGGAAACTACGAGCGCGATTATTATCGTTACCTTGGCCGAGACAAAGTACGAGTGGAGTCATTGAACGTACCCGTATGATATTTGTACCTACATTTTAAACATAGTATACCCATAGTTCATTTTCGGCTACTGTTTTACTGTTGTACTACAAGCGCTCGGGGCGGACTAGAACCAGATATATTTTATTGACTTGCTGAACCCCGCGATGTTACCCGCTCTTATTGTGGTACTGCGGGTAAAGCCGCGGGCGAATCTAGTTTTAAAAAAGTAGCCTTATTTACTCCCTGTATCATCAGCTACCTTTCAGTGAAAGTCCCGTCGAAATCGGGCCAGCCGTTCCAGGGATTACCCGTAACAACCAGTCAAGTCAGACAAAAATTGTAAAAAATAAAATTTTGTTTTTTTTTTCTGCATTTGCAATTTGAAATTCATTTATTCTGCAATTAGGTTACGTAAACACTTTTGCAAGTTAAACTTTTTTTGAGCAGATGAGTTCGGTTCGGCCTTTCCTAACTGGACTAGCCCTGAGAAGAAAGGACGAAACAAACTCAGGGATCACCGTCTCTTTTAAAATGCAAAAGACATTATTTTAATAAAAAAAAGCGATAATTACGATTTAAGTCACAATTATAATAATCACTAAAGACAATAATTAAAAAAAAATGAATGAGACGAGTGACGTGAACACTAATAATATGTTTGTTTCTAGTATTTACCGAATGAACATCACTGATTTTAAGAAACTTAGATATATATTTTTAAATAATATGGCATTAATATCTGCACAGTTACCCCAGAGTAGGATTCCGTAAGTCATTATGCTATGAAAGTAACTGATGTAAACTATTCTATCTGTATCAATATCAGTTAAATGTCGAATCCTTTTGCTGTGAAAATCACAGCAAAAGCCGTTAAGCTTAGCCTACCGGATAGTTTTTCTATTTGGGGACCCCATTGTAACATAGCGTCAATAGTAATACCTAAAAATACAGTAGATTCCACATGATCCAGCTCTAGTTCATTCAATCGAACATTGGTTTTAACATGCCTAACGTTTGGTATAGAGAATTTTATGAATTTACTTTTTTTCTCATTAAGGAGAAGGTTATTTGTATTAAACCAATATACCACTTTCGAGAGTGCACTGTTGACTTCATTAAAACTATCAAGTTGGCGCCTAAATTTAAAAGTTAAAGATGATTGTGGTTATTTTAATATTACAAACAGACACTTAAATTTTATTTTATTTGTATAGATTACCTACGCATCCTTTCAATTAACGCTAATAGACAATAGGGTAGACATTTCTTGTAAGAAAAAAATGAACAAGAAATTCTTAATAACAGTGCAGAATATGAGAACAGCACGTTAAGCTGTCGGTCCCAGTTATCATGAACATTTATAGTAATCATTATTGAGAAGTCAGTGCCCAATTCAACTAGACCTCAGGCTTGCGGAGGTCCGATGCCGGTCGTTTCATAGAGAAACTGATTTTCAGATAAAATCGGTTCTACTAGTAGCCGACCGAAAAAAATCTTGGGAATAATAAAAGCTAAGAAGTAGATATAAAATGAAATATCACAGTAATATTATAAAGTTGAAAGTTGAGTACGTTTGTTTCTTCACGCGAAAGCGACAGGACCAATGTTGATAAAATTTTGTATGCAGGAAGCTGACACCTTGGATTAACACATAACTACTTTATAACACGTAGACTACCATTTACCACGAAAATCGATATACACACACGCGGAGCCGCAGGCAACAGCATTATTAACTATGTATTTATTGTTTAAAGAATTTTGTTCCGATGTGTTTCGTTGCAGGTTTCACAAAATGCAATTTTTTCGTGGGAGTTCCCAAGTTGGACTTTGGGAGTCCCGTAAAACATAACATTTGAAAATGAAACAATTAACTAGAACTTATGATTATTGATCATCTATTAATAAGAAATGGAAGAGCGCTTTCCCATCAGTATATTCTGGGAATGTTCTAGAAATTGGTTTGGCAATCCCACGTGGCATGTCAGTACATACTTAATTACTGCATTTCTTACACTGACCTAATCTAATCACAAGAATTTCCATTCAAGGTCAGTTATTTCTACATTTCTTATCAATCCAATTTAATATTCAAAGTAGTCGAGCTAAGTTGATATCAGCGCGACCGGCCTACTACCTTGACCATGCTGCATTGTTGCATTGTGTGCATTCGCAATGAGTATGGTGACCACCACTCTTGGATTATGCTTATTTGATTGCTTGGATTATATATATAGAGTCACTATGACAGGCTCTCATACATTTAAAAAATCTCACAAAATATGCGACTTTTAAGACCATTGTAAAACGTACGCCTAATTAAAAGGATAAAGAAACAATAAAGTAATTACTTTATATGAACATTTGTTCCCAAAGTGCCTATCTCGTTATATGCCTACCGTTATACCAATTATTTCCTTTCACTTAGTCACTTTAAACCTGTAAAATGAAAAAATCAACCTAAAAGAAGGTTACTTAGTTGGAAAGGCAAGATACTGAGATACTGGATATTATATTTCCTTATTTTATTTCAGTTTTGATGGTCCATTGAGATAATTCTTATGATCATAAAAACTTAACTTAACGTTGTTGTTATCTATACCATTTATACTAGCACTAGCCGACCCACGCAACCTCGTTTGCGTCTTCTATTGCCCGTAGCGTGATAATTTTCCCCCGTTTTCGAAACATTTATCATTGGTGCTCCGCTCCTATTAGTCCTAGCGTGATGATATATAGCCTATAGCCTTCCTCGATAAATGGGCTATCTAACACTGAAAGAATTTTTCAAATCGGACCAGCGGTTCCTGAGATAAGCGTGTTCAAACAAACAAACAAACAAACTCTTCAGCTTTATATATTAGTACTAGCTGACCCACGCAACCTCGTTTGCGCCTTATATTGCCCGTAGCGTGAAAATTTCCCCCGTTTTTGAAACATTTTTCATTGGTGCTCCTCTCCTATTAGTAGTAGCGTGATGATATATACCCTATAGCCTTCCTCGATAAATGGGCTATCTAACATTGAAAGAATTTTTCAAATCTGACCAGCGGTTCCTGAGATTAGCGTGTTCAAACAAACAAACAAACAAACAAACAAACAAACAAACAAACAAACTCTTCAGCTTTATATATTAGTATAGATAGATAATATAATATTTTAAAGCTGAAGAGTTTTGTTTTTTTGCTCGGTCTAAAATGCTATTCTTAGGTACTAAGTTAGTCGTACAAAATAAATAAATATATTAGTGTCGGCTTACCCACATATTGAACAAAGGTATAGATTGTATAACATGACGTTACAATCAATTAGAGCCAAGTATCATTGAGAAATGTTGCTAGAATGAGGAAAATTAATTCTTTTTGAGAGACGCAGGCGAGCTGCATGATTTAGCTAGTACATAATCAAAAACGAACATTTGGTTTAGTTACTAAGTAAATACTTTTTCTTAGGTTCAAATTTTCCTTTAAATGAAAGGCAGTAAACTGTAAAAGCCTGTTTATGATGAGAGACTTCTTTAGTCGGAATGCAACATCTTGGGTCCAAAATATACTGCATTGTCTGCATTCTCTAAAGCCCAAATAGTTAGGGCCGTTGATGGCCCTCACTCTTGGATAGCTTTCCATCAGGCTGAGTAGAGTCACTTTGGCAAAACTTCAAATAAAATATATATGTATATATAATAAACAAAGTATATACAGATGGGAGAGCCACGATTCGGCAAGAACGGGCCGGCTCGACCGGAGTGATACCACGGCCTCATAGAAAACCAGTATGAAATAGCGCCTGCGCTGTGTTTCACCGAGTGAGTGAGGATACCGGAGGCCAAACACCTCCCTCCATTATCCTGCCCATCCCCTCCCCCATCCCCCAAAGTCCGGCAACGCACTTGTGACGCCGCTGGTGTTGCAGGTGTCCATGGACGGTGGTAATCGCTTACCATCAGGTGATACGTCTGCTCTTTTGCCCCCTAATCCATAAAAAAACGATACAAAACTTCTTAGAACGTTAAAAAATCGAAAGCAATTCTAGGAAAAACCTCAAGTCTAGAATAATATAAATATATACGAACAGATTACCAAGAACGTTTTTTTTATAACAATCACTTTATTGGTACTATATAATACTACCGAACTACATATTATATAAATTTTATTTTTAACCAACTTCAAAAAAAGGAGGAGGTTATCAATTCAACTGTTTTTTTATGTTTGTTACCTCATTACTTTCGACTGCGTGAACCGATTTTCATGATTCTTTATTTATTTGAAAGCTGCTGGAGCTTCCCGTGTAGTCCCATTTTAATTTGATCCAGTTCTGTCAATGTCATACATGATAAAAAGATATAAGTCTTTAATTTGCATTAAGTATGTGCGCGGCAAATTAACGAATAACTCAATATTACGCCAACCGATTTCGATGATTCTTTTTTATTTTAAAGCTAGTGCTTTCTTGTGGACACATTTCAATTTGGTTCAGTTCTTGAATTCGGTATTTTAGCTAAAACATTGTATTATTGACATATGTGTTGTATTAAGTACCTCTTAAACTATTAACGACAGTTTTCAGTGATGGGTTCGGGTTTGATTGTTGCTTGTTCTTAGATAGGTGTTATGGGTACAATTCACCACTGTAGTAATAAATTTGTGCAAAATCAACACTACTAGTTCGTTTTTGATGCGTTTTTTTAAAGAGTGTTATCTAACAAATAAATAAATAAATAAATATTTCGGACATCTAAACACACAACGCCATCTAGTCCCAAGATAAGCAGAGCTTGTGTTATGGGGTACTAGACAACTGATACAAATACATATATACTTTTTTTTTGTAAATACATACATATTATAGATAGAACACACTCAAACTCCGAAACAAATATTTGTAGATCATACAAACATTTGGTCCGACCCGGGAATCGAACCCGAGACCTCATGATCAGCACGCTCACGCCAACCGCGAGACCAACTAACAGAAAAACCATTTTATTGAAATTCACTTCTGCCGCTCTTAAACGGCTGTAGTACTTTTATTCGTGTTATAGCTGCCAAAATGATTCTACACTGCTTGATGATAAGCATGGGAGGATCCATAAAAGGACGTCACCATCCCCATTACGAACGTATACAATGCAGCATGGTGACCCACGACCTAGAGTTGCTTATGACGATGTGTGGGCTTGGAGGTCGTGTCGGTCTCAAAGTGATGCAGGTGACAATTTGTTCCACAGATTGATTGTGTTAAACAATAAAGTTCTTAAAAAGCGTGCCTGCAATGCCAATTGTCCAAGTAATGGTGAAAGATGTTCTGTCGCGTGGAACGAATAGCTGAAAGCTGCGGTCGGTATTAATCTAAACAATTAGTCTGACCATAAGCAAGAGGGAATACCAATACTGTACGACTTAAATCTCGAAGAAAGCTCAGCTACATACAATAGCCTATTGTTGTTTGTCTCAGTCCTGATAATTATTTATGTGTGTAGCATAAAGTAGATCTTAGCCGCAATCTATACTAATATATAACGCTGAAAAGTTTGTTTGCTTGTTTGAACACGCTAATCTCAGGAACTACTAGTCCGATTTGAAAAATTCTTTCAGTGTTAGATAGCCCATTTATCGAGGAAGGCTATAGGCTATATATCATCTCGCTAAGACATACAGGAGCGGAACAGTAATGAATGAGGGAAAATTATCACGCTACGGGCAATAGGGGACGCAAACGAGGTTGCGTGGGTCGGCTAGTGTACCATAAATGACTATTTATCAATAACTTAATATCTATACTAATATATAAAGCTAAAGAGTTTGTTTGTTTGTCTGAACGCGCTAATCTCAGTAATTACTGCTCCGATTTGAAAAATTCTTTCAGTGTTAGATATCTCATTTATTGAGGAAGGCTATAGTTTATATATCACCACGCTTAGACCAATAGGAGCGGAGTATCAAGGAAGAATGTTACGAAAACGGGGGGAAATTATTACGCTACGGGCAATAGGAGACGTAAACGAAATTGCATAGGTCAGTTAGTCATTGATAACAGTGATACTTTTGGCATACCACATTTCTACACTCACAATTTACAGTGGAGAAAAACTATCTATAAAAAGTAAAATGTTTTTCAGACGGGTTCAACGTTTTAGTAATATAATTAAATGTAATAGAACTATAATGCACAAACTGACAAACGCAATTTTAACTACGTCTCTTTTCAACCATACTCGATAGTTCTTTATTATTTACTAGCGTTTCGCCCCGACTTCGCACGGTTGCAATACTACATAAAATATACTACATAATGTTTTCATAAGTTTATGTACAACGTTCACAGCTTTTTGTCATTTTAGAGGTTACTCTTGATAAGTGCGGTTTAAAAATTAACCGACAGAATTGTCGCTCTGAAAAGCACGTCTGGTCTTAAAAAAGAATTCACTTTAGTATTTAAAAATTAATAAAATAAAATTCTCGTGTCGCGGTGTCTGTTACCATACTCCTCCGAAACGGATGGACGGATTTTTATAAAATTTTGTCAGCATATCGGATAGGTCTGAGTATCGGCCAATATCTATTTTTCATAACCTAAATGGTGAGGTTAAATTAATAAATATTTTTTTGGACATCTGACACACAACGCCATCTAGCTTCAAACTAAGCAGAGCTTGTATGTTTTTCATATTGTCATTAATAAAGCTATACCTACGGAGCAAATCTTTGGTCCCGCAAGGTTCAAATTATGAGTCTGACTTCAGTGTTATTCTAATTTGCATAATACCCACATAATGAGATCGTATATTGAATAGATTATCTTGTCTAGCGATAAACACTCAGATCTTTAGGCAGTGGTCCCACCGCCGCCGATGAATGAGAAACGAGTAGAACTATAAACGAGTTGGCGATCAGCGGGCAGCGAGTGTGTAGTTTAGATAGTTTTGTCAAGTGTTCAAGTGCGAAGAGAGATTACTCGCACCAACACCACATTCCTGGACACTATGGATGAGTTTTTTTATCGAATGTCTCCGACAATATCTCTATTAATAAATACTATCGTAAAATAGATCATCCTCGTCGTCTAAACTAGACAACAATGAGAGTTGCAATGATTTGTAGATATCTATACGTGTACTTTCAAAGCGGCACTGTATAGAAATGATCAAGCGAGCAAGGGTAGCTGACCGAGTTTATATTTAAAAGCTCTTGTCGCTCGTCCTCGGCAGTGTGAAGAGTCGGAGAGCAACTATTTTTATATGCATCTCTTTCGTTTACACGGAATGTATATTTATTGTTCGTTTCTTGAGCGAGAAAATCGCCGATGCTTAGTCGTTTTCTCGCCGGCGGACGGCGGTCGAATCACTGCCTTAGACATTTAACTCGCCCTAGTTACAGGTTAATAATGTCCTAATTATTCGTTATCATCATATCTAACGTCAAAGGGTTAAATAAAATATTGCATGCGTTCTCCTTTTATATTACGAGTATGTACTACGTTTTGTTCATTGGTTTTAAGTTTGTTCTAAAATAATTATTGCTCTTATATTATTTTCCCAAAATTTTTTAGTTACTTCTTATAACATCAGTTATCTACCAGTGAAAGTCGCATCAGAGATTAGCCGGAACAAACAGTCTTTTTGAAGTTCAAAACAGACACTTGGATTTTACTTATTTGTATAGAAAAAATTGGTCCAAAGTCCAAATATTACTGCGATAACTCCAATTATGTGTTATTTTTATACAATTATGTTTTAATGAATAGCAAATTATATTTCATAATTGCATTATACTTATAAATTGATATGTAGTTTGCGCTAACACCATTATCATAATGACCTAATTACGTTGCGATGACCTGTATGTCATGTTTACTATATTTTGGTGCTTCTTTTTTATAACTTATCGTCCTAACTAATATTACCTATGTCTGTCTGGTTACTCTTTATGCTAAACCCGCTGAACCGATATAGATAGTTTGAGTTCTAGAGAAGGTTGGGTACAGTACTTTTATGCTCGGAATTATTCTTTGTAGATGCAAAATTTATAAATGCGTAAGTAACTCTAATCCTTCTGTTATGCTTTTACGGCTAAAGCGCTGCATAAATTTCAATCACAATTTAAACAGGGCAATATAAGTACATATTATATTATTAGAGCCACGCTGATTCCAGTACGAACGGGCCGAATCAACTGAGGCGGTACCACCCTTGCACAGAAAATCAACGTAAAATGACAGCGTTCGTGCTGTCGTGTTTCGTTGGTCAGTGCGTGTCCGCAGGGCCAATGATGCAGTAGCATCAATAATTATATTGACCACCACTCTTGGATTCTGCTTTCCTTCAGGCAGAGTAGAATCATTTTGGAAGGGTCAAACATAAGTAAAGTTAATTTCCTCATGTAAAAATACAAAACAAAGTTCATTGCGATTTTCGTGTTTCTATTTCTCTTTTGTGGTACTACTTTTATCTCAAGGATTTGATAAACGCCGAGGTAATTACAAACATTATGGAATGGTTTAAAGGTTTTTTTATTCCTTACCATTTATAGATATACTTTTGTCTATAGTAGACTTCACCTCGCAACTACCTCCTAAAGACTGAAATTTCCCTCTGTGGTCTTCAGCGGTATGTGGCCTTACTCGCTGCATCCAGGTTACCAGCATGCTGTGCAGGAGGCCTTTTGGCAGAATTTATTCTTTTGCTGTACTCTTAAACAAACAAGATTCCCAAACAGGTTACCACCAAAATAATCATATAAACACATATAAGATCTCTTTAATAATTTAAAAAAGGCTCCTGCTTAACATTTTTTTCTAGTTAATTTGATAATCGTTCTTTGCTTTGTTAGTTGAACCTTCACTCTACTAAAGGAAATTTAAACCAGCTATTAGTCCAAAAAAACATCTCCCGGGGAATACCCGAACTGTTTTATATAACCTAAAATATCCTAAGCGAACATGACCTCATAACCAGAATACCCACATTGAAGAAAGAAAATGCCACAATTAGACACAATAACATAATTAAACGTGATAAGACTTCCTAGTCGATAAGTGAACCACTAACTTGGCCTATTTATACCGCAAATAATTTAATCAATACAAGGTTACAATTAATCTTTATTTTGCAATGATACATGAAAATAAGAATATTTTCACCGTGGGGGAGCCACGCTTCGGCATAAATTGGCCACGGCAAAAAAACCGGTGTGGAACAGCGTTTGCGCTGTGTTTCACCGAGTAAAGTGAGGATACCGGAGCCTGCCAAAGTGAGAGTCACTTTGGCAGGCTCCGGTATCCTGCCTATCTGCCTGGTGGTAAGCATGAGCAGAATCCAAGAGTGTGCCACAGTGGGTGGCCATTATACTCATTGTGAATGCAGGCAATGCAACAATGCAGCATAGTGACCTACCTTATATCGCCCTATTGAGATGTTTCTATATTTGTACAGTCTGCTAACTGTACAGCTTTGGGAATGATTGATAGTGATGAGTACGGTTGCACCGTACAATATTATTAAGCCACATATCTCACAAAGTAACCTGTTAAAAAACATTTCATTATTCTAATTCTACTTTCGGATTACGCAATTAATAAGAAAAATAATCTCACTTGTATTATAATATGTGTCTTATAATTATTACTATACATTTATATCCAGGTATATGATTTTAAGTACATTTAAAATTGAGTCATCTTCGCACATTGTTTGTTGGCAATTTAAATAAGCACACGTGACATTGTAACATATGTGGATGACTAAATAATAGTATTAACGCGTAATTAATTACAATTATTCCTTGTTTACATTATGTCTGTGCCATGCCAGTACTTTTCCTGGATGATTATTGTTTCCTTTTATAATAAGATATTATATAAATTGCGTTTTGCGAAAAACAATGAACCAAATACAAACATTTATCTATACATATACAATTACATACTTGCCCCGATAGAGTTATTCATAGACGACTCTTTGCCGTTGGTGCTATTTTTTTTTTTTTATATTGTGTTTGTCCCTGCCAAAATGACTCTACTCTGCCTGATGGAAAGCATAAGCAGAATCCAAGAGTGGTGGTCACCATATTGCGAATACAGACAATGCAACAATGCAGCATGGTGACCCACACCATGGCGGGCTAGTGATGCTTCTGCATCATTAAGCCTCCGGTCTCGCACTCACCAACGATACACAACAGCACGAACACTGTCATTTTACGTTGATTTTCTGTGCGAGGGTAGTACCGCCCCGGTCGAGACGGCCCGTTCGTGCTGAAATCAGCGTGGCTCTACTACCTTGAAGGTATCAGGTTTCTTGACGGAAATGGAAAATCCCTTACGATCTCCTCTTAATATTCCGAAATGCGATGCTTTTATGTTGCAAGCACTAAGAAGCTTTTTTTTTTAATTTGCGTCGAAGGGGTTAAAATTAGGGATTAACGGTTTTTTGGCGGTTCGTCTATTTCAAAGTTAGTTGCGTAAGAGCGGTGGTACTCACTTTTCATTAGGTAACTACTAATCCCGCCCCACCAGGTATCCTGTACACCAGGATCAACAGTAGTGACCCACGAACACACCGAGTTATGACACTCGGGAAGTCCCAGGAAGAAAATTAACTGTCTTGGAACCCGCAACGAAGTTAATCAGAAGAAAAACAGGAGGAGTTGGAAATGATAAATCCAGTTCCCTCCTTAGCAAAGCGGGAGACAAAATGAAGTCAAAATAGGCAGACACCTTTTTCAAACCGGGAAGCACCACGGATAAAGTATTAGGGGTCCTAAGTGAGCTATATTTGATTACTATAGTATTTATGGCAGAATCGCTTAAACGCACGGAAATTCACCGCAGTTGACACAAGATCCTCATAGTATACCGCCCCAGATGTCATTTGTAAGCTATTTAGCATTGTGTTACGTTCATTGTACCAAAGACTACACTCCCAGAGTACATGATGAGCCGATTGTTCACAGCTAATATCAGGTGTTGAGCATTGACACAATGGTGAATCGACTAATTTAAATGAGTGTAGTTTGTTCTTAAAGTTACCGTGGCCTGTAAGAAATTGAGCGACACAGTGATCTACCTCGAGCCATGTCCTCGACATCCGTTCGCGAACAGATGGAAAGAACTGGTAGAGGTGGCGCCCCTTAGATGATTCGTCCCATCGTTGTTGCCATTCATCCATTAGATCGTTATAGACATTGGACTGCTGTTGAAACAATCTTATGATTTTATTGCGGTCTCGTACGCCCAAAAAATCGCATTCCATGTTTTGTAATGTGGAATAGTACATGGCTGCACGTCTTTGCACCTCGAGATCGACCGGAAGGACACCCGCCAACACCGGTAAAGCCTCAGTACTAACCGTCCTATATGCTTTGCACAAGAAGATCAATGCAAGTCGTTGTCCTTGTAACAGTTTCCGACGGACAGCACCTACAGTCGCTTTATCGGCCCACACGGGAGCACCATAGCAAATAGAACCCAAATAAGTAGCTCCATATATAATCTTTAATGTATTAAATGAAAGACCCCATGTGGCAGTTGATATCCTCGTCAGAGCAAAGAAACTTTTTTTAGACTTTTCGTTAACTGTTCTAATATGTTCGATAAATGATCATTAAATGATCATTAGGTAACTAGTCTGCAGTCTGCTGTCATTAAAAAAAAGTGTCAGAAAGACTGACAGTAAATGACTTATAACTAACACTAGCTGATTCCCGCGGTGTTACCCGCATTTATTGTCGTACCGCGGGTGACCCCGTGGGGTGATTGGGGTGAAGCTAGTCTAAGAAAAGTAGCCTTAGTTAGTCCAGCCGTTTCAGAGATTAGCCAGAGCAAACAGACAGACGGACAAAAATTTAAAATGTTGTTATTTTGGTATATGTACCGTCTACACATACATATGTATTCAGTAAAAAGCGATTACTTTAATATCACTAACAGCACAGAACAAAAGATTCTCCTCTTCTGTGACTAACAGACACACCAATTTAATTTATTTGTATAGACGATTCGGTAAAGAACATTGCAAGCGGGGACTGTGATTCAATAAAATAGTACAATGTACTTTAGACTGGTTGAGTCATAGTTTGTGTATATTGAATATAATTGATGCAACTCAAAAAAAACCTTATAATTAAAATTCAATATAAGAAAAAAAAACAATTATAATGAAATCAAAAGACGAAATACAATACGAAACCCACAACATTTAGCTAGTCATGATCATCAACCACTACACCTATAGTAACAAGACTAGCAGTATAACAGATGTGAAATAGTAACAATCACTGTCATCAATCTCATTTACTACCTTTGAAGTATACAAACATAAAATATAAATGAAAATACAATTGTACTACAACTTTTATAGTCTTAGTTATTATGCGCAGGCAATGACCTCAATAGCGCAAAGACATGTTCAACTCTCAGATAAAAATAGGCACTTTCTAATTGTACCTACATGTCATTGTAGTTGTCACCATTATACGAAATTAGCCTTAGAGAACGGCAAAAACATCAGAGACAACCTTTAAAAGGCGCGCGATTGAAGAATAACTGCGTAGGCTATAGTGTAGCTATAGCTTTAGTATATAGTATAGATTACAATGGTCAAGTTTACTACTTAGCATGTTTACAATTAGTATTATGGGTATTAGAATTTGTAGAGCAACTATCTTTTTCCCGCGGATCCGCCCGTGTGAAATACATAAGTAGACAAATGTAAATATTGCGACAGACTCCGTAAAGTATGGACATCCTATTTTCATCGCGCATTTACCGCAATTTGTATACTGTAGACAGATATATGTATAAGTGAATGACCTTGCTTGCGCCGACAAATCTATACTGATTTTATAAATTCGAAAGTAAGTCAATGTCCGTTATGCGTTATGTCCGGCATGGAGATACATTAATTCTTGAAGAAAGGAATAGGCTACTATTTACCGCGATAACTCACATACACGTGGGCATAGCCGCGGACAAAAGCTAATTACATCTATACTAATATTATGAAGCTGAAGAGTTTGTTTGTTTCTTTGTTTAAACGCGCTAATCTCAGGAAGCGCTGGTCCGATTTGAAAAATTATTTCAGTGTTGGACAGTATATTTATCGAGGAAGGCTATAGGCTATATATCATCACGCTTTGACCTATAGGAGCGGAGCACCAATGGAGAACGTTTCAAAAACGGGGGAAAATTATCACGCTACGGGCAATAGAAGACGCAAACGAGGTTGCGTGGGTCAGCTAGTAGGGTATTAAATCGGTATCAGTCGACGTGAAAAGATAGGTAGCTCATGATAGAGGCAATTTTTTTGAGACTAGCTTCGTCCCACGGCGTTACTCGCGGTGCGACAATAACCGCAGGTAACACCGCGGTAAATATAATAATTATTATGCGATTTTGATTTAATTTGTCTTAAAACTTTACTCAAGGATCCAATTAGAAGACGTCAAATTTCATTGGTTGCTTATTCAATCCAAGAACAACATATTGCAACCGCCTTTTATTTTAGTCGTTTAATAAAAGTGACCCTATTCTGTTTCAATGGAGTCTATTTTTTATTGTTGTTTCTTATTTATTTTTATTAAAAAGTTAGTAACTTTTAAATAATATTTATATTTTAATAGTTTTTAAACCTTTCCCAAAAGAGAAGAGGTGATTCGAGGTCAAACGGCTTTGTAAACTAAAGTGTCAACTGTCAACTGAGCAGCGCATTTGTTAGTTTACAAAGCCAACTGACGTCAATACCACAGAGCAATATGGCGTCCGCTTTTTTGACAAATTACTCACGAAATTTGATTTTTTTTGATTTCTATCGATTTTTTTTTGTTTTCTTTTTGTAGTTTAATAGCACTGTAGAATCAAATTAAGACACTTTTCAAAAATTGGTGTAATACTCTATTCCACAATTTTTTTATGTTTATAAATCGATTACTTATATTTCACAGGCTCAACTGAGTAATTCTTTTTTTCTTTGAAATGATGTTGTTGGTTCCCATTGTGACTATATGAATATGTTAACGATGTCTCTTTATACACCAACATAGTTGGTTAAATTTATTACTGAACTTACTTGTCTATCCTATAACACTAGCATACAGATCATATACTGTCCCTTCGAGGGAAAATACTATATAATTGCATTGTCATCAGAACTAATGGTACATTTCAAATTTCAGCTCAATCGGAACTCGGCAAGTGGGTCAAATTTAACTTGTAAGATTTGATTACAGACAATGAGACAAACATCGGGAAAGGCGAAGCTAAATAAAAGCTTGTAAAAATAAAATAATGATTCGTCTCCACGAAGCTCCTTGTTCTATTTTGATTTCAATCGCCCCTTGCTTCTTAGTCATTAAACTAAAATGGTATATAAAGCGTGTTCCTCGCTTTTAAAAAGCATCATTATGCAGTACGTGTAAAGATGATATTTGTAAGGAATTGTGCATCATGGGTTTTTATATTATATCAATAGCATTTTTCATACAAACTTATCGTCTTGAAAATTAATAAAAAATAACTAATTTGACTAATGGCCGCCATACACGTTCAAATAATTTGATTGAATAGGCTGGTTCAAACAGTTTGATTCAATTAGCATAATGTCTATGGGAAATTTTGATAAAATTTAATGAGTAATCAAATGGCTTGAAGAAATATGAATTTTCGAATTTTTATTTGATCCAACAGTTTGATCAAACTGTTTGATTAAAAATTTGAGTGTGTTTGTTGCGAGCGCTCAGTTGTTGTTCCGGAAGTGTTCCTGTGCGGGCGTGTTGCATGGCATAATGTTGAACCCAGATGTATTAGAAGTATTTCGAAGCATTCTTACAAATATATCAAAATGAATCCTGTTTATGGAACATAAAAAGTAAAGATTATCATGACAGAGATAAGCGTATATTCCACTTTTTACACCACCATCCATACAGTACGTTTTTTTTTCCTTTTGTGGGTTTTCAAACAAATTATTACTAAAAGCGTCGTCTGTAGACATGTTTAAAGAAGCACAACAACTTTTCGTCCGCTTTGATATTAAACTGTGACGCCGCTTTAAGTCTGCGTGAAGGTGTGGTCGGTTGGAAGATCATGCCAATTTGATCAAATTGTTTGAGCTACCCTATTTGATCAAATTCCTTGAACGTCTATGGCGTCCAAGATGTCATTAATCAGCATCTGATAGCATTATTTAGTTGTCAGTCTTCTATTATTTCATAAAAAAAATACATAAGTTTCATCCTAATACAAAAATAGAAAATTATAAATTTTACTGCTAAACCTGTTATGCGGTTGGGCCTGTTATACACCAATGCGCAATGGGTTGAGCTCAGTTGAGCTCTAGTTCGCTCGGTTCCCGGTGACCACTCCATAAAATCACCTCATAAAGAAAAAGATAGGTATCTACAGATAGTTGTATGCAATTTAATTCGCTGCAGTGCTCTAGAGAGCATTTTTTTAATTGTTCATATTTTACGTCGCCGTCTTTACCTTGTTTAAGTACCAATAAGTGGAAATTTTATATGAGAGAGTGACACATGCTGCTCCGTTTGCGTCTCCTATTGCCTGTAGCGTGATGTTATGACAGCGTAAAGAACTTCATTTACCACTAGCTAAACCCCGTGGTGTTACCTGTGCTTATTTTTGGACCGCGGGTGAAGCCGCGGGGCGAAGCTAGTCTAAAAAAAGTAGCCTAAGTTAGTCCCTATATCATTAGCTACCTATCAGTAAAAGTCTCGTCGAAATCGGTCCTGCCGTTTCAGAGATTACCCGGAATAAACAGACAGACAGATAGACCGACAGACAAAAAAATCTTTTTACTTTTTTTGTGTATTCCATACATAAGCATTTATTAAAAAGGTGTTATTTTAATATAACAAACAGATACTCGAATTTTATTTATTTGTATAGAGTACAGATTATAAAAGGTTACAGTGAACGAACTTTCAAAGATAAAACATAAAATTATATTGTCGCTGCACTGTCTGCATTCGCAATGAGTATGGTGACCGTCACTCTTGGATTCTGCTTATGCTTTCCATCAGGCAGAGTAGAGTCGTTTTAGCAGGCCTGTACATAACAAAACTATTTTTGGAACTTTTAAAGGGGAACAATTCTCTAGTAACAAGTAACTTTATCTGTTTAGGCACTGCACACAATTAATGTTTTCGAGACATTTTTATTGATACACCGCTCCCTTTGGTCGTAGCGTAATGATATATAGGCTATATCCTTCCTCGATAACTGGGCTGTCTAATACTTTTTTTTTATGGTATAGGGCCAAACGAGCAGACGTATCACCTGGTAGTAAGCGATTACCGCCGCCCATGGACACCCGCAATACCATTATGTAACACGGTACATACACCAAATAACATTTTTTGCTGGCCGACCGATGGTTGGTCCGATTTTGACGGGACTTTCACTGGCAGATAGCTGATGTAGTAAGGAGTAACATAGGCTTCTTTTTTTAGACTAGCCTTGCCCCGCGGCGTTTTCCCAGTACGACAATGGCCGCGGGTAACACCGCGGGGATCAGCAAGTCATATATAAATGTCCATATCAAAATCCGATAACGACATTCAATCAGAATGAATCAGAAGGCCACCGTATTTCACAAGGGGCACAACAAGGCGATGACTGTTTGTAGCCATGTGTCACATAATAAACGGTCATAATTTATGATGTAGGAGAGTCAGTAGACAAATAATAGAGTACTTATTTCTGTCTGTTTCTCTCAAAAATAATAGCTTGGGAGAGCCACGCTTCGGCATGAATGGGCCGGTTCCACCGGAGGTATACCACGGCCTCACAGATAACCGGTGTGAAACAGCGCTTGCGCTGTGTTTTACCTAGAAAGTGAGGATACCGGAGGCCCATACCCCAGCCACTCCCCCCATCCACCTCCCCATTCCCCAAAGGGCAACGCACTTGTGGCGCCTCAGGTGTTACGGGTGTCCATGGGAGAAGGTAACTGCTTACCATCAGACGATACGTCAGCTCGTTTGCCCCATATTCCATAAAAAAAATACATAATAATAAACGTTCTCCGTTTTTATAAAATAATAAACGTACTCGTCTCCTATTGTTCGTTGCGTGTTGTTATGTAGCCTATTTAACCTCCCTTGATAAATGAGGTATTCAACACTGAAAGAATATTATAATTCGAACTAGTCGTTCATTGGGTGCGTTCAGTCAAACAAACTACAACTGTATAATCACAGATCATAGAAACAAAACTTATTTTAATGATCTGAGTTTATAACATTATTTTAGAGAGGTGGTAAGTATAGATTCAATCAATTCTTGTGAAAGAACATAGATGGGCTACTTTTTACTGCGGAAACCATCCTACTTGCGAGTGGAGCCACGAGTAAAAGTTCTGAAACGTGGTTTACCTAGAGTCTATTCGAATATGTAAAAAATTAAATCTACAAGAAGTCTAACATGGTTTCAAAACGATTGGCAAAGACCAAAAACTTATATTAACTACTAGCTGAACCCCGCGGTGTTACCCGCGGTTATCGTCGTAACGCGAATAACGCCGCGGGACAAGGTTAGTCTAAAAAAGTAGCTTAACTTACTCCCTGGATCATCAGCTACCTGCCAGTGAAAGTTCTGTCAAAATCGCTCCAGCCGTTCCAGAGATTACCCGGAACAAACAGACAGACAGACAGACGGACAGACAGACAAACATTTTTTTAACTTCATTTTTAGTATATGTGCCGTGTGTATGTGTATACATATGCATTTAGAAAAAAACGTTTATTTTAATATTACAAACAGACACTCCAATTTTATTTATTTGTCTAGATAAAATTTCATTGACATATGTATGGCATTCTTTTTCATTTTCAATTGTTATTCTTTACTTTTATACATACAGGTACATAATATATAATATTTATGTATAGAGATATAAGATAGATTAGATGATAGAGATTGTAGGTAAAAAATATATTTAAAAATGATTCGCAAAATGTATGTACGCGCGTAACTTCCGATCCGCTGCACTAAATTAAATAATTATTCTTTTAATGTATTCGTTATTGTTAGGACAAGATATGTGTACAAAAAAAAAAAGATAACGGGAATGCTCAATTTTATATTTGTCCGCAACTGTACACTACCTGTGGGCAGCCGAGACAGATATGTAAATATGGAGGTATGAAGTTCGCCGGGTCAGCTAGTTATAACATTAACATTATTTATTATGTACCAGTATGTATAAAAGTAAAGAATAACAATTGAAAACGAAAAAATGCCATACATATGTCAATGAAATTTTATAGCCCTTTATATTGTGAGAATGACTCATTGTATGAACTTAATTTACCCTTTTTGTAATGGATTGTTGTAGGTGAAATGGGTCACTGCAATAAACACATTAACATACCTATTTAACATTACAAACATAGTTCAAAACAAAAATAGCTTGTTGTTTAACTCATCAGCCGTTATGCAGATTATTTTATTCGGGTTCATTGATACTTCAACAGCTGTAAACCTTATAAACATCCCCCCACCTCCCCACAACCCGCCGCGCCGTATCCTATATTCCACGTTAATGCCGAAACTTGACAATATTTTACAATCGCGCGTAAATATGAAAAATAAATATTCATAAGTCACTTAAAACACAATACTATTATTATCGCTTCAGTGTACGGAGAAAGTAGAAATTGTAAGCATCAACCATACAAAATATGAATGAGGAGGTCGTCTCAACGTGACACGGCATTTATAAACTCCATGGTTTAATATTCAAGTACGCACATACAAATACATAATGTAACACTTAAATTTATACAAAATACAAACATGCACTCAATTAATTCAAAATATATATTCTTACCTTTACGCAACTTGAAAAACAATCACCAAGTAATTTATTTTCAGCGTATGAAAAGACGACACAAACTGCGTACTAATAAAATGCTGCACAATATCACTACGATTCTCAAATTATAATTCTAATTCAATTTGGAACGCAAAAATATGTTTTTTGAACGCTCAGAACAATGACATTCATTAATTTTTAAATCAAATTTAGAATTTTCATTGACTGTTTCGCGTTCGAACTGCAGTATTACCGCTCAATAACGCGCACACCCGGCTCTTGCTGACGCGCTACGTTGTACTGAGGGCACACACACCACTGCGGGCTCAGGAGCGCTCACCAAACCGTCAGCTGTCAACGCTGAAATAATTTTAGAGATCCGTAAAGTCAGATACGGATTATTTGCTAAAGATATAATAGCCATTGATACTACCTTAAACACATTAGTACTACTTCATAAACTTATTTGCAAATAATTATTCACTGTTGTAATGACGAGATATTTTGTAGTGAAAAGCATAGCTAGATAGCAGTTACAAGTTAAAGAATCCTTTAAATAGTATTGTTAGATTTTTGTTAATAGCGTTATCACTTTTAATTATTGACCATCACACGAGAATTAATAGAAACAAATATTAGCATAAACATATTTTGTGTACACGCCTTTTAGAAATGTATAGCAAGTAGACTTGTTTTCTAGCTATTGCTATATTAGACTACTTACTATCAAATATTTATATGCAAACTAAATGTCAAGGACTGGTACAACCACTTTCCATAAATAAGTGTTTTTATGAACTTGAGAAAGCAGTTCATATGGTGCGGCTATTTTTAGATGATGGTTTCTAATTTATTTGCATTTTCACTGTTTTTACCCGACTACGGCAAAGCCAAAGGAGGGTTATGATTTTGACAGGCTACGTATGTATGTATGTATGGATGTATGTATGTATGTTCCCTCATAGCTCCTTAACTACCCATGAGAACTGGACAAATGAGATGTCGTTAGAAGCGTCATGATCATCTGCTGGTTACAGGGTATATGACGTGTCACTGAATCTAATATGGCGCCCTCTAGCCGACATAAAGTACTGTATTCAAAAATAAATTTTAGATAAATATAAATATATCGTGTTTTTGGTATCATTGGAAAGGGCGTTACTTGTACATTTCAAAAATACATATATTATTAGCATTTTCTCTTGACTTTGTTCTTTTTTATTCAAAAATTGTGATATTTCTATGGTACCTATTTAAAATATACTTTGCAAAGAAACTGATATTATAGAGGCACCAAAACATTTTAAATAAAAAAAAGTTAAAACTAAAACTCAACTACGATCATAAACGACGCTGAAAAAGCATGAAACAAGTTTCAAAAGCCGTAGTCCATGTAGTGTAATGTACCATAGTCCATAAGACTTTAACAACGCGTGACTTTTAGTTTTGTCCTTTTTTTTATTTTACGTAAGGTTAGTAACTTTTTAAGAACTTGTAAATCTTTGCAGGATGGGATAAATCTTTGCAGGATGGGATAACTAACTAACCAATGATTAAATGCCAATTAAGTTCATTATTAATTAGCACGCCTGCAGAATCAATAGCTACCTATCATCGCTCAAGATTGAAACACCAGGAAGCTACCTATAAACTAACTATTTAGTTAGTTTATAGGTAGCTTCCTGGTGTTTCAAAACTAATCATTTAGTTAGTTTATACAATTTTAGTCACTAAATAGTGACCATATTTTTATCAAAATAAATGATAAATATAAATAAGTATTAATATAATACGATAAATGATTAAATAAATGAAAAACAATTACACACTTTATATTTTTTAAGAAAATTACACAATATATAAAAATATCTTAATATTAGCGCACTCTGAAACAGCGCTTTCTACATTTTCGTATAAAATGTTACTACTTAGTAGTTTGATCATCATTTGTTGCGGTAGAAAAACTGAATATTGCACGCACATGCATTTTTAGGGTTCAGTACCTAAACGGTAATACGACGGACAGTGGAGTCTAGGAATAGGGTCCCTATTACCAAGACTCCACTGTCCGTCTGTCTGCCAACAGGCTGTATCTCATCAACCGTGTTGGTAGACAGTAGATGTTTTGACAGATGCCGCTACAAATACTAAAAACAGAAAAAGAAAGTGTTTTTTTTAAGTTAATTGTTCGATACTGATCATCATCATCATCTTTGCGTTGTTACTGGTAGCTTCTAAAGCTAGCACTTTCGAGTCCGGGGTCCGCTTGTCTACTTTTTGTTCTGCACTTTGCCTGATCTTCGGCATCCTTGATAGTGAGACCATTAGTACGCATGTCACCCTTTACGATGTCAAGCCAGCACTTCTTGGGTCTACCCGAAGACCACACACGTAAGAAGGTGGTTGCCGCAAAACGTGGCCAGACGCAATCCGAGACAGCATTTGTCTGTCTTTTAGGGTTAGCTCGGTAGAACCTTTCATTTAGTAAACAAATTAGTTCACGTTGTATATCATCATACTACGGGCAGAAGGAGACGCAGATGAGGTTGCGTGGTCAGCTAGTATCAAATGAAATAGTTAAAAAGAACGTTTTGCTACGGAACCATTCTTCAATAGCTTGTAATTAAAAGTTTTTGACATCTGATGTTGTCTACTCGTGCGCGGAAACGACTCATATAAGGCGCATGCGTTCCCCTCCAACATTTAGATGCTCCAACATAGACAACGCTTGTAAGCTTGTAAACAACTAATCAAGTGTTTGAACGTTGCCATAGTGATCTAGAACAAAAGCAAAACAATGAATCAGCTGTTTATTTCCTTCGTAACAATTAAAACAATAGAAAATGAGAGAAAATGTATTTGTTACATGACTTATCAGGTGAATGGCTACGTGTTTGAAACTAAAGCCAGTTTTGTTAATTGTTAGGTTAACCCGTCATAATACAAGTACAATTTTAACCAAAATAAAACCGACTTCAAGGTTCGACTCGATTTCGCTTGGATGCCATCATCGGATATTGATGTCCTTATCGTGGTACCACCATTAGGACATCTCCTTTCCATTAAAAAAAGAATAATTGAAATCGGTTCATAAACGACGAAGTTATACGCGAACACACATAAAAAAATAAAAACAAAAAAACGGTCGAATTGAGAAACCTCCTCCTTTTTTTGAAGTCTGTTAAAAACTACAAACGGTCTTGTTCATAAACGTTGTTAATATTTAAGGGCTCCTCTGCCCTAAATATCTGCGAGCGCAAATGCATCGCAAGAACTTCACGCGGCATCGCATCGCAGTTATGTGTGGAAGCCCTAAGCAATGCTTCAGTGGTTTTAAACCCTTTATGTGATCCACAAATCGTTGTTTTGAGTCTGGGTTTTCTTTGTGTTCATTTCATGTATGTATGTGTATTTGTAAAGTCCCTTTGTGACACATGACTTAGCGCGAGGATTATCATTTCTAAACTAAAATTTAAAAAAATGACAGAATTCTTAGATAGGCAGATGGAAAATCTCCGTCAAAACACAGAATGCGTACTTAAATAAAACATATTAATGATAATCTAAGTGTGTGGCGATATTTCCGACTTTTAAGCCTTCTCATACCGTGGGAGAGCCACGCTCCGGCATGAATGGGCCGGCTC
This sequence comes from Spilosoma lubricipeda, assembly GCA_905220595.1. Taxonomy (NCBI): domain Eukaryota; kingdom Metazoa; phylum Arthropoda; class Insecta; order Lepidoptera; family Erebidae; genus Spilosoma; species Spilosoma lubricipeda. The sequence continues at coordinate 12,867,469 of HG992290.1, read as the reverse complement.
GACCGGAGTGATACCACGGCCTCACAGAAAACCGGTGTGAAATAGTGCTTGCGCTGTGTTTCATCGAGTGAATGAGGATACCGGAAGCCCATAACCCAAACCCCCATCCCTTTCCATGGGGCAGAATAGTCACCGGTCCCTGAGTGTAGCCGCGGATGGTCGGGATGGGTTTTCCCCACCATCCGCTTTAGTGGCCGCCCGCGAGGGGGCGACGTTACGCGTGTGCCGTACGTCGCCTAATTAGAGAGTTAACCAGCAGACGGTGCCCGCTTCAGTGCGGGCAGGCGCTGGGAGGGGTCCGGATGTGTTAATAACAGCAGTTCCCGGATCCCTCCCGTCTCAGGCGCAGAGTGGCACACCGTGTGGTTTTAGTCGGTTCGATTCCGACACACCGCCCCGCCGCAAACCCCGGCGGGGTGACGGCCCGAGGGGGTTTCCACACGTTAAAAAAAAAAAAAAAAAAAAGAATAGTCACCGGTCCGTTCTCTACTGTTTGCAGATGTCCCCCACATGAATGGAAGCCCTGATTGTAAACGTGTTGCGCTACCATCCTGGCATGCTTCTACCAGGATGACTGATAGCCTAGATATGTTACCCCCAGGCTTGCGCTTGTGGAGGATGGTGATGGTGGTCCTTTTGAGATTTCCGGCGCCTAAGTCGTCTGCAATACCGGGCCTGTTCCCTTGACCGGACCGGAACGGGAGATGTTTAGAATTCTCCAGTTCCGCCATCTTCTTTGAAAGCATAACTTAGTCAAAGAAGGAGACGGTGGAGTTACACGCGCTCTCACTCCATGACCGCGATCATGGAACTGAGCGAGAGAAATTCTACTGCGATGGCCAGTACGAAGTCACTCCTGTGCTCCGCCTACGCCGGACATTTTGCCAGCGTGTGGAGCGCCGTGTCTGCGGACCGGCCTTCGCAGTGGTGGCACTCAGGCGTTGACTCCTTTCGGATCAGAGACAGGTGATCTCCGAAGCATCATATCTCAGGATAAACTTTTGCGCTTGCTTGCGCCACTAATAGAGAGCTGCAAGGACTCTCGCCTCCAGATCCTATTTTTGAGTTCCGGCCCGGAGACTCACCCACGCTGTGTCGACGTTGATTTTGCGGTACCCCCCTATAATTATATTATTAATGCACCTAATAAAGAATTATTACTTCATGTTTTTAGAATAGATTTGATTAGTTTTACAGGTAACGCAAACTTAACTTTTTTTTTATCAGCGAAGTAAAGGTAGACGGACAAAAAACTAATTTAAATTCATGCCTTTGCCATAAATTATTGATTGGCATTGGATCTAAATTATTAACATAACTCCTAGGTACTCTGTTTTTTATTTCCTGATCGGTGTTATTAGTTCTTATAAAAAAATAAATTAGGCATGACATTCACAATCATTGTATTAATTGATCACAACATCGACGTAGATTTGCAAAAAATCCACTAATGCGTTTTGGACCCGCCCACCCCGCTCTACAGGTACGTATATTATAGTCTCCATTCCATTCAGTAGTGTTACGACCAGCAGCGAATATATAATATAATGTTGTTCATGTGATATGGTGTGATATTATAAATGGTTTAGGAATTGATTCTCGTAGTTTCTCTGGGCTTTTCCTAACAATACATACTGAATTGTTTTCTTTTTCTCTTTTTTAAAGCCAACTCCTGCATTCGCAATATACATTCTGTGTCGCGGAGGATTTTACTAACATTCATTTAACGGATACAAAAACATATAGTATATTATTATGTATGTAGGAATTATTGTATTTCATAAACATAAAAAAAATACAGTCGAATTGATAACCTCCTTTTATTGAAGTCAGCTTTAAAGGCATTATTTAAACTTTGACCATAAACTATGTATATATATATATATATATACTGTCAAGTTGTTAGCCCATCGCAATCCAATTAAAAAAATAAGTGGTGTTTTACTATTTTTAACCGACTTCAAAAAAAGGAGGAGGTTTCTCAATTCGAGCGTATATATACATATTGTTTTTATGTGTGTTCGCGGATAACTTCGTCGTTTATGAACCGATTTTGATGATTCTTCTTTTGTTGGAAAGGAGATGTTCCGATGGTGGTACCATGACAAGGAAACTAGGATCTGATGATGGCATCCCAGGGAAATCGAGGGGAACCCTAATTTTTTTCAGGCACATACTACGTTTTTCGTATATTTTCTGAAAATACTCTTGAATTTGCATCTGGTAGTCATCATTTAATGATGATGAGCTGATGAAGTAAGGTACAACTCCTTATCGGTTAGGAGTTGGAGGATAAAAATTTAAATGTCATATGTGTGTATGTTAACTTTAGTCGTATTGTTTCAAGTTATTTAGGTAAGCTGATGATGGAAGGTACAACTCCTCAACGGTTAGGAGTTGGAGAATAATTCTTTCAGTTTCATACATATCTATAGATCTTTAGTTGTATACTGTCAAGTTTTTGAGGTGTATTCGAAAGCATCCAACTAAAACTCCCTGGCAAAAAATACTAAAAATCTTAAAATAAACTGGCTCTTCATAAATTGCTATTTCAATTCTTGTCTATACCTAATTCTTTGTTCATTTAAATAGTAGTATTATTATGTGTGCTAGGTACCTAAAACCTGTTTGAAGTCGGAGCCAAGCCATTTGTAACACTCACGATACACAAATATGACTTTGATGATGATAAGTCTTCACAGTCTCACATCAGCACGTGTGAGATTCCGGTCCCATGCGTGCCTGCCTTAGCGAGCACTGATGCATTTCCGGCGTGGACAGATGGATTCCACAGCCAGATCAAACATAAAGAAACTCTTACTTGAAAAGACGGGTCACCGACTGCGTGTTCTATAACCCGTTTAAAAGTATGCATTTCGATAAAACCAAGATTCTACCTGACTACATGTCTAATCGAGTAGCATTGAAAATTGATAAAAAACGATCGTACTAAATTGAGCTTTAGGTGAATGTGTGGTCCCATTTCAATTTGGTCCAGTTCTTGAAGTCCGTGAAGACTCAGCTAGTCTATCATAAAGAGTAATAACAATGGACTTAGAAATTTAACTGATTAGATAACAGCTTCATTTGTGCAGTAAAAAAATAAACTAGCTGGTATTACTCCGGTTTTTATAGCTTCAAAATATTGTTTATTATTTCATCGGTTTTAATTTTTTCGTGTTTTTTTTTAGTCCAGCCGTTCCTGATATTACCCGGAACAGATTGACCGACAAAATTTTAGAAAATTGATGTTCATATCCTATATACATACTTTTATATGCAGTTACTGTCGTTACTGAAAAGCTGTTAATTTTTAAATTACAGGCTGATACTGCAATTTTATTTCTTGCATAGATTGCAATACATAGGTACATTCTAAATACAGTTGAAGTTTCAATTTACTTTTCATTATCATGAACTTTCATCTATCTTGACCATTGTGCATTGTTATGTAAATAAATATCCGTCCGATTTATTGTTTTGGTGCAAATTAGATTCGATGATCATATAACAACTTGTCATTCTTCTTTGATAATCTACTAGCTTTGGCACGCGGTTTCGTTCTCGCAGACTTTCGTCGCGTGATTTACCTTTAGGGGTGGAGTTTCAGAAATTCCTTTTTTAGTGCTCACTTACGTTATATAAAGTACCTACATGCGAAATCTCAGGATTTTAGCTACGGAATCCTCAAGATTCTGTACCCGAATGGTAAAACGGGACCCTATTACTAAGACTTCGCTGTCCATCTGTTTGTCTGTCTGTCCGTCCGTCTGTCACCAGGCTGTATCTCATAAAACGTGATGTCTATTTCAACTGTCTAGTTGAAATTTTCAGAGATGATGTATTTATGTTGCCGCTTTATCAAATACTACAAAATATAAAAAAATAAACATTTAAGGGGGCTCCCATTCAACAAACGTGATTTTTTACTCGTTTTTGCTCGATATTGATAATGACAACAGGTAGACGCTTGAAATGAATCCGATTCGCACTTGGCCGATTTTTTTATATTATAAAGAGATAAAGTTTGTATATTTATGAGGTTGTAGGATCAAATCTATGGATCTATAGAACTGATTTAAAAAAAATAACCAATAGAAAGCCAAATTTCTTGTGAGTGTAATAGGATATGCGACATATACCCGGCGGCGGAGGAGCCACAGGCAAATGCTAGTCACGCTAATCATCACACTTCACACTAATATATAAAGCTGAAAGTTTGTGAGTGTGTATGTTTGTTACTTCTTCACGAAAAAACTACTGAACGATTTTAGATGAAATTTTACAGTAATATAGTTTATACATCATAATAACACATAGGCTATTATTTGCCGTGATAACCGATATACACGCGGGCGGAGTCGCGGGCAACAGCTAGTAATACATAAGTTTCACAAATATCTATAGGTACTGATTTCGATAGTGAGACTACTGTTAGCATCCCTTTATAGATCTCGTAATCGGCTTTTTGGCTCAGCGACTGCAACAGCTTTTCACTAAATGCATACGAAATTATAGTCCATTCGCTTAGAAACGGTCACCTTGATCGGCACGTGCGGCAATCCGCCATAAAACCAAAGGATCCGCCTGCGGCGTACACCCAAAAGTAAGTATCATTTGTCAGTTTACGCCGTTATATGAATTAATATATTCATATTTCACAACAAATAACCACAATTGCGTGCGGGTTCACCGACTCTATCTAAACGAATGGACTATACGGTACTACGTAGTACGGTACCTTAAGAAATAAATTTATATTGTAGTGAAAACCGCGTTGAGCACTTTTTGGTAGGGAAGGATAGGGTCTTATGAGTTCGCGTCACCGACATGCTAATGTTTGATGTTGATAATTTTAATTTTGATATGAAATTTCTTATTTTACACATTAATTTTACAAACAACATTTTAAGTTATAAGTTTTCACTTTCACTATTTTGTTTGTCTATCTGTCTCGTTGTTTCGGCTAATCTCTGGAATGGTTGGACGGATTTTGACGGGATATTCGCTGGGAGATACTTTTAGACTCGCTTCGCCCCTTACTTCGGCCTTTACTCGACGTTACCTGTTGTTGTTGTTTTAAAACTAAAACAATGTTATAATGTAACACATGAGCTCTCTTGGGTTACGAGGTAGTGTGGTTTTTTTTTTTTTTTTTTTATTTTTTTTTTTTTTTTAACGTGTGGAAACCCCCTCGGGCCGTCACCCCGCCGGGGTTTGCGGCGGGGCGGTGTGTCGGAATCGAACCGACTAAAACCACACGGTGTGCCACTCTGCGCCTGAGACGGGAGGGATCCGGGAACTGCTGCTATTAACACATCCGGACCCCTCCCAGCGCTTGCCCGCACTGAAGCGGGCACCGTCTGCTGGTAAAAAAACTCTCAATTTGGGCGACGTACGGCACACGCGTTACGTCGCCCCCTCGCGGGTAGCCACTAGAGCGGATGGAGGGGAAAACCCGTCCCGACCATCCGCGGCCACACTCAGGGCGGCATGAGGCGCTGATAGGCGCGCCTCCGCCGCCCGGTTCGCCGGCGGCGGATCGGGTCCGAGTGGATATCATCCTCCCGGGCCTTCTCCGCCGCCTCCTTCTGCGAAATTACGTCTTCGCAGAAGGCTGCGACCGCGGTAAAACTGCTGTCGCTACCGGCCATGGAGCGAACGACGGCCGGTAGCGAGAGATCTCCTCCGATGACTGCAGTGAGGGCCCGACGCTGCGACGCCCATGCGGGGCAGATCGCCAGCGTGTGCTGGGCCGAGTCCTCACTGCAGTCGCAGTGGTGGCAGGCGGGACTCAGTTCCCTCCTGGCGACCGAGTGCAGGTACTTTCCGAAGCATCCGTGCCCGGAAAGAACCTGCGTCAGTCGGAAGGAAAGGGTCCCGTGCTGCCGCCCTGCCCACTCGAGGATGACCGGCTGGAGAGCCTCCACGGCGGCAAAGCCAGCGCGTGGAGTCTCCAGCCGGAACGACCAGCGAGCCATCGTGGCTCGACGGGCGGCTTCACGCCACTCGCGTACCTCTTCGGGCGGAGGGCGAATGCCTCTCTCCGCCCGTAATTCAGCCACCCGTCGATAAACTTCGGCGAGCACTTCCGCCTCCAAATCCCACGGAGGTGTTCCGGCCAGGCGCGCCGCCTCCTGGAAGTTCGCCCCCCGGGCCGTGACCAATGTGTCATCGGCGTAACAAATTACGCCCAGCCCGGGGGGGAGCCCAGCCCGGGGGGGAGTGTGGAATTTAACTTAACCAGTATTCGAACTTAACGAAGCTCTTGGGTTACGAGGTAGTGTGGAATATATACTTGACTACTGTCCGAACTTAAACGAAACATTACGATGGTATTGGTTACCAATACTTTAATCCTACTAATATTATAAACGCGAAAGTTTGTAAGTATGGATAGATAGATGGATGGAAGTTTGTTTCTCTTTCACACAAAAAGTACTGAACGGATTTGCATGAAACTTTACAGTAATATAGCATATACATCAGAATAACACATAGGCCACTATTTGCCGCGATAACCGACATATACGAGGGTGGAGTCGCGGGCAACAACTAGTAGCTCATATTTTGACATTTGGTTTTGATTTACGAGATATAGTTTCTTATTTTAAATTTAATTTAAGGACGTCCAGAATGACCATAGACCATAAAAAAATTAAATGATTGAATTCGCTATAAACTTGAAAACTTTGGCAATAATCAAAAAACCAGTTTAAGGCATAAGGTTAATCAATGAATCTATACAAATAAATAAAATTCAAGTGTTTGTGTGTAATTTTAAATTAACAGCTTTTCACTAGATTGTATTTATTAATGTAAATTATTTGACTGCCTCGTTGGCGTAGTGGTGGCGTAAGCGACTGCTGTGCTTGAGGTCTCGAGTTCGATTCCCGGTTCAGACCAAATGTTTGTATGATCTACAAATATTTGTTTCGGGGTTTGGGTGTTTTCTATGTTTATTATGTATATATTTACAAAAAAAGTATATAAGTATTTATATCAGTTGTCTAGTACCCATAACACAAGCTCTGCTTAGGTTGAGACTAGATGGCATTTCTGTCTGTCTGTGCCGAATAATTTTTCGAAACTTTCAGTGGTACTTACATATCTGACTAGCTGACCCACGCAACTTCGTTTACGTCTCTTATTGCCCGTAGCGTGATAGTTTTCCCCCGTTTTTGAAACATTTTTCATTGGTGCTCCGCTCCTATTGGTCTTAGCGTGATGATATATAGCCTATAGCCTTCCTCGATAAATGGGCTATCTAACACTGAAAGAATTTTTCAAATCGGACCAGCGGTTCCTGAGATTAGCGTGTTCAAACAAACAAACAAACAAACAAACTCTTCAGCTTTATATATTAGTATAGATATAGATGATACATTCTAGAATAAAACTCACTTGTACTTATTCCACTATTTTATTTTATTTTACACCTGACCGGTTTCGCCTTATGGCATTCTCAAAGGTTATAAAATAAAATAAAATAGTGGAATAGGTACAAGTGAGTTTTATTCTAGAATGTATTACAACAAGTTCCATCAAGTGCCGACAATCGAGAGTATAAATTATATCTGATGATAATAAAGAGTAAGTAACTTAGACTACTTTTTTAGACTAGCTTCGCACCGCGGCGTTACCCGCGGTATATATGAAAAAGCTTTAGCGTTGAATGTAAAACAACCTTTAAAAGGATATAAATTGTAGTTATAAATCACGGAAATTCATAAGCATGTGCGTAATAATTTAGTCGATTAATTTTAAGCCGTTTTTCATTAGTTTTATGTCACAAAGTCATTAATATTTGTCGACAAAGGTTTAATGTTTTTATGTAGATTATACTCAAACCTACGTACGCTATACTAGCAGGACATAGTGATACATTTATTAATATTAAGCACCATATTTGTTAACCTTTGACCACAAAAAAACTTGAATTTGAGTTTGAGTTTTTTTTGAGTTTGACAACTTTACAATGTGGATTGCAAAAACTCGCGAGTGGATTAAAGTAGCAAAATAAGTAACTCGTTCTTTTAGTTATACGGTTCGAAATAATCGGCGGGTGATACAGCTTGTCTCCTTTTGTCGCTGTTTGATCACATCGCCCTGTTTGATAACTAACTAACACCATTATAAGGAGACTAAGTATACCTAGTCTCCTTATAATGGTGTTAGTTACAACACCCTTACGATACCCAAGGGATGAATAGGGGTGATAACACTCTGTATTCTTAATCTGCAAGGGAATCAAAACCTACATGGTACTTCCCGTGAACTCAGTGAAACTTGCACGCAACAAATTTCATCATAATCGATCTAGTCGTTTTGGAGGAGTCAGGTGAAACAGAAAGATATAAGGAGATTAAGGTTACGCTAGCAGGACGCGATAAGTAGAATAATTTCATAAAGTCACACCAAATATGACGGACACTATCGGTATCTTAATTGCATTGAATAGCATTTCGAATAAAGGACAACGTAAAATATCCTAAGTGCAATAATCACAGTGAACTTTCCACAATGGACAATGAGGAAATGTTAAACTCTTATGAGGAAGTAAAAGCGGTCATGAACTTTTCAAGAAAGGTTTTTACTTTAAGAATTGTACAGTGAAAAATGTCATCCTACAAGGAAAGATAATGTTTTTGTCTTTCTTAATAATAACAATTTAATGTAATTACTTAAATATGTTCTCATTTTAGTGATGTTCCGATGTTTTTAAGGGTTCCATACCTCAGAAGGAAAACACAACAATTACTCAGGTCTACTGTCCCTTGGAGTTGTGAAAAAATCAAACTTCTAAGCCAACGCAATCAAAAGATACAGCTGTTTATGCTGTCAATTTTCGACACTCGTAAAAGAATCAAATCCTACAGGGTACTTCCCTTGAACTCCGCCATTTAACGTAGGAGAGCCACGCTTCGGCATGAATGGGCCGGCTCGACCGGAGTGATATCACGGCCTCACAGAAAAACGGTGTGAAATAGCGCTTGCGCTGAGTTTCACCGAGTGTGTAAGGATACCGTAGGCCCATCCCTCCCCACACCACTTTTCCCATCCCCCAAAGGTCGTCAACGTACTTGTGACACCTCTGGTGTTGCGGGTGTCCATGGGCGGCGGTAATCGCTTACCATCAGCTGATACGTCTGCTCGTTTGCCCAGTATACCATGAAATTAAATTAAATTAAAATCTCTTTATTTTCAGGTATCTCGGACCCATACAAAATATTACATATTTAACAAATTTAATAATAAGAAAACAAATATAAATTAATTCAATTAAAAATGCAATGAAAGAGAAACATTTTTTTATTTTATTTTAACTGTATTTGTTTTATTACTTGTATTTTTATTTGTATTTGAATTGTGTATTGAATAAAAATTAATATTAATGTAATAAACAGACATTTTATTTTATACAAAACAATTTCAATGTTTCACATATGCCATTTTTTTTTTTTGTTTTTTTTTTAGTTATTTATTACTTTTACATCATAATATTTATTACATCACACAACGAAGTACGACATTATAAAATTGTTATTTTATAAAAAACAAAGAACACAAAAAGTTTAATCATTTTTTTTCTAAAATAATTTGATAGGAAAAATATAGCAAGGTGATTGATGTGCCATAATCTCATTGCCGACCTTGACCACTTAAAAAAACAAAATTATTTATAACTAGCGTTTGCCTGCGGCTCTGCCCTCATATATGTTGGTTATCGCGGTGATTCTTTAAACTGATACCTATAACTTTTTTATTTATGAACCGATGGAAATAAAACAAACATTAAATGTTAAATGGAGCAAACCGCAACGCATTAGAGAAAATCGCTTTCAAATCGGTTAGACCGTTTCTGTTTACTATTTACTGCCTCTGTTTACTGTTTTCAAACGTACTGACAAACAGACATACAGACGAAAATTCTGAGTCATTAATTTGGATTCCAATACCTTAACAACGTCCGTCTTTTTTTTTCTTTTTCTTTTTTTTTGTGCGGAAATCCCCTCGGTTATGTCGGACTCGAACCGACTAAAAACCGCACACCGTCTCGGGTACTAGAAGTCGGGGGACCAGGTGCACCCTTGAAAGGAAATCCCTGGAACCCCGACGTACCTCGGGCCACCCACTATATGTGTAGAAATCCTTACATTTCTATTCAGCCTGCTTCTGCTAAGGTGACTGGTGGCCTCACCCAGTCGTAGCCAATGTTGTACAGGAGCGGCCCTAAAACCGAGCCCCGCGGGAAAAAATTAAAATTGTAAAATAACTCAATAAAGATCTAATTAAATACACCTTATACGCAAACCTTTAATATTGATGAAACACTAAAGTGATAAATAATAGTTGTTGCGTGTAAATAGTGTTAAATAGGTATTTACAGGTTTGAAGTTGGTGCCAAGCCAAAATGTAATAGTAGGTACCCACTGGCTCTCCTACTCTATCTATAATAGCTCTATGCACACAGGTCGTTACTTAGAAAGGAGGTTTGGGTTTGTTATATCTGCCATATGCCATATAGAATCACATATTTTGTTATATCTATCTAGGTATATTTATCACAGAATAGTTTGACCTCTTTTAACTCTTCTGTGCTCTGTACAATGCCAGACATTCGTGCAGGGTTTGTTTTAAGTTCTCCTCTCTGCCGTGCTGTTAACCTTTCTAGTTCAATCCTTTAGTCTGTTCTTACGACACGACCAAAAGCGTATGCGTAATCCTACTAATCCTACTAATATTATAAATGCGAATGTTTGTAAGGATGGATGGATGTTTGGAGGGATGTTTGTTACTCTTTCACGCAAAAACTACTGAACGGATTTGGATGAAACTTTACAGTAATATAGCTTATACATCGGAATAACACATAGGCTACTATTTGCTGCGATAACTGAAATATACGCGGGCGGAGCCGCGGGCAACAACTAGTCGTTAATAAATAAAAAACCGGCTTCATAAAAACTTCCAACGAAAACTCCCTGCCTAGAAACACTAAAAAGCGTAGGTAAAATAAACGGGCTCTTCATAAATTGCTATGTACCAATTCTTGTCTCATAAAAAGTTGTTATTCAGTTGAAGAGTTTAGCGTTCTATCATGAGCTCTCCTGAATAACTTGAAAGAATACGACTAAAGGTAACATACATACATATGACATTTAAATACCTATCCTCCAACTCCTAACCGTTAAGGAGTTGTACCTCACATCATCAGATCATCATCATGAAATGATGACTACCAGTCGCAAATACCGGAGTAACTTCAGAAAATATACGAAAAACATAGTGGGTATGTGCCTAAACAATGAGGGTTTCCCTTGATTTCCCTGGGATTCCATCATCAGATTCTGATATGATGGCAATGGGACCACATGGGGAGCATACCTTTTCGAATACAAAAAGAATTTCGAAAATCGTTTCAAATCGAACATCCTCCTCCTTTTTTGAAGTCGGTTAAAAAAAGAAAAAACATCGGATGCGGTTCTGGATTGTTACTTATATAATACTAGCTGAACCCCGCGGTGTTACCCGCAGTTTTCGTCGTACCGCGAGTAACGCAGCGGGACAAAGTTAGTCTAAAAAAAGTAGCCCAAGTTACTCCCTGGATCATCAGCTACCCGGCAGTGAAAGTCCCGTCAAAATCCGTCCAGCCGTTCCAGAGATTACCCGGAACAAACAGACAGACAGACAGACAGACCGACAGACAGACAGACAGACAAAAAAAAATTTAATCACATTTTATGTACCGTGTATACATACATATGCATTTAGTAAAAAGCGGGTATTTTGATATTACAAACAGACACTCCAATTTTATTTATTTGTATAGATAATTCGATAGTAGTGATAGTTTCTATCAATAGTCAAACATCCAACCAAAGTAGGCAAAAGGAAACCTTTTACTTGGTGTGTATGCATTTAATGTATTATTGTTTTTTTTTATATACATACTAGCTGTCCCGGCAAACGTCGTTTTGCCATAACTACTAATAAATTAAAAATTAATTAAAAAAACATTGTCCAGCGGACAAAATTGTGAATCTAAACCATTCCCAGATCCCCTTGAACACACACAAAAAATTTCATCAAAATCCGTCCAGTCGTTTGAGAGAAGTTCAGTGCCGTACACACTCACAGAAGAATTATATATATAAAGATTATAAAGAATTGCTCGTTTAAAGGTATTGGATTAAACTGGTTATTTGAACTGCCTCCTTTAAATTACTAACTGAATGCAGCGTGAGGAAATATAAGTTATAGTTCTATTAATCTTTTATTTATGCTACAAAAACAATTTTTTCAGAAAACTAGTTAGTTTCTATACACAGGTTTTAACATAGACGGACACAATTAGAAATATTATTAATGATGATTTTATTACGACCGGGAACAAACTTGTTCATCTGTCTGTTACTAAGAGCGGTTTAGAATAGTCATATCATGCTCGCCTTCATATTTTTTTTATGATCGTTACCGACGCAGAAACTAAAAATGCCCTGACATTCTACCAAACTCGACCACTCCTTGTCTGACCAAGCCGTCCGGTCTTGGAACGTCCTACCGGAGTCGCAATACGACCTATACAAACATTAACTGCATTCAAGAGACTGGGAAAGAACATTATCTGGATGACATTAACGCCCCCTTACAAAATTTTTGCTTTTTTAGTCAATTAGTATGTAAACCGCATAGACATTATTTCATTTTAGTATGTATTGATTGTATTTATATAATAACCAGACTGTGTTTAACTATATCTTTATTTAATACATTATACTACTTTAATTTAAACTTCGTGCATCGGCTGATGGGACTTCGGACACCATTTCCGAAGTCTGGTCCCCAAACTGGTTGGCGCAGCGCGTGCCTGGCACGGTTGCTGCCAAACACGAGGGGGCCCGATGACTCCTGCAGGAGACTTTACGCGGGGGTTGTGCACGTGCCTCGGAGAGCACATTAAGCTGTCGGTCCCCGTTGTAATGGACATCAATGGCAATCGTTATTGGGAAGTCAGTGCCCTCAAACATGCTGACAACTAGTTCAATCTTAGAATTCAATTCACCCTCAGGGTTACGAAGGTCCGATGCCAGTCGCTCCGTGTAAAAACTGATATTCAGGTAAAACCGGTTTAACTTGTAGCCGACCTAAATCTTGGGAATAATAAAGGCAAGGTGATGATAGATAGATTTTCTTTTCTTATCTAAGCTTTAATACATCAGACACTAGTGATAGGGCTGCCACGTCTACCTACATACCTAGTTTTAATTAATATCATTGTTTTATTTATTTTTGTAAGTACCTGGTTATTTATACCGAACAGCGATTTGATCCATTGTTTATTAGATGTAAATGTCCAAATATTTCTTTATGAGCTACTTTTTGAATTGTGCTATCTCGACGTTTTAAAACAGTATTATAATTATTTTAAACTAACTCTGATCAGACATTCTTTGACAAAAGACGTCATAAACGCGGCTTAATAAGAATAAGTTCGTTAAGTAGCTTTTCTATGACGTTATTATCTATCATGTTAGTTTCGGTTTAAGTTTTTTTGTACTACCGATGAATCTTAAACAGTAGATACATATATGTATATATATTCGTCGCGTCGCCCAGGAAATCACTTGAGTATTTATCTTAATATATATAAATCTCGTGTCACAATGTTTGTCCTCAATGGACTCCTAAACCACTTAACCGATTATAATAAAATTCGCACACCATGTGCAGTTCGATCCAACTTGAGAGATAGGATAGTTTAAATCTCAAATTATAGTCGCAATTTTAATAATATCCACGCGAGCAAAGCCGCGGGCAACAGCTAGTTGATTTATATATTTATTTATTTATACAACTTTATTGCATACCACTAAAGTATAACAGTATTTTAAACAGTATTTTAACAATACACTTGCGCATAAAGTGTCTCTAATTTCACCATAGGCACATAATGACACCTATAATCAAACTGTGACTTTTTCATTGCTATTATTCACAAGTGAGTTTTAGAGTTTCTTTTTCTTTTATTGGTTGAGTTGCTTTGTTCTTAAAAAAAGTTTCGATAGAAAAAAGAGCGTTCAATAGTACAAATAAATTAGTGTATCTATTGCTTGCTCATTTCATGCAACTTCGTATTTAAATAGATAATTTCAATTTGTACGTGTTTAATAAATAAAACTGTCACTCAAATATAACTTTTATTTTTTCTGCAATTAGGAAAACTTGAAATTCTCCATTTTGTACGCTATCCGCGAAAAACCTAAAAAACAATAAAACCTCATTCTTTTAGTTTATGGGCAATGCCCACGGCGTAGTTTTGGCCGATCGCCATTGTAAGATGCCGCGTGCATAGGAAAACTTATGAATTTTTGGCGCCTTACCAGTAATCACAAACATTACACACTTGTACCATAATGTACTATTATATTCTGTTATTATTTACATAAGAGAGTACTTAAGTCATTAAGTCCATTGGCAGTGAACGTGCAAAAAGAAAAAAATTGCCCTCTAGGTACGTGGACTGATGTTCGGTTCGGACGTACCATAGAAAGTATTGTAGGTGTATGGTGTAAGTAAGTTAACGACGAGGTGAAGACGACGATTATCACGATATCCATCAGTGAAATCCACGAGGTCAATGGGAAACGTCCATTGATCTCCGAATGACAATGTAATCTGTAAGTGATTAGCACTAGGGTGACACGTGCTTACGTTCTACTTAAATTTTGATGTAGCGTATTGTCATTCATAACTATGTATCACGTTTGATTAACAAACTTTGAAAAAGGTTTTATTGAAACGTGGGGGATAACTAAACGCTGACAGTTGATACCACGCTGCCAACTTGAAATCGAACACGTGAACCACGCAGAGCATGAGCATTCCTTGGGGAGATTGTTTTTTGTTTTTTCGGAAGACGGTCACCATTTCATCTCATCCACATTTTTTATATTTTATATCATTAATTTCATCACGACGAAGATAACGACTTGAAGACTTATGATTTGAAGACTATAAAAACTTTACATTTGCAGAAATAGCTGATCCGGGAGATCGGATCGGCTGGTTGCCATTTCATCAAAGAAGAAGAAGAGCATTCCTTGGTTTGATAGCGAGTGGTTAACTCGCTGTTCAAATAATTATAGACATCTTTCAATCTTGTTGTGGTATTTAGTCATAAAAGTATTAAAAACTAGTAGATCCGGCGAACCTTGTACCGCCATTTCTTTTTGTAATTCATTTCTAAATTTCCGAAAGCTGGTTTTTGTTATATTGCCGTATATAAAATTACAATCACGGTTTTCTTAGAAATTTTTCTATGCAAGCCTTGCCTTAGTAATAGCAAAATTAGCAAACACATAAAAATACATTTCAGTGATGCATTTTTATTTATATAGATAAGTGCATACGCAGGAATAGAAAATAAAAAGTGGCATGGTACAGAAGCAGTTATACCCTTTGTATTTAAATCGATAGATTTAACACATATGATAAACAGCGAGTATAACCAGTTATAGTTACACATGAACGCTGACATTGTTTATTGTTTTGGATAAAATTGCATTAAGATTTTTTCTGAGAGTAATCAAAATATTATACAAAACGAGATGAAGAATGAATCAATAAAACGAAACCCGAGATTTGATTTATTTACTTTTTACATTATCTCATACAGTATGTATCTACTCGAATAACATTATTAAACAATTTCGTCTTAAGATAATTTACTTTTGATTTGCTCATAATTTTAGGGTTTACATTCAATATGTAGGTAGATAATTTTTCAAAATAATCCGTATTTCAGAATAATGTTAGACCCGAGAAATGATGTCTATTTAAGCAAATGGTTTATTTTTTGTTTTAATTCTGATACTGATGATGTCGACGCGGCAAGAACTAAATAGAAATTCATGGAAAGTGTAACAAATTATACCTTATCCCACTTATTGAATCAGATTGGATTTAATCAAACCAAATACTGTCAAATAATGGAATCAGAAAGTTAAAGAAACAAACTGAGAGATAAACGTTAAATAATGTGCTAAAATGAAGAGGCTATGACACCTATGATGAAGAATTAATCTGCATCATGAAAAGTTCCATCGATGTCTTACAATAAAAAAATAAAGAAAGTGGATAGGTAAACACATACGAAAATTGATTAACACGTTAAACAAAATGCAAAATTGTTATTTGCTTCTTCAAGTATAAAGTACCTACAAAAACTTCGAAGTTCGGTATGTCTACGTTAGATGACGCTGTCATATATTAGGTATACATTACGTTGTCTGATAAAATATCAATGATTGACAGCGATTGAAATATTTATATTAAAGATGATAGAAATGATTTTGCTACAGGTACATTGGCATTTCCAAATGATTCTGACCAAATCTTGAGCTTACTAGTTTCTTACATTATTTTTAGCATATTTTACAGTCAAGGATCAAAGTTCAATAATTACAGAATGATAAAAATGAAGAATATATTATGTTAATGGAATGTCAATTTTGATAACTAATGTTATAATTGACGAAATTTTTTACGTCTCACTATTTTGGGACACATGCAATTTAGAAATTGACAGAAAAAGACTAGTGGTAATGTGCTTGATATCTGAGTAAGCATATGGACTAACTGTCATATATTTTTTTTTAATTTAAAGGAAAATTAAAAGGAAACTCTTATAACCATGTTTCAATTTATTATTCCTCATTGTCAGTAAAGATTAGTAACTTTGGATACATCAGTACCTATGCTCTTTCATCATCTAAGGCGACGTCTACTGATTGACATAGACAGGGCCCTCATGAACCAAATGATCCTGTGTTGCTATCCAACAGCAGCAACAAACAAAAAGCACTGTACAGCCTAAAATCAACAACTAATAGTCGACAGTCCTGCCAACGGGTGAGCCTCTCTGATATAGTATGACCTCGCGAACCGGTGGGTGTTTTCCAGACTGGGTGTCAAATAATTATTTCTCGTTTCAGTGAGTGAGTGAAGTTACGAAGTCTAACCAGCAATTATTTCTGTCGGGAAGTGAAGGCACCCATAGAGTGGCAACTCGCTTTGAGAGGTGCGGCAGGGAGGACTCCAGAAGACGCCGATGCGTTCCTGGAGCGCCTACCGATTGCCGACGTAGGCTGCCGCTGGGTTTAGTAAGTAGACTGGTTCTCCTTGAGTCCTAAACACGCCTTTCCTCTCCCTACGAGAGTATGGTGCGAAAAGTATTACATAAAAAAAGGGCACATACATAAACAGAAAACAAAAACAAAACATATGCACTTGGTGAAGAGCTGTTATTTTGAAATTACAAACAGACACTTCAATTTTATTTATTTGGAAAAATACACAGTCCGATGTGTGTGGTCAAAGGGCCTAATAAACTGTTGCAGCTAAAGATTTATTTAAAACTAGCTGAGTCCCGCGGTGCTACCCGCGGTTATTGTCGTACCGCGGGTGACGCCGCGGAATAAAGCTAGTCTAAAAAAGTAGCCTAAGTTACTCGATATATTATCAGCAACCTACCAGTAAAAGTCCCGTTAAATCTGTCCGGAGATTAACCGGAACCTACAGACAGACAGAAAAATTAAAAAAAAAATGTTATATGTACCGCGTATACATACATATGCATTTAGCAAAAATCGGTTATTTTAATATTGCAAACAGACACTCCAATTTTATATATTTGAATAGAATAATCATCGGAGCGGTGAATGATTATTGTGCCCAGAAGTGGACTACCAAAGGCTGCTGATGTGGTTTGAATGAACATTGAATACCTACTACAATTTAGTTTTATTTCTATTGCTACCTGTGCTGAATGCATTACTAATTTCATCAGATAATAGGGATAAACAAAGATAGTAGAAATAACTCTCCATTAACCTCCAACATAAGCAGGAGAATTCTCCAAAACACGAAAACACAAATACACGGTCAATAAACAAACGAATCTATTTGGAGCACAAACATTCTGTTTTTCTTTTTCAAATATCAGAAATGTAACTTTCATTTATTAAACACTAGTTGTTGCCCGCAGACCCGCCCGCGTGTATGTCGGTTATTGCGGCATATAGTAGCCTATGTGTTATTCTGATATATGAGATATATTACTGAAAAGTTTCATCGAAATCCATTCAGTAGTTTTTGCGTGAAAGAGTAACAAACATCCATCCATCCATACTTACAAACTTTCGCGTTTATAATATTAGTAGGATTTCAATATTTACGTAATGGCATTCATATTTGTATTCCTGGGTTATAGCAAAAGGGTAAACTGTGATAAACAAGGTAGTTAGGTGAGGTGATCATGCCTAGTGGACCGCGGACGGGTGAATCGGGTAATGTTGGGAAGTTATATTATACTAATCGGTGCGAGAACTTCTATATCGCGATGCAGGATTAGTAGTTATTTCGTAGTTTGGTTTTTGTTGCGCTGTATGGAAGTCCACATATGGAAGTCGCCACAGATCTAAAAAATAACTGCTCACGCGACTGCTCACAATAAGACGAGCAGTATTATGTTTACTTGAGACTACTCGTTCTGGAAAAACCGATCTAGTAAAGACTTTCTTCTTCAATGATGACTTCATTCATTTAATAACTAGTAAGAAGAAGAAAGAGAGAGAATAACCAGTTCTTAAAAGCGGCCTTGGATATATGTCCCCAAAATGAGCAAATACAAGAACCGGAGGGAAAGATGATGAGAACTGCAGTTCTTGAGGCCTCGGGTTCGATTCCCGGTCGGACCAAATGTTTGTATGATCTGCAAATATTTGTTTCGGAGTTTGGGCGTCCAAACCCAGCTCTTGAATTGAAGGTTTTAAGGGCGGTGAATCGCGGTGATGATCAATCAGATAACCTATTGACCTTTTTACCTAATATATCATAAAGATGTAAGGTAGTACATTGAGCATTGACAGGCAAAGAACCTTTAAAGCAAACAATAAACGAATTGAAACTTCTAATTACGACAAGAAGATACGAATATTATTATGCCCCTAATGTTTTGACTTCAACAAAGTAGAACGACGACTTGCAGTGCGATTAGCCACACATCCGCAAACATTGGGCCTCGACATCGAGTTAAAAATAAACTGTTTACCTTCTTCGATTTGACCTATAATGTTTTTTTAGGTTCACACACAGATAAATGTTTGAGGGATGTACCTAACATCTGATAAAAGCGGGCAGCAACAAGTTGTTTACCTAATACGTATCAAAAACGTAAACAGAAAACAATTAAACAAATTTACAAACACAAATATTGGATAACTCAGACTGGACTATTAAAAATAATTTTGGGTATAAAAGCAAGGTCTCACTCAAAGTCACAATAACATAAATTAATTAAACGTTGTATGTTTTTGAAGCACAATCGTATTACAATTTCGTAAAGACTTGTTTACTTACTTCCTTCCTCATTATATTGGACCAAAATTTTGACAGTTTAAATCCCATACTTTGAGATACCTGTTTTAAGATATAGACAGTCAAAGCTACCAAATACTAAAATGATACGAACACCAATTTATAAGTAGGTTAGTTTAATTAACTATAAAAAGAAACATGTTTATATGTGATCTACTTGTTATTAACGCGAATGCCCAATTACCTATCTAATTAACATCCAAATAACAACTTATTACATTTTTAAGTTACAGATAAGTATAGATAAAACTCAGAAAAAAGGGCAAATATAGGTACAGCATTTAAAACTGCTGAAAATATAAGAACTTAAATTTCAAAATGAAGTAAAACGTGAGACCTGCAAGATGCTCTCTAGAATCAAACCTATTCGGGCCACGTGGATAAACACAGCAACTAACCTTATGTTACAACAATTTTAAATACTGATACATAGGTCATTTTTGATAAACTGTGTTCGGGTTATGTATAATAACATGTTTACCATTCAATTTCGGTACGCTGCTAACAGACTCATTCAAGTTTGTTCAGCACTTCGCCCGTGACGGAATTAAATAAGTTGCTCCTGAATATTACCAAAATTGTATTAGGAAAGAATTCAGTTATAAGTTCTCGCGCAAGAAAATTGTTTACGCACCTAGAATATTATTAGGGACTTGTTTACCTTGAATGGGTTGAGTATATAAAGACTGGAGCTATCTATTTTCCAACCATTAGATGAGGGAACTTCTCCGAAGCGGATTAACGGGTTTTTTTATCAGTGGGAACACCAAAGAGGTAAATTATTACTATTTACTTATTGTTATCTTTTAGTACAGATTTTACTTATTTTCTTTTAATGCTTTTATGTCTATTTTTATACACACCTTTTCATTTCTCTTCTCCATTTACAGATTAAGTGAAAATGCAAATCAAATTCTTCCTGCTTGTTTTAATGGTGGCATACGGTCAGAAGATTGCTTCATCCCACATATTAACATCAACTTATCTCGATATGTCTCTACCGGCTTGCAAGAAATTGCTAACGTATGCTGTGATGCACGATTTGTGCCCTACATATGGAGATTATTCTTCCGGTAAGTAATTACTTCTGGTGTAATATAAGAGGTGGTGACAGAAGTATTTGTATTGCATTAGACCTAGTTTAAAATCATTAACGCGATATTGAGTTAGTCAGGGACATGACGTTTCAAAGATACGTTCAAATGAATTCTCGGGTTTGATTCCCGGGTCGGACTGCTATTGAGTTTTTCTTAAAAGAAATTCTTAATAGCAGTAGTAGAAGTAGTAGAAGATAGCGGTGTTTCCCGCCCGTGCCTCGGAGAGCGCGTTAAGCCGTCGGTCCCGGTTGTCATGAACATCTATGGCAATTGTTATTGGGAAGTCAGTGCCCTCAAATATACTGACAACTAGTTCAACTTTCGAATTCAGTTCATCTTCAGGGTTGCGGAGGTCCGATGCCAGTCGCGACCACAAATCTTGGGAATAATAAAGGCTAGGAAGATGATGATCGCAAGTTTGCAGGACATCTAAACAGTTTAGATTTAGTTTAGTTTCATTTTTATTAAACCAGTGGCAATTTTTGGTAGAGGAGGAATGTACAATTTTTTGAAATACCTTTGAAAAGATTGCAATATCTTTATTCAATTAATTGAAGAAACCTAATTTATTAAGCCTTATTAGGCCTAGAATCTTAGAGCTTTAATGCTCTAAGCCTAAAATATAGACGACGAATACGACTTTTTTAATATTAAAACACTTTCCGGAAAATAAAGGCGCATTTTAAAAGTTGAGTTCAAACTAAGGAAAATATTTAAATTTATTGCATTTTTTATACAAAGATATACACGCCTACATACCAAATAGGTACCAAAAACTGCCATACTTTTTATAAACGTTGAAATTACTGACAAGATGGTCATCTGCTAGCATTGATAAACGTTTTCAGCACTCATAAAATTACTATTGTCATCGCTATTCAGCCATATACTTTTTTTTTCAGATTTTATGCCACCTATGGCGCAAGAACTGCAAGAGGAATATAAAGAAAATATTATAAAGAAATGTTGTACAAAACCTTGCACTCTAACGGAATTAATTGCAATCTGTTAACGTATTCGCTGTGTTAAATTACTATTGTAATAATTTTATCGGTAAATGATATCTAGTCATATAGGACTAAAATATTACGGGTTAATATGTAACTTAAACAATTTTTTGACGATTTAATCAATTCGTATTTAGTAACCTCTGTCTGTACCTATCTATAATAGTGAGTCAGTTTTCAATATTTTGCTGTCAATTACATTCTATAAAAAAAACTACATCTTTCACCTGTTATTACAGGAATAGGTAAACTTAATTTAAAAAGATATTTGTTTTTTACTTTGACATCAATCAAAACTATTTAGTTGCTATAGGTAGGTATTAATGTAGGTACCTACCACTCCTACCAGCTAGGTATACGTAGTTTATTGTTGTTAAAATAAATCGACTGTACTTAGTATTATTGATATTATATTTTTAACAATTAATTATTTTTTAACCCATCCATATCTACTGGTAACATAGATGCTACCATTGAGGCGAGTTTAAGTCTAGCGAAAATGATGGAACACAAATCTTCAAAATATTTAAAAAAACTATTATAAAAAACGGAAATATTATTATATAAACTATTTTAGTAACAATATTTAGATAGCTAGACCTGAAATAAGTAAGAAGGGTCGAGGCTTGTTCATTATAATCTAAATTTGTAGGCAATACAAATTTAATATCATAATTTTCTCTCAATATGTATTTATTATCAAAAGAAACATGGAGATAGTGCTTTAAATTCATTACCCACCAATTTAAATTATATTACTGTTAGCATGTAAGTGTGTAAAATTTGTATTAATGATGTAATTAGTTTAGTAATTGTGTTATCAACAAATACCAGCAAAACAAATCAGAAAAATCGAGCTTTTTTTATTTCTTGACGTAGAGCAATACAGCATGTAACCATGTAAAGGCGTTCCCCTCTGTTACGCATTACACTTGCCAGCCTGTGTTGCTCTACGTTTCCCGAAGTTGTCAAATGAAAAAAAAAACAGTTATGAGAATACGAATGTCGGTCAGATACATCAAACAAAACAAAGATAGACATATTAATTATGTACTTATAAGCACTAATATCTGTGCTATTTGAATTGCGTCTTTAGAAAAATTATCCTAAAGACTGAATTCAAATATCAGCGATGTTAGTGCTTAAATAAGAATCTGTGTATTCCATGGTAGTAAGCAATTATTATTAACGGGCATGGTTAGTTGTTGGTCTAGTTGTCAGTGAGTCTGACTGCTAAGCCAGAGGTCACGGGTTCACACAGGACAAATCTTTGTGCGAAGAACACGATCATTTGTCCAGTATCTGGGTAAACAAGAAAGTGGTGAAGAACCTAGTTGTTGCTTTATGTAGTACCTATTCATGCGTTTAACATTTAATGATTTTAATAAAAAATTGAGTAAGTACATTTTTCAATACAGATAATATAAAAAAATTAACACAATAAAAAACCGACTGGTCTGGACCAAGAACCACCAAATCGATCGATTTCTCTTGGTTGCCATCATCAGATCTTAGTGTCCTTATCGTGGTACCACCGTTGGGATATCTCCTTTCCATTAAAAAAAATAATCATCAAAATCGGTTCATAAACGCCGAAGTTATCCGCGAACACTTACAAAAAAACATACAGTATAGTATACGGAAGAATTGAGAACCTCCTCTTTTTTGAAGTCGGTTATAAAAGAACTACAAAAAGTAAATGGTATCCATTTAGCCATGTAGTTACTAAATTGTAGAGTGGTGCACGACCCAAGTGGGGTCGGAAAATAAAGGCTATCGACAAGAATAAAAAATAAATAAATATTTTCGGATATCTAACACACAACGTCATCCAGTTCCAAGTCAAGCAGAGCTTGTGTTATGGGTACTAGACAACTGATATAAATACATATATACTTTTTTTTGTAAATACATACATATTATACTGTTTAATCTATTTAATCATATAATCTATGTAACCTTTTCTTTGAACCCACACGTATTACAGCCAATAGTGCCACTTGTATTGGTAATATTTTTACAAATATCAAACCAATTAATAAGTGTCTTGTAAGTGAGCTAGATTCAGATCATTGCGGACAGTTCGTTACCTTTACGCGAACAAAACTAGAGGTTCAAAGGAAGAGTATTAGTTACGTTCCGATTACGGAGAGCCGCATGAACCTGTTCAGAAATAATATGGCGGATAACTTGTTAAGATTGCCCTATGATAGTGACCCTAATCAAGCTTTTACTTTGTTATTTAAAATGATTAATAATGAATTTCAATTAATTTTTACATCAAAAACACTAACGATTAGTGATCGTGTAGTATTCAGTGACTGGGCCACTGTAGGTATCTATAAAAGTCGACAACGGCTATATGAGTTGTATTATGAAAAAACATATAATCATAACTTAGATTTTAAAGAGTATGTCAGAAATTATTCAAAGACGTTTAAACGCGCCTGTTATGTTGCCAAATCTTTATATTTAAAAAATAAAATAAAATCATCTGGTAATAAAATAAAAACCACATGGGATATTATAAACGCTGAAACCGGAAGGTCCATTGTACGAAATCGTAACTTCTATTTAAAAGTTAATAATGTAGATATAAGAGCGGATGTGGAGGTTGCGACTGAGTTTGAAAATTTTTTTACCAACATTCCAATTCGAACAACCAAGACTCTCTCGTCATCCTCTGCCTCTGCTTGTTTCTTATTAGAAAATAGTGTAAACCGGTGTGATGGAGGTTTTGAATTTTCAGTTGTTAGTGTAAATGACGTTATCAAGGCTTTTAAAAGTATAAATGTAAAGAAAACAACTGATTTATGGGGCCATTCAGTACATACTATATCTGCAATAATTGATATGATATCCCCATATTTAGCAACTATTTTCAATTCTTGTATTGCATGTGGTGTGTTTCCTGATCTGATGAAACAAAGTAAAGTGATTCCATTGTTCAAATCTGGTAGCAGTTCAGATCCATCAAATTTCCGACCTATCTCAATACTTCCAACATTGAGTAAAATTTTTGAAAAATTGCTTTTAAACCAAATGCTACAACATTTTATTACGCACCACTTGCTTCATCAAAAGCAATTTGGTTTTACTAAAGGTCGTTCAACTACGGACGCGGGCGTGGAATTGCTTAAACACATATATGGCGCCTGGGAGGAGTCACAGGATGCGTTTGGTATATTCTGTGACTTGTCTAAGGCCTTCGATTGTGTCCATCATCCTACACTCATCAGGAAGTTACAACACTACGGAATAAGGAATAATGCTCTAAATATTTTAACGTCGTATTTGAATCAAAGAGTTCAAAAGGTTGACATTAATGGCAAAACATCTTCGGGATCACCTGTAACAATGGGCGTCCCACAGGGTTCTATTCTAGGGCCATTTCTGTTTCTCATATATATAAATGATCTAGCTTATTATGTAAGTGACAATCATGAGATTGTATTATTTGCGGATGACACATCTTTAATTTTTAAAGTTAGGCGCCAACTTGACAGTTTTAATGAAGTCAACAGTGCACTCTCGAAAGTGGTACATTGGTTTAATACAAATAATCTTCTCCTTAATGAGAAGAAAACTAAATTCATTAAATTCTCTACACCAAATGTTAGGCATGTTAAAACCAATGTTCGATTGAATGGACTAGAGTTGGATCCTGTGGAATCTACTGTATTTTTAGGTATAACTATTGACGCTAAGTTACAATGGGGTCCCCAAATAGAAAAACTATCTAGTAGGCTAAGCTCAGCGGCTTTTGCTGTGAAAAGAATTCGACATTTAACTGATGTTGATACAGCTAGAATAGTTCACTTCAGTTACTTTCATAGCATAATGAGTTACGGTATCCTACTCTGGGGTAACTGTGCAGATATTAATGCCATATTTGTTCTACAAAAACGCGCTGTACGAGCCATATATCAATTAGGCCCTCGAGCTTCTCTCCGTTCCAAATTTAAAGAGATAAATATTCTGACTGTATCTTCACAATATATATACGAAAATTTAATTTATGTTCAAAAAAATATATCAAAGTTTCTTAAAATCAGTGACGTTCATTCGGTAAATACTAGAAACAAACATAATATTAGTGTTCACGTCACTCGTCTCCACAGAATAGGCAACTCGTTCATGGGACAATGTATACGCTTTTACAACAAGCTCCCTATTACCATTAGGAATTTGCCATTAAAAAAATTTAAGAATACCATTAAATCGAAGCTATCCGCAAAGGGGTATCATACCATAGCAGAATATCTACATGATAAAACCGCCTGGGATTGAGCTGCCCACTCTGCACATGCTGTTTACCTTGAATGTTTAAAATTATTTTGACGTGACGATAATTTATACTTTGAAATAAATTGATCTACTATTGTTATAGTTGACATTTTTTTAAATTATCTTTACAGATTATTATAATTGTGACTCAAATTGTAATTATCGCTTTTTTTTATTGATATAATGTCTTTTGTTTTATGAAAATTGTCTGAATTTTAAAAGAGACGTTGATCCCTGAGTTTGTTTCGTCCTTTCTTCTCAGGGCTAGTCCAGTTAGGAAAGGCCGAACTCATCTGCTCAAAAAAAGTTTAACTTGCAAAAGTGTTTTGTATAACCTAATTGCAGAATAAATGATTTCATTTCATTTCATGATTTCATTTCATTTCATTTCATTTCATTTCATTTCATTTCATAGAAAACACCCAAACTCCGAAACAAACATTTGCAGATTATACAAATATTTAGTCCGACCCGGGAATCGAACCCGAGACCTCAGGCACAGCAGTCGCTTACGCTACCACTTGCGTCACCGAGGCAGTTTAGTAAAAGAATCAGCTTGCTTGCCGGTCTGGTCACCTTACAGAGCAAAATAAAACTAAACTGTTTATTTTATGAAAGATGGTCGTATGACCAATAACGAACAAATTAAAATAAAAAATTCTTACGCGCTCGTTTAAATAACCCATCATAGGTTATAGCGCCGAGCAGTCCACATTATCAACAGTCCTAAAGCCACCGATACAATTGAAACTCTGCAGTTGCGAAAAGATATCGCCTCTATCACCTTTAATTTACCATGGAGAGTGTTCTGAAGAACTCTTCCAACTGATTGAACTTTCTCTAGAGGACAACACGTGCCGGCCTTGGAAGTCACCGCTTCAGATTGATAGAAATACGCTCTCGAATTAAACGGTTCGGCTCTTCCTCTCTGGCCGAACAGTGAAAGACTGGAAATCCCCCTATGATCCCGAGTTCTTAAAGCAGGGTGTGAAAAAGCATCTCACTAGACACTAGCGACATACGTCATACTGCATCGTCTACATTGGCAGTGAGTATGGTGGCGTTTTCCCTCTTGATTTCTATTCACGCTTTCCATCAACTTGAATAGAATAGCTTTAACAGGCTCACAAATAAACAATTAACAATTATTTAAAATAAAAAACCCGAATGCGTCAATGTCTGCCATCTTTATTAGATTTGTATTATTTTTTATTTCGATGTACCCAGTGTCACTCTCACAACTAAGACAGTCTATTGACACTACTCACATAAAAATACGACAAGTAGTTTAGGCTCTAAGGCATGCCAAAGAAATATACATACCTACATCATACCTACATACACTCAAAAAACATAACCCTCTGCAGTCGGATAAAAAAAGAGAAAGATGCACGTGTTTCTGTTAATTTCACGTATAAAAACTTTATTTTAAAAAGGTATTTCTCTATTGATTTTTAATTTAAACCTGAACACGATCTGAATATTTCAGTCTTCATATTAAACTGCATACATTCAGAATCGACCTTTCAGGGACGAATTAGTTATGAGGAAGTTTAATGCAGTGCCCGGGTTCATGTTAGAACTAATACCTCAAATGATTAGAATAAATGCTTATAATATGAACATACTTGTCTTTTCTGGGGACAGCAATCAAGTTTTTGTATTAGTTACGTAATGTTACTATGGACTTTTCCACATAATGTATTTGTCTAATATGTGTTATGATTATAGCTCTTGACCTGATTATACGTATGGTACAAGTTAAAACGTATTTTTCTAGTTGATAACCTGAATGGCACTTTTTATCACAGCGATATATCAAATTAAGCAAATTTAATGTGTAATAGAAACTAGCTGTAAAAACAGAGGCGTCCTAAGTGCGTTGCCGGCCTTTGGGGGGTACCTACTAAAGGCTGCTGTTATTTATGAACCATACACCATATAGAAAAGCTCTACATAAAACATGGCAGTTACGACTGAGTTACAACACAACTTATAAGTTATTAATGGGTATTCAGTTAATATGGGTTTTATCTCTCTCTTTCAGCTATAGCAAACTTAGTTGCTTTTCCCCATTCGAGATTTGCGGGAGTATAATTCCCTCATAAGATTTGCTTACCCTAATTTAACTTCTGCCTTTATACTTTCTAAAACTATTACATTCCACATGTGTCATTTAGTCATTTGTTAGGCAGGCAGTCGGCTTATTTCCCAACTCTGTGTAATTGTATGGGTGGTTTTAATTTACAAACCTGTGATCATTATTTTTATTTATATATATATATTTATATATATATTTATATATATATATATTATATATATATAGCTTTATAATGTACTACAGGGTATAAAATATATTGCTAGGTCCCAGGTTCCAGTCATCACACCCCCCTCCCTCATGCATCTAAGACATTGATCAGATAAAAAGAATCGTTGGGCGTAGCGTAAACTGAGTTAACTGGATGGAAACACGGGCCCAACTACTTTATATTTGAGGTAGTCGTGACAAAATTTGTAAACCGCCATTTTGTAGCGGCGGCCATCTTGGATTGACAATAAAACAGAATTTATTTTAATTCTATTGTCACCAGAACTAAAGGTGTGTACCAAATTTCAGATCAATCTGTCAACAGTATGGGGGTCATATTTCAATTACTAGATTTGACCCAAACAAACAAGTAAACAAACAGTGCAATCTAAATAAAACCGTTTAATGAAAAAAGCTTTTATATCAACTAGGCTTTTTCAGGTACTGTCGAAAAGTTAACTCTATGTGTTACACTTTTCAATCTCTTGAATATCTCTAATGTACCTCCAGAAATCGACCTCTTACGATTTTTGTAAATGTATAAATAACCATTAATTGCAGTATGCACTATTATTCTCACAATCAGGATGAATCTAACGAGACCTTAAACGCCATTTCATTTATAAAGTTATTTAGCCTATAAAGCGTGTTAACATACACTAAGAATACATAATCTTTCTGTAAAAAGCATCAATTTTCCAAAATTGGATCGAGTTCCATGTCGTTTATTGGCATGGCATAATTCTGCATAACTCCAAGTGGCAATGGCTGTTTTCTACTTCTAATTTTACCCAGCGATGCAACTACTCTATACAAATATATTAATTTGGAGTGTCCAGGGCTTAGGCTACTTTTGTTTAGACTAACTTTACTCGGCGTTACTCGCGGTACAATAACCGCGGGTAACACCGCGGGGTTCAGCTAGTATTACATAAATAAGTATGTTTTCACCGGAGTATTATTATCAGTTTGAAAGGATATTTTTAAAGTTTTAAACTACCGAAAACATGCCTACTGCAATTATTGTTATATATCTGATAAGTTACGTCAACGAAAACATTCGCATATCATGCCACGCGTTTAAACTTGGCGTGTAGATGTTTGGAGGAAAATATATTTATAGCTCTTCTTAATCACAAGACTAAAAATTACTTTTAACATTTTATTGTTCCATTCTTACCACATTACAAATATTTACAAGGGAGACTTAACTAAGTAAAGGGGCAACTCAAGGGAAATTATAAAATACTTTGGGAGTGTGTTCAACCATTGGTTTTGAATGTCTTTAGTGTTATATTTTTTAGAAGCACATCTGTATGAGCCGGGAAAGAGGGATTTAATTTTTATATATATAAAAAAAATGTCATATTACTAAGTCATTGTATGCTTATTTCATAATCCGTTTTTTTACGCATATATATGTATACTAGCCGAGCCTCGCAGCCTCGTTTGCGTATCCTATTGCCCGTAGCGTGATAATTTTCACCCGTTTTTTAAACACCCTTCATTGGTGTTCCGCTCCTATTGATCTAAGCGTGATAATATACAGCCTTTCTCGATAAATTTACTATGCAACACTGAAAGATTTTTTCAAATCGGACCAGCAGTTCCTGAGATTAGCGCGTTCAAACAAACAAACTCTTCAGCTTTATAATATAGATTATAATTCAGTTAATTATTAAATAAAATTAGTTTTGTTTCTTACTTAATTTTAAGTAATTCGTGCTTATTTCATTCAAGTTTCAACAGTTGCTTTTTTTCGATACTTACTGTAATCCCTCAGGCATTATTACATTTCTGTGATTTTATGTTTAATAACAAGAAAAAGATTAAAAAACTGTAACCCAAAAACGTAAACTTCTGATAAAATTTATATAGCATATGCCACCCGGCCCGTTATAACGAATCTATTGGCACCTCATTCATCAAAATCGCTTCAATAGTTTAGGTGCTACGGTGGTACAAACAAATATACTTAGATTGCAATTACAACACTTTTAACCTTCCTTGTAGTTTCGCCGTGGTCAGGTAAAAATGAACTTTTACTTGACTGGCTCAGTAACATACTGAAGTGTAGAGTGAAAACCAATGATAAAACACATTATTTTTCTAACTTAATCTACAATAGTCCTTCCATTTCTTTCATAAACTGCATGTAAGCGTCATCCTTGCTTGGTGCTTGTTTAGGAACATCTGCCGGCCTTTGCACAGTCCCAGTTTTGATTCCCGGTTTGGTCTTTTTGTCTTCTCTTTTAACTCGCAACGCTGATGGCACGAATCTCGTGACGTCAGCACTGAGATTCCGTATTTGTGGCTTGGCACTTATAGTCGCACCTAAAAATATAGTTTATACAGTTAGAAAAGGTTAAGAAACTAATTAGGATCTTAGCAAATAATTAGTTATTGTAAGTAAATATTAAATATAGTATAATAATTAGATTTAGCAAATTATTATAACAACATTTTTGTTATTTCTATCGTCTCTGCCTACCCTGGAAGGAGTTGAGGCGTGAGTGAATATTTGTATATATTGTATTAGTGTATACAATTTTTCACAATATTTTGTTTACAAAATTTTTAATTTTTTAAAATTGCTTTTGTGATAGAAAATAATAAATTAATTAAATATTTGCGTGCTTAAATCAAAACAGTCAAAAGTTACATAGCACCCGGATGACCGAGCTTTGTTCGGTATTTGTTACTTGGTATTTTTTTCAAAAACTGTTTCCTAACTATTTTTTTTTTATGTAAGTGCCTACCAAAATGACTCTACTCTGCCTGGTGAAAAGCAAAAGCAGAATCCAAGAGTTTTCAGCACGAACCGGCTCGACCGGGGCGGACTACCCTCTCACAGAAAATCAACGTAAAATGACAGCGTTCGTGTTGTCGTGTTTCGTTGGTGAGTGCGAGACCGGAAGCTCAATGATGCGAAAGCATCACAAGGCTGCCATGTTGTGGGTCACCATGCTGCATTATTGCATTGTCTGCATTCGCAGTATGGTGACCACCACTCTTGGATTACGCTTATGCTTTACATCAGGCAGAGTAGAGTCATTGTATAAATCGTCAAATATACATAAAAAAAGGTAACTCTTTTCAAATAAATATGTCAGTCATCTGCAGTTCAAAACTAAATTCTTTGTGTTGAATTCTTTCAGTTTATAGGTAAACCTTTTGTCAAAACAAAATAAGTCACTTAAAAAATGATTTAGTTCAGTATTACATCGATACGATCAAAAAGGTTAACTATTGTTTAATTTTGTACTATCGTGTAAAAGTAACAATAATATTTAATATACTTTTATAGATTTATTTATACAATATAACTATTTTCATGATAAGATAATCGGACTGCTGTTACGTCAGTAAGTAATACACATAAACTACAGACGCACGTTTTTTTTTATTCAAAATATTCATAGATATAAAAATGCTACAACTAAAATACACTTTCCATAAAATAAAAATTTATTTCTTTAATAATTTTATGAACCAAATTTACAATGGCGGACTTATTGCATAAGGTATTTCTCTACCAGTCTCCCGCATGGTGGTGTGGAAATGAATGAAAAAGTGCACTACATTTCGGGTATGAATTTTAAGGAAAAAAAGAAATACTTTCAGTCAATAAAGTATCGTGAATGGATGATTCGTTTATAGTTCCAAAATTGAATTTTTTGTATTTTTTTTTGTTGTTGTTAGATTGACACAACTGTTTTCCACTTTGACGCGCAGTTTGAGTTGCATTTGTTATTTATCTTAAATACAGCGCTGTTTTTAGTTATATCATATATTATCTAGTGTGTATTGCGAATTTTATAATGGATAAACACATCGAAAAAAGAATTTGTCTTAAATTTTGCATCACCAATGGAATTTCGTGTTCGGAGTCACTGAAAGTGTTACAGAAGGCTTTGTCAAACTCAAATTACCACTTCGTGGCACCTGTTTTCAATCGGCAGAAGACATAAAGGAGAATTCGCAGCGAGAACTAAACTCAATTCCAGAAACAGCGTTTAAAAAATGTTTGGATTATTCGTTGGCGTGAGTTTATCGTTTCTGAAGGAGCATAATTTGAAGGTGATAAAATAAATTTGGATGAATAACTACCATTTTGTGTATTATTGATCTTTTCCCGATACTTTCTTGACACAGTAGTAACATGAATAAATAATTTTATAAGAAATGTGTACATATATATTTTTTAAAGACAACTTCTGCATTAGGTATAATCCTGGGTCGCGGGGGACTTTACAAACATACATGAAACGGATACAAAGAGACTCAGAACAACAATTTGCTAATCACACAAAGTGTTGTCCCACGTGGGATTTGAACCCACGATACTTGGCGCATTAGTAAGCGGCGTGGCGACCACTTTAACCACTAGGCAATCCGTGCAATTCATTATACATTTAAATACACTAACACAAATAATAAAACATCCGTACCTTGCGGAGTATCCTTTTTAGTTATGAGCTGAGGAGCTGCCGTCAGCACAGACACTTGAGGATGCGGCTTAGGAGGCGGCGGAGGTACCAGCGGTCTCAACAGTCTTGGAGGAGCCCCTGGAGGGGGGCCGGGAGGTCTAGCCATAGCACGAATTGCCGCGTGGCCCGGGGGACCCGGTGGAGGGCCCGGGGGTCCCGGTGGGGGCCCTGGGGGGCCTGGCGGCGGGCCTGGAGGTCCGGGAGGCATTAGCCGCATCGGCGGAGCTAATGGCGCTCGTAGGGGTGGTGGCCGTAGACCTGAAATGTTATTGAAATTAAAAGGAGAAACTTAGTTATATTTACGTCCCTAAAATGGAAGTTCATTTTACTATTATGGAACATTGAAATTTAAACTGGTTTGATATCCGATTACGATATGATCAAAGAGGAGTTCATGATCAGTCTTTGTTCTAATTTATCAATATAAATAAATAAAATTGAAATGTCTATTTGTAATTTTAAAATAACCACTTTTTAATAAATGCATACGTATGTATACACAGTATACACAGTACATGTTTTACAATTATTTTTGTCTGTCTACCGGTCGGTTTATCTGTATGTTTGTTCCGGCTAATCTCTGGAACGGCTGGACCGATTTTGACGCGACTTTCACTGATAGGTAGCTGATGATGAAAGGAGCAGCTTAGGCTACTGTTTTTAGACTAGCTTTGTCCCGCGAGGTCACCCGCGGTACGATAATAACCACGGGACACAGCTAGTATGTAATTTATACTTCTAAACATTGGATGATTTTCTAATAAATGTATTTTGTTTCTTTCTTTCTGAGACTTACTAGACAGTCGTAGTATTACCTGGAGGCAGTAAGGGTGGTGGCATCTGCCTGATCTCTGCACCGGGCGGTTCGAGGCCGAAGTCAGCGTGTCCGTGGGCGTTGTGTGTGTGATGCGCTTCCGAGTCGCTGTCCGAGTCACTGTCGCGCGAACCGACCGTACGCTTTAGCGCACTCAACCTGACACACACACATTTGATATTAAAAATATAAAAAAAAAAACATCTTATAATCGGTAGAGGTAATAGCAAATTAAAGTTTATCAGAGAATATTAAGCAATGATCAGTTTTGTTTGAGTTTAGTTTATATTTTTACACATCGGATTTTACAGCTAGAAGGCGTCGGTATTTTCCCGTTGGGAAGAAATACCGAAAAAAACCACAGAGGGGTCTTTTTCTCCAGATGATTCAATCAAAATGGCATACGAGCCCCATCACTGAATGGTATATCTACAATGATGATCAAAATTGAAAAACCAATTTTTTTTAAACCACGAGAAACTAACTTGACAATACTTACGGTACATATTAACGTATTTACAATATTCTAAACTAGTTTTTGTACACGGCTTCGCGCACGCAGACTTTCATCGCCTGATTTACTCCCTTAGGGATGGAATTTCAGAAATTTCTTTCTTAGTGCTCACTTACGTTGTATAAAGAATGGAATGACATGACATGGAAAATTTCAGGATTCTAAGCTCAGCGGTTTGGGCTGTGCGTTGATCTCTGGGTAAGTCAGTCACCTTTCTCTTTTATATATATACATAAACAATACATACCTCGCATTCAAATCCGCAGCTCTATCTCTTTCTCTCTTTCTGTGCACCTCTTCCATCTCCTTCATGAAGTCGTCGATATTCTGCCCAGATAGTGCCAACATACGCTGTTGTAAGGACGTAGGTTTGGGAGCTGTGGCTGGAGTAGCAAGAGCACCGTTGGCATTGTTATGTACCGCAATCATCTCTGGTTCCTCCAAGACTTCTCCGTCAAGGTTCTCTGGGACAGGCGGGTGTACTGGAGGAGGGAGTTGTGAGTGTACTGGAGCGTGTACTGGGGGATGTACTGGAGCGTGCACTGGAGCGTGTACGGGGGGATGTACTGTTGGTGGAGGTTTTAGTTGAACAGGTGGCAGATCCTATAATACAAACAAATTTTGAAGTTATCATATCTGATTTTTATTTAGTTTCTTTAACAATTATCTCTATATTTATATGTGAAGCAAAAACTTTGCACCTCTTTTTTAAGAAAATAATGTGAACAGAGGAGAAGAGAGAGATTCAGCACAGTTAAAGTTTATTTCGCGAAGCCTCCTCCATATAAAGGAGGAGTGTAGGTAGAAAACTAAAAAAAAAGTATGGTCGAATTTCGATGACTGGGCCACTAATTACGAATAGTTTATTCTAGGGATGTGTGTGTACACTACATACAATAATTATTTCAGTCTATGCAGTAGCAGATGGCAAAAAAAGCCTATTTAACATAATGCGAATATAATTAAGCAGTGTTTGACCAGAACATGATTTCTACCATTTACTTTTTAAATGGTATAAACAGACTATGTTAAATATCCTAAAATTTCAGGATAATTTCTCTAAAAACATATATCAATAAATTTTTAATAATATATTGATTATGGACATTGAAATGGCAACATTAATTTATTTAATAACTTTATGCACCAAATGTGCAATGTTGCATTCATTCTCTACCAGTCCACCGACGGATTGTATGGAAATTAATGAACTACACATTTGTAATCCAGAAAGAACTAAATATTTAAGTATAATATTAAAAAGACGCATTTAAAAAAAATGCTGTTTGAATCTCATGGTAATATGGGTCTAACTTCCAGACAAGAGACAAGCCGAATTACTATACATCTCTGCCTACCTCTTGCGAAGATAAACTTTACTTATTTTTAACCGACTTCAATAAAGGAGGAGGTTATCAATTCGACTATATTTTTAACTTTCGACTGAGTAAACCGATTTTATTTTATTTTTAATTCAGAAGCTGGTGCATCCTGTGTCATTTTTATGTTAAAATTTGTGATTATTAGATATCATGTCATACATAGACTTTTAAGCAAAACTTTATTTCACTTACGTAATCTCCTGGCGGACCTTCATCTGGCATGTCAGAGAACCTGAGACTCTTCTTTTCTTTATGGTGATGATCACTATTTGCTTCCTGAGCTAACAACAACTGATAGTTTACAGGCGGTCCTGGTGGGACGCCTGGGGGTTCAGCTCCAGATGGTTTCTCCTAAGATATGAAAACGGAAGCTATTGTACAAGCGTATAGTTTCTTTTTCTGTAATATATATGAACAATTCAAAACTTAAAAAGGAGGGTTTATCAAATATATTTTAGTATGTTACAAATATCACTGCTCTCCTAGCCTCTTCCATAGCACGCCACTCAAATCGTGTAGCAGCGGACTGCAATAGGTTTATGGACACCGTGTCATAGTTGATTCACATTTCGTTTCCAAGACAATTTTGTAGTTGAAATAGATAACATAATAAAAACATACAGATCAAAGGGTATAATTTTCAATCAAGTTCATTTGTTATAAAGATTTGATTCTTTTTGTTTGAGTTTTTTCTATGTATAAATGTACTTATTTACAAAAAAAAAAGTATATATATGTATTTTTTTCAATTGTCTAGTACCCATAACAGAAGCTGCTTAGTTTGGAACTAGATGGCGTTGTGTGTTAGATGTCCGAAAATATTTATTTTATTCATTTATTTTATTACGGGATCTTAAAAAATCCAGTTGACTCTTCAAGTATTATGGACAAACCTATTGCAATATTAGAAAATGATAATTGTGAAAGTAAAGGTGATCTTTAATTTTCTTCTACCTTCTTCTACCTTGTCCAAATAATAACGAACATATAAAAAAACTAATTATCAAATTTGGTACAGGCGATCGGAAGTTAAGCGCGTATATATATTTCGGCGATTCATTTATATATATATATATATATATATATATATATATATATATATATATATATATATATATATATTATATAAATATTAATATTTCGGAGACCTGACACACAACGCCCTCTAGCTTCAAACTAAACAGAGCTTGAACTATGAAAGCTGATAGAATCACATTCGCTTTTTTTGTAAATACATACATTATAATACATGGAAAACACTCAAACTTCAAAACAAATATTTGCCCATCATACAAATATCTGGTCTGACTCGGAAATCGAACCCGCGACCTCATGCACAGCAGTCGCATACACACTGCGCCAACAAGACACTTAAAGTTATCATGTCTATCATAGCATCAAAGATAAATAAATAACCTACTTTGTAAGCTGAATCCTTTTTCAATATAGGCTTAACGGCAGGTGGCGGGGGTAGATTAGGGTGCGCCGAGTCCAACGGTAAGGGTATTTGTGAAGGTACACTGCTGTATATTAAATTCTCTGGTATCTGAAACAAAACATTATGCAAATACACATATTGTAGAATATAATCAATTCACTTTCTAGTATGTTAGATAACATTAAACATGTTGTGTATAATGTTATTTTTATATGAGCCTGTGAAAGAGAATCTAAGCTGATGGAAAGCACAGCAGAATCTAAGAGTATTGAACACCATTCTCATTGCTAATGCAGACAATGCAAAAATGTTGTTAATGTTAATTTGAAATTACAAACAGACTTTACAATTTTATTTATTTGGATATAGGTAGGCTTGAAAGAAAAGACGTACATGTGACTTCAAAAGTATGTGTTATAAGATTGGTCCTATCAAGGATGTTATTGAAGAGACTAAGAAAATAACTGCTTAATACTGCATAGCAAGTTGATTATCGATCAAAATACAATAAAAACAAATACAGGTTATATATAAATACTCACTTGTAATGTAGGCAAAGGAATATCGTCAACTTGTACAGACTGGGCATGCTTGACAGATTCATAATAAGATATTAAATGTGCCCTGCTTTTCTCATAGTCCATTTCTTGACGTTTCAATTCCACCCATTTTTCAGGATCATCTTTGTCCTAAAACATAGTAGTAGTTGAGGTCTACAAAATAAATGAGATTTATTAATTTGTTAAAGGGTATTTTCTTTTATACACATATTCGCTTAATATTGAGTTTAACATCATCTTCCTAGCCTTTATTATTTCCCAAGATTATATGGGGTCGGTTATTAGCTCAACCGGTTTCATCTAAATATCAGCATCTCCACGGAATGACTTGCATCACACCTCGACAATCCTGAGCGCGAACTCAATTCGAAGATTGAACTAGTAGTCAGTATATTTGAGGGCACTGACTTCCTAATAACGATTGCCATAGATGTTTATGACAAACGGGACCGGCGGCTTAACGTACTCTCCAAGGTAAGGGCTTGAAACACCGCCAAGCTTCCATACACCAGACTGTTATTAAGAATTTCTTGTAAGAAAAACCTAACACTTTTAGCCCAAACCAAGAATCAAACCCGAGACCTCTTGCTCGGCAGTTTGCATACGCTATTGCATATATTTGGACATCATACAAACATTTGGTCTGTCGGGAATCGAACTCGAGACCTCAAGCACAGCATTCGCATACGCTACCATTACGCCACCGAGGTAGTTATTACACATACAGAGCATATATACCAGGGGCAGTGTTCAGCTGCGTCAGCCCGTCTAGGTTTATATGTTCTAAGACTTTTATAAAACACATAACTACGAAAAACAAGTTTCCAGAAATATAGAAACTTGTTTTTGTCCTTGCAAAATATACTTACATACATCTTGAGAACCCTATCAAAGGTCTCTCTCAATTTTTTCCTCTTTTCTCTTAACACTTTTTCGTTTAAAGGAGACGGTTGTAATACATTGTATTCTGTAAACAATAAAACCTTACATTTTAGGTTCTAAAAGTAAAAATACTGAGAGAGAGCTAAGAAAATAAAAAAATTTGCAAAAACCTTTTTAAAATGTTCAAATATTTAATAAACACTAGATAAAACTTCTCTCATAAATAAAAGCAATAGATAAAGTAAAAATAACACACTAACATTAAAATATTTTGTTTTAGTATAATAGTGTTTGTGTTTGTACAAGTTTTGCTTTTTTTGTCCTTAACATATAGCTCTATCTCTGTGACAGTTATCACTTATCACTAGTGTAATTTCAGGTACATACATTTTAGGTGTGATTTTTTACATTTGAAATGTACTAGTATTTGCCTGCGGCTCCGCCCGCGTGTATGTTGGTTTTCGCGGTAAAAAGTAGCCTATGTTTTTCCTCAAAAATCAAAGTATGTCCATGCCAAATCTTATTGAAATTGGTGCAGCGGTTTAACTGTAAAGGCGTAACAGACTGACCTTTGAATTTATATTATCTCTTTATATATATTTCACATTATTTGTCATATACTGGCATGTAAACGATGAAAATATAAGTGATACAAAATAAATTTTCTTAGCCATCTATCACAGAGATCAACCTATATTTGGACTGTAGCTACTTATCCTTGCTTTATATGTGTGGGTCTGATTAAGCAGAACTATATTCCTCTATCTATTACATACTTTATCACTTAAGCTGTCACTTTTAGTACATGTATAATCCCTAGTACATGTATAATTACTAATACAAAAAATGTTTTACCCATTTCATCAATTTTTTGCAGCTCTTCCAAGATTTGTGTTGGATCTTTCATTTTAAGTACAGCCGCACGCACCATCTGTCTTTGCCGTTTATTTTTCTTCAATTCCTTTTTTCTTGCTTCTTTCCCTGTTTATTAAAAAATATTTTTTTTATAACTGTATTGCCATATTTCTAACCTTTACAATACCTCTTTCGTCAATTTCCTCATTAGCCTATCACTAACTGCTGCTGAACGATAGCCGTCCCCTATGATTGCTTACTATACAATATAGTGAACAGATATTGGTGGTGATTCTCTTGTTGTCTTCACTAAACTAAAATTCACTAAAATTTATTTTTGGATTATATACTCTAATTTCATCCACTTACAGTCCATTTTTAGATATCTCACATTTCAGCTGTTACTGCGTTCAGTTTTGTACCAAATACACATTAATCAGTAACACACTCTTGCAAAAGTAAAACATAGTTTCTCATAACCAAAATTAGTTAAATTATTCTACTTAGACCAGGTTTGATAAAAATCATGATCTTTTAAAAAAATCATAATCAAATTACAAAAAGACCACTAGCCTGGCCTAGTAGTTTAAACGGTCACCATGCCATGTGTTGTGGGTTCAAATCCCTCACGGAACACTACTTTGTGTGATCCACAAATGGTTGTTCTGAGTTTCAGTTGTCCTTTTCATGTATGTTTGTAAAGTCCCTTGCGACACATCGTGTATATTCCTAATGTGGGAGTAGTCTTTTATTTATAAAAAAAAGATTGATTTCATTTTAATCAGATTTTTTTTATTTAAATCCCATTTTTTTTCTTTCTTGTCTTTTTTAGTGCTGTAAGGTCAGTTATTTATTAAATGAAAACAACATTTTTTTTTATTTAACTATTAATACAATTAAAAGATAATTTAACACTAAAATCACCAATTTAACATTAGTGTTGAAAAAATAACAAGGTAAGTAAAAACTTAGCAACTAAAGTACATATTCTAATTCTTTTCAGATGAGTATGTTATCTGCAATACACACTCTTTTGTCGCTTTGCATTAAATTTGAATAAAATGCGTGAAATGGTTTCTGAAATATTATAATTTAATGATTTTAATTAAATCATTGATTTTTATAAAAAAAAATATTTTGATTAAAATCACGATTTAAATCACTGTTAAATCACATCAACCTTGACTTAGACAATATTTTTCTTTTGCTATTCTTGTGTTGAACATTGAAAACATGTAATGTGTATAACTTATATATAAACTTGACATGACATAATCATTTCTTATAATTTTAACATTTAGAGTTTACTTTAGTTTTTTTTACTAATAAACAAGTATGTACAGTGAAATTAGTCTCGAGAAATTTTTGAATATGTAGAGGTGTGTATATTACTCAGATCTTAGAGCGCGTTTCCACTATATCGTTCTGGCCTATACAAAAATGTTTCGATATCCTAACATTACTATTTAATTTTATAGTTATCCCTAGCAACACTCTGATTTTTGTTTTCAATAAAAACAACAACAATCTAGGTTTTTAAAACTCCGGTGGGTCTACGGGGGGGGGGGGGGAGACAAAATTTTTGTTATTTTTGGCCTAGGACGCACCGTTTCTGAGATATTTCAATCTAAAGCAAAAAATCGTTACTTGATAGTGTAAAGTGGAAACACGCACAAAACCAGAATAAACCAGTTTACGCTGTCCGCAGGTGCCACGGACTACACTACTACGAACGCAAAAATTTCTCCTAGCTAATTTACCTGTACCTCTGATCAATTTTTAGTGAGTACTGAATTAAATATAGTGAAAGCTGAGATATGCGATATTGAAAAATGGACTGAAGCAGATGAGATGGTGTAAAAAAAGTATATTTGTATTTATATGAGTTGTCTAGTACTCATAAGACAAACTCTGCTTAGCTTGGGACTAGATGGCATCATGTGTGATATGTCCAAAAAAAATTATCAGGGGAACCATCACTCGAGTTCCTCGTACCATTAACATTAACTTCTGATCTGTATTAAAAATTTATAAATAAAAGACATTTAAGAACATCACAAAATAGTCTAGTACACAAACTGTACAACATAAAAATTAAATACTTAGTTGGCATGGCTTAAGTAGAAGATTACTACTGCTCTCAGTAGTTTCTTCTTAAGTACTTATGAAGTTATTGATTATCAACCAACAAAGATTATTTCAAATCTATAAATACTGTATTACACAATTGTATGTAATATTGTTCAAAAATCAATACAAAGAGTGTTCTGAGCCACAGTTTTAATTAAATGAGAATTGCTCTTGAGGAACTGTATTTTTAGCTTGGTTTAGTTTCAAAATCTCAACTTGGTCACTTGAAGCGATAGATAAGCATTTAAAATTATTTGTATCACAGATAGACCGGCAGAAAATAATGTAATAAACATTTAACCAATACTTACTCGCTTGATCAGTAGGATTCATATATTTACCACTTTTAGTGGTATTTATTGATCGGCGCCCCATTGTGTTAGTCGTAAAGGAAACTACAACTTTAATATTAGTTTAATATACAATTAGTTGTCAGCAAATAACCCTGTAAAAAAGATGGGAATAGTTAGAAGCAAGCAAGCAGCAGGCTCGTCGATTTTATATTTTTTGACAACCATGAAATGACAAATAATAATCAGTGTGGCCAGCACAAAATATAATTATTTTAGAATGGCTTTAGAGCGCTGTGTTTTCACTGTAAGAATAGGCTATTTTACTGTATACGAGAGAAAATCTAAAAATATATTATTGCAGATAAAGGAAAAATTGTGAAATGCATAAATTTTACTTAAATACCAACAGGTTTGTACGGAACCCTCGGTGCGCCAGACCGCCTCGCGTTTGGCAGGTTTTTTTTAAATCGGATAATTACTTCCTTAGATTAGTGCCTTCAACCTAATAAACAAACTCTTCAGCTTTATAGCGATAAAGATATTTATTGTTATTATTATATACTTTCTAGTGTGTTTATATACACAACTTCACAAATGAAACAATTTGAAGATTTTACATAAACATTGGTGGTACCTATTTCTGTTGTTGTCACTCTGTACTCTTTCTCAACTGCCCGTTTGGTTTAGTGGTTTAAGCGGTCGCCACGCCGCTGTTCTCTACTGCGCCAAGTGTTGTTTGTGGGTTCAATTCCCACATAGGACAACTCTTTGTGTGATCCACAAATCGTTGTTCTGGGTCTTCTTTGTGTTCGTTTCGTTCGTTCGTGTTTGTAAAGTCCCCCGCGACACAGGACTTATATTCCTTACTAGCTGAATCCCGCTGTGTTATCCGCGGTACGACAATCACCTCGGTCAACATCGCGGGGCGAAGCTAGTCTAAAAAAGTAGCCTAAGTTACGCCTTATATCATCAGCAATGTATCAGGGAAAGGCCTATCAAAAGCTGTAAGGCTATTACAGCTAGCCTAGACAGACAGACCGACAGACAGACAGAGAAACCGACGGACAGAGAAACCGACGGACAGACAAAAATTGAAAAAAATACACCATTTCATATTATTTTTGTATATTTGCCGTGTATGTACACATGCATTTAGTTAAAAGCGGTTATTTTAATATTACAAACAGACACTTTAACTTTATTTATTTGTATATAAGTTTTAT
The DNA here is from genome assembly GCA_905220595.1 of Spilosoma lubricipeda. Classification (NCBI taxonomy): domain Eukaryota; kingdom Metazoa; phylum Arthropoda; class Insecta; order Lepidoptera; family Erebidae; genus Spilosoma; species Spilosoma lubricipeda. The sequence continues at coordinate 12,824,749 of HG992290.1, read as the reverse complement.
TCTATTATCATCTCGGTGCAGGTCAATCTAGTGTCGGATCTTATACTATGACGAAATATATATTTGTCATTGATTTTTATAATGTCTATAGCGCTACGCTAGGTAAATTAATAATGCTACGGCATTCTAAGAAAGAATAGTCAATTACTTGAAATTACGTCGGAAGTAAACATAATATTTCTCTTAAATATTTTTTCTAAGAGATGTAAAAGTGAAAAAAAAAAACAACTAAAAAGTCATGTGCGTCTTATAGGTAGGGACATAAAGGGTTCTTGTATGCTTAAATTGCTTGCATTTCACTCTAGCATCGCTCCGTTGTTTTTCGTCTTAAAACGATATGCAATATTATAAAAAAGAAAATGCTTAATTTATTACTCTGATACGAATACTTGTATTTGGCGATCCACCGGAAATGGTGTAAAAGTCGATTTTATCCGCTAGAGGATTTAATAAAGTAAAATTGAATTTAGAAAATCGTGTGCACTAAGGTTGTGAGTTCAAAACATAATTAAACCTATTTACTTTTAACTCCATGGTGCCGAATTCAGCATGCGATCTTTTTTAATTTGGTAAGAACTCAGACTCGAAACCTTCTTGGGATACTTTTTTTTTCACGCCATTTTCTTTTCACGTCATTTAGTCATTTCCTCGCTGAGGAATCGAGTGCAAAGATTTTTCACCTTTTCCTCTTTTGATTCCCTCGCAGACGCTCAGGATTCAGGAAAATTGAGCACACGGTTAAAAAGCAACTTCGCACTCTTGTATAACGAATAACTATTGTTATGATACAAGGGACAAACGAACATATCACCATGATAAGTGATTACCGGTTTACATGGAGACATACATTACATGGACACATGCAAGACAAGATCCACAATGTATACTCAACACGGGTCTTCAGTAAGATCGTAGCATCACACCCTGGGGCTGCAGAGATTTAAACAGAAGTACATGTGGCTCTACCATGATAAATATTCAGAATTATTTACACCAAATAAGTTCCTAAATATTGGTATGTACAGTTCCACACGGGGTCATACAAAGATAAACAAGAACTATTGTATAACAGAAACATAATTTTAAATATTTACTGTTAATATTTTTTTCACTTGTGACCATCACATATCTTTATTCTCTATTCTAATGTCACAGGACTCTATTCGGTCTATTCCTTAGTCCTTACTCGTTATTAAACTTAACTATCACTGTAGAATATCCAAAACAACGCCGCTGTACATTTTGAGGAGTTAGGTATGTGCACTTCCTTACGGGGTCACACACAAACTCAAAGACGAACAAACAAGATACTACAAGAACGATTGTGTAATAAAAAAATAATGAACCGTTAGTAAATGTTTTACCTTACGTCCATGTAAAGGTAGCGAATAAAATTTTTCATCTTAGGTCCATGTGACCACCACATGTTTTGACTAAGGTCTAGACTCTACATCTTAGTCCTTCGCGAACCTCAACCTACACTGTAGAATAAACTAAACTACGCTGTAGAATTTGTGGAGTTAGAGCTTAACTATGACAATTCCTTGGGCCACACGTTAATTGATTTTATGTCTATTAAAAATTTGTTTCAATTGAATAATTTTTGCAATAGTGACGACAGAATACTTGATCTTGTTATGAGTAATATGCAAAATTTGAATGTAAACATAACTAGTGATTATGTCATCGATCTCAATGTAAAGCACCCACCACTATTAATATCATTCTAACGCGATAACAAGAAATATTTGAGTCTAAAAGATGGTCTCCGTTTTAACTTCTACAAATGTGATTACAAGCAAATTGAATCGAATTTGCTACCTATGGCTGTATAGGCTGAAGTATTTTTCAAATTAGCTGATATCAATGACTGCGTTTCTGAATTCTATAAAGTACTAAACAGTCTAATTAGTATACATACTTAGCATAACCCAAAAAAAGTAAATATCTTTCCTGGTTCACGAATGCACTTATAAAACTACTTAATAAAAAAGAAAAGTATCGAAACAAGTTACGATTTACTTAGATCTCTTTGTCATGATTTAATTACAGAACCTATAGCGACTATAAGCAGACGATAGAAGCCAGAATATCAAAAGACACAAAATCTTTTTGGCACTATAAAAAAATTAAAAGAAACGGTACATCAAGTATCCCAGCCCAAATGCACTTGGACAGTAAGGTAGTTGATAGTGGACTTGATATAGCTAACCTATTTGCAAGTCATTTCTCAAAGACTTATATAAATTCAACAATCTCAAATTCAAAGGTCACAAAAGACATCTCACATTTTAAATAAGTTTATAATTACAGAAAAATAAGTTTTAAATAAAATAAATAACCTCGATATAACAAAAGGTGCTGGCCCTGACTCTATACCACCAGTGTTCATAAAAGCTTGTGGTAAAGCCTCGTATGTCCACTAAACATTATGTTTACCCGGTCTCTGGAGCTAGGAGTATTCCCAGAAAAATGGAAAAAGGCCCGTATAGCACCAATAATTAAAAAAAGTGATCCAGCGACAAAAAAAAATAAAGACCAATATCTATTCTATCTTGCTTCTTAAAGTTATTTAAATGTCTCACAAATTAGGCAGAAGCCAAGCTATCCGATAGTCAGCATGGTTTTAGAACAGGTCGATCTACACAAACAAATTTAGTGAAATACATAAGCTACATCTCGGAGGCACTAGCCGACAGATATGAAGTGGGTGCAATATACACTGACTTTAGTAGCGCCTTTGACAACGTGAGTCATCCGCTCATGATAGACAAATTACAACTCAATGGCATTCACGGTTCTTTACTAATATGGTTTGCTTCCTACCTCCTAAATCGCTTTCAGTCTGCTGCTATCAGTCGATACTTTTTAGAAAACTATTACGCGCATTCAGGTGTACCACAGGGCTGGCACCTAGGCCTCGTTATATTTTCGATATTTGTGAATGATATTACGAACTAAATTAAATATTGCCGTAGCTTGCTATTTGCTGACGATTTAAAAATATATAGATAAATTACGTGCGTAGAAGATAGTTTCCTCGTCCAGAAAGATTTGGAAAAAATTGAATAGTGGTGCATTTCTAATAGCACGACCCTAAACGCTCGAAAATCCCATCATATACGGTTTTCTAGAGAGAAAAAATCTATTCTCACCTCGTACAAGCTTTGCGATACGACATTGTCAAAAGTGGATGATATACGAGATCTGAGCGTTATAATGGACAGTGCCCTCAGCTTTAGACCTCATACAAAATAAAAATGTCAAAATATCGGCTCAAATGTGCTGTTTCATCAGACGAAATACTCGTGGCTTTAGGCTTCCAAAAACACGAATAGTGTTATAAAACGCCCTGGTACGCAGCAAATTAGAATATGGTAGTGTTGTCTCGAATCGTTTTTATGCTGCCATTCACAAAGAGTGGAAGGTATCCAAAGAGCTTGTTCTAGACATCCTGCTTACATTTCACAAAACATTACGCATCGCTGTTCCTATGAACACCGCTTACAATATTTCAACATGGATTTTCTTCGCAACCGCCGCCGTATACACGATCTCGTATTTCTTCACAAAATAGTAAAGGCCTCAATAAAATGTTGTGATCTAACTGAACGCATACTTTATTCTGTCTCAACAAAACCGCCGAGAATGTTCCATCACCAGAAAATATTACATACCCGCCTGCAAATCTAATCTAGGTCTGAATGCTACCCTGACGCGAATTTGCAGAGCATATATTAGCATCTGCTCACTGTGAGACATAGACATCCATGTCTCTTTAGATAAATTTAGACGCTCTATAGCCGAGAATACTTTTGTAGTTACAATTTCTTCATCCTTTATTTCTTTTTTTAATACATTATATTAATTAGAGTATTATAATTTATAACCGAGTAGTATTGAGTTCCTTTAGTATTTTGTTTTTTTTATAATTATTACTTTACTCCTAACACTATGTTCTTAGGTGTTACCTCATATGGTGAATGTTGTGTGTACCTGTAATGGGCGTGCATACTAGATAATATTTTTGTAGATTATTTTTTAAAGTGGATCGTATGTTGGTATCCTACTAATATTATAAATGCGAAAGTTTGTAAGGATGGATGGATGTTTGGATGTTTGTTACTTTTTTACGCAAAAACTACTGAACGGATTTGGATGAAACTTTACAGTAATATAGCTTATACATCAGAATAACACATTGGCTACTATTTGCCGCGATAGCCGACATATACGCGGGCGAAGCCGCGGTCAACAACTAGTACCTTATAAATAAATCTATACTTATAATAAAACTGTAGAGAGGTCAATTCTGTACATTGAATATATATTAAAAATTAATATTGGGGGATGAATGGTTATCGATATATCGATAACCATTCATCCCCCAATATTAATTGTACAGAATTGACCTCTCTACAGTTTTATTATAAGTATAGATTAATATTGGGGGATGAATGGTTATCGATACTGATGCCAAAAATGTAATCAGTAAGTTTTTTGTCTGTCTGTCTGTCTGTCTGTCTGTCTGTATGTGCACGCATGGGTCAAAAACTACTGAAGGGATTTTAACCAAACTTTGTACGATTGTAGTCCATACTCTTGGGCAGGTTATAGGCTATATAACATAACGCTAAGATGCATAGGAGCTGAGCAGTGACGATAAATTTGAAGCAAGTCGGATGTAAATTTTCGCTTTCGAGCTCTTATCCTCGCATACGTTGATCATACACCAAAAATATGTACTACAAAAATGATGGTCTTCAAAAGATCTACAAAAAAGTCCTAAATAGTATATTTCTATCTTTTATAAATTAGCCACAATAACGTGTTTAAGTGTTAGGCATTTCTTCAAGGTGTATTAAATACTTCAATATGTTGTATTTCACATGGATATATCCTTATCACTATACACTTTCCCTGTTTTCCAATTACAGCACTAGAGCGCATTATGCGGCATAATGCTTAACTTTGAATGATTCAACTACAGCAACGCTTCGCACAATCGAGCACTCTCAAAAGTAGTGTTTTTGCGTGATGCGTGCAATCGATACCAACGTGACAAAAATTAACTAGTGTTTTTTCTTTAAGGTGGCATTGATCAAAATGTTTTATTTATATATTATCGTTAGTAATATTATGAAAAAATTTTTAAAGCTTTCGTTTCGTTGCAGTTTTTTCGAAATAATCAAAGTTAATTCAAACTGTGTTAAAAAAATAAATATAAGTATGGATGAAGGTAGAACTCATTTAAAAAAATTACTCAAAACAAACAAATGTTAATGTAATTATCAAAATCCAAATTACTTAAAATAACCGTAAATAGTTTTCAACCAATTTTTATGTATACCACTTTGCTTACAAATTAATGAGGTTATTGCTAACTCTGAATATTTTTTTTTTTCAACACTGAACTTAGCGCACTCTGCTGGTGCATTTGAAAACTAATTCACGTTCCAATTAAGCTTCAGCATAATTCAGCATTGTGCGCCAATGAGTCGCACTATGCTTTGTAATTGGAAAACAGGGTTTAATATCTTTTTAAAATAAAATACAGAATTATAAAATTATAGTTAATAAACACACAAGATATAAATGAAATAAAACTTCCAAATCTCGCCGCACCAGTATAAGTACAACATTACGGTTGATTTTTGTTTAACACGCGAAGCGGCGGGAAAAAGGCGGGAGCGCTCACGCGCTGACTCCACTCGAATTGTCACTGTTAATGCGAACGAACGTGGTTCTTATTGACTCTTCTCGGAATAAGCGCGCTTTAGATTTAAAAAATACATAGATACGTAGTTTTTAGATATCAGTTTAAAGTAGGTATTAGATAATAATATAATTAGTTTGTTTAGTGTTTTTTTCTCCTTCTTTTCTTTAAATTTATAGTTGTAAAATTAATAAGTATAATTTCAAATAAGTAAATTTATGCAATGACAATAAATAAATCGCATCATCAGACTTTCCGCGTTGCTGGAGTAGATCTTAGTCTCAGATGTTTTTCACATGGGCAGTTGTACGTCGCTTTTTCCTGGGTCAGTAGTTCCACAAATCTTTATGCATACGTACCGGAAGCGTCCAGTTTGAATAAATGTAATTAAATAGATTTTAAAGGCAGCGTCATATTTATCTATTAAATTGTAGTTTAATAGTCTATAGTTACAAAAAAAACATTATTGTAAAAGGAGATCCACGCGGACGAAGTCGCGGGCACAGCTTTAAACAATAAGATATTATGTCGCATGTCTGGTCAAAGTACAGAATATTGCTTCATCCATCGGGTGGTGAAATGACTACTTTACCGGATCAAATTTTTAAATTCGTTACTTTACTTACCACTTTTATCCAATAATAGGCTATTTGACTAATTATTGGAAATCGTTTTAAATGATTCTTTTTTACATAATTAGCACATTCCGATATTTTGCAAAATTTCTACTGTATTATGAACTATTATAATAGTATAATATTAATAAAATTGGGGAAAACTAATAAAATGAACTTAAATTTAAGATAAAGTTCAAGTTTGACAACCATTTCAAAAAACGATATTTCTGTAATGGCGCTGGTCACATGAGACGCGTGACGTCACACTCTAGCCACAACAAAACAAAACAGTGCAGTTTAAGTTAATTTTATCAGTTTCCCCAATTTTATTAATTAAAATGTCGAATAAATGGTGTGTAGTGCCACAGTGAACAAATCTATACATCTATACAAATAAATAAAATTGGAGTGTCTGTTTGTAATATCAAAATAACCGCTTTTTACTAAATGCATATGTGTGTATACACGGTACATATACCAAAAATGTAGTTAAAAATTTTTTGTCTGTCTGTCTGTATGTTTGTCTGTTTGTTCCGGGTATTCTCTGGAACAGCTGGACCGATTTTGACGGGACTTTCACTGGCAGGTAGCTAATGATCCAGGGAGTAACTTAGGCCACTTTATTTAGACTAACTTTGTCTCGCGGTGTTACGCCGAAATGTATGTATGCGCGTAACTTTCGATCGGCTACACAAAATTATATATTTGTTTTATGTGTTAGTTATTCTTAGGACAAGGTTTGTGTACAAGAAAAATTAAAAAATAAAGGAAAAAGTTTTTTTGTCCGTGACTACACCCTACCCATGGGTAGCTGGTAACGAAAGAAAAATATGGTGGTACGAAGTCCGTCGGGTCAGATAACATCTTTAAATACCACGCTTTGTACTATTTCAAAATGTAACCTGAAAGCATTGAGATATATCTACCTACATAAAGTAAATTAGATTTTACAAAAATAATGAATGAATTTTTCCAGAGGTTATTACAGAAACTATTTTATGTTGTACTTATGCAAGTGCAACATAGCTGCTTTAACATTTTTCAGTTCTGCAGCATAGTTATCAGTGTTATTATTATGTACTAGCTGAACGCCGCGGTGTTACCCGCAGTTATTGTTGTACCACAGGTAACGCCGCGGGACAAAGTTAGTCTAAAAAAAAGTAGCCCAAGTTACTTCCTGGATCATCAGCTACCTGCCAGTGAAAGTTCCGTCAAAATCCGTCCAGCCGTTCCAGAGATTACCCGGAAGAAACAAACAGACAGACCAAAACATTTTTAACTACATTTTTGGTATATGTACCGTGTATATATATACATAGGCATATAGTAAAAATCGGTTATTTTAATATTGCAAACACACTCCAATTTTATTTATTTGTATAGATAGAAAAGTGCAAACATAAAAGCGTCTATCTTATGTAGGTTGCTGTTATCGGCACGCACAAAATTTGGTTCCTTTTTTTTCGAACCACTTATTAAATAGTTTATTAAAAAAAAGTACTGCAGAATTAGCTCACAGATCGATTATTACCACTCCGAAAACATAAAACGCAAACAATATTCAATAGAGGAATCTTTCGTTTATTAGCATGTGACGTCACCAGAGTTGCAACCAATCACAAGGCGTTTATGTCGCAGACAAAATTTCAAAAAAATTGATAGTTTTATTTCGTGCAATCTGCGAGAAACTTAAATTATTTTGTTTGATTTATGTTATATGTCTTTTTAGACTATTATCTTAAAGGATGACCACAATCCATAGTTTATTTCCCTTTCCGCTTTAAACGCGTGCAGTGTCTGGTGAGTATGTGAGTCTATGCTTTGCGATGACGATAAACAAGACATAAGGTCAGACGTTGCGCACCGCAGGCATAGACCTCACCACAAACTGTTTCAGCAACGGAAAGCTCTATGTGGCTCTGTCGAGGGTGAGCGATGCTGCTAATATGTTCGTATATTGTTCCAATGGCATTACACATAACATAGTATACAGTGAAGCTCTTTAAATAAAGGTAACACTGTCACAATATGTGGACATATCAGTGAAATAGCATGCTTATACAGGGTTAGGGAATACATACATATAAAAAGAAATACTCATAACTATTAGCGTGAGTTCGAGCCCTGAAATCGGGAGAAAAAAAAACCGCTACTACATAATAAGAGTTTATTGACGGGATGCGTAAGTATAAAAAAAATGATTTTTTAACCCAATTTCGGTTAGCATGAACTTTCCTTTTATACATTTTTTGACATTTTGTTGCAATCTTGCTCAGTATTAATTATAGTTTTTATTCATGGGCATCTACGAAAAAACGTTAAAGTATTGGAATACTTTGAGATTTATCTGATATCTGATTTATATATTTATATGTATATTATGAGAGAGCCTCGGGAAAGAGACAACGTTTAACACATGAAATAATAAAGACTCGCACGAAGCACTTTGTTTCAGTATTTTATACGCACAATGAAGAAACTACATACCTGATTTACTGTCTTCTGAGAAATACATAGAAAGTCTTGCAAAGTGCAACGGATCATAGTTGCTTAATCCTACTAATATTATAAATGTGAAAGTTTGTAAGGATGTATGGTTGGATAGATGGATGGATGTTTGTTACTCTTTCACGCAAAAACTACTGAACGGATTTGAATTACACTACAGTAATTTAACATAAACTTCAGAATAGCACATAGGCTACAAATAATAAAGATAGTGTGTGAATTCTCTAAAATATGACGATAAGTGTCAAGTAGGTAGTAGAAAAAATCTACCATCTGTGAGCTATACTGGCGTGCGCCGCCAAAATCGCTAAAGTTTTACATATGTATTGTTTGATGGAAATGTTTATCTTAAAAGCCGTTATAGTTAAAATGTGTAAGCCATTAAAGCCAACATAGTGAACCATAATTACAATAAAAATTAATGATTTATTTCAAATGCACATTTGGTCTGGTAGTAATAAGTTGATTCCTAAATGAAAATGGACACATTTATCGCTTCTGGTATTTAAAGTAGATAAAATATAGCTTTTGCGCTACATCATTTGGACAAATAAATATTTATACAAATAAATACATACAAATAAAGACAAATAAATAAATATTAAAATTAATAGTTGCGATAATGACAAACCGACTGCGTGATATTACGATGGCGCATGGCGGTTGGCGCGGGGAATAGGTTGCTCATCGCTGAGTGCGCGACCCGAACGCGGGTAAGTAGGTTGACGCGTGAGGGCAGACGACGATGTTGGTTGTGTCCGTTTTGCGAATTTTCAAGGCATTTACAATTAGCTAAAAACGCATTTTACTTAAAGTAATATAGGACTAAGGTTAAGTATTGACAGTTTTTTTAGAAGTTACACGTGCAAAATTCCTCGTACAAACTTCGTTTTTATTTTAATTACATTACATAGGTTGTAGGTAGGTAAGTTGTCAGTGTCAGGCTGTTATATTTTTCAAATGCGACTAGCACCAAATATATTATATGTTAAATTATACATGGTATTATGTTTTTGTTTGTTTAACCGTTTTTATCATCAATTACACGAACATTATAAAGGTGAAAGTTTGTAAGTGTGTATGTTAGTTACTCTTTCACGCAAAAACTACTAAACGGATTTGGATGAAACTTTACAGTGAAATAGCTTATACATCAGAATAACACATAGACTACTATTTGCCACGATAACCGACATACACGCGGGCGGAGCCGCGGGCAGCAGCTAGTAATAAATAAAAAAAGCCAAGTGCCAGTCGGACTCGCCCATGAAGGTTTCCGCATTAGCAAGTAACATACATGATATATATATATATATATATATATATATATATACTAATAATAATTCCTCGATAAATGGACTATCCAACACCGAAAGAATTTTTCAAATCGGACCAGCGGTTCCTGAGATTAGCGTGTTCAAACAAACAAACAAACTCTTCAGCTTTATATATTAGTATAGATTTGTGTTGATTGAATGAAAGATAAATTGCAGTTTACGATTTATGACGTATTAAAAGGAACTACTTACCAGATTTCGTTCAAACCAATTTTTTCGGTGGCAGTTTGCATGGTAATGTACAGCATACATTTTTTGTAGTTTTATCATTCTCTTATTTTAAAAGTTATAAACAGGGGGAGGGCGTAACACACATTTTACCACTTTGGAAGTGTCTCTTGCGCAAACTATATAGTTTAGAAAAAAAAAATATTAGAAACCTCAATATCATTCTTGAAGACCTATCCATAGATACCCCACACGAATGGATTGATGAAAAAAAATTTTTTGAGTTTCAGTTCTAAGTATGGGGACCCCAAAAATTTATTGTTATTTTTTTCTATTTTTGTATAGAACTATTAATGCGGTTTACAGAATAGATCTTCTAACCAAGTTTCAACATTATAGTTCCTATAGTTTCGGAGAAAAGTGGCTGTGACATACGGAAGGACTGAACGACAGACAGACAGACGTGACGAATCTATAAGGGTTCAGTTTTTTGCCTTTGGCACGGAACCCTAAAATAAAAAAAGTGGCTGTGACATACGGATGGACTGAACGACATACAGACAGACAGACATGACGAATCTATAAGGGTTCCGTTTTTTGCCTTTGACACGGAACCCTAAAATAAAAAATAGAGTTAAAAGTGTGTAGAAATGAGATCTGATATTTTTTGACAGTGGCTGGCAGCTTTTTTATATAAAAGCCTCCTAAAGTGACTCTACTCTACCCGAGCAGAACCTAAGAGCGGTGGTCAATATACTCATTGCGAATGCAGACAATTAAACAAAGCAGAATGGTGAGTATGGTAACCCACAAATAGCTGTCTATTGAGATGTTTCTGCGTCATTGGGCCTCCGGCCCAATGGGCGTCTGTCCTTTCTGTAAATATACATTGTACTCTGTGGCCTCCGGTCTTGCACTCACTCACTTGGTTGGTGAGTGCATATATTGTGCATGTATTGGTATATATTGAAAAATGTAATATAGCGCCATCTGTATACCCTAGCCGGCAAAAACGTCCGAAACGTTTAATAAAAGAGCGTAAGATTTTAAAAAAATAGTATAGCGCCATTTGTAAGTTGCATATATTATTATATCTATACTAATATATAAAGCTGAAGAGTTTGTTTGTTTGTTTGTTTGAACACGCTAATCTCAGGAACCGCTGGTCTGATTTGAAAAATTCTTTCGGTGTTGGATAGTCCATTTATCGAGGAAGGCTATAGGGTATATATCATCACGCTACTACTAATAGCAGCGGAGCAACAACGAAGAATGTTTCAAAAACGGGGGAAATTTTCACGCTACGGGCAATATAAGGCGCAAACGAGGTTGCGTCGGTCAGCTAGTTTTATGATAAGGAGCTTCGTTCCTGTCTGGTGTACCACGACACCATACGACTTTTTACACACAACACTAAGGGTCAGTTTCACTACTTACTGATGAAGCTCCTGAAAGATCATTTTGAACTTATCTTTCAGATAACTACAGATTTCGGTTTCTCAAGTCTCGGATAGAGACAAGTATTTATGTCAGATAATCATGCATATATCAGCAACATCCTGTTATGTAGTGTTATATTATATGACATTTAACAAACTATCTAAAACTTTATCAAGAGGTTTCCCACAATACATAATAAAGATCGACGTCTTATAATTTTATTTTCACACAAAATTAAAACACGAAAAAAAACTTGATATTTATGCAGATCTATACTTACTGTAGTATTTGTAACACCTTTATTTTATTTAAAATTATTTATAATAGAAGTACAATACAAGCATTAATATTATACATATAATATAGAAACCTATGTAGATAACCTTAATTAATTATTTAAATAATATATTTTTAACTGTAGTATATGTCATTATTTCAAAAATCTTTGCCTTAAATTGTTAAACATCGCATTGTTATAAAAAGAGAAAAGCTTAAAATGTTCTATTTCAAATATATTTAAACCAGAGAGCTCTTTATTTTTTTTTACTCACTACGTCTGGCGCCGAAAGATGCACACAAGAGCATGAGTCCCTTGGCCTGCCTTTATCTGTTTACTGTCCTATGAAAACACCACGCGGCGGGACGATGCAAACCACGAGGGACGATTTCAAATTTTATTGTAGGTATACTAGGTATCCCACATTTTTGGTAGTGATAGTTTACAATTTATTATTAAATGGTACCTAGGTCATTACAACAATAAATCATTATACAGTGACCGTAAACTCATAACCTACCTACCTACCTATTGAATAACAGTGCATAAAATTAGCTTATCGTTCTGTAATAGTCACCAAGACTCAACCGGAAATTATGTGCATACCAACGCGCAACGGTTTAGTCAGTCTACGATAGAAATCAACAGAATAATAGGTGATAAAATTATAGCAATTTAATTGACTCATTTAATCTCATTGACTGCAATGGTTCCTGTTTACCAATAGTAGAATAGGTATTATACATTTGTACATTCGTCAAACCTACGTATATAATAAGATACCTATCTTATTTACTAGGTAGGGGAAGACCGATCTGTAGATGAACTCGTATAACCTAAATGCCTACGTAGTATTGAAACGTACATTTGGGTACACCAGACGGGTGCTGCTTGTATTCGCGTAGCATGATCGCATCACGTACTTACTACGATATCACACACATACACAAACGGATTTTACGAGTATCCACTACCATCTACTACACACTGGTTTCATTCATATACCGAAACTAGACATCTCTTTCTATCTCATTCATGCCTACCGAAGACTAATACGAGTGAATGAAAAGGCGTTCCTAACCTACGGAATGGCGTTTGTTGAACCGATTCGCCGCGCGTCGGTCGAAGTCTCGCTCGCTCCCTCGCGCAGTGGCAAAGAACGCGTTCGTTCGAGGCGTTCGACTTTCGGGCAGCGACGTACGCTAGCGTGTATGTCTTCATTATTGATGCAAAAGTTCCACGATGGTAGATCATAACCAGAAATTGTTACAGGAGTTGCAAAAGAAAAGTGGAAATAATGTTTGTGCCGATTGTGGAAGTTCGGGTATGTTATTACTATAGTGATTCTTACCAATTTTAGTGATAGTGTTTTCCTTGTGCGTGATATTTTCATGGGGTGGTGAATAGGCGGGGGGCGTAAATGCGTCCATGCTTTGGAGTTCAGTGACCTCGACGTAAAATGCATTCAATGAAAACAAATCACCCACTGGTGCAATGATACGATGATTAAAAACATGCAGATAAGTCAGTAGGAACGATACATCATTACGGTTGTGTGTTTGTGATTATTATCTATCCCATACTTACGAAAATTAATTAAGTACATGTGACCACAGCTTACCAACTCAATATGATGTTTCAAAATCTTTTCTGATATCTTATTACGCAGATATCTTATTATGCAGATACCAATATGTTTTGGTTATGTAGGCTGTAATTTTCACTTGTTATTGATACTACAAAATAATAACAGTATAGTCTATCTCTAGTTATTTTGAGAGTTTGCACATTTTCACTTATGACTAACTACACACACCCTCTATGACTCGGGTAGGTACGTAATTAGTTTTTTTGTAGTTATACTTTCGTTAATGCACAATATACCTATTTGCGAACCTAACTCGTATGACTCATTTGAAGTAGGATAGTAGGTAGGTACATAGCTATCTACGTAATATTTAGTAATCCTTGCCATACGCACCTCGCACCTTACTCTGTCTTTTCGCGGTTATTATGTGTAGCTTTCTAGAATTACTAAGGAATTAAGGATACACGAGATCACAATTATTGTTTTCAATACATATAAAAAAAAACAATAAAATTAAGAACCTCCTTATTAAGGCTTTCTAATGATAAACAGCAAATGAAGTTTCTCTACAACACTACGAGATTTAACATGTTACCATACCATAATTTCTAGTCTCGAAATATAGGATTTTTTGTAATATTCGAGTAAAGATCTATGCTGTATTTTTTTCATAATTTTAGGCTCAACAGTTTTCAAGGTAAAGTGGAGGGAATCGTTACTTTTCCTAACTTTACCTAAATAACTAACAACAACGAGCGACCCCTATATTTTGTTTGTTGATTGATTGGGTCTGTAGAATTAATGTGTGTCCAATTTCAACTTTACTGTACTAGTTTGTAAGTTGTAACTTAAGGTCTGTATTCACTTTGATTACTGCGAGTGCAGGTGCTTAGTGCAGGTGATCAATGATTAGTAGGTAGATAGATAGGTACAGGCCTTAAAATCTAGAGAGAGAACCTGTTATTGCATTGTCATTCCTATATGGAATCCTTGATTATTATTTTTTTGCCTGAAACGCGTAGTTAATTTGTGAAATATTGTTTATCTTATACTTTGTCTAGGTACAATAATGCCTAATGGGCAGCCGGTAATGTGCTATCTACGGGGACTGGTAAAAAAAGCGCCAAGTGCGAGTCGGACTCGCCCATGAAGCGTTCCGCAGCAGCAAGTAACATACATAAAATAATTAAATTGTATTTTTACCCGACTATTGCAAAGTCAAAAGAGGGTTATGATTTTGGACGGTGTGTGTATGTATGTATGTTCATTTGTTCCCTCATAGCTCCTTAACTACTCATTAGAACTAGACAAATGAAGTAAGAAGCGTCATGATCATCTACTGGTTATAGGCAATATGACGTGTCACTGAATCTAATGTGGCGCCCTCTAGCCGACATTATATACTAAATTAAAAAATAAATTTTAGATAAATATGTCGTGTTTGGTATCACACGAAAGGCTTGTACTTGTACATTTCAAAAAAATATATATTATGAGCATTTTCTCGTGTCTTTGTCCGTATTTATTCGATAATTGTGATATTCCTATGGTACCTATTTAAAATATACTTTGCAAAGAAATTAATATTATAGAGGCACAAAACATTTTAATTAAAAAAAAGTAAAAACTGAAACATGGACATAAGACGAAGAAGATATGAAGACATAACTTCGCTAAGTGACCAATATCCTTTTCAAGTGTAGCAATTCTTCTTTTATTTCCTTTTTCATGCAGTCTTCTGTATATACTAATTGTCCTAAGTAAACGTATTCATGTACATATTCTATTTGTTCTTTATTCACTATTATGTTATCTTTTCATGTAGAGTTTGACATAATTTTTGTTTCAGCTAAATTCATTGTTAGACCTGCCCTGTCACTTTCATCGGCTAGTTGTTGCAACATTAGTTCCAATGTTTTGGGCTCTCAGAGAAAATGATTAAGTCGTCTGCAAAACGTATCCAATCCTCTTTGCAATTTAGTTCTTTTATTGCCTTTTTTACTCCTCTTTTTCTATATAATTTTTCATTGTAATAGTTAGTTTTGTTTTTTTTGCAATATTGCCTGCCACTTTTATTGACGATATCATCAAGCCTGTCCCACGCGGGCCATTATAATTTTGATTCAAAAGCGGGACGTCCCGCCAAAATCGGGTCGTCTGGCAATGCTGATCTGGAGCCTATCATGACATCCTATCCTAGTATAATTCATTCAATCTAATATAAAATAGGATGTGAATGTGTGCCCGTGTGACCTAATTTTACACTTCAGTCTAGATACTGCGTGACGTCAGCTCAAATCCACGCTACTACTCGAACTGAATAGGTAGATACCGCTCTATAGGCCGTGGTTTTCCCCCATACCAACACTATTTACACAGTAAAATCAATTAAAACATGTTGTTATTGCTTTGTACTGCTGTAAATAATAAGTTTTTTCTTTATCATTCTTATACATTCACACCTAGCAATAGTGTCGTAGGACGTAATATAAAAATATGGTTTTTATATTATTATAATTATAATAGATAGTAGTCCTAATTCTGATAGATTTCATGGTGGAATTAATTTATCTTAAAACAAGAAATGCACTTCTTTAAATCAATTAAATTAAGGTCTAATAATGGACATATAAAGGTTTTCTGGTTTTAGGGGTAGAAGATGATTGGTGGTTTTACCAACTTTAGCGACAGGAATTGATTAGCTACTTAACTACCGATCGAATATTCAATCCATACGGGAACATTCAGTTTTTTTACTGTACCTATTATGTATTATTATTCTTATTTCGTATTAATTAAGCACTTATTAAGTTTCGAACTTAAAAATATTGAATAAGACAGGAAAACCATAGCATTAAACATGTCTGCCTTAAGTAATATTTATATTCGTCTTAGGTACCATTTGTTTACAGTATAGTGGTAGGTATACATGCAGGAAAATCCTAATAATTTACTCACAGTAAAGAATTTATTTACTTTATTATACACAATAAAGAAACTCCTCTAGAGCTATATTCTGTATAATTAAGTGACTGGATATCTTTTAGTTATTTTTCGTCCATAACTGTAAATCGAATAAGCCTACGTTCAGATGACGAGCGTTTAACGCGCGTTTTGTTAACGCGCGTTTACAACTACATGTAATTTCGTTCTAGGAGTACACATGCTAACGCGCGTTTTTACATACAGTTGTTAGCGCGCGTTGAGCGCTCGTCATTAGAACATGGGCTTAGGCTCGATTCCGGATATCATTACTGGGTTACCAATTCCTGTGATGAAGAGCTGAGTAGGTACGTATGGTGACAAGTTAAGAATACGGAATGTCACCACCCCTGTTAATCCCAAGGATGTCTTAAGACACTACTAAGGGAACAAACTACGATTGGCAACAGAACTGCAAAAAGAGTGAGAACTCGGCATAAACTCTAAGGCCTAAGCCTGAAGAAAGAAGGAAATCTTGAAATAAACCTTATATCAACCCGACTGGCTAGCGTGGCAAAAGACCTCTTTTCTAAGAAGCAAACTATGTCTAGGAATGAATATTAAAGCCCGTTGGTGACAGTGATGATGGTGAAGAGTCTTTGAAAATTAGCCACACATTTTTTTTTATGTACCTTTTACCGGCCAAAATGACTGGACTCTATCTGATGGAAAGCATGAGTAGAATCCAAGAGCGGTGGTCACCAGCGATGCCAGATTGTTTTAGTCTAATCGGAATTTTGAGACATTTTAGTGAAAAAAATAGCGGAATTCTTTCGTAGAAAGCGGTACAAAATGAAAAAAACATATTACGACACGTGAGTAAGAGTGACCAAAAAAAAGATCGTTTGCAATATTTTTGTTTACTGCTACATGCTAAGTCATCCCTAATTATAATTTTATTGACTAAAACTAAACTAAAATCCAACTACGACAAAAACGACGCTAAAAAAGTATGACACAAGTTTCAAAATCCGTAGTCAGACGTTACGTAGATAGAAATGTACCATAAACACATTAACCATGAGTGACTACGGCTTTTTAAACTTGTTTCATACTTTTTCAGTGTCGTTTTTTATCGTAGTCGGGTTTTAGTTTTTACTTTTTTTTTTCCAAATGGTTTGGTGCCTCTATAACATTAATTTCTTTGCAAAGTATAATTTAAATAGGTACCATAAAAATTTCAAACTTATCTAATAAATACGGACAAAGTCACGATAAATGCTAACGTTATATGTATTTTTTTAAATGTACAAGTAGCGCCCTTTCCAATGATACCAAACACGGCATATTTATCTCAAATTTATTTTTTAATACAGTACTTTATGTCAGCTAGAGGGCGCTACATTAGATTCGGTGACACGTCATATATATCACTTCAAGACTCTTATAACAATACCTCATTTGTCCAGTTCTAATAAGTAGTAAAGGAGCTATAAGGGAACAGATGAACATGCATACATACTTACATATACCTATACATAATTAAGTCTTGGTGTCCCTCTTTTGCCGTAGTCGGGTAAAAAGAGACTTTGATTACCATATTTACTTAGCAAATAAGTTAACGCTAAATTTAACATAATTATCAAGTTGTTACTAAAGTAATAAATACCGATAACCTTCAGTGATTAAAATAAATAAATAGATTCGGATAAATTTCCATTCCAGCTTCGCACAAGTACAGACGTCTAATTGGGAGAACAATATAATTTTCCTAATTTTGTTTTGTTTTATGAAAATAATTAATTTTTTTACTTATTTTTTTATAAATACTAAAAGTAATAATAATAATCAAGCTCCGGTAACCTTAATAAAATACCTCGTTGAATTTACTAAATCACCTTTCATAAGAAAAGACGTTTCTTAGGTGTGTTATTTTATGATTCTCATTTCGCAGTTTTCTTAATTATAGTATTTCGTATATTTTCGCCACAACAGTAGTACCTACCTATATAATACTAGCTGAACCCCGCGGTGTTACCTGCGCTTATTGTTGTACCTCGGGTAACGCCGCGGGACAAAGCAAGTCTAAAAAAATCATCTTCGGCTATCTGCCAGTGAAAATCCTGTCAGAATCGGTCAAGCCAATTGGAGTGTCTGTTTGTAATATTAAAATAACCGTTTTTTACTAAATGCATATGTATGTATACACGATACATGTACAAAAAATTTACTTTTAAAATTTTTTGTCTGTCTGTTTGTTCCGGGTAATCTCTGGAACGACTGGACCGATTTTGACGGGACTTTCACTACTTTACTTTGCTTACATTTTTTGTGCTTGTCAGATGGTATCGTGTCCGAACATTGTTTAATTTTAGTTTTTAGTGTACTTATTGTTTGTAATGTAACTGAAAAAGGCAAGGCAGTGACTTTAGCTGACGCTGGGTAAAGCCAACGTCGCATCGCTCGTACGCTCGGTGTACCTCGAACTACGGTACGGGCTGCTATCAGACGCTTTCGGGTGACTGGTTCATACACGAGGAGGCCAGGTCAAGGCCGACATCGGTGCACTTAGGCTCTGGATGACCGCTTCGTTGTCAGTAACGTGCTAAGAAATCGCTTTTCACCGCTAATGAAGCGCGTACTCGTCTGTTTGAGGTAAAAATATCACTGTAAGTGAACGTACCATTAGAAAAAGACTGGCTGAAAGGAATCGGAGAGCTTTGCTCAAAGATACGTGGAGGAAGTCTTACAATACCACGTCATACCTTTCGCACCATTTATTAGTGAGAACTTTAAATTAATGCACGACAATGCTAGATGCCATACTGCAAGATCGGTCGCTCGATACCTCGATGAGGTCGGGATTAAAATTTTGCTAATACCGTCACGCAGTCCTGATCTTAACCTAATTGAGCACATTTGGGACAACCTGAAAAGGCGTATTGGAGCAAGAATATCAGCCCCTATGACCTTACAAGAGCTCAAGACGGCTGCGATAGAGGAGTGGCGCAGTATCCCTCAGTCGGATATTCAAGACCTCGGGGATCGACTGCCGAACCAGCTACAAGAAGTCATTAGGGCCCGAGATAGTAACACTTATTATTAAAATTTAAATTAAAAAGAAAGCAGTCGATTTAAAAAAAAAATTAAGTCACCACATTTTCATGCAATTTTTTTGCAAAATCGATATTTGCAATTTGTTTTAATAAACGTGTTTTCTTCAAGACTTTTCTGATTTTTACCCGACTACGGCAAAGCCAAAGGAGGGTTATGATTTTGACAGGCTATGTATGTATGTATGTATGTATGTATGTATGTATGTATGTATGTATGTTCATTTGTTCCCTCGTAGCTACTTAACTACTCATTAGAACTGGACAAATGAGGTGTCGTTAGAAGCGTCATGATCGTCTTCTGGTTATAGGCTATATGAAATGTCACTGAATCTAATGTGGCGCCCTCTAGCCAACATAAAGTACTGCATTAAAAAAATAATTTTAGATAAATATGTCGTGTTTGGTATCATTGGAAAGGGCGTTACTTGTACATTTCAAAAATATATATATTATTAGCATTTGCTCGTGACTTTGTCCGTATTTATTCGATAAGTGTGGAATTTCTATGGTATGCTCGTTTGTTCCCTCCTTTCTAAGCTACTAGTCAGAATAAGACAAATAAGGTATCGTTAGAAGCGTCTTGATTGTCCGCTGGTTATAGGTTATACGACGTGTCATTTAACCTAATGTGGCGCCCTCTAGCCGACGTAAAGTACTGTTCCAAAAAATTATTTTGAGAGAAATATGCCGTGTTTAGTATCATAGGAAAGGGCGTTACTTGTACCTTTCAAAAATATATATATTATAAGCATTTTCTCGTGACTTTGTCTGTATTTATTCGATAATTGTAAAAATTTTATAGTACCTATTTAAAATATACTATGCAAAGAAATTAATATTATATGGGCACCAAAACATTTTAAATAAAAAAAAAGTAAAAACTAAAACCCAACTACGACAAAAAATGACGTTGAAAAAGCATGAAACAAGTTTCAAAAGCCGTAGTCACGCGTTGTTAAAGTGTTATGAACTATGGTACATTACACTACATGGACAACGGTTTTTGAAACTTAGTAATGTACCATAGTCGATGACACTTTAACAACGCGTGACTACGGCTTTTGAAACTTGTTTCATGCTTTTTCAACGTCATTTTTTGTCGTAGTTGGGTTTTAGTTTTTACTTTTTTTTTATTTAAAATGTTTTGGTGCCCATATAATATTAATTTCTTTGCATAGTATATTTTAAATAGGTACTATAAAATTTTTACAATTATCGAATAAATACAGACTTAGTTAGACTTAGTACTTTTTTTTTATATTTATTCTTAATGGCTGCTGTTAACATAACTACCATCAAATGTGGTCAAAATTTGCCGATTACTGTAAACTAAAAGAAATACAAGGTGAGCGGTTGCCTGTGAATGTATTTTGTAACAGTGCAATGTTGTGATAATTTATAATCTGCCTAAATAAATCTAACGTGATCACTTCCTTAGGGTTTTTTTTATGCTAACCCAGATTCCATAACGGTTAATTACGTACATTATGTTTCGACATAAACTACGATTTAGCCGTTTCTTATTTAAGGTTAAAATAGCTATTGAAAAGGTAATTGGCGTGTAGCAGGTACCAATCCCTAGTCTCGTGACGTGATGTTTTGTTATTTACGAATGGCAGAGGCCAAATGCGACTGTTTGCGTGAGGCACTGTGACGTCGTGTCGGTGTGTGTTGTGTTTGCTTTTAAACACGGATGTTGTGCGAAACGTAAAACGGTGAAAACGCTATCTTAGCTATCTATTATAAATCTTTTCATCAAACAACAATTAGAATTTAAGTTTAGTAGACTGCACATCGGCCAACTTTGCGGGGAGCCAGTTCTATTTTGAGTTCGACCATCGCGAAGTACGTTTTTAGTGCTAAGCATAAAGACCACAGAAAGATATATACCTACTTAATCCATTATTATACTTACTACATGAAACACATGTACAAATAAAAAAGTATGTAATTAACTAACCAATACTTGCATGGTCATTGGAAAAATACCTAGATACAAATTCAAGTTTTCGCTTATGACGTCGATCAGTTATGTATGAACACACACTACGTCATAGCATAGTGTGACGATTTGCAGCACTCTTATCGTATCGGCACCTACGTATAATGTTTGATAACGACAAAAATATGTTAAGTAATAATTTATGTAGAAGTTTTCAATGCGTGACGCAAATATTTGTACCTATAAGTATATATTAAACGTATAAATTCCATTTATTACGGCTCGATCTAAATCGATCGAGTTCAAACGTCAAATGAATAGTATTCAATACTTAGAAATGCTTTCTAAATTCCTTATTGTCAGACCTACTGAGTCTGAGACAAACTTTCCTCTTCAATAAAAAGTAAAAGGACTCAACATTATTCGATGACTTTAGTTAGTCTATGAAATTATACATTTATTAAAGTACTAGCTAATTTACCCAACCTCGTCTGCCTCTCCAATTGCCCGTGGCGTGATTAGCCGACCCACGCAACCTCGTTTGCGTCTCCTATTGCCCGTAGCGAGAGATTTTTCCCCGTTTTCGAAACGTTTTTCATTGGTGCTCCGCTCCTATTGGTCCGAGCGTGATGATATATACCCTATAGCCTTCCTCGATAAATGTACTATCCAACACTGAAAGAATTTTTCAAATCGGACCAGCGGTTCTTGAGATTAGCGTGTTCAAACAAACAAACAAGCAAACTTTTCAGCTTTATAATATTAGTACAGATATAGATGAACTTTGTATGGAATAAAAAAGGTAAGCCAACCATAAAAGATAGACATATTTCAGAAATGATCTTATTTTAGAAATTTTTAAAAGGAACAATTCTTGACGCAGCGCACGTAATGAAGGCCCAAAAGGAATAATTTTCCAACGTTTTTATACTCCCTTAGATTACAAAATAAATTTCGTAATACTCTGCTGTTTTTGATCGCAGCGTTATGATATAGCGTTCCTAGATAGCTATGCTATCGAACACTGAAATAATTTACCAGTAATTCCTAAGATTAGCACATTTAACCAAACAAACAAACTCTTCAGCTTTATAACATTAATATTGATTAAAATCCTTAGAAGGATAAACCCTTCAAAACAATATCAAGCACAGCTAGCTGCATAGCGCAGTACCTACTTCCTAAGATTGGCACTTTCAACCAAAGAAACAAACAAACTATTCCACTTTATAATAATATTAGTATAGATTTAAATGAGTGAGTCTTATTAGACTTTTAAAACTATTTAGTCCCGCTTAATTATCGTCGAATGCACCAGCGAAAGTTTAATTTAACTTGACGAATATTAATGAAAAATATATAAATAAGACACTAAAGTTTATCTCCCTTAGTTGGCCAATGTTTAATATCTTTAAGCACCTATCATACCAAACAATCTTTTAACTCCTTTGAACTCTCAAAGTACCTATGCTGTTACCAACTAAGTAGTAAGCACGGTAATTCATCAGTATATACAATACATAGGTATATCTAGTTAACTAGATATTTTTTAATGTAACCAATTAATTAGTCACATAAAAAAATTAACCAAAGACGAACTAGTGTCAGCTGTTCTAGCAATGTCTTCCTTCTTACGCGAGTCGAAGTTCTGTAAAGTAGTAACTTACTCTATGGCAGTAGTAACAATTTGTTGTATCGTATTCGTAACGCGGGATTATAATACCATTCAACACTTGGGTAAATATGTACTTGAAACAATAGTACGGGGCACGTAACGCGTGTATTTAATTTATGCAATGTTGGCAATCCACCTTCGAGCTGACTATAAAATAAATTTATCAACACAATAGGCATTTATTTGATCGAATGTTTATTTTTGTTCAAGTACCTACACATCATAGCAATCTTTAAAAACTTACGTGTGGCTGACGCTATGGGACTTCTCTTTAGGTAATCTTACATAGTCATTCCTCACATCTTTATGTGCCCATTGCGTGTGGTGAAGAATTAAGAATACGGATTGTCACCACTCCCATTTATCCCATTTACAGTTCTGACAGCATTAACAGCTTTTAAGAGTCTCCTGCTTGACCAAACCAAATCTCTTAAGGGGTTCCGGCCACGGAACACGCGTCGACAGGGTGCGATAACCGCGTATGACTCTGACCGCCAATATTCTCTGGGAGGAATTCCAGGAACGCATCAACGGCTTCTGGGTACCCCCCTGCCGTACATCATGACTGAGGTACATCCCGGGGTAACCGTAGTCACCCCCGGGGCGGGTCGCTGTTGCACCTCCTACCTCTCTACACAGTAAGAGTCGGAACACCGACCCGCCTTGGACAACACCCCTCGGCCTCAACGGGCTATCATCGGTCTCGGGCCGTTTGTAGCGGCCATCTCCCCTAGATGTGGCCATAACGATGCTTTAGCGACTGAGCGATTGGAGAGCTAGCGGCCTCTACCGCGTCCCCTTCTTCGCCTCCTGCGACCGGGATCGGTCCTTTCTCGATCCCGCTCTGCGGACTCCTTCTGAAGCATAACGTCTTCACAGAAGGAGACCGCGGCCTCCCATCCCGCATTACTCGTCTGATCTGTCCGGCCAGGACTCGACTCTCTGACTTACGGCAGTCTTCCAGCGTGGTGGAGTACCGGTCGGACCCGGAGTGATGGCACTGTGCCGTAGCCTCACGTCCAATTCTGTTCAGATACTCTCCGAAGCAACCGTACCCGGTGAGTATCTGAGTGGATCGGTAGGTGACACGTTCGTTTTTCCCTATCCAAGCTGTGCCCTAATACGTACTGGCAGTCAGAGACGTCGCCCACACCCCGGGGCACCATACAGTGCCTTTGAACTTTGAGTGGTCTTGTCTTGGCAAGAGTCGCCCAATGACAGAAGTAGCGCTGGAGTGAGCTGTCGGAAGTGCTCGTTGAGGAGCCACCTCTTATCGACAATCAGGCCTAGATACTACGAATATCAAATTGACCACGTTGGAGGCGCCGGAGGGTGGACCACGACGGAGCTCACAGGACACGAGGGTCTCCATCTTATCCAGGCCCAACTATAAACCCAGCGCCTCAATTCGCCGAACCACCAAAGAAACTTATAAGGTGGTCAGACGAGCCGCCTCCTAAAAGTTAAACCCCCGGGCTGTGACTAGCGTGCCATCGGCGTAATAGATTACGCCCAGTCCGGGAGAGTGACGATCTCGAAGGGTCCACTCGCATCCCATGTTCCACAGGAGTGGTCCACCGATGACACCACCTGTCCACCTGATAACAGACCCCTGCGAAACACTGCTCATCATATGCTGACGTCTCAAAGTCTCGGTCTTCGTACATGATGGTACGCTCTTCTAAATAGTCTGCTCCTAGCCGCCTCAGATACTCTGGCACCCCGTGGTAATGGAGTGCGTCCCTGATGCATGCATTATGTTAAATCGCCAAAAACAAAATCGTTAAAAAACCTTTCATGTCTATTGCACTAAAAATCAAAAGTTATTACTTCTGGAAATAAATTATGCCTGCAGGGGAAAGAAGTTATGCTAAATTTTTAGTCGGCTAAGGCGAAGCCAAAAAGAAGGGTAATAGTATTGGCAGTCTATGTATGTTTGTATGCTCCATAGTAGCACCTAAACTACTAAACCGATTTTAATGAATGAGGCGTCAATACATTTGTAGTAATGGCCAGTGGTAACATTAGCTATTATATAAATTTTATCAAAAGTTTTTTCGTATTCGGGTCATAGTCTTTTGAACTTTTCTTGTTATACTAAGATCTTTGTTAAATGGAAAGAGGTTCAAACTATTTCTCTTATATTTAGTCCTTTAAGCTCGCTCGCGATTTTCTCTCGAAACCTTTTTAGTTAAATTAATCTTTACCTTTCATCGTCATCTTTTACAGAACCGGATTGGGCGTCATACAATCTCGGCATATTTATCTGCATGCGGTGTGCGAGCATTCACCGCGGCATGGGAGCACACATAAGCAAAGTGAAACACCTAAAACTTGATCGCTGGGAGGACTCTCAGGTGCAAAGAATGAAGGAGGTGGGGAACAACGCAGCCAAGAACAAATACGAAGAAAGAGTCCCGCCGTGTTACAGAAGACCTAATAAAAACGACCCACAGTAAGTGTACCTATGTTTAGTATTTAGAGATACTCGTAGTTGTGGGAACATCGCTGCAAAGAGAAGGAAAATTTGAAACAAACCCTACACCAATCCGTCTGGCCACCGTGGTGTATTATGCCATAACCGCCAATCTTAGGCGAAGCCTATATCCAGCCATGGACGGCAGTGGCATATTGACGGCTGCTGATGATGATGTAGGTACTTAACCTAGTTGGTAGCTTTGAGTTTGGTAATCTTTACACAGTATAAAATGAAGTAGCTTCCGCTGTCTATTCGCTTAAATCTTTTAAACTACTCAACGGATTTCAATGTAGTTTTCAGCAATATATAGAGTAATTCAAGCAGAAGGTTTAAATGTGTAATATATGCTTATTATAATAGAGGAAACCCGAGAATTTAAAAGATGTCCGTGCGAAGCCCGGTCGCCAGTAGTTAAAAAAAATATAACCTAGTCAACTGACATAACAGCATGTGGTTTGCACTCAAAGAAGACCCTAAAAGTGGAATTAAATATCAATAGTTAAGTAACTCTTACTCATTGTTATTGAATTTTATGAATTCAAGTAGATAATTTAGCGATAAATTTAATGTTATCACACTATTTTACAATCATCATTTTTGCATCCGAGGCTTATAAATTAATTTGAAATTCCAAGTTATTTAAAATTTTTATCTACATTCGTCTAGTTGTTTTGAAGCGAAGTGCTGACAAATCTACTGAGCAACTCGCTCTGACATGAAAATAATTCGTTTTGAGAGCTTCAAATACGTGCGTTCAATTAAATGGTTAAAGTTTTAGTAAAACAATGTATGAAAGAAATGTTCCCCTTTGAAACTCTAAATAAAAAATCCGTGACAGCAGATGTCTAAGTAGACGAAACTGAAAGTTTTGCGTAACTCATGCTACTGAAGAGTGTTGCTTTCTTTCCGGAATGTACGAGTATATATATACGATATATATAGATATACGAGTATATCCATGTTTCATCTCCTGTCCGAATTAGTCCACTGAAAAGTTACATTTGGGGTTGCATTTTTCAAAGGACGCAATTTCATTTTTTAGATATAAAAATTCGATCCGGACCGGAAACCGAAGGTGTTAGTGTAAAAAATAAAATTGCGTCCCCTGAGAAATTCATGCTAAGGCCAAAAAATGTAACATTTCAATAGACTTAATATCATACACAACATTTGAACATCCGTGATTGTACTTTAACAATATTTTTTTAAACAATCTACTCGATTCCGTTTTTGTTATCATGTTCAAATGAGGTGCATCCCTCCCAAAAGCATTTTGAAGACAAGCAGTGCAGTCTTGCGGAGAGTGAACTTTTAATCGAAATCGTAAAATACTAGCGCCCTGATATCTTTTCATGTTAATACCATTTTTGCCAACGAAACGAACGAACTTCAACTTAGATAAAAACTAATTGACACGCGACTTTCCGCCAAAATGTATCTTCATTAGCTAATGAAGTGAGAAATTACTCTACGGCTACGGGTAATAGAAGAGGTAGAAAAGGTTGCGTGGGTCAGCTAGTATATGTATAGATTGTTAAAAGCTATGATTTATAGATACCTGTATCCATTTTAATACTCATATTTTCAGGTAGATTCAGTGGATAACGTACCTTGTCAAAATTTCAGAAATACATAAATAAAATTACATTATCATTGCACTAGGATATCACAGGAGGAGTGTACCGAGAGAAAATATTGATTTATCCTTCTCATATTCCATTAAAATTATTGTCGCGATAATCGTCTCAGACAAAATAATGTACTATAAATTGTTATCTGATTATTTACAGAGTCCTCATTGAACAATGGATCCGTGCGAAATACGAACGTGAAGAATTTTGCCATCCAGAGCGGCAAAGCTATCTTTCTGGAATTATGGAAGGTTTTTTGATGAAGCGGGGCAAAGAAGACAGCCGATATCAATTGAGAAAGTTCATCTTAAGTGAGAACGAGGACACGCTTAAGTGAGTCAAAATGTATCGTTAACTGAACATAATGCCACTATTATACTTGGTCGTTGTCCGCATTCGACCACCAATTCACCGAAACACTTAACCCTTGGTCGCTCGCATTCCCTATCGGCGAATAAGGACGAATTCGATGCTACGCGCTTGTAATGTATAATATATGTTTTAATATACTTACCGCCCGGACGAATGCAGTCAACACGATCAAGTACTGTTTCTCTTTTTCCATGAAAGCTTTATGTGTATAACCAAGCTACGTATTTTTGTAACTAATGTCTGGCTCCTGGTTCATATAACCAAGCAACACATCAGAAAACATACCGACACCTTTCGTACTCATCAGATTTTCTTTAAATAGTTCATGTGCTTGTTACCTTTTGTAAATAATTAGTTTTTCATTCGTCTGCTTACGTGTGCTTGATCCGTTTCTCATAAGGTACAGTTCATAAGTCATTAGTAGGTACTTAGAAAATGGTTATTTTTCTATTTTATGTTAGCTGGTGGTCATGGGATTTTATTAATCAAATCATACTTAATATTCACCAACTACTTTAGTTCATTTAAATGCAAAACACCCAAAAATATCGAAGGGTTTAGAAGAACTACAAAAAGATGAAGTACGAGACCGAGTCGTTTTTAGATCAATTACACACAAAGTTTTAAAATTGCCTAATATTGTGAAATAATAATTCGTTTCTCTTTTGTTGCATGAGCCCTCTGCGTTATTTGAGAATGCACAGAGCTAGAGTTACATAAATCAAACAAAACAGTAAAACTGTCACTGTTAGGGACATTTTCACCAATTCAATTTTTGACGGTTGATTCAGGCACAGTATGGAGAGCGATTTTTTATTTAGTTTTTGAAAACAAAATTTTGAATTGCATAATCTTGTGAAATATGTTATTTGAGAACGATTTGTTCTAGTTAAATAAACAATAAAACTGTCACCGTTAAAGGCAATGTACCAACCGTGAGTGATGGCACGATTTACCTTTATCTTGAGATGGCGAAATCATGATAAAATAGATTTCGTAGAAAAATTGTTGGCAAGTTTGTGACGTACATACTACGAAAACTTCCACACCTCTTCTTGATATCAAGCCTTTCATAAATATAGACTGACTACGTAATTATTAACCGCATTAGACAGTTTGCCACGGTAACTAAGCTAAATCTGATATTTTTTGACACGTATGATATAATTTTTAGGCAAATATTGTGCTTTGTTACGATTCCCAATTCTCTGATGACGTAGTCAATAACTCATGTATCTTATTAGACAGTTACTATGTCATGCTCAGACTACAGATAAACTACTTATACGATGATATTGTGATGAAAGACATCCTTCACCTTGTTTTGTTAGGTAATATTTCGTTGTGTCGCGACGTCGCGTCGTTGCTAGCAAACATGAATATGTTTAAAGTATTTTATATCTTTGTACATACAATATATTCAATTATGGGTGATATAGTCGTAAGTAGGTACATCATAAACTTGACATTTTGCACTTGTAGAAAAACAGAATTATAGAATTACACAGTCGAGTGTACAGTCATTTACGTAATCCGAATCGAGCTTAGGAAACAATAATACAATTACGATGAAATTTATTTATAGCAATATATAGGAAAAACATAGACGAAAACAAAATACATTATAACAACATTGTTTACATTTAACATACATTATATTCATGCGGATGCGGTTTAAAATTCTTTTCCTGTAATCAATAGTGAGTAATTCCCCAACACCATGTTTACATTGTCAAATAGTGAACAACTAGATAAGAAGAGAAGAGCTCAGTCAACACTCATTTAAAGAGGTTTAACGTGCTTAAAATTTACAACCAAATCACGTGATCATTGAAAACTCGGTTTAAAATTGAAAATAAATGTACTGCATTGATTCTATGCCGGATTATGTAATTTGTCGAATATGAAACCTATTTTATTTTATATGTGATTTCAAATAATAAAGCTAATTTAGTCGTAGTAATTTAGGCTTAAACATATCCGGACTGGTTCTTAGGTATCATCCAGCAACCGACGGCTGTGGCCGTACAACTGGTTGTCTCAATCGGTTGATCGGTCGCCTCCGCGTCAAAAACGTTGGTCCCTTGAGGTAAGAACGACAGCGGAATTTTAACGGAATTCCGACATTAAAAATTTATGGTAGTTTGGTTAATAGGTTAGGTTATTAAAAATACATGTTGGTGTCATTTCACGTCATTATCATGTGCTGCAATTCACTGATCTGTAATTTATTATCCTCCTTATAATGATCATACTGCTGCATAGCGTTGCATATAGTTATATTCTGTTTTTTATTGATTTGAACCTTGTGTATGACTTACATACTCTTAAGGTTTATTTCTTAATGATAATCATAGTACATATGTTAATCGATGTTCAGTTTTTTGTTAAACAGAATCATTGCTATATGCATGTTATTTTATACTGGCATGTTTATATATGTTTGTGTTGTTAACTTTATGTGCTATTTAACAAAACTATGAAGTAACGTTATTGTATTTACCTACATTAAAACAGTTCTTATGAATATTTTACCATAGCAGTAGCGGGTTAATGCTGGTTTTCTTTTGTTAGAGTGGCTGATTTTGCGATGAAACCGAAATTATTCGTAAAAAAGTGATAACAAAATGTGCCATTTTAAAACACCTACTAGACCTCTGGTTCATTTTCTCAAAATAAGAGTTCGTGTTATATACTTAATTATATTATTTTTCTTAAATTTATAGGTAAAGTCGTTTTTCAAGTAGGTATATTTATAAAAAACTTTTTCTAGGTCGTAAAGTAATGGATCAACAAAATAAAGGAACTCTAAAATAATGTCATCCCTACCTATATAGAATACATATTTTGATCGCGATGCTAGTAAATAATGTTATAATAAAAAAACTCTGCAATAAGTGTTTTTTTTTTCATGTTTTAGAAAACGATTTCTTAATACTAGTGGGCGCCCAGTGGTTGAAATTCGATTATAATTAATTTAAGGTTTTATTTAGTTTTCTACAGTCCTCCCCATGTAATACTTAACCATGCCAAATTTCATACTCCTCTGTTAGTATAATTTTCGTGAAAGGTTTACAAAGGTTTTGCTTCAAGTATTATTTTTTATTTTTTTTTAAGTATGGGCCTGCCAAAATAACTCTACTCTGCTTGATGGAAAGCATAAGTACATTATATATAATAGTAAAGACCTATTATTACATTCCTGCTAATCGTATACAGTAAACTGCCTCGTTGTTCTAGCGGTTGACGTATGCGACTGCTGATCAAGAGGTCTCGGGTTCGAATCCCAGGTTGGACCAAAAGTGTTATTGAGTTCTTCTGATTCTATTAATACTTAATAACAGCTCGGAGTTTGTAAGTTGGGGGTCTGAACCCCGTGCCTCGGAGAGCACGTAAAGCTGTCGGTCCTGCGCCTGATCTCTCCCCGATCGTGTCGGTTAACCGTCCCATCGGATTATGAGAGTGAGGGAACAGAGAGTGCATCTATGTTTGCGCACACACTAGTGCATTATAATATCTTCTGCGTTGTTGGTTGGTCTCTGTTGAGACTGGCCACCATGACTTTAATCGGCTAGGAGAACATCATACAGTTAACATATAAATTCGATATTGATGGTAATTCCTTCAGCGGTGTTTTCTTTGGTATACTCTTATCTGCCTAGACTGCCTATGACGGCATCGACGAATACAAGATTCGTATCAGTACTTATCGGACGAATGCTATCGTTATATACACACGTCACCGCAACGTCGTTTGATTATGAACCAAGTTAATCTTCTATTTGTTATAATATCGTTAATGCGTAATCAATCCTTTATATGTAATTTAAACAAATTAAACCAAACGAGCATCGTTTAGTGGTTATGTTAACAATAAAGGGGCATAGGTTGGAGATAAAGAAGGTTTAATTTACGATTATTAATTGTCTATGACAGGAATCCATTAAATAATATTTAGTTACTTCCAGATAGCCTAATATTTGTTTATTTAATTAATGGATTCTGTAATATGACAGAAAATTATACTATTTTTCACATTTAAAGATAG
The DNA here is from genome assembly GCA_905220595.1 of Spilosoma lubricipeda. Classification (NCBI taxonomy): domain Eukaryota; kingdom Metazoa; phylum Arthropoda; class Insecta; order Lepidoptera; family Erebidae; genus Spilosoma; species Spilosoma lubricipeda. Next base: position 12,792,913 of record HG992290.1, on the reverse strand, counting down.
TGAAGTAGATAAACATTTATTGATAAGGCAGCATAGGTACTTTAAAATTTCCTATGAAATCGTTTATCGCTTAACTTCACAACAACAACTGTAAAGGTGCAAGGTCTAAATGTATAAAAAAGACGACCTTTTCGTGGACTGTATTTAATTGCTAGTTTTTACAGTAGAAGAACTCCGAACGCCCTTTGCAAAGTTCACAAAAAACAATTTTTTACAAGGTAGGTAGGTTTCGATCACTCGGCGATGTTCGTGACTCTTCGTGTCCCCCGCCTCGGTCGTCTCGCTCGCACCTCTCGCCGCGTTGTTGTCTGTTCTCACCAACAACTATTTTCTAACGTCATATAATGTTTTTTATCTGTGGTTGCTCTGGGTAGTCCTAAACGATTTAGAATATGTTTAGAACGGGAAGTGCTGGGTTATGAATACAGTATTTCGTCTACACAAGAGGGTTCTTCAAAGTATTTAATTTATTATTTAATCAAATATTATCAATGATAGCATCTTTTCGTACTTCTGTAGTAGGTACTTACAAGGAAAGATACCTAAAAAGGTGAATGACACTCAGTCATTTATGAAAACTACTCGATAAAACCGTATTTTTACCCGACTACGGCAAAGCCAAAGGAGGGTTATGATTTTGACAGGCTATGTATGTATGTATGTATGTATGTATGTATGTATGTATGTATGTATGTATGTATGTATGTATGTTCATTTGTTCCCTCATAGCTCCTTAACTAATCATTAGAATTGGACAAATGAGGTGTCGTTAGAAGCGTCATGATCGTCTTCTGGTTATAGGCTATATGAAATGTCACTGAATCTAATGTGGCGCCCTCTAGCCAACATAAAGTACTGCATTAAAAAATCAATTTTAGATAAATATGTCGTGTTTGGTATCATTGGAAAGGGCGTTACTTGTACATTTCAAAAATATATATATTATTAGCATTTGCTCGTGGCTTTGTCTGTATTTATTCGATAAGGGTGGAATTTCTGTGGTATGCTCGTTTGTTCCCTCCTTTCTAAGCTACTAGTCAGAATAAGACAAATGAGGTATCTTTAGAAGCGTCTTGATTGTCCGCTGGATATAGGCTATACGACGTGTCATTTAATCATATGTGGCGCCCTCTAGCCGACGTAAAGTACAGTTTCATAAAATTAATTTGAGAGAAATATGCCGTGTTTAGTATCATACGAAAGGGCGTTACTTGTACATTTGAAAAATATATATATTATAAGCATTTTCTCGTGACTTTGTCTGTATTTATTCGATAATTTTGAATTTTTTATAGTACCTATTTAAAATATACTATGCAAAGATATTAATATTATAGAGGCACCAAAACATTTTAAATAAAAAAAAGTAAAAACTAAAACCCAACTACGACTAAAAACGACGTTGAAAAAGCATGAAACAAGTTTCAAAAGCCGTAGTCACGCGTTAAAGTGTTATGAACTATGGTACATTATACTACATGGACTACGGTTTTTGAAACTTAGTAATGAACCATAGTCCACGACACTTTAACAACGCGTGACTACGGCTTTTGAAACTTGTTTCATGCTTTTTCAACGTCGTTTTTAGTCGTAGTTGGGTTTTAGTTTTTACTTTTTTTTATATACAGAGTTGTTTCATTACATAATTATGTTATCCACTAAATCTAAAATGTACTTAGATATTTAACTGCCTCGGTGTTCTTTGAGGTCTCGGGTTCGATTTCCGGGTCGGACTAAATGTTTGTATGATCTGCAAAAAAATTTGTTTCGGTGTTTAGGTGTGTCTATGTATAATATGTATGTATTTATAAAAAAAAATAGAATGTGGAAAGTATCTATGTATTTATATCAGGTGTCTAGTACCCATGACACAAACTCTGCTTAGTTTGGGACTAGATGACGTTGTGTGTTAGATGTACGAAATATTTCTTTATTATTTTGGGGCAAAAGCCTACAACTTATCTTTGAGTCTGTCTGCAATTTTCTGAGAATACGTGTCACGTAGAGCCGTTTTGGCACATTTTAAAAGCAGTGGCCATGGAAAACATATTTATTTTATACTTGATCGAAAGATTATACGTGGGTTGAACTAATTCAACCGTCTTCATGCTAACATGCTAACATGAAGACGGTTGTCAATAAGAAATGTAATAGTTCACCACTCATAGATCTTATTGAAACTTACTTACTATACGTAAACTAAAGTTTTTATAACTAATTCCCCGTATATTTCATATGCAATAGTCAAGTCGAAGACATGATGTTCTGTAAAATTATCATTTTATTATATGAGGGAAATGGATACAGAATACAAGAAACCTTATGAGGTTTCTTGTATTATGTATCCACTGTATTATCCATTTCGCTTTTTTATTGAGTCATACAGAACCCCACAAACTACTTTATTTTGAATTGAGCTTATCTAAAGCATATCCAAATATTTAGATATTATAAAGTTATACTTGACATCGATAATTCTATATTTACTTGGTTCAATAACAAGTATTGGCAATCAGAGGGGTGACAAAAATACTGTTATTCAAAAGGGGTCATCTCAGTTTTGAACAGCATTGTTTTAAAGTAAAATAACAGCCGGGAAAGTAATTTGTCGTGATGTCTGTCAAGAGTTAGTTACCTATTTTCAAAGAGCAACACGGTAGAGATTAGCCATACACAGAAGGCCATCTGTCAAAGTATAAGCCCAAATGGGCCTACGCGTTACACTGCTATGACACAGAATGTATTGATACCACGGCCTTACAGAAAACTGGTGTGAAACAGCGCTTGCGCTGTGTTTCACCGAGTGAGTGCTTACCCCAACGTCAACAAAGACCTGGACTCCATTATGAGTTGGTCGGCGAGGTTTGGGTTAACGGTTAAATAGAGTGGATACGGCGGTCATTCATTCGGCCATCAGTAGTTTACAACGGTGTGACTATACCCCTGAGGGCAGTTGTGAAGAACCTGGGATTACTTATAGACTCAACACTTGAGGCAGAAGTTAGACACGTCAGTCACAAAATCACCTTGTGTCTCCGGGCTTTATATCGTCTCAAGAATTTCCTTCCTGTTAAAACCATGGCCACACTTATGCAATCCTTAGAAATTCCCTTGATCGATTATGGTGATGTGTGTTATTTTGACCTGAATGCAGACCTCCTCAACAAATTAGACCGCCTTGTCAATAACTGCATTCGATTCGTTTTGAATCTTCGCAAGTATGATCATGTGCATACTTTACGTTTCAAGCTGCAATGGTTCCCAATTCGTCAGCGCCGTAGTTTGCGGGCTCTGACAACTCTTTTTTCTTTCCTCAACTCTCCATCATTACCTCAGTACTTTATACCATACTTTCATTCCTTATGTTACAATCACGACCGAACTCTTCGGTCAACAAACAACTTGCTCCTAATATGCCCCTCTCAGACCTCTAAATTTATAAATTCTTCCTTCTACGTACAGTCAGTCCTACTATGGAATTCACTTCCTGCCGAAATCAGAATGTCGACAAATCGCCTTACCTTTATGCAAAAAAATGCGCAAACTACCTCAAAACGATAGTATGTACGCGTGTGTACATTTTTATTGTATTATAGAATACTAGCTGTCCCGGCAAACGTCGTTTTGCCATAACTACTAATAAATTAAAAATTAATAAAAAAAACATTGTCCAGCGGACAAAATTGTGAATCTAAACCATTCCCAGATCCCCTTGAACACACACAAAAAGTTTCATCAAAATCGGTCAAGTTGTTTGAGAGTAGTTCTGTGACATACACACTCACAGAAGAATTATATATATAAAGATTGAATATGTATAAAAGTCTTTATGTATAGTGTGTATGTATCATTATATATAATGGTAAATTTGTGTATATGGGCTATATCTGATGTGGGTTCATATCTTATATTTATTTACAATTTGTTTTGAACTTTTTTCTTGGCACCTACCGCATCATATTTCTACAAGACCTGAAGGTTAACTGGCAGATAATGTCTCATGGCATTATGTCCGCCTTTGTACAACTAGTGCAATAAGTTTAAAAATCATATAAAAAATAAATTCTGGAAGCTATGGATGTAATTTAAATTATCCTTGTAGGAGTTCAAAACATACTAAGGTACACATTATGTTAAAACCTCAACTACATTATTTCCTATTTTATTCTTTAAGAAAATCTTTTAATCATTTAAAAAATTCACATGCATCCTACAAATAAAAGGTTTGAACAAAAATAACGTATTTGTTTATTTCAACAGATACCACGTGAGAGAGCATAAAGAACCTAAGGGTGTACTCAAGTTATCCGAGCTGAACGTAGCGTTTGCGCCTGCGAAAATTGGACACATGAACTCCATGCAACTGACCTTCATGAAAGATGGTTCCACCAGGCATATTTACGTGTACCACGAGGACCCTGAAGTTATTAGTAACTGGTGAGTCTATTTAATGTAATTTTAAACGAAACAACGGCTGCCGATTCTAGTGAGAATAGTTATGAGCTGCGGATCTTATTGTAAGGTTGATAAAGGTCTATTTGTACTGGCAATAATACCTAAATTTAGATCGGTGTTGATCAGTGTTCCAATGCAGAAATGCCACATTTCTTCAGGACAGTACATTCACAAGGACTCGCTAGTATTACGGAGGTTAAATGTGTATCACTATTTGCCTGACTAAGGTTTTGTGTATGCCGTGTAACTTATCTAAGTGAAATAGTAAATGAACTTTACTGCAATATTAATATCAATATATTATAGTAAAATAATCACTCTAATCTAACTTATTCTTTAATACCTCGATAACAACATCTCTAGAAGAAAAAAATTTCAAAGGCTATGGGCTATTTTACTAAGGGTGTTGGATGCAAGTTCGTTTTAGGTTTAAATTCATGATGATCTTGACTATTTTTTTATATTAGCTTCACCTGTATGTTTGTATGTAACCGATTCCTTTTGACTCCATTCTGCCCCACTTTAAACTGTCAAGTTTCATTTATACTTAATAGACTTATCGAGGCCCGATGACAATACAAGACTTTGATAAAAAAGACAAAACAAAAATATTTTAAAAAACAAAAAAAAACACGCTTTTATAAAACAGCGGGGGTGCTTTCTGAAAATATTTCGATAATGTCGCCCCACGCTTTTTAACATTAAAATAATTTCTTTTATTTATTACTATTCTTAATTTGAGTTATTATTATATATATTGCCCGCGGCTCCGCCCGCGTATATGTCGGTTATCGCGGCAAATAGTAGCCTATGTGTTATTCTGATGTATAAGCTATATTACTGTAAAGTTTTATCCAAATCCGTTCAGTAGTTTTTGCGTGAAAGGGTAACAAACATCCATCCAAACATCCATCCATCCTTACAAACTTTCGCATTTATAATATTAGTAGGAAAGTAGGATAAATCTATTAAAATAACTTTTCGGTAAGCTTTATTTATTCGTATTTTTTGTTTTTTTTAAACTATTCTTTATTTATTTATTCAGACTTATAGTTAGGTTAGGTCAGGAGTAAAAAAACTCTCTTTGGAAAAAGGATTACTAACGTCTATGTGCTTAAAACAAAAATATTTAAGGATTTTTTTTTCAAATTAAATGAGAATTAACAGCGTATCATAGAATAACATTGCATCAGTTAGAGAACTTCTACCTTTTTGAAGTACGTTATACATTTCAAAAACATACAATTAACAACATCTGTGAATCACACAAACAATTGTTCTATATTATAAAAAAATCACGACATTTGACGTAATAAAAAGGTAGTGTAGATAAATGGACTTGAGAATGCCTTAATCAGCTAGTTAAATATTACGAGATGTGTGTGCAATATTGCGCTATTTAAAAACTAAACATCTCTTATCATTCTGCTTTGACAATATCTATTTATAAATAGTAGGTACTTTCTTCTTAACTGAAAGATAATAATATCATTTAAATAGATATGGGGGCCTACCAAAGTCTGCTCTACTTGATGGAAAGCATGACCGGAATCCAAGAGTAATGGCCACTTATAAGGTGGCGGAATCTTATACTAATAAGATTCGTTATAAGGACCTTTTTACGTAGTTATTGTTTTAGTTTTAAATATTTATCTTAGGTATTTTATTAATGTGATAAAACCATAACAAAATTAAGGACAGAGAAAACAAAATTCGTAACTAAGCTTTAGACGAGGTAGCATTACTGAAATATTTAGCGAATACATTTACCTAATTCCTTTCTAGTTATTACATATTAGCCTTTGTACCTACCACTTTTTTTCAAATGAAATACCTTATTCACCTATCAACAAAGCATATCAATCAAGTAAAGATAAGAAATACATATTAAATACCATTCTTATCGACATAGATGGGTTAACAAATAAATTAAAAGGCCTAGTTAAAAACACATTATGGAAATCCGTACCACAAACCTTGAGAGATTCTTTAAAGGAATTTGTATAAAATTTAACGATCTTGATATGTTAATGAACTAAACCTAACATTACACGTATTTTGAATGTTTAGTAAGCTTTTTGTATGTATTATGTAAAGGGAACGGAAACAATTACTTAAGATAGAGGGTAAGTGCTACCATGTTTTCTATTTTAGTAAATTAACGATTACTATTCACTTATTAGCTGAACCCCGAGGTCCTACCGATCCAGAGATTATCCAAAACAAACAGACAGACAAAAATTTAAATAAATGTTATTTTGGTACATGTATCGTGTATACATACATATGCATTTATAAAAAAGTGGTTATTTTAATATTACAAACAGACACTCCAATTTTATTTATATTTATAGATATTTACTTCGCCTGCGTAACTGCGTATATATCGGCTTTAGGTATCGGTAAAAAATAGCATATGTACTTTCTCAAGAATAAATATATCTCCATATTAAATTTCATTTAAGTCGGTGCAGCGGTTTAGCCGTGAAAGCGTAACAGACAGACAAATAGATAGACAGACAGGCAGAGCTACTTTTGGACGGAATTGCATGAAACGGACATAAAGCATAAAGGACGGGTGTCGCCAGGGTTGGCGAAGAACATAAATTTATAGTTTGATCGAAAATTGATTACATAAAATGTTGTCCAGTGCTAGATCACAGTACTCAGTATCAGATCACAGACTCACAGTACTCAGCGCTTCAGAAAATGACGTGGCGACCGCTTGAACCGCTATCTTGCAGTCAAAATTCGTTTCTTCTAATAAAGTCAATAGCATATATTTTTGATTTGTTTGGTTTGTTAAGTAAGTTAGTTGGATCGAATCTAACATTTAGTCCACGTATACCTAGTCGCTCTTAACATGATGACTTTCTTACTACAGGTATACTGCAATCCGCTGCGCTCAGCTCCACTTACTCCAGGTTGCATTTCCTTCTACACCACAATCAGACCTCGTCCTCCGTCTTCCTAAAGACTTCGCTCGTGAAGGCTGGCTCTGGAAGACAGGACCGAGACCTTCAGACGCTCATCGACGTAGATGGTTCACGTTGGACAACAGGAAACTGATGTATCATGATGAACCACTTGATGCGTATCCTAAAGGAGAAATCTTCGTTGGTAAGTCCTAAAAATTTAATAGAAAAAAAAACTTTTCATAATATACGTACATAGTATTTTCTACTGCTAAACAATCTTGTACACTAATTTTTTTTACACGTTTTTTTATATAAGCTTCACCTGTATATTTGTTTGATTCCGCCTTCTTTGGACTTGATTTTGACCCACTTCAAACGGTCAGATATCATTTAAACTTTAGTAGACTTATCGAGGACCGATGACAATACAATCATTTAAAAATAAAAAACGAAAAAAATTATGTTCATTTTTGAATAAATAATACTAGTTAAAAAAACGAAAATAAAACGCTTTCATAAATAAACCAAACTAAAAAAGTAGAAAATCGTTTTAATGTAAAAAAGCGTGGGATGCTTTCTGAAAATATTCCAATAATGTCGTCCCACGCTTTTTTCAATTTAAATTATTTTCTACTTTTAGTTTGGTTTATTTATAAAAGCGTATTTTTTTTAGTTTTTTAAACCATTATTTATGTTAAGAATAATTGATTTTATTTCAGTTTAAATGCCCTATTCATGGATAACTTCAGAGCTATGAAATCGTTACGAAGATTCGATTCGGTTACGAAGATTATTATAGAATAATAACATTTCTGAACAACTCAGTGTAGCATTATTGTTTACTATTTTCCAGGTCACGAATCGAACGGCTACTGCATCAAAGTATCGAATACGGGCAACGGTTGTAAAGATGCTCGGTTCCCCTTCCAGTTAGTGACTCCTGACAGAACGTACTGCTTCGCAGCCACCACTCACGAAGACCGTGACGGATGGCTCGCGGTCTTACAGCAGACTATCAAGAGACCGCTCACACCTCAAGATTCTACCAGTAAGTTAATTAGTAGTTGGACCAAACGAAATTTCTTGTTGACCATCGTAGTTAGAGAACCATGCTTATTTAAGCAATTCTTTTTTAGTTTTTCACCCAGTGAGTAGAGTTACTGAAACAAAATAACTCCCTCCCTTTGAATCGGGACTATTTGTTTTTTATTTACGAGCCTGCCAATGTGACTCTACTCTGCCTCATAGAACGCATAAGTAGAATCCAAGAGTAGTGGTAGGGAATGCAGACAACTTTGTGTTGTCTACCACAAAAGACAATGAAACATGGTGACCCGCACAATGACAGCCCATTAAGATGCTTCTGCATCATTGGGCTGGGGACTAGGTCTCTGTAAATCGATAAAATCTTATCGTAATGTTAATGTAGTCGGTATGGTGATGGAATTAAAATATGGAGTCGTAAATTCATATCGTAAGAGTCTTAAGAGCCGCCTTAGGGAGCACTATGCAGTGCAATAGCCTTGCATAGAGGGAAATTTTAACACAAACCATACACCAACTCGTCCGGCCAACATGGTGTTTTAGGCCAAGCGTCCTTTCTAAGGAGAGGCCTTTGTAAAGCCGCGGACTAACGACGATTGTTGACGATGATGATAAGTGTAAAAATTTACAAAGGGAGTCATGCTTACTAGAAGTAATTTATGCTACAGTGATACTTAGCTCTCTCATCGCTTTGTTCTACGCAATAATTTATGGTTAATCTAAATAATACTATTCATAGCAAATTACATGAGAACATCCTGTGTCTTCTCATCGTCTTTGCCGTTTACGTTTTGCGAAAATCTAACAAAATTCGAAGTTCTTTACTCTGTCTTTGTTGTTGATGAGAATGGTCTTAAAACTAAATAAAATGAAACGTTGCAGATATAGTTTCATAACTTTGATATGGCTTAAAATATCTGGTAATAAATATATTGATGTATGGTCAGATGAACCTCATTTAATGTTGCTTTTTTCTTGTGTGATGACATTTTATCCTTAATTTATTAAACGTAAAAAAATAATTCACTTTAATTTGTTTTCCAGTCGAAGCAACACTTGTTCGCAAACGGACAGGATCAAACTCAATCAGCATATTCTCCGGAAGGTAGTTGGATCAAGAGTTAAGGTCAACGAAGCACTAAGATGCTTCGATGTAACAGTAAGTTTTAATTACCCACAGGGCCGGCTGTCCCGTTACACACGACACGGACACAACTGCTAAATTAAATTATTATTTTAATAACATAATTATTTTTATTATGACTTTTATTATGATGACGACTGTACATATAATATTTTTTGATTAAATGATTTGCGATTATTTTATTCATTATTTAAATGTATTAACGTAATGAATTTGTTTTATTTCTAAGACTTACTACTGATGACCATTGTAATCTATAATAAATACCATTATTTTAATTTATCTTATTTAATACAATGAAGGATTTGAATCGACGGTTTAAGTCATGTTAAATTATTAATTTATGTTAATTTGAATGAAATAAAGTGTGTTGTTTGAATTATCGTTCTTTTACATCAAGGCGGTACGCACAATATATCAATGTAACCTATAATATTGTAGCTTGTAATATAAATATATCAGTACATATGTAATTCTTTCTAGTATAACATTAATCACAACAAAGCTCTCTTATTCATGGTAAAAAAAAGACATTTTACAGGGACTTTCTATATGGTGTATAAGTATAAAAAGTATTGTTATGGAATACCACAATGAACTAAATAATTATTTTGCGTTGACATCTTTAATTTTTTATACCCTGGTCCATCGTTATTCCAGGCAGGTACGTCAGGATCACAAACCTATCACGTGAATGTTTCCTTACCCATATATTTATTCAGGCATTTAACTTTAAAAAAAGGCAGAAATTTGTATTTGATTTAAATATTTCTAAAAACTGTTTTTTTTACGAGAGTTTTTCAAAATTGAATTTAAAAAAAAAACTATCACAAAACTTGTGAATAAATTCAATGATTCTTTAAAAATTAGGTGACAATACTCATTAAAAAGTTCAATTTAACGCTTTAATGTTCAAAACGGTCTAATAGTTATATTAATAAAATAAATTTTGTACTTGTTATCTGTCGCTGACTGCACTCAAAGTTATTTCAGGTTCACACTAATATTATAAAGGTGAAAGTTTGTGAGTGTGTATGTTTGTTACTTCTTTACGCAAAAAGTACTGAACGAATTTGGATAAAACTACACAGTAATAAAGCTTTTACATCAGAAAAACACATAGGCTACTATTTGACGCGTTAACCGACACGGGGGGAGCCGCGGGCTAAAGCTAGTGTATAAATAAAAGTCCTAGTTGGGAAATTACGAGAAAGACGGTACATTTATTATTAAAAAACTGTTTGTATTTATTTTTACTTACCGTTTTGATAGTTGAGATAAAAAATGGACTAATATTGGTTCGTTGTGGTATTCTCGTTACATAGACTTGTATAAGGAACGTATATATGACTCGCATCGTGTATTGCAATTATGTATAAATATATAATGTAGGTACGATAAGTAGGTACTCAGTTTGTTCACTGTAAGGACAATGACAGTGCTAATTCTGTTGTTCGAAAATTCTCTAAACTGAAAATCACAAAAAAAATCTTATTTTCCTGTTAAATATTGTCTAAAATTAGGTATGTCACACTAAAAATAGAGGTTATCTAATTACAAACACACAAAATTAGCATTGTGGCAATTGCTTCACTAAAAAAGGAGAACAAAAATAATTTTAGGAAATTTTAGTTTAGTGACGCAACAACAGAATTAGCATCAATGCACATTAATTTTTATTTTATAATATTGACCCTATATCGTCATCTTATAACAATAAATGAGAAATGGACTGCAAATTTAAATATTTTTTAATTAGTTAATGTATTTTAACATATTTTGTTCTAAAGAATGCCTCGGTTTTATATTTGTATTATGACGAATTATTATAATTTCATTTTTAATGTTTTTTGAGCTTTATATAATTTATATTATTTACAGTTTTTAACCGGCATATACCTACATATCTATTTAAACGCAGTCCATATACCAATATGAAAAAATAAATGAAATATTATGTAACGTTTATTTTGCTTAGGGTTGTAAAATATTACTTGTCTATTTGACATAGCAAGTCTTAGAGTGTAACATACAATATACCTACTTATTATAATGTATGCAACTAGCAATGCAATAAAGTAATAAATACTAGGTATTTAGGATTTAAAAGAATACTCTGTATGTTCTTTTTGTACGGTAGTCTCACGAACACGCAGGCTTTGAGCGAAGTTGTGAATGTGTTAGTGCGGTTTGAACGTATGCGTTATGTTAGAAATAAGCTATGCCCTTTTAAAATATATTGAAACGATAAATAATGTCTTAATATCGCTGTATATTAAGACAATTGTTTATTTTACATAATTATGTATGTATGTTTAGACATATCTTATAAAATGTTTAGTGGAATATATTTGCCGCTTGAAGGAGAAAAAAACAGGTAATTATTGAGATAGTAAACACATTTTACAAGTAAAATATTATTTCGAAAAGTTATTTGATATGAATTAACTAGGAGAATACCTAGTTTATTAGTGATGTGAATGATTAATCTATTGATATTAGAGGAATACATTACATAAAAGTGTGAATTTGGACTTGAATTTAGTTTCGTCACATTACACGAGACCTGTTGCTGTCATAAACTTTGAAAGAAAGTCTAATGTAATCCGTTCGAAATTGACACATAAGATGTTCCAATTGAAATATAAAAAAGAAAATTATTTGATTTTTTTTGTATTCTTCTTTATTACGTGTGTAATGTTTTGACTATTTAACATCAACACATCAAATTTATGCATTTTTTTTAAATTTTGTAAAGTTATCGTCAACCCGGGGTGAAAGAAATGTTTCTTTTAAAATTTACAAATCCAAGAAGAATTATACACATTTCAGAGTCCTTAGACGAGCTAATGTTAAAAATATCGTAATGTATTTCTGTAGTACCGATTGAAAGAAGGACGCAAACCAAATACTCCACAGTCACAGTATATCGAGGGACCCTTTTGTCAAAGTCTTGCAACTTTGCTTATTATAAACGGCTCGAAAGAAATTAGTAAAATATTTTTGAAAGAAAGTTAGTGGATGTGTTACGGAAAAGAAACTTGAAAAGTTTTAGTTTAAATTAGTATGAATTCAAGCTAGGAGGCTACCAAAAATGTGGTAGAGATAATATTTTATTGTAATGTATACTATACCTAACTATAATTACAGGCAAAATGCTTTAGCATAATTCGTTGAGGAATGAATAAAATTCATTGTGCAGTGTGTGAATTGCGATTTGAGAGTGTGAGTGGATTGTAATACATATATAACCACAAAATACAGAGGGTACCGAAGTCAAAATCATGTATGTCCCTTACTTTATATACCTACGCTCGGGGTTATCGAATTTGGTTAATTATGCAAAAAAACTATTGTGGTAGCGGCACTCGTTTCTAGTTGTATGATTGATTTGATTCTTCTCCAAACAGGTAGATCAGAAATAAAAATCTATAACAACTAAAATGATTCAATTTTAATGTTGTTGTTGTAAAATTTTGTAGAATATAAAAATCCATCAACTGAACAATTATTTGTTAATATATTGGAATGGCAGTAAGAGCCCTCACCCTCGTCGACTTTTTGCAGCGATGCTGTCGCGCGTTCGAATCGATACAGTCGCGATGCGGTCGCTTGCTGTGTACCCTCGCCCACATAACCACGATTCAGTCGCGCTTCACGCGCCACCCTCCCTCCATTCTTCCCCCGATGTCGTCCGACACGGTCGCGTTTGCATCGATAAAGTCGCGATGCTGTAGCGCGTTAGTAATGCGTTGGTATCGCTTCTGTAGCGCGTTGCAAACGCGACTACAAAAAGTTGCCGTGGGCGATCGCTTTAAGCTTGCACTGATCCCAACTCGTCCGAGATTTCGTATTCGTGAACGATGTCAATGAATGACCATGTGTATCTTGGATTCTGTACTCTTTGTATTTTGTCATATACCTATGGAAGTATCACTATCATGTAAGCGTGTTTCTTAATTATATTGATACGTAAGCTAATGTCCAAAACATTAATTTAATGAGCAAATAACTTAGACTACGTTCAATATTGTAATTTATACATGTAACTATTTCTTATCATGATAGATATAGTTTTAGTAAAATTTAGAGACGATGCAAATCTCTTAAGAAATTTAGGAAATAATAAGCCACAAAAAGCAATTTGAATGTTTCCTATGTAATGTACAATTTTAATTTAGAATGTTTTAGCTTTGTAAGGTGATAATTGTGTTACTGCCGCATACACAAGTATGATGTATACAAGTTTAAAATCTTATTTTATATTGAGACCGTTTGAAATCAGGTAACACTTTTGCTTTAGTTGTAAGTTTAGTATAATTATTTCAACAAATTTTACCAAAACATGCCTCGCTTAAGTTTTACATTTATTTTATTGTTAGTAAGTGAAACTATAATTTGTAGTGTGCTCTGGCATAATACATATTTACCTATGAATACTTACAAAATAAACTTTTCACCTGCTAATACTGAGTTTTGATTTCTTAATCTATGTGCTCGGTCGACTTAGGAATATAGAGCACGCCACTGGCATACGATTTCCACAAGCACGAATAATAATGTTCCTTAAGGCATACAACATATGAATCTCAAATATCTACTTCTGAAATCTGTCTTAATCGATTTTTTTATAAAGACATCTCCCGTATTAGGAAGAACCTTGTATCAAGTTGAGACTTTAGATACCTACAATGAAACGGATATAAAAAAGACCCAGACTTAAACAACAATTACTTTAGTGACCGACCGAAAGTTTCAGTTTCACCCAAAAAATCTAGTTTCGGTTTCGGCCCATAAATAGCCGAAACTTTCGGCCGTACCGAAACTCGAGTGATCGTGAGTTATCGTGAATCATTCGGCAAACTTCGAGGTTAGCAACCGAGTTAACCTCGAAGTTAGCTCGCCCGCCAACGTTGCCGGCTCAGTTTGCCGACGTCCTTCGTTAATTGCATTTAGATGCGTTAGCTTTTAGTACTTAAATGATTTATAGTGTATAAATATAATACCGTGGCTGAGCGTGGCCTCACAGAAAACCGATGTGAAATAACACAAGCACTGTGTGAGTGAGTGAGTAAGGATACTGGAAGACCATACCCCAGTCCCTGTCTCCATCCCCTAAAGGCCGGCAATGCACCTGTGACCGCTCCGGTGTTGCGGGTGTCAATGGGCGGCGGTAATCGCTTACCATCAGGCGATACGTCTGCTCGTTTGCCCCCTATTCCATAAAAAAATACTATATCTATGTTTACATCCGAATTCCTTAAAAAAATACTTTGCAGTTCCTTAATGACCATCATTTCATTATATTTAACACTAGCAGTCTGTATATTGAAATGTATGTATTTGTAAATATATGTGTAAAATATACGCTAGATTTCAGTAGACAACATTTTTAAATGTTTAACTCTTTGTATACAAAGTTTTTTAAAACGATCTACAGCTTAAAACTTATCTTAGTTAATATCAAAACTGAGCAAACGATTTTGTGTGAAAAAAATAAACAAAATTTTCTCGCATCATAGGAATATTTTTATTATATTATACTATATATTATATTACATATATACTTATAAGTGTTTTTAGTGTGTGTATTAGGGATTTGCATCGAAAAACTAAAGGAAGATATTTTTAGTAATTGGCAAAGGTACGAAATTAGTGTATTTCCAAAACGCAAGGCTACTTTAAAAACATATATCGGTTACAAGTGCACTTTTCTTTCAAGATCAAGTGACTTTCGGCTTTGGCTGAAACGTGAGTGTATGGCCGCCAGTTCGGTTTTGGTTTCGGCTGGCAAATCAGTTTCGGTCGTACACTACGATTTATGTATCAAAAGACCCAAAATAATCTACTCTTTAATTTTGATCAATAATGTATAATGAGGAGGTATATATGTCCAATAGTAGACGTCTTTCGGTTGAGATGAGATTTGTAGATTGCATTTATGTATCAATCAAATCAATATATACTTTCAAGGTTTTTCTCCCGATAAAGCCCATGATATCATACTAAATTTATGTACCTACTTATTTATAACCAGCCTCATTTACTAAATCATTTCATCGCAATCATCTTCCACTTCTGAACATCGTCCTCTCCGATTGCACGCCGTTCTTATCGATTGTGTATCAATTATTAAAATCTGGTCTGATCTTCTTGCTTGCCTTTATTATTTCAAAGATTATTTGTTTTAGGCTACTAGTACAAAAGGTTTTACCTGAATATCATCTTTTTCACGGAGTGACTGGCATTTAACCACCGTAACCCTGACGGTGAATTCAATTCGAAAGTTCCCAATAACGATTACCATAGATGTTCATGACAACCGGGACCAACGGCTTAACATGCTCTCCGAGACACGGGTAGGAAACACCGTCATCTTCCATACTCCGGGCTGCAATTAAGAATTTATTGCAAGTAAAACCCAACAGCAGTCCGACACGGGAATCGAATCTGAGACCTCTTGGTCGGCAGTCACTTACACTAACCTCTAGACCAACGAGGCAGCATTAGGGTCAACTTAGCTTACTTGTAAGTGAGTGAAGAGTACCGCTTTTTACGTAGCAGAGTCGACACCAAAACTGTAGATAGATTATTATTTTTAATGGTTTGGAGATCGTTTTGAACTTACTAATAAAAATCAAACTCCAAGTCACTACTTCTGTTTTATCTCCGTTTCGCCCAATTCAGTCCTCCCTAGCCAAGTTCACATTCTATAAACGTACCTAAACCTTGTTAGAAAACTAACGACTTTATGGGAATGACGACTGACGTCACCTCAACGTTAGGCACGTTGTGCTTAAAAAAAGTTAGTCAATATACGAGACAATAGAGGCGTCAGTGATTGTAGAAAGGGAATCGACGCAATACACTTGCATCTTGGCTAAAGAGGATGAGACTGAAACATCTAACCAAGTACAGAGAGCATCAAAATACGTTTAGCCACAATTCATATTCCACTTTTATGACCATTTGTTTGATAAGTACTTATCTTAATTTATTAAAAGTTAATGTCTTCCCCCCCCCCCCTCCAGGCTTCGGTGGCAATCTGTGGACTCTTCCTCCTGTTCTTTTTAACCGACTTCCAAAAAAGGAGGAGACTATGTTCCACTGTATGTTTTTTTATTTATGTTCACCTATAGTCGGTGCTGTTTGAAGAAGTTTTCGGGTCGGGTCAAGAAGTGTTAAAATAGGTTTTCTAAATATAGAAATACTTAATAACAGCTCGAAGTTTAGTTGTTGGGGTTTGGACCCCCGTGCAACGGAGAGCAGGTAAAGCTGTCGGTCCTGCGCCTGATCTCTCTCCGGTCGTGTCGGATAACCGTCCCTTCGAATCGTGAGCTGTGAGAGTGAGGGAACAGAAAGTGCATCTGTGTTTGCGCACACACTTGTGCACTATAATATCTCCTGCGTAGTTGGCTGGTCTCCGTTGAGACAGTCCGCTGTTTCCGAATTCAGCTAGGAGAACATCATCTTAGACATATTTTAGTTTCTTTTAGTTGATAACATTATAACACCCAAAACTTGACCGGTAGATAAATTATGGCATTTGGCATTTAGACCAACTTTTACTGAAAGTGCCCAAGTCCCTGTAGGTCCCTACCTAATTAATATTTTTGTAAAAGACATACTTTAAAGTAATTTTTACAGATTTATCCATGTAACATTAGGTCGCGCGTACTAACAGGATGGACAGAAGACGGACTTGCCGGAACAATAAGATTTTTTCTTCGTGCAACTGCTAGAAGTTTTCTCATATACGGAATACAACAGTTTCTAATTTCAATGAAATATCAAATACGGAACCCAAAAAACTATATTGGTTTGTAGTTTCCGTAGGGAAATATTTTTTTCTGACGTAAACTATTTTTGTGTTTGTTTTGTCAGGTTCGGCGCGCTGTCGCTTACGACGTCTACTTAGTTAAATATCAGGTTACCACTTTACTTCGGATGACTAAAATGTATTTGCGGTCAATCTGAATTGTAACTGATGCAGTCATTAATTGCATAAAGGAGAAACACGTTGATTTTACTGGAAGTGAAAGGTGCTATTGACTTTTAATATGTTTTAGTAAAATCTAGACTAAGGTAATAATTGCCTTAGGCATTTAGACCAAACCGTGATGTGATGTTTTAAGAATACGGAGTGTTACCATTCCTACTCATCCCTTGGGTGTCGTAAATCTTTTACGACACCCAAGGGATGAGTAGGAATGCTAACTAAGGGCGAAAGCTACGCAGACAATATCACTGCAAAGATAAGGAAAATCTGAAAGACTTGAAACAAACCCTATACCGCCTGGTCAGCATGGTTTAGAAGGCCTAAACCTCCTTTTTAGATAGAAGCCTATGTGCCAGCAATGGACTGTTTAAAGCTGTTCATGATGATTGATGAATCAAAAGCAAACTGTAACAAACAACGTTAAGTACCCACCCAAGTATCATACGTATCTTATTCTCATACCCACCATAACTTTTAACATAGAAATTAAAGTAGTCTCTTTCTAATTCCAAAGCTATTTCGTAGACAATTTCTTAATAGTTACCACTTACCATACTGATCTGTCTTTGAAGCACGGCATGGCGTCGCGAGATATTTTGATTTATTATAAGTCATTCTCGTATTTTAGACAGTTGACATGAATATTAAAATGCTCAGATTTACGAGAACATTGTTCTTGAGGCTACTGGAACTTTATAATAAAGTCGAATACAAAAAGTTTGAATCTTCCAGTCAGAACAAAGTAATGTGATACGCTTGTGACATCTAATCGTTTTAAATTTGCTTTGAAGTTCGCAAAGTATTTTCACATTCGTTAATTTAGTGGACATCTAAGAATTTCAAGTAAATTATTTTACTCATTACTACGTCGACGGTTTAAGGATTACGTAAGTAGGTAGGTTTATCATGTAATAATAAATATTTTTAGAGGAATTAACCTAAGTTTTACTGGCCGTGGTCACAGACTGAGTCAGCCTATGACCATGGCCAGCGCAACCTGGTCGAAACGTCACGGCGTCAGGCAAATCAGAGGTATGTAAATGTAATACCTTTAAATAAGTGATCGCGTTAATTCCCGTAAAAATAATTGTTATTTAATCATGGAACGCGAAAGTTTAAAAAGTATATATATCATGGTTTTAAGGTTTATGTCTAGATAAGTGAAGATGGCTTAATAAATAAATCTTCATTTTTTTTCTTTTTTGTGCACGGAGTAGGGAACGTGGCGGTGTGTCCCGCCCGTGCCTCGGAGAGCACGTTAAGCCATCGGTCCCGGTTGTCATGAACATCTATGGCAATCGTTATCGGGAAGTCAGTGCCCACAAATATACTGACAACTAGTTCAACTTTCGAATTCGGTTCACCCTCAGGGTTGCGGAGGTCCAATGCCAGTCGCTCCGAGTAAAAACTGATATTCAGGTAAAACTGGTTGAACTAGTAGCCGACCCCAAATCTTGGGAATAATAAAGGCTAGGAAGATGAGTGTAAATTAAATAATATGTTTTTATATTATTGCCGTTATTTATGTCGTATAGTTACAATACAGTGAAGTATGCAATAAGTTATATAAAAAAAAGATTTTTAAGTGACAACGTTACACTTTTTGGTCGAACTCGTTTTCTATAAATCTCTTACATTAATTTATTTTATAAATATTTTTCCTATTCCGCGGTTTTCTCGAAAATATAATATTTATTTGGTATAACTTAGCTGTTTTAATACTATGCAATTACAAAAAAAACGATATCGTTGTCAAAAACTGCTTATCCGTTATTAATCAAACTATCGGAAGAGTATCCATTTCGAACGTCATAGAAGTTTTCTTTATAACCATAATTGCAGTATTGCATCGATTCGTTCGTCGTCATGTCATCGTAGCATCGATCCTCATATTCATTCTCTGGATATTCTTGACTGTAACTTTCGCTGCAGTTGACATCCTGGCTGTTACCTCGGGGAGGTTGAATATTATTCCGACAGCCTGACGAGTCGTTTGCCGAAGGATTTATGTTCCATCTTTGTGATATAGCGCAACTAAGCGTTCCCCCATGTTGGAAGGCGAATGGCCATGCCTAGAAAAATACAAACGAATTGACATTATTGTTAGACTTATGTTCCTAAGACTTAGTATGTAGGTACATTTGTATGTACTGTATGCTTGCTAACCCACGCAAACGCAAATGCTGCACGTCATCAAAACACACATTACAAAAAACTGATCTACTCTACTGATCGCCTATCGATATGATAATTTATTTTTATCTCAAGTTGGAGTTTGTAGTCCGTAGCAAAATGGAGTTATCACGAAAATAT
The DNA here is from genome assembly GCA_905220595.1 of Spilosoma lubricipeda. Lineage (NCBI taxonomy): Eukaryota > Metazoa > Arthropoda > Insecta > Lepidoptera > Erebidae > Spilosoma > Spilosoma lubricipeda. The sequence continues at coordinate 12,773,040 of HG992290.1, read as the reverse complement.
TTTAGGGCGATGATCTTTTACGATTTCAAAAGTTCAATCTCTCCGCAAGACTGCACTGCAAGACACACTCATCTTCAAATATGCTTTTGGGAAGGAAGCACCACAATTAAGCACTGATAGGTGCTGGTAAGCGGAATTTCATAGTGGCCGTGTTTCACTCCATGATGAAGGTCCTTCATTATGGTCGATACTCAACTGCCATCATGGAGGAAATGTGATTACTGTCTGACGACTATTTGAAAAAAAAAACGGCGTATCACTTATTAGAAGGTTTGAGGGCATTTGGGGATTGGTGTGAGTCATATTTAGAAATTTTCACATCGATAACTAAAAGTTAGCATACTGTGTTGCCAATAGGTAATTTTTTTTAAATTATGAGTTACGCAAAACTTTCAATTTCGCCTACGTAGTTTTAGAGTTCATCGTGAGTATTTGTGAGCAATAATGTGACACGAGGATTATACATCTATAAAAATAAATAAAATTGGAGTGTCTGTTTGTAATAATAAAATAACCGCTTTTTACTAAATGTGGACTATTCCACTGAACCATGATCCTTGAGTTTGTTTCGTACTGTCTTCTCAGGGAGTTCTAATTCAGTTAGGAAAGGCCGAACTCATCTGCTCAAAAAAGTTTAACTTGCAAAACTGTTCAAGTATCCTGATTGCAGAATAACTGATTTCATTTCATGAACCGCTTTTTCAAAGGGAGGTTTTGGCCTGCTATACGCCTAGACGGTTGGGTAAATGTATTTGTTTCAAGTTATCCTTCTTTTTGCAGTGATATTGTGTTGCATACTTCGTTCCCTTAGTAAACATATATAACCACGCCTGTTTCCCAGAGGGGTATGCAAAGACAATTGATATCCACGTTATACGGTTATAACACACCTCTTTTGCTTCGTCCACATTCATCGTCCTGTCGGTTCCTGGTGCTTTTGACATTACCCTTTTTCAGAATTTGATCGGTAAATGATTTATCGTCCGTCCTCTCTAAATGGCCAAATCATCGAAGCATGCCCTTTTCAATCCTTGTCACTACATCTCCTTTCAATCCACAACGTTCTCTTATCACTACATTCCTGACTATGTCACTGTTTTTCACACCACACATACTTCTTAGGGAGCGCATCTCTACAGCATTTATTCCTTAGTCTCAATGAAAAAATTGTGACTTCAAGTTCTCTACGGGAAAGAGAATATGGCTAGAAAGGAAGTAAGCAGAGAACTGAGGGGCAGAAAGGACGGAAAAAACGAATAACGTCGACCCCAAATATATTTAGGAAAAGGTAAGAAAATAAGGATAGATAAATTATAGGTAGGTAATGTTCACTTGTCACAGACGTTGTGATCTAGAAGCAGAACTCAAATAAAAACTAGATATTCAAACTTTCACGATTGCACATGAGTATTGTACTAATTTTTATTGCCTGCGTGTAGGTATGTCAATTACCGCGGTAAAGAGTAGCCTATTTCCTTTCTCAAGAATGTAAGTATCTACATACCAAGTTTTATTGAAATCGGTGCAGTGGTTTAGCTGTGAAAGCGTAACAGACAGTTAAACAGATAGACTTACAGAATTTCTTTAGAATCTATACAAATAAATAAAATTGGAGTGTCTGTTTGTAATATTAGATTAACCTATTTGTACTAAATGCATATGTATGTATACACGGTACATACATACACCAAAGTTTTTTTTTCCGTTTTTATCTGTCGTCCATCTGTCTGTCTGTTCCGACTAATATCTGGAAAGGCTGGACCAATTTTGATGGGACTTTCACTGGCAGATAGCTGATGATATAAGAAGTAACTCAGGCTACTTGTTTGTAGACTAGCTTTGCCCCGCGGCATTACCCGCGGTTGTTTTTGCACCGCGAGAACACCGCAGGGCTCAGCTAGTTTATAATATTTTATGGATTAAACACTAATACCATGGGTACCTACCTAAGCCCCAAATCATAGAAGTCAAAAATGCAATCCATACAAAGTTTATGTTAATTTACTTAGTACCTACAACATAAAAAATGTATCAAGATACAAGTAGAACATACGCACAACCAAAAGGTTTATTCAATAAGCCAACATCAGTTTATTTATCAAGAAAGAATTTTCCCTTTGATTTAGCATAAAAGACATCATCGTTGAGAAAAAAATCTAATAACACTGCTACTATACTAAGATTACGTATACATCTTTATATATATAATTCTTGTGTGAGTGTGTATGTCACTGAACTACTCTCAAACGACGGGACCGATTTTGATGAAATTTTTTGTGTGTGTTCAAGGGGATCTGGGAATGGTTTAGATTCTCAATTTTGTCCGCTGGACAATGTTTTTTTTAATTTATTAGTAGTTATGGCAAAACGACGTTTGCCGGGACAGCTAGTCTAATATATAAAATTCTCGTGTCACAGTTTTCGTTGCCATACTCCTCCGAAACGGCTTGACCGATTCTCATGAAACTTTGTGAGCATATTGAGTAGGTCTGAGAATCGGCCAACATCTATTTTTCATCCCCCTAAATGGGAAGGGTCACCCATCCTTAAAAAAAATTATGGCAAAACGACGTTTGCCGGGGCAGCTAGTCTTTATATATATAATTCTTCTGTGAGTGTGTATGTCACTGAACTACTCTCAAACGACTGGACCGATTTTGATGAAATTTTTTGTGTGTGTTCAAGGGGATCTGGGAATGGTTTAGATTCACAATTTTGTCCGCTGGACAATGTTTTTTTAATTAACTTTTAATTTATTAGTAGTTATGGCAAAACGACGTTTGCCGGGACAGCTAGTTTTATTATAAAACACATTATAAATTCGAAAATAACTCACCCTTTCACGGCTAAACAACTACATCGATTTCAATGTATTTTGGCATGGAAATAGTTTAATTCCGGAGGAAGGACATAGGCTACTTTCTATCACAATAATTAATCTACCCGCGGACGGAGCCGTGGAGAAAAGCTATTTAATATAACGTTAGATAATATTTTCAAGTCGAACGTCATAAACTTTTTTGACAATACTATGGGTGATCGATGAGGCGATATAATCATGTTATTAATCAAGTAGTGAATAAGACAAAGGAACAAGCATGTGAACAATAAAACAGGAGCATCTCTTTAACGTCCGGAGATAAACTTTATTTATACTCGTAACAGCTGCAAACTTTTGGTCAGTGCGTGCAGAGCGTAAAACTCTTTTGTTTATTGTTGTAACCTTTTTGTTTCTATGTATCTTCGCTCCATTTGTACCGATTTACATTTTTGTTTGTATTCCGACGGAAGGGTCGGAAAGTGACTCTCGATTTTTTATGAAAAATTATTTTTCAGAACACACACGATGAAGAGTCAATCCGCTGACCGAAACCGTCGTGAAGTCGTAAAAGATTTAAAATTAAATAATCAACTAATCCGTGTTGGTGGTCTACAAAAAGAATGTTTTTGACTGCCATAAAAAACTGATACTTCTGTATTATTATTTCATTATTAACTAGCTGAACCCCGCGATGTTACCGTAATGCGATGTTGCTAATCTAAAAAAAAATTGCTTTAGTTACTCCCTATATCATCAGCTACCTATCAGTGAAAGTTCCGTCGAAATCAGTCCAGCCGTTCCAGAGATTACCCGAACAAACAGACAGACAGACAAAAACTTTTTAACAACATTTTTGGTAGGTATATGTACCGTGTAAACATACATATGCATTTAGTAAAAAGCGGTTACATTAATATTACAAACAGACACTCCAATTTTATTTATTTGTATAGATAAAGTTGTATTATCTAGTGACAAAATAAATCAATATATAGGTATATGTACTAACATTGGCAAATTCATATTTAATACTATCTTTTAAAAGCTCAATAAATTTTAAGATACGCTCTTGTTACAAAAAGTGATGAATGCTTAACGATTCGTTTGCCATCGTTTAATCTGGCCATCGATCAAGTCGGAAGGATGTTCGTGGAACGTGTTCACTAATCCTCCGATGTCAGCGCGACAGAGAGCTGGCGTTTAGCAAATATGCTTAGAGATGTCAACTAAATTATTGTGGGCACACTTCGGGTACTTTGGTTTCGGGACTCGTGCTACGCCCAAAACGAATTAACTGGATGACAGCCGTGACAGCGGATTTATAGCCAACAATTATGTGATTCATGGTTTTTTGAAGAAAAAATGTTGAGAAACAATGCTTAGGGGTTTGGCGGTTTTCGTTAGGTACTATTTCAATAACCGATAAGAATGTTTCGGTTGCGCAATTGCACTATAAATTCTAAAATGTAGTTTTTTCTTAGATCATGGGAAATTGAATGAAAATTCTATTTTGCACTACATAGATTGGTTGTTTTTTTCACACAGTTTTAAAAATGATGGAAAACTTTGCCTTATACAGATACAATGGTTTTACTGAAAATTGTATCAGTCTACAAGAGTTTTATAAAGCTTAAGATTTTCTTTGTATGGTTGAAAGCACATCAGGCTACGGGCAATAGGCGCAGATAAGGTTGCGTATTTCAACTAGTATCAGATATGATCAATGATCATAAACGTAACCACAGTTTACTGTAACTTTCTGTTTAGATACCAACGCGGTTAGGAAAGCAGTTACAGAGTATATAGTACATTTATATAATTTAAGCTATCATTGAATTAATACAAGTATTTAATGGTAAGATGATTACCAGGCTCAGTGGATGTGGTGGCGTGTGCGCAGATCTCGGCTCGTGCAGCAACGCGCGCAAATGTGCTATGTACGATGACGCCAGACGCAGCGTATCCAGTTTAGACAGCTTTGTGTCTGCCGGCACCCACGGCAGTGTAGTCTTCAATCTGATTCAAACAAATACTTATAAATTTTCAAGCTAAAGCAAATCGCAATTCGTCTGATAATAAGTGGTTAAATTAGCAGTCATAATTCTACAAATATAACAGGTATAAAAAGTAAAAATATACCATGGTAGTTTTTGGTATCACACTAATATTATAAAGGTGAAAGTAAGTTCGTTTGTTACGCTTTCACGGGAAAACAACTTAACCGATCATCATGAAACTTTGTACACATATTCTTGGATGTATTAGAAGTAACATGGGATATTTTATGAAATTCGAGCGAAGACGCGTGCGAAAGCTAGTACGTATATAATCTGTTGTAGTATAGATATCTGTATCTATATGTTAATACTAGCTGAACCCCGCGGTGTTACCCGCGGTTTTTGTTATACCGCGAGTAACGCCACGGGACAAAGTTAGTCTAAAAAAAGTAGCCTAAGTTACTCCCTGTATTATCAGTGAAAGTCCCGTCAAAATCCGTCCAGCCGTTCCAGAGATTACCCGGAACAAACAGACAGACAGACAGACAGACAGACCGACAGACAGACAGACAAAAATTTTTTTTACCACATTTTTGGTATATGTATCGTGTATACATACATATGCATTGATTAAAAGCTGTTATTTTAATATTACAAACAGACACTCCAATTTTATTTATTTGTATAGATAGGTATCTAACGACATAATTTCACAGTTCTACAATTCAAATGTTGTGGGATCTCTTTATAAAAATATGTCAAACATCATGTCCGATATCATCAATGATCATCAACAGCCTATAATGGTACATAGCAGCCGCAGGCCTCTCCTTAGAACAAAGTTTTGGCCTACAATGTACAATACCACGTTGGCCTGGCCTGGTGGATTGGTATAAGGTTGTTGCAAGTTTTTCTTGTCTTTGCAAAGCTATTTATAGCGAACTTATAGGTACGAAGAAAAACAACGACGGAGTCACGGCTCCATACTACTCTAATATTACAAGTTAACGTATAGTTTGTTATACCAACTTACAGCTTCATTATTTAAACTAAAATATATCGTACTATGCATATAATCACGTCTTATTCTCCACGAGATTAAGAATGTCTAAATACTACATGACGTAATATACTCAGATCTGAAAATATACTGTCATACATAGCTGGTCAGGCTTAGCTCTGTATAATTTCTATTAATTTAACAATATATGACGTAGCAATACTATTGACCTGCTGAGTTTATTCTATAAGTCAGCAGTTACAACATCCACGAAATAATTAGGGGTGGGGACACCCTGTCTTCTTATTCTGTTGCCACACAGAAAATAAAATGGTTGATAATTAAATTTTAATATTTTTTTATTATTCAGTACTCGTATATGGTCTTCAAAGAGCAGCAGAAACTTGTGATTTTAGGTACCTACTTTTCGATGAAATGAAAAAAGTAAATTTACATTTTCTGATAAAAAGATGTAAGTATCTAAGGACGTATATATTTAAAATTTTATGAATATAATGAATATTTTTTTTCTCTTTCTTCTATTAAATAAATAGTAACATTTATTTTAATAAATTATTTAATAAATCATAGTCAAATCATTAATGAGATGTGAATGCACTACAACTGCTGCTGTCATGTAGTTATGACTATATAATTAAAACAAAAATGATATAAAATTATGTATATTGTAGCTATAGACGTACGTTTTTGTTAATTAGAGACTGAAAATTAATATAAGTAGGTACAAATTAGTAATAATTTGTAATTGTTTTTAATTTTAAATTTTAAATATATAAAAAAGGCGCTCATAGCCCAGTTGCACTCGGTGATTAGAAACTGTCACCGAAGGTAAGCAACGACGGCGCGGTCAGTACCTTGATGGGTGACCGCTGGTGGCACGATACCAGAAGTGTCTCCGTAATTCGGAGGTCACGACGACTGTTATCGTCGTGAAGGCCTTTGGGCGTCTTCAAAACATCCAACGGCAAGATTACGTAGCCTCAACGTTGTCTTGCCAGTCCCCAACCCGCATTTGGTCAGCGTGGGGACGTATGGCCTTAACCCTCTCCTAAGAAGAGGACCCGAGGAGACCCGAACCCAGCAGTGGGACGTTATGGATTGTTGATGATACTTAAATAATTTATTATTACTCTTATCATCTTTTTACCTGCAAAATGCTTTGGAGAGCACCCTCATTCTAGCTCGCTCCCGTGCGTTAGCCGCATTTCTATGCTGTGGCTCTTGAGAACTCCGACCTATGAATTGGAAAAACACTTTTACTTTTTGGAATTTGGTTGTAGTTTCCTTTCCTTTTAGACTGGCACCATGGACAGTCTATAATGTCAAGAAAGTCATGTTTTATTGATTCACCCTTTCCGTTATTACGCACGGAGAAAGCTACAATAATTAATTTTAGGTGTTTTTTTATTAAATAAAAAGGAAACAGAATTATCGGTTGCGCTGTGTTTCACCGAGTGAGTGAGGATACCGGATACCCCAAAACCCCTCCACGCATCCCCAATTCCTCTGCCCCCGTCCGCGTCCTCTAAAGGCCGACAACGCACTTGTGACGTCTCTAGTGTTTCAGGTGTCCATGAGCGGCGGTAATCGCTTACCATCAGGTGATACATCAGCTCGTTTGCCACATAAACCATAAAAAAAATTGCAAGAATCGCCTTCTTAACTGCTTACTTATGAATCATCAAGAGACCTTTTCTTAATATACACTTACACCTATTATGAAAGATTAGTTCATATTGATTTGTTTCAATTAAAACAAAACTGTAAAAAGACAAGAAAAATTTTAATAAAAAAAACCGACTTCAGGAACGACCATATTGAAATGGGACCACATGGAAAGCAACAGCTTTCAAGTTGAAAAAAAAAATACAAATGCATTAGTCGCCCCAACGAATTCCGAAGGTTCCCCTCGATTCCTCGATTTCTCTTGGATGCCATCATCAGATCTTAGTGTCCTTATTCACTGTTGGGATATCTCCTTTCAATTAAAAAAAGAATCATCTAAATCGGTTCATAAACGACAAAGTTATGCGCGAACACACATAAAAAAATAATATATAGGTACGGTCGAATTGAGAACCATCTCCTTTTTTGGAGTCGGTTAAAAATACAACATGTAAAGTAATAAATGGCGTTTAGTAATTTATTTATTTATATTATTAAATTATTCTTATCTAATTTACTTAATCTTTTCTGTTATTACTGGTAAAGAATCAAAATAATCAAATGCATTTTTATACAACTTAAAAATACATAGGTATTCAAAAATTTTAATGTCGGTATATATAATAGATCATATCCTCCATATCTCATACAAATATATCTGGGCTGTATATACATATTAAAAAAAACGTTGTTCCTATATAGGTATCGAAGAGTATTTTATTCGAAACGCAATTCACCTGTAAAAACTAGGTGTAAATGGAAAATTTTAGTATGTATTTACAAAGTACCTACTCAGTTATTTTTTTACTCGCACAATTAAGGAAAACTTTGCTTTCTTCTCTATTACTCTAAAAATTGACAGTTTTATACATTCATATTAACCTTTGAGAATATCATAGAGCGAAACCGGTCAGGACACACAGGATTAAAATTAATTTAAAATAGTCGAAATCAGTAGGTACAAGTTAGTATACAGTCGTTATAATAGGAAAAAACACTATGCTTACCTGAGTTTGATTGAGTATCATCGAAAAAGAAATCATCATCGTCCACATCATCTGTACGCTTCTCAACAGGAGGTGATTTATTAACACGCTTTCTAGGCATTTTGATATTGCACAAATTTCATCACAAAACACAACACTGGCACGAAATTTAAAAAAATATATACATTTTTAAGTAGGGGTTGGTTTGTCGTACGCTTGTCTACTGTTCGGTTTTCCGTGACGTGTTTGAGATGCGCCGGCGCAAGGCGGGCGGCATAAACCATTGGGCGGCGCCAGTACACGCCCCACCCGAACGAACTGTAGGATTACTTCTCGACTAATGAACGATGGTTTACAAAATTAAATACATAGCAAACGTGTTTTGATGTTTGTTTTATATGTATAAATAAACCATGTGTGTGGACCATTAGATAGGAATTTCAAGAAATTGAAATTTATTATTAACATGTGAAACGGATGCATTTATTATTGATTTTTACAATTTTTTATTTATATTGCCGTGTTAGGCTAGGTTAAATATTGCAATCTTATGATTTGTTTTAAAAGCAAGTAATAACGAAGCCTAATCTTATTCTATTCGTTTTTGGTATAAGTAGATAAAACAAACAACAACAGATCCATGGCAGTGGATGGATGCGGACTCCCCAAGACTAGGATGGTTGGCGCTCCTTCGTGAAGACTTTCGTTTAGCAGTTACCGACGATAGGTTGATAAATATAAGTAGATGTGGAGACTAATATCTTCTTTCTAAAGATCAGACTATTAGGTTGACACTGTTGATGATGTGAATCATAGCTTCAAAAACACGTTATGGTAATTTTGGCTAAATAACCACAAAATTTATGATACGCTAGCTGAACCCCGCGGTGTTACCCGCGGTTATTCATGTACCGCGAGTAACACCGCGGGACAAAGTTAGTCTAAAAAAAGTAGCCTAAGTTACTCCCTGGATCATCAGCTACCTGCCAGTGACAGTCCCGTCAAAATCCGTCCAGCCGTTCCAGAGATTACCCGGAACAAACAGACAGACAGACAGACAGACAGACAGACAGACAGACAGACAGACAGACAGACAGACAGACAGACGGACAGATAGACAGACAAAATTTTTTTTAACTACATTTTTGGTATATGTAGCGTGTATACATACATATGCATTTAGTAAAAAGCGGTTATTTTAATATTACAAACAGACACTCCAATTTTATTTATTTGTATAGATAAGCTGTACATACTATAAGTGTAATTAAATCAAAATAAATTATTAAGGAATAGGCCGTAACCGAATCATAGAAAAGTGTGAAGCAATTAGCGCTGTCATAAGTGACTGTCACAAAAAGTTGACAGACGCCGCTAAGGATCACGCTTCCGCGACATTTAATACTTTCCTAGGAAACAACAACACGTGCATGCACCCCAGTGGGGACTACCATCACTGAGAATATTCTACATTTATTCCATTTCATACAGTATTCTTATTTTTAGGATTCTTTTCTTCAAAGCAAAAAGGAACCCTAAAAGATGTAGGGTAGCTTGTTGTCGATCTGTCTTAAATTATTCTGTATCGTGGGGGGATTTCAAAAATATATATAAAACGGACACAAAAACACCTAAACAACAATTTATGGGTCACACAAAGTCTTGTGTCAACGTAGTAGGCATCGCTAAAACCTCAACGCAACTCGTTTAACTAAACATTTTTTCTTAAAATGTGTGCGGTCCCCTAGACCACTGGGTAAAAAATCATGCTTTTAAATTAACGTAAAAATGATCAGTTTAAACTTTTCTTTTAATCAACTTCCACTCGTTTTAACGAGAATCGTGAAATAATGATACAAGTAAGTTTCGACAATAAAAAAGTGTTTGAAAAAAATGGTTTACATATTTTGTATTAGGTGTTTGAACTATCTCATGTGATTTAAACAAATGCATGAGTCAATATCGGCAAAGTTTACCGTTAAACTTAGGTCTCTTTTAGATCTAGACTAGGTACTATACCTCTGTCTCGGACTATTTGAACAAAAATAGACAAACTACTACTTGTATATGTTACCGTCAGATTTTCAAAACCGTTAGATTGTACTCTATCTCACAAGATTGCAAACAGTCGAAAGATTGTGAAATGGTATCGACGAATTACAATTCGCGCGGTGATTGGTTGAACAGCATATGTCTGCGCCGCCATATTTATTTGTTAATTCGTCTTTGTTGCCGAATGTAAAGTATTTTTGTGATTGTAAATTGATTTCATGTTAAAAATACCTCACAGCTTTTGAATTAGTTACATTAAATTGTTGTGACAGTAAAATTAATTTGTGATTAATTATAGAAGTTCTAACCTAACTTAACCGACCTCTATGGCTATTGAACGGCCTACTTCGAAACTGACCAATCAGGGACTGTTGACAATTTGACGCGCGTAAGCAATATATCGATAGTTTGCAATCTCGCTAGGTAGATTATAATCTAACGGTTTTTACAATCTTACGGTGACATATACATGCAAGTTTGAACGGATCCCTCAGTGCGTAAGTAAAACTTGCACTTCTCCGTTTTTTATAAGTTAAACAATCGTAGTGTAAGTGAGGATTTGAATTATAGTATTACTTTAATTAAAGTACAGATATACCTACGTTATCTGGTTAATTTTATTTTAAGTATTAAACGTTCCTGTGTAATGACTAGAAACATACATAACTAGTCATTGGTTTATAATGACTTTGAACTCACGTCTATTTCTATAACCTATACCTAACTAGGTATATCAATAAACACCGATTGTACCATAACACATTAACAACCACGTGAACGTGGCTTTAGAAACTTGTTTCATACTTTTCAGGGTCGTTTTTTGTCGTAGTTGGGTTTTAGTTTTTACTTTACCTGATTACGTGAATTACGAAAAAGTTAAATTTAGCGGCGTGCGATTGGATAGGCCTATATCGAACAGAAGAATGCGATAAGCTGGTGATGATGATATTTTAATCATATGCATATTCTTAATCTAAAGCCATTATTGCCTGGATGTGATTTGATGTAGTTTTCTAATTGCCCATCTGATTTCAGATTCCATATTCTGTTCGTTATACAAAATAATGAAGAGAAAGGACATAGCGGATTTATTCTTGAATTGCATTTGTCTTTTATGTAAATATGGCCCTGCCAAGGTGACTCTACTCTACCTAATGGAAATGAGCAATGAGCAGAGTCCAACAGTAGTGTTAACCACAGGTACTCATTGAAAAAGCAGACAATGCAAGCAACATCGAAGCATGGTGACCCACACTATGGATGCCTGTGAAGGTGCTCTGGTCTCGTACTCACCTACAAAATACAACAGCGCGAATTCTGTCATTTTAGGTTGATCTTCTGTGAAAGAGTAGTAGTACCCCGGTTGAGTTAGCCCGTTCGTGCTAAAATCAGCGTGGCTCTGATGTCTGGGGACCCTTCACCCACCATAAGAGCATATAGACAACAGTGCAGTTACAAAGATTAAAAAGCACAGAGAAAGCCGTAACCGCTTACAACAAGGTGGTTGTAAGCGGTTACGGCTTTCTCTCTCTACTACTCTAGGTAGGTACCTACAGTAGCTTTAAATACTACATTCACAAATTAAATAAGTAAGCACATGGTTTTGCCACATTCCGGATAACCATCGCATCGCAGTTATCTATAGGTTAAAAACCTCTAATACTATCGTTACATCTTATCAAATAATTATCTATCTAAATTTAGTAAAGATTCACTTTCTTCAGAGTATGCCGTCCCTAATTGTGGAGGTGACCGGTTCAACGAGCGGCACGGGGATCCCACAGAGAGGTGTTAGACGAATTGCTGCAAATAGGATGCGATTAGGGCTGTCCCATATTGAAAGGATGTCTGGTTATTTTGATTTGAATGCGGCACGCTTAATTTAACATAGATCGAGTAAAAAATGCATACTTATGAGTTATATAAAACCTGACAAGACTAGACAATTATTATTATTTTGATGTTTAGTAGTGGTCACCATAGTCACTGCGAAATTACGAATCCAGACAATGCAACAGTGCAGCATGGTGACCCACACCATGGCGTCATAGTAAGATGCTTCTGCATCCTCCGGGCCGCCTTTCTCGCACTCTTCAACAAAACACGACAGCACGCATGCTGTCATTTTACATTGATCTTCCGTGCGAGGGACGCGAGGGTAGTACCGCCCCGATCGAGCCGGCCCGTTGGTGCTGAGATCAGCGAGGCTCTACTACCTTTAAAATTAGGATGTTTTCTTCTAAATGTTTTAGTAAACAATCAAAGCTCAGTATCGGACAACACTGCAATTGTTAAAGCTTCGCTACAATAAAATACTGATAACTGAGATAAGAAAGATATCTACGTGTTTCGATGTCTTTAACACTAATGTGATTATTTAACAACTACCTACCTAATGATTTTATTCAAATCTCAAATGTAAATGTAGCAACCCTAGGCACGTCGCGTCGTCCAGGTGGTGGATATCAAAGCATTGAATTTGCCGCTCCGACGAAAAGTGATTCGTTTTAAGCGCCATACAGCGTGACTTACGACCGTGCCTACTGTTTACTCAATAAATATTATTCTTTGTTCCACTTACACGTATACAATTAATAGAACGATATCTCTAAACGTTTTTAGTTTAAGAATTTATAGATCATAATAATCAATTACGCAATGGTTTTATTTCACTTTTAGTAATACTTTTGAACATAGGTACACTTGCCTTGAAACGTACAAACTCATATAATAATCTGTACAACAATGTCTGATTTAGAGTTCTGTTCTGTGCATGATCTCCCAAGGCTGACTAGGATAAATAAAATAAAATAAATATTTCGGACATCTAACACACAACGCCATCTAGTCCCAAGCTAAGCAGAGCTTGTGTTATGGGTACTAGACAACTGATATAAATACATAAATACTTCTTTTTTTTGTAAATACATACATATTATACATAGAAAACACCCAAACTCCGAAACAAATATTTGTACATCATACAAACATTTGGTTCGACCCGGGAATCGAACCCGAGACCTCATGATCAGCAGTCGCACACGCCAACCGCTAGACCAACGAGGCAGTCAAATCTATACAAATAAATAAAATTGGAGTGTCTGCTTGTAATATTAAAATAACCGCTTCTTACTAAATGCATATGTATGTATACACGGTACATATGCCAAAAATGTAGTTAAAAAATTTTTTGTCTGTCTGTCTGTTTGTTCCGGGTAAACTCTGGAACGACTGGACGGATTTTGACGGGACTTTCACTGGCAGGTAGCTGATGATCCGGGGAGTAACTTAGGCTACTTTTTGTAGACTAACTTTGTCGCGCGGCGTTACTCGCGGTACAACAATAAACGCGGGTAACACCGCGGGGTTCAGCTAGTTTACAATATATTTACAATATGGGCCTTGTTCTATTCCTGTTATTATTGCACTATCTGTGCTCCGCGGTGTTACTAGCGGATACCTGTACCTTAACAACAACAACCGGAGGTAACACCGCGGGATAAGTTAGTCTAAAATAAAAGTAGTTTTTCGTTCGGTCTCAATTTTGGTCGCCCATGCGGGGATGTTCTCCAGCACATGCTGGGCGGATTCCCAGTCGACTGCGCAGTGGTGGCATTGTGCCGTCTCCTCGCATCCGATCTGATTCAGATATTTACCGAAGCAATCATGCCCTGTGAGTATACACCACGATATCAAAAGCCGAGAAACGTGCTAGGATTGTGATTTTATGCTGATTAGATTAAGAATTAGCTTAATGTATTTTACTTTAAGTAACTCGTGTGTTTCTATTTTAAGCTAGGACATAATCCCCGTACAGAAATTTTATGAAATAGTTCAACTTATCTACTACTTACCTATGATTGTTTTGCACTAAAAACTGAAAAATAAAAACGTTTTATATAAAAAAAAAACCGACTTCCAAGGAAAAAAATGACTTCATAAATTGCTATGTGCCAATTATTGTTGTCTATGCCGCTATGCCTAATTCTTTATTCATTTAAATAGTAGTATATTAATGCTAGGTACCTAAAATCTGTTTGAAGTCGGTGCCAGGACCAATAGGTATTTGATAAGTTCCGTACGTCCGGCTCCGCCATGCTACTATAGAACTACTTATTACAAAACTATTTTTGAGACAACTACAATCGATTCTGATATGTTCATGCACAATGATCGTCTCAAGTTACTATGTTTTGATTAAACTAAAATGGATCGCTCTAATGAACTAATAATCTACTGAATTCGTTAGATACTGGACGTTTCAACTACACTACTTTGTGGAGTGCCTTGTGTTGTGTTACTCACTTTTTATAATTTGTACAAAGCAAAAATATTTTCGATATCATAAAGTCTGGGGTTTTTTTTATTTTGATAGTCGCTTACATTTTTGTAATTGTTCGTTCCTATTCTTTTTGGCTTTAACCGACTTCAAACAGATTTTAGATACCTAGCACACATTATAATACTAGGTACTATTTAAGTGAATAAAGAATTAGGTATAGACAAGAATGGGCACATAGCAATTTATGAAGAGTCTGTTTATTTTACGCTTTTTATTGTTTTTTGGCAGGGAATTTTCGTTGGATATTTTTTGGAAGTCGGTTTTTTATAATACTTTTTATGAGCTACATAGTCCTAATTGTTGCTAAGCTCCGTGAATGAATTAGACAAAAGACTTAAACCTACCTTTCTCAATAAGACTATTCAATGTGTAGTCAAAGTTTAAGAATTATAGTCATTTGGTCATTTCTATACATAAAATAAAAATATATAAAGTTTCATTCAGAATGCTATTAAAAGATAATTATTTAATTGTTTAAATTTGTTGATTAAGGTCAAACTGTAGTTGATGAGGGTTCAGGGCACTATAATAATAATCAAATATTTTTAAGATACACATACTTTCACATTTTATCAGTGTGTAATGCAGTAACTCAATAAAAATTGACTCTATTTCATAATTTCTAAATGAAGCACAAACAAAAAAAACACCAAACCCGACTTGTTGACCTTTTGATGATCAAGACAACCAGACAGACAGATAAAAGTAAACTTTTATACCTACTGTTTTAAATCGAAGCAGTTTTTAAGTCAAGTTTAATTACCTGACAGAGATTTGCTATAGGAAATAATAAATGTACCAAAAGAAAGCTTGTGTGATAAAAAATTACAGCCTCATTAATTAGTTAATTAATTAAATTACACTCAGTGTTGCATCAACTATCAGCATTCTCAACATAAAAACTCAGGAGAACGGAAAGTATCTAGAAAATAAACGTCCGTTCAAAATATTATATTAAACTGCTCGGTGAAATTACTTTTACAGCTTAAGAGAATAGGCAAATAATAATATTTACATTGAATATTATTTTCCTTTCTTCAATCCTTTTCTCAGTCTTAATAATATTTAAAGTATACTCATGTAAAATAAAAAGATTGTTTTAAAGAATTTGTGGTCACGGCTGTCCTTCGTGAAAGTTGTAGTTTTTGAACGCAACAACATCTGACATTTATTTCGGAACAGTGATGTTTGGTTTTGGTGATGTTATTAGACTTATCGGCAAAAATACCTCTGTTTGAACATTGTTAAAGTCGTATCATATAACTAGAAATTTATTGAACTGTCCTCGTCTTTGAGCAAGTTATACCCTCATAAGAAACGGTGTAACTGAACTGAGAGAGCACTGTCCCCCGGTTTTGAAAGTAGTAGGAAATATCGTAGTTTTAACATACTATTCCCAGAGTTATCTGTATGCAATTATCATTCTAGGGTAAACTTGATTCCTCAACTACTATTACCCGAAACGACGTATTCTTTTTAGTTGAATAAAGTTTTATATGACCACTGCACTGGTTGATCGCTTGATGGCTTTTACTTACGGAAACAAAGGTATTGAAAGAAATGTCGATATTTCGCTTTACGTTGTATGCTGCATCACTAAACTAATTTTCAGTTCAGTATGTCGCCGCGTAGTGTAACTTTTGTTTGTATAATGCAGACTTTATTGAATTAAAGTGCTGTAATATCTATTCATAGATACACAGCTTAATTCATATTTTAAGTATGTCACGTATGAAACGAAATACTATATTGCTCTAAAATAAATAACAGGTATCTTCAATCGTGTCACCTGTTGTTAAAATTACTTAAAATAATGTTACCGGGAATTGGTGTTTTTGGGACTGGGGCTATTGCAAAAGTATTGGTACCATTTTTGAGAGAAAAAGGATTTCCAGTAGAAGCAATATGGGGAGTGACTCTCCAAGAAGCCGAAGTTGCCGCTAAGGAATTAAAGATCCCATTTTTTACGAACAAAATCGACGATGTGTTGCTAAAGAAAAATGTTAGCCTGGTATTCATAGTGTGTGCACCGAATTTACATGCTCAGATATCTGTAAAAGCGCTGGGCATCGGTAAACATGTTGTTTGTGACAAACCTGCTGGGCTCTGCCAGGCTGAAGCCTTAAAGATGGTGCGTGCTGCTCAGTATTATCCAACGCTTATTTCCATAGTAAACCATTCACTAAGATTCTTACCTGCATTCAGTCACATGAGAAAGTGTATTCAAGAAGGTTATCTGGGCAATCCCGATGAGTTAACCCTTATTGATGTTAGAGTTCAGATGGGTCCATTAATTGGTGACACTTACAACTGGTTATGTGATGACACTATGGGAGGTGGGACACTCACATTAGTAGGTAGCCATGTAATAGATCTTGTTTCATTTCTAACTGGTCAAAAAGTGGTTAAAGTTCATGGTGTATTACGGACTTTTGTTGAAGAAACAAGTAAAGTGAATGGTATACGGAAAATCACGGCACCTGACTTTTGTACATTCCAATTGCAAATGGATAAAGGTCTGTTGGTAACAGCAACATTAAATAATCATTTGCCTGGGCCATGTTTTACCCAAGAGATCTATGTTTGTAGTAAGAAAGGCTACTTGGTAGTTAAAGGTGGAGACTTACATGGAAAATTACATAAAGTTAATGGAAGAATTATAGAAGATGATGGAAAGAAACTCCATGATAAAGAAGAAGTGATATATGTTGATGTTGAAGATTTGAGTTGTGCATCAAGTGTTGTGCCTAAACCGTACATTAAAGGGCTGTGTAAAATGATTAGTGCTTTGAAAGAAGCTTTTCTACCCGTCAAGGAGCAAATGGATTGGGTTAAGGAGCCTGTGAAAGCTGCAGCAACATTTGAAGATGGACAAAGAGTTCAGGCTACAATGGAAGCTCTACGTCAGTCAAATGAGGATGGTTGTTGGGTGTCAGTACAGTTGTTAACAGAGCCTCCGGACCCGAACCCGGCATTGTCAGCTGCAGTGAGACGCACTGCCATATCTTTACAATAGTGTATACATTATAATGATGTAATAATATGCCATTATTATGTACCTTTTTGTTGTAAGCACATTAGTTATGTTGTATGTGTAATTCAGTTAAATCAGTATGGCTTGCATTAGGGTCAGTGCAGACTTACTGAGTGAAGGTGCGAAGAGACTTATTTAAATGAAATGCTCGCCATCATTTTTTTGCATGAAATACAGTTGTATGCTGATAAGTATAAGGTTAAATTTAAATCGAAAATTAAATGAATTAGTCTCTTCTCCATCACTCGGTGATAGAGTATGGATGTATGTTAATTTAGAAGTAGCCTCTGAAGCTAAATTGTGAGTGATGTTTGTTAAATTCCAATTTACCATTTGTTCATCACGGTATCAATTGTATCATACTCGGTATAAATTTATTATTATGCTCCACTCCTAAACATTGTAGCATGGAGTTACATGAAATACAAAAAGAATAACATATTGAAATATGACTAATTAGGTTTTTTGTTTTTTATTATGAGCCTGCCACTGGTCTCGCACTTAAATTACAATTGCTGTCATTAAAATGATGGCAGTTGTGTTTTAAGATGCAACCTAAACTTTGGTTTTTTGTGAGAGAGTAGTACCCGGTAGAGCTGGCCCGTTTGTGTTGAAATCAGCTCTACTACCTTGTAAGCGAAGTTAAACAAAACACTATTATTGTTTTTTTTTCAAATCAGAAGAATGGTTAGGAATGGAAAAAAGATTAAATTGACATAGCAGTTGTAAATTACAATTCACAAACCAAGTTACAAATACCTAAAAGTATCATAGTTTTATATAAATATGTAATCTCATTGAAATAAAAAGTAGTCAAAACTCAAGGCCAAGTATTCAATATGCTTAGTTCTGTATGTGTAAAATTAAAAATAAGGTTGCTTGCCATCATGTAAATGTAGTTTTAATGCACAATGCACTTAAGTAGATGCAATTTAAGCTGGTAATTTCGTGTATATTTTGACATTTGTATAATAAAATTATACAGTTTAATGAAATATGGGGTCTTATGTTGAATATTTTCTACTCCTAGTAGAAATAACATTATATTGTGTATCCCGGGGTATTTATGTTCTGAGTACTTAAGAAGCTACTATGTTTATCAATGTTATATTGCATTAAGTAGCATAGAAAATAAGAACTTTTAAAATAAATTTATTAATATATTTTAAAATTAAAAACATATTACCTAATAAGTTTTATAATTTAAAGTAAGTAATTTTTATATTTGGTGATTTTGCTTACGTTTTTAAAAATCTTTTAAGTATCAATCTAACAGTTAAACATAGTATCTGTTAGGCAAGCCTATCGAGGAGAGTCTTTTTTGAAAAAAGAATTTTAAGTTGGTAAATGAGTTACGACTTTGCGAAGGGAATCCATTTAAAGTTGAATTTGAATGTTGCATTTAAAACGGCGTATTTTAATTATTTCAAGAATTCGAATATTAGGACACTAATATCTTACATAATACGAAAGCAGTTAAAACTTTCGTTTATTGAATAATTGTAATCGAAAATGTTGCATTCGCCTTTTAAAATATTGCTCTTCAACCATCCATAACAACATTAAGAATTTTATTTCATTTCTTTAACAAAACAACTTTGTGTGCAATCGTAAGCAATAAAAAATACCTAAAAACATTTTAAATTATTCTACCCGTCTAATTTACATGTAAACTATCATTGATTCCACTTACCGTGTGTTATTAGCATAATGGCCTTACTAAATATTGTACTAACTGTGATTTACGTTTTAATACGTTAATTAATGTTCACTCATAGTATCAAGTTGTAGTGAAATGATACTTGTACAAAGAGAAATAAAAATATATGCTATTTTATATCTAGTACATGTGTGTAATTTTAAAATTACAATGTTCAAATTACCAAAGTCAAAAGCGGTCTTAGTAATTTTTGTTTGAGATATTGATGTAGTCCTAGCTAATTTCCTGCCTGCTGATGAGCCAACTACTAATAAATATCCTACTAATATTATAAATGCGAAAGTTTGTAAGGATGGATGGATGTTTGGATATTTGTTACTCTTTCACGCAAAAACTACTGAACGGATTTGGATGAAACTACAGTAATATAGCTTATACATCAGAATAACATATAGGCTACTATTTGCCGCGATAACCAACATATACACGGTCGGAGCCGCGGGCAACAACTAGTAAACGCATAAGATGTTATAGTGAACAAGTCTTTGCTCAAACACAAATGTAGCGTTTAAGGGACGGCTACGGGCTATCAAATCGGGATGTATTCTTTAATCGCGTGGTCATGGATTGACAATAGCTACTCTGCCTAAGGGACTAAGAGGGACTAAGGCAGCAAGCTATGTAGGACCACAGCACTGCAAAGAGAAAGAAAAAAAGATACGCTATCTTTTAGGTAGAGTAAGCCAAAGCCTCCTTGCTAACCTCCTTCATTCTAAGGGTTCAGGTTTAGACAGGGTTGAAATTATCTATACTCTATACAAATAAATAAAATTGGAGTGTCTGTTTGTAATATTAAAATAACAGCTTTTTAATCAATGCATATGTATGTATACACGATACATATACCAAAAATTGAGTTTAATTTTTTTTTTGTCTGTCTGTCTGTTTGTTCTGACGGGACTTTCACTGGCAGGTAGCTGATGATCCAGGGAGTAACTTAGGCTACTTTTTTTAGACTAGCTTTGTCCCGCGGCGTTACTCGCGGTACGACGATAACCGCGGGGATCAGCTAGTTCTTCAATAAGATAAGATTACTTACTCGTCACCGCATAGCGTTGTTTCATGTGTGATCGCAGTTTGTGCCATCACTTGGAAATATTCTAGCTGCTCCCTGCAACTACCGCGACTGCATGCAGATTCTGAATGTGCTGTTGGCTGCTCAGTTCAGAATAGTGCCTACCTTTACGACTTGTCATTACATGCGTTTCCTGGGCTCGGATGGTTAACAACCGGACATGTGACTGTGCGGTTGGTCTAGTGGTTTAAGCGATCGCCACGCAGCATTCTACTGCGTCAAGTGTTGTGAGTTCAAATCCCAAATAAAATAAAAAATAAAATAAAATAAAATAATTTGTTGTTCTGAGTTTGTATGTTCTTTGTGTCTGGTTCATGTATGTTTATCCCCCGCGACACAGAATGTATGTGACTAATGCGGGATTTACTTAAAAAATTTAACTGCAATACTATGTTTTCTCGCTCGGAATAATAATACCTATTGAACTACTGTTATGTCAACTGTGGAGAACGTTAAATATCTGGATTTGTAAAAATTGCTTCCAATTTAATCTGCATTTTTGTGGACAAGACAACAATGCGCAATGAAGTATTTATTTTTGTAATGTAAGTAATAAGTTACTAAGTCCGATGTTCAAAAACTTTAAGTTCATATTAAAATTCCATAAACTAGGCTACAGTTAAATCAAACGTAGGTTTTACCTATCACATAGTTTTACAAAAAAATACGTGGATACAGGACTAACGCCTGTTTGTTTAAGACAAGCATTCCAAAATGCAAGAATTAAAATTGCTCTAACGAAAATGCCAAAATGGCTCTACTCTGCCTGATCGAAAGCATAAGCAGAATCCAAGATTGTAACATACTCATTGCGGATGTAACAATGCAATGCATGGTGACCCACACTATGGCAGCCTAGTGATGCTTTTGGGCATCATTGGGCCTCCGGTCTCGCACTCACCAACGAAACACGACAACATCAATGCTGTCAGTTACGTTGATCTTCTGTGCGAGGTTAGTACCGCCATACACATTTCGTACGTAAACATTTGGTCCAACCCAGGAATCAAACCCGAGACCTCAAGCACAGAAGTTTCGTACGCCACCACTGCGTCATCGAGGAAGTTAAAAATTCTGTTCAAGATACACGAAGTAGGTACTTCCGTAAGACTGCCAAAACTGGAGATCATTATTATGTTTGCATCATTGTTTGATCATTAGCATTGTCAGCAGTCAATATTTGCTTTTGGAGCAAACATTGATTTATTATGCATTTGGCCTAATCATAGCGTCGTTATTATCGTGTTTACTTTCAAATGTCTTGGTTCAAAGTTTCTATTTTAGGTACGTCGTCACTCGTTACAGTTAAAAATATGGATGGTTCGAATTATGCCAATGAAATTTTCTCTTAAATACTTGTATCTCAATGCTATATTTTAAGAGAAAATTGGTTTTCTGTAATTTGTGTAAGAATATTTTGTGGGGCGGCCATACTTTTTATATTTTCAGGACAGTTTAGTATGTATTGTTAGCGCAGTTCATTAAAAAGCATTTGCTTCTAATTTTTTTTTAATTACAATTATTGTACAAACATAAATAAGTTGAAAAAAAGGGTAACAATATACAAATATGACAATTAAGATCTCTTACAGCCGAGACTTTACACGGATATTATGACAAGTGACAATAAATGAAGGTGCGACTTTTGTAGGTATGGCTATCCTTTATATTAGGACTTAAGTGTTTAGATATTTGTTGTTTTAATCCACAAACACGAGATTTCGGGAGTCGCGTTACAATAGATATAGTCTCTGAAATTCTCAAAAGTTAAGATTTCAATATGACTTGATAGGCAAACAGGCTTTTATTTTTATTGTATTTAATATATTGCGAATTAGTTCAGTAAAATACAATTTGTTTAAAAGAAATTGAAGAGAATATTTGATATGAAAAGATTATTCATGAATTTTGTAATTATAGTTTGGCACACAGACTATTTGGCAAAAAAGAGTCTGGCGTGGTGACAGTTGAAACTAAAATATATTATTTGTGGCAACACTGTTTTATTTGTCACTTGTCCGAGATATACACAGAAGTACAGGATTGATACTTGAAATTGAAAAATGTATATGGAATTAATAGGTACGATTTATATTTTTAAATTTTGTGGTTAATCTATCAATACAATGAGAAAAAATTGCTGATAAAGGTGAAAAAAACGATAGAATTTTTCTATACCTAGAAATCACCGAAAAGGTCGCCCGAATAAAGAAATTGATTTTGATTTAGTGAAATCAGAGAAAAGAGGTTTTCCTATAAAGAAATTTCTGTAGGTATGTCATTTCATCATATCATTAACACATTGAAACTTGTGAATGCTCTGATCTAGAACAAGTTCGGACCATCAAATATTGGGTGTCCTAATTGGTCAACATCTGGACTGGGCACCTCATGTGGAAGCTCTGTGTAAACGGTTGAAAAAGTTATCACACGTTTTTAAAACTAAGCTCAGTAGCCGATACCAATGTTCTGAGAATGGTATATTCTGGTATTTGCCAATCAGTGTTAAATTACTGCATAGTGGTATGGGGGACTACATATAAATCTAGTTTGATTAGATTGGAGCGGGCTCAAACTTCTGTATTAAAAATAGCTGGAGAGTGTAAATTTCTTAGAATAAGACAACTGTGCATAGAGTCAATAATTTTAACGTTTCATAAAAATGCGAAGGAGAAGGCCCGAACTTCGTATAGATCTTTTGAATGGGACAGGTCGTAAGTACTTACTTTGTTCTCACGCCGAAGTTACAAATTTATGGGTCCATACTTATACACAAAATTATACGATGTCTCAATACAATAACAGAGTGATAGACATGAATTATTAGAATTACTTGTAAAAAACAGTATACCAGTGGTTACAGGGCAAAAGCTATAACGAAACTGAGAGCATAGTGCAAGTGTTGCAATAACTGCATGTACACACCCACATGTAGGCGCACACACACACGCACATACCCATGCAATCTCACATACACATACACACACGCACACAAACTCACATTCACACGCATAACACATTTACCCGATTTGTTTTCTTATGTTTCTTAATTGTAAGGAAAATACCAATCCCCACGACACAGGGAATCCTAGTGTGGGGCTTAGTGTATTTTACACAGTTGTAAATTTTAAATTATGCAAGCATAAATTATAATTGTCATATAACATTCATCTCTTTAAAAAAATAGATTTTAGCGAAATAATTCGCACTACTACTAAATACAATAAAAATAAAAGCCTGTTTACCTATCAAGCCAAATTGAAATCTTAACTATTGAGAGTTTGAAAGGGATCTCGTGTTTGTGGATTAAAACAACAAGTATCTAAACACCTAAGTCCTAGTATAAAGGATGGTCACACCTACAAAAGTGGCGCCCTCGTTTGTTCCATACTCTTTTTTGCCAAGCCATATATGCAAAGGGATCTCTCCTAAAATACTAAAAACTCATAGATACCCTACAAAACATTAAACGTTTTAGAAAAATCAACTCTTATTTACTTCGAAAAAAATTTCTTCTGTCTCAATTTTTCTTTTTAATTAATTCACAGAAGTATTTAACTAAAATATTATAAGCCTTAGTTACGTAGGTATTAGTTCAGATAATTGCATTTTTTTGCCGATTCCTCCGTAGAGACATTACTGAACTGAGGGCCCTATATTAGGCCGCCGTAAATCCGTAATGTTGTATTGTACAGTTTTAGGATTTTCTTAAAGTTTTAAGAAATTCTTAACTAAATTCTAAAAAAAAAAGCATTGCAAACCTAGAGGCAGTACTTTCTGAGATCTAGGCTATGTCATTTTTCGCAAGCGTCTGAATTAAGGGCCCAAGTTAGTTGATCATAACTACTTTATTTTACGTTTAAGAAGTTTATGATCCATTGCTTTAGGTTTTTACTATTTTTAACTAAATTCCTTTTGAATTCTATATCGCTTTGCAAAAATAAAAAAATGGGCCCTCATTCTAGATGCACACCAAGATCATGGTCTCACTGCATTTGAATTTGATGCTGCACAATTCCCACTGCTTCAAAGTTCTCCTGGTATAGACGGAAACTATAAATTGACCTTAACACTGATAAGGCTGAACTGTGTATCAGACTATTTTAATTTCTTTTAATGATTACACTCTCTAAAATTTGATAAGAAACATTTATTGTATTATTAAAAAGAAACAGACATACAATTTAAAACAATTCTTCTATGTAACCTGGTCTAAGACTTCTGTTTGGGATCTCTACTGTGATCCACCTAAGCTCTCTTGAAACGGTAAGAGTAAATATTTCTTCCTAATTTGAATTTCAATTTATTACCTTACCACAAATACATATTAGAATTATGTAAATGTAACAAAACTCAGACCCTAAAAAAAAGTTTTCCATGTTAATGCAATGTACAGTTAGTAGGTGTCCACATATATAACGTAGGCTAAGTCTAATATGAATACATGTCCCACACAACCTCGTTTGCGTCTCCTCTTGCCCATAGCTTGATAATTTTCCCCCATTTTTAAAACAATCTTCATTTGTCCTCCGCTCCTATTGGTCTTAACGTGATGTCATATAGCCTTCCTCAATAAATGTACTATCCAACACTGAAATAATTTTTCAAATTGTACCATCTATTCCTGAGATTAGCGCGTTCAAACAAACAAACTCTTCAGCTTTATAATATTATTAAGTTAGATAATTGATTTGGTTTGTCTTAAGCTTATAATATATCTGTTAAGTTCATAGAGGTATTAAAAAAAGTAAGCAGAATATATATTATCAAAGTATATTTCTGATCTTGTTTACATCATGTATAATTTATGTAGATATTTAACTCATAAAGGAACTTATTTATGAATCTGTTAAATATAAGTAAAATTTGGTAAAGAATTAAAAAAAAAACAGACTTATGAGCTTCAAACATGAAAAGCTTTGCATACCAACAGGAGTATCTAATTTTTTGTATGATCTGTGTTAATATTCCATGGTTTGTAATTCATTATCAGAGTATAGGGTGAGGCTAATGAACTTAAGAGACATGTTAGTTTTGTGATTTGTAAATGACACAAACAATTACAGTATTCAGACATTGCATCAGTTTCAGGTTCTAAAGCCTATTATTCAATTAATCATCATTATCACCTTTGGAAATGTGAATCTTATAAGATTTCTCATTTTAGATATCTCAATACTTGAAACTACAAACATTGAATCTGAACAAGTAATGAGAGGTTATGTATAGGTCATGACAGAAGCCTACTGATGCAATGCTGATCCAAAATGAAACTGGATTTTATTAATGAAACAACATACTTCGGATAACAAATT
Source organism: Spilosoma lubricipeda (assembly GCA_905220595.1). Classification (NCBI taxonomy): domain Eukaryota; kingdom Metazoa; phylum Arthropoda; class Insecta; order Lepidoptera; family Erebidae; genus Spilosoma; species Spilosoma lubricipeda. The sequence goes on along the minus strand of HG992290.1, from coordinate 12,747,012 downwards.
TATAATAAGAAATGCAGCTGAGATAACATCAATATCTTTTCAAACACATTAACGTGTTACACAATCATTATCGTTCATTCACTACTAGTTCTAAATTTATGACTAACATAATCAAAAACACCAAAATTAAAGCTAACACTTTGTTCAGTTATCAATTTTTGCCAGAATGTCTGACTCTCTGAAAAGGTGGTACTCTTTCTCATCATTCTCTAGGGAAACTTTGGTACCGCCGTATTCGGGGAGAAGAACTTTGTCGCCAACCTTAACGAGAATTGGAATGAAGTCACCGTTGTCTTTTCTCGCACCAGGCCCAACAGCAACCACTTCACCGTGCAAAACCTTCGTTTGTGCTTTTTCGGGAATCACGATGCCGCCTGCCGTCTTTGTAATAGCTTCAGCCCTTTTGATAAGGACGCGGTCAAGAAGAGGAATCAAGCGTTTCATTGAAGCAGCCATCTTATTTCTTTAATTTGTAACAAAAACTGAATTCCGAAACAAACGAAGTACTGGCTGAAACGATGTGATGCCCGAGTCTAGAATATTCGAGTATCTACCGGCGACGGCGAGCGACTATCGTTCAGTTTCTGATTTTGAGTTTGACATAAGGTTATTAATCTCGTTTTTCTCCATGCGTTCTTAGTGTTGCCGTTATTGCCGCTTTCAATTAAGTTAATGACAAACTGCTAGTACTCCATTATTAAAATTTAATTTGATTTAAATATAAATTAATAATTTTCTCTCATTTTATTTCATAAATTTAAAAACATTTAATTTAAAAAATTAAGCAACTCAGGACATCTATTGGCGAATAGCAGCAGTACCATGAAACCAAATTATTAAGGATTTTGTCAAGTAAGATTACGCTAGATGGCGTTGGTATGTTATGAAATGCAATGGATACGAATTAGGTTCTTTTAATCACACTATGCTAAACCAAGCTTTGATTTCAACAACTCATTTTAACTTATTGAAAAAAATGTCTCTAGGATTTTGTGGATGGTACATTGATATAGTCATATTGTTTAATTAATTACGCAAAATATGTATCCGTGGTGCTATAATGTAGCGCCACGGTTACATGTCCGCGAACCATCATCCTCAGTGACCTCAGTCGTCCATGAGTTCCATTCCATAACCATCTATTCAAATAAATCAAATGGGAATGTCTGTTTGTAATATGTTATAAACTAGCTGAACCCCGCGGTTATTATCGTACCGCGGGAAACGCCGTGGGACAAAGCCACTCTAAAAAACAGTAGCCTAAGTTACTCCTTAGATCATCAGCTATCTGCCATTGAAAATACCGTCAAAATCTGTCCAGCCGTTCCAGAGATTACCCGGAACAGACATACAGGCAAAAATTGAAAAAAATGATATTTTGGTACATGTATCGTGTATACACACCTATGCATTTAGTAAAAAGCGGTTGTTTTAATATTACAAACACAGACACTCCAATTTAGTTTATTTGTAAAGATTAGTATACATAGATTCCCAGCAATGCGCTACAGTGGGATATGTCTTAAAATGCATTTCTAAAACACGGGATTTGTAATGGTTTAACTGTTTAAGGTGATATTATAATACAAAATTCTGTTTAAAGAATTTGTTCAGATTTCTACTACCGATAAAAGTTTAAATACAAAGTGCACCTCTAATCTGAGTAGGTAGTTACCGACGTCTTGTCTATCTGTCGGTTTTGTATTTTATTGAGACAGTGATTAGTCATAATCATAGTTTAGGTGCAATGTGTTATATACCCATGCGTGATATTATAATTACTATAGACGTAGCAAACAATCTATGAATAATAATAATAATTAAAGAATATTGATTTAATATTTTAGACAATGTCATTTGGAAACGCATGAGTCGTGTCCGTAATCATCAAGTAGTTACACAGTCAGTCCGCGGCGCCGTGACCGCCGATGGAATGTGCGCCGGCGCCGTCCAGTCTCGGACACACCTGCGCGCGCAACTATTGTACACACAATCACGCCGCACGACCCACACACACTTTACAATGTCTGTATGTACATGGAATAAAGTCACTGTACAAAATAAGCTGTATATAGGCAGTGTGTATATGGCCGACTCCGAACCTACATCCGCGGTCACATGAAAGCCTAGTGGCTCTGCCGCTATTGTCCACGGCGAATGCGTATGGACAGTAATTGAATATTTAATTGACACTTGATCACAATAAGCACGCAAGATTCATAAACCTTCATGAACGACCGTATCAGAATACGGGACATTAAAATCAACAATGACCACGATGAAATAAAAAAAATACTTCCCTACATTATGATGCATTCGGCATAATAATAAAAAAATAACTACTACTATGACTCTTCGGGATTACTCAAGATTAAATCCTTTTTTTTTTAAGTAAGCGTAAGGTAAGGTAAGACTCATATCATATTAAAGAGTATTAAGGGATTCTTAGAGCACGCTAAATATTTCGACCCAAAAATTTACACAGTTATGAAACTGCGATCTACTTACTGTATAGCCCTTGTGACTTGTAAGACTTTTAAATGTCGTTGAACTCTCCATACTTTCGCTAACGACGCGGCGCATTGTTGGAAGGTTTGGTGGTGTAACCACAGTATAAGAGTAAAACGGTAACAAATGTATGTATAATATATACTAAAACAAATAATAAATATACCTTACACATCTCACACATTACACACGACCCTCTAATCCACAACTAGGCAAAGATTATGCCGTCGTGTCTATAATCAAATTGGATCACGGTATAGATGACTCTGTGGCAGAATGATTACCAAATTTTTTAACCATATTGCAATACATGGGTTAGTTCAAATTTATCTAGTGATATCTAAAACTGGTGTAGTTCTAAAAAATAATATAATGAAAGATAATCTCAACGCCCTAAACACACAATGGAAATTCCGAAATCCATACTCATGCTTATTAAAAAGCAAAGCAGTAACACGCTTTTTTGATACATTTCTGGTTATCACATCACATCATCACTTGGCTGAATAGTTCGGCTCTTTCGAGTGGTTACAACCTGGAATTCACTACCAGCGCAAGTGTTTCCCTTCCTCTTACCCAAGATCTCGGGCCCTTCAAGTGGTGACTATGCCGCTGCTATTAGGTAGATCACCATGCTGCAGTGCCCGCAGTGTTCATAATGAGGTTAATGACTACCACTTTTGGATTCTACTCTAACTTTCCATCAGAGTGAGTAGAGTCATTTAGTAGGCATGAGTTGTAAAAAAGGACACAAAGAAACCGCCAAACGCAAATCTTAATTGTGTTGATATACAAATAGACAAAATTGGCCGAAAGGAATTTCGGTATCCACAGCTTATTCACTGAATAATTCAATTGTTTTTTGCCGCTATGGAAAAATGTTAAAAGGTCGTGATCGGGTTCACACGGCGAACTATACAGCATTTCGCAAACTATTCACGTGTGTTTGGTAGGGTGACTACGCTGTTGAAGTACCAAAACTCGGAATTCAATTGCACATAGAGCTTTTCCTTATATGACAAATGCGCTTACATATGACAAACGAAATGTAACAAACTGTATTCGTTCTTTCTTAGATTTCCACACAAACCCGAAACTCATAGTAGCTTCACGTTAACAGCCTCAAATAGTTGACCACTGACCTGACCCTGCCTACCCGGTATACATTGTTTTGCGATAAAAACGTGAGCCGTCACGGGACGCCTGGCACAAGTGAAACATCGAGATTGTTTTGTATAAAATAAAATGACTGTTTATTACATTAATATTCATTTTTATTAAATACAAAATTCAAATACAAATAAAATAAAAACCCCTAGCCTATAGTTGTTTCACATTTGTTGTCTTGTTTGATTTTTGTGTATATTTGTGCTAAATTGTGTAAATTTTGTTATAAGACTATAGACCAACTCCCTCTCGCCTAAAAACCCGTGTGGTTTATGCGAGAGAATCTGTATTTACATTTGTATGTAGATAACGTTTTGAATAATAAAACAAACAAACAAACATCAAAAAAAAATGTAGAGATGGGTCATTTACGGGTATAAAAAATAGATGTTGGACGATTTTCAGATCTACCCGATGCTCACAAAATTTCATAATAATCGGTTCTTCCGTTTCGGAGTAGTTTGTTGTTGTTGTTTGGTGTTTTAACAAAAACCGTGACACGAGAATTTTATATATTAGATGCAAAAAAACATTCGTTAAATATATAATGTTTAAAAATATACTATATAAACAAATTTTAGTACCCAAATCATGGTTGGTCTACAGTAAAAAGTTGCGATAATAGCACGGATGTCAAAAGCGTACAAAATAACACAACAAACATGGCATAACATGGAACTTTGTATAGCCTTATATGAGTCTTGCAATGATACCTTTGCTTTTACAAAACTTATGTTGCATTCTATGGCGCAGAAAATAATGTTCATAATGCTTTGAAAACATTGAGATAGGTTTTCTTTATTAGGTTTGCGTCACAGATCGTGGTCCGTTCTCACGACAAGACGACGAAGCACAGGTGCGCATCCGGCTATCTCGGTGTGCGCGGGATTCGAATCAATTTAGAGAAACGTACCTAATTGTCACTTTTCAAAACAAAGATTATTACAAGGACTATCATTGCATTAGATATTTTATGTTATTTATCATGGTGTCGCAAAATGTACAGTACATGCCTATTTATTGTGTAGAAGCAAGTAATTATTCGTAAGGTACTTTTCAAGGTTTGTTCTTGATGCGTTGATTAGAATGCAATAAATATGTTTTTTAACCGACTTCAAAAAAAGGAGGAGGTTTCTCAATTCGACCGTATATATTTTTTTGTATTTTATTTTATTTTATTTGTGTTCGCGGATAACTTCGTCGTTTATGAACCGATTTTGATGATTCTTTACAATGATCTATACAAATGGTCAACAACGCCTTATGTCCAACAATTGAATTGAATTGAAACTCGCGGGCTTGGTTTCCGCAACTCGACGTCTTGTTGCGCCTATTTTGCGTAGTGGGTCGGCACTAGTGGTGCCAACCCAATTCTTCCAGGAAGCCTAGCAGACCCCTTGCGTTGCCGACGACTTCTTGAAGTGACCTCGGCGATCCGAGGTGTCTTGCCCGGTGTTAGGGTAGTTAGCTTCGAGGCTCTGTTTACTTATGTTAAATAAAACAACCGTTTGGATGCGAGCACACAATATATATATTTCTTTACAGTTTTATAAACTACTGGAGAATCTTAACAACGCGAATCACAAAAATGGAACAACGCCATCTATCGAACGTTGCCTCAATAAAAATACAAACATTGAACTGAACATCCCGCCCACCATGGACAGAATGTCCATAACTTAATTTAAACAAATCACAAACAGTACAAATGATGTGATACCGCCCACCATGATAGAATCCTTAATTCTTAATATAACATAATTACTAGGATGGGCATTACAATCTACATATAGCTGACTGAAAAATTAAGCACATATAGGTTGAAGATTTGAAGAAAAATCCCCACCAAAAGTGTTACCAAAATATACAAAAATATACAATAACAAAAAAAACTAACACTAAGTTTTAATAGGCAGTCCTATAAGCTTAGAGACAGGTCTTTTAATTATAGACCCCTTACAGCGCAGTGATACAACCCTCGCGACCTTGTCCGAACCAATATGCTTTTCAATTATAAGACCATAGAGCCAACGTGCAGGAGGCAAGTCATCCTCCATTACTAAAACCACATCTCCTACATTAGGCTCTAAAGTATGATGAGACCATTTATATCGATGGTGAAACTGGACAAGATATTCATGGGACCATCGACGCCAAAAATCTTGAACCATACGCTGAGTCAAATGCCATCGCCTCAAGGAACTTATGTTCGAATTTTCAAAGTTTGACTCAGGTGGAAGTACTATCGGTTCTCCTACCAGGAAATGACCCGGGGTTAACGGGTACGGATCATCGGGACTACCACTAAAATCAGAGAGCGGCCGCGAATTTAGGCATGCCTCTATTTGAGCGAGAACTGTTGTGAGTTCCTCAAAAGTAAGAGTGCTGGTACCTACGACTCTTCTGAGGTGATGTTTTGTGGACTTCACTCCAGCCTCCCAAAGTCCTCCAAAATTTGGAGAATGGGGTGGAATGAAGTGCCAAATCGTTCCGTTTGTTGCTAGCCAGTCAGAGATGTCTAAAGCTACACCTGACCTTTCCTGGGTAAACAAAGCCTTCAACTCCTTGTTGGCTCCCACAAAGGTGGTGCCGTTATCACTCCACATTTCACTACAATGGCCCCGTCTCGCTGTAAAGCGTTTAAAGGCTGCTATGAACGCTTGCGACGTCATATCACTCACAAGCTCTAAATGAATAGCGCGGGTCGCCATGCATATTTCGCCACCTCAGGACATGTCAAAATGACATGGGCGGCTGTTTCATCTTCCTCCATGCACGCTCTGCATAGAGGGCTGTCCGTTACACCTAGGGTAAAGAGATGTTTGTTTAATAGTGCATGACCAGTTATTGCTCCGATTAGGAGTCGAAGCGGCGGCCTCTTCAGTTGTTTCAGCTTCCGTGACAATTCGGGGTTGATCGTCGGGAGGGCCTCTTTGGTCTGCCTGCAGGTACAAAGGTTGGACCAATATATTTGGTGTTCTACCTCGGTGTTCTGTTGCAGTGTCCGTCGCAGCCAGGCAGTCGGCAATGGCAGTATTGGTTCTGGGCCGATTGCCCTTGTCTCCGATCCGCCTCTTGCCAGTGCGTCAGCTGAGTCGATCCCGCGTGAGTTGCTATGACCTTTGATCCACTGGAGAGTTATACTATTTATAGTGCTTACCTCTGTCAGGGCTCTGTGGCATTCGTAGATTAGCCCTGAGGTAGTCACATGACTCTGTAGAGCTTGTAAGACTAATCGGCTGTCGGAAAGTATGCGGATGGGGTATTCCGTTAACTTTCTGGAGATGATCGCATGTGCTGCCGTTATTATGCCCATACACTCTGCCTGGAAGACTGTGTTGTGGGCTCCTAATGGTGTCGAGATGTGTATGTTTAGGTCCTCAGAGAATACTCCCGAGCCAGTGCCTGACCTTGTTTTGGATCCGTCCGTGAAGATTCTTAACTCCTTTGGGTTAAGCCCTTCTTGGGGGTCCTCGTGCAGTTGTATCTTGTATTTTTTGTCAAAGACGAATTGCCTGGGTATCGTGTCAGTTACCGCTTCCATGAGCGGTTCCTTACCTATAGCCTCTGGCTGCGCCGAATTTATACTATAAGTTAAAATACTCAATTAATAAATATAAACTCTTATTGTCCTAACACAATTATCTCAAAAGCAATGCATATAGTTATAATTAGTATTTATTTTGATTCCTGCTCACTCTCATACACTCGTACACTCATTAATCAATCAATATTCAATACTCCTACCCTATTTCTGCAACCTGACCTGTCAGTATAAAAAGAAAGTGTCATCCGAACGCACGCGACGGTGATAACGTACTCATTTCTCTTCTACAAAAACGCGCTTACTAGCAAACCGCATAAAACACCAAAAAACCCGTGTACCAGTGGTTTAATTGTTTAGTGTGAGTGCACTCTGAAATAAAACTTAAATAGTGACTTGGACTGCATTGTTCGACCAGTACCAGCTGAAGCTATCGAAGAAGCTCAAGGTCAGTTCCTACTTTCCCTAATTGCACGTCCAGCCTCATAGAGGATTTCGGTGCGTGGTACCCTAGGCAGCCTCCAGAGATTTTGTTTCTTTAGCCGCGCTGCTGCAGCTAAAGCCTCCTGCCTTATGAAAAGGTGGAGTGGTGGTAGACCTAAGATGGCTTCCAGAGCTGCAGTCGGTGTGGTCCTCATACAGCCTGTAGCCGCCAGACAGGCCAATCTCTGGAGTCGTTGTAGTTTAGTTTCGGCAGTGGATAGTTTGGTCCGTGGCCACCAGACTATCGCGCCGTAACTTACCATTGGTCGGATGACTGTCTCGTAGAGCCACAAAGTGGTCTTGGGGTTTAGTCCCCAAGTTTTACCTACCATTCTGCGGCACTGCCAGAATACGACTGTTGCTTTTTCAATTTTGTTGTTGAGGTGGGCGCTCCAGTTAAGTCTGTGGTCGAATATTACCCCTAGATACTTTATGTCCAACAAATAATTCATGGAATCAAAGGTTTGTGGTGGGAAGTCACCGATCGATGAGCAGAGTAGACGCTGAGACTCTTCCAGCTATTATTTTTAATGGGATGAGTATAACTGTTTGTAGATCGCTGAAAGATCTAAGTTTACACCTCGACTGTATACTACACTGGCGTGAACAAGTCACGAAACAGTGCGAGGGTTACTAAAACACTTTGGTCTCTGAACCGCCGTGGTACTCGTACTCGTAAAAACAAAGACTATGCTTGTGCAAACCCTTATTTCCCTTAATCGACTATATGTGCTGTTACGACCTGAATGCAGATCTTCTCGATAAATTAGACCATCTTCTTAATAACTGCATTAGATTTGTTTATAATCTAATGCAAATTCGCCTACACCGTAAATTTCGCGCGCTCACTGTCATAATATACTCTATCCTGAATAAACCATCTTCGTCAACTTATTTAAAATCGTACTTTCAACTCTTATGTGGCAATCATAACAGAAACCTTCGGTCCTCTAATAATCTTCTTCGTTGTCCCTCCCACACGTCGGGGTTCGCCGGCTCATCCTTTTTTGTGCAGTCTGTTCTTCTTTGGAATGAAAGAGATCAGGATGAGGATCCGCTTGAAATCAGAATGACCACCAACGTTTTTATGTTTAAAACTAAAGTAAAGCAGTATTTATTAAAATAACTTGCAGAATCAACAAATACATAAATGACATCTCATTTTCGTTATCGTATTTATTTATGTATGTATGTATTTATATATATATTAGTAAGTGTATGCCATTTAAAATTATGATATTTCTTGAGTTTATGTGATTTTAAAATTAGATGTAACCTCCATCTATTGATGAATTTTCATAATAATCACTTGTAGTTATCACTTAGTAGTTTATGTATTGGGGCGATGACCTGGTGTAATCATTGTTTTATCTGTACTGATTTCTGTCATTGCTCGTGTGTTATTTGAGTGTGCTAGTAATAGTACATTGAAGAAATGTCGTTTGCTCCGTGGTCGGCACCGATAATAGAAACAAAAGAGGGAAAATTGAAAGGACAAGTATCAAGAAACTACAAGGGATTCTTGTATTATACCTTCAGGGGTATCCCTTATGCGAAACCACCTGTTGGTGACCTCAGATTTTCTGTAAGTATATAATTATTTTATTTTGAATATGATGTTCTTCTAGCCCATTTTGGTCACGAGGCGCGGCCTGTCTCAATGGAGACTAGCCAACTACGCTATGTATATTTTTTTTACAAAAAAAGTAGATACTTTTATGCATTTATACCAGTTGTCTATGTACTAGTAACAAAATCTCTGCTTAGCTTGGGACTAGATGGCGTTGTGTGTTAGATGTCCTAAAATATTTGATGATTTGGATATAACATTTATGACTGGTCGAGTTTCTGCGGGTAATTATTTAAGCAGATAAAGACAATGAATGTCAGCTAATAAGATGAGATGAGGACCGTGGGAGAGCCACGCTTCGGCATGAATGGGCTGGCTTAACCGGAGTGATACTGCCTCACAGAAAACCGGTGTGAAATAGTGCTTGCGCTGTGTTTCACCGAATGAGTGAGGATACCGGAAGCCCATAACCCAAATCCCCTCCCCCTATCTCCCCTCCCTATCCCCCAAAGGCCGGCAACGTACTTGTGACGCCTCTGGTGTTTGCAGGTGTCCATGGGCGGCGGTAATCGCTAACCATCAGGCGATACGTTTGCTCGTTTGCCCGACTATTACATAAAAAAAAAGAGTAGAGAAACTATCTCTAGTCATGAAACCTTTCCTTAACAAGGTGATTTTAGTCTGCTATCCACCACTACCACGCTAACCAGAAGAGTTGGTTTATTCTCGCTGGACTGAAATAATTTAGCAAATATTTTAGAAACATTATATTAATTCAAATAGATCTTTAAACTATTGCTGATTCAAATCAAGGTTGATGTTTTTAAAAAATAAGTCTTGCGTAAATGTAGAATGTATTTGTAGGAAGTTTTAATTACTAAATAGTTTCCTGAACAGTAGGCTCGACATTAGTTGCGTGGTAGGTAAAATAGTAACAAGGTTCTACCTCTCACTAACTTCGTGGTTTTTTAAGTGTTCTCATCCACATGTTTAAATTAACAACTTAAAAAAAGTGGAGTCTGAACATAAATTGAAATCCGTATTAAACATTTCTGTTAATAAATAACGTCCTTTGTTAATTTATTTATAGGTAACGCAGCCACCCGAACCATGGGAAGGAATTCGAGATGCTACCGAAACCTGCAACATATGTCCGCAATTTTGTAATAAAACCTTGACCGTTATAGGAAATGAGGATTGCTTGTATTTAAACGTTTACACACCAAAGCTACCTTTAAATGATTCTACGTTACTCCCGGTGATGGTCTTCTTGCATGGAGGAGGATTCATTTTCGGAGATGGTACAGACGATTCAGCGCAATCACCTGATTTCCTAATCGACAGGGAAGTAGTTCTTGTTAGTTTAAACTATCGTCTTGGTATCCTCGGTTTTCTATCTTTAGATCGGAAAGAAGCTCCAGGAAACATGGGTTTGAGAGATCAAGTTCAAGCACTCAAATGGATTCAAAATAACATTGCCAAATTTGGTGGAGACCCGAATAATGTTACTATTTTTGGAGTTAGCGCTGGAGGTGCCTCAGTCGGTTATCTAATGTTGTCTGATATGGCCAAAGGTCTTTTCCATAAAGCTATAGCACAGTCAGGATCTTCATTACAACATTGGGCTCTCAATACTGAAATAAAAAATCTGGCTTGGAAAATACCCACTCTGCTTGGTAAAACTATTTCAGACGATGAGCAATTATTAACGTACCTGAAAGGTATGCCAACGAATGAATTAATTACTGCATCTACGAAGGTATTAGCTGCAGAACATTTTCGAGGTGGTATTAACTTCGGCTTTGTGCCAACTATAGAAAAGCCTGACGACTGGGAACCATTCTTGTCCAAGTCTCCGTATCAGTTGTACGCAAGGGGAGAATTTGATAAAGTACCGTACATCGCTGGTTTCTGTACACGGGAGGGTACTGTCATGTCAGCTCTTGGAAAAGTGATTTTTAACAAATTCGTAGAGTCTAAAAAATTCATTGATTTAATTCCTTTTGATTTAGAAGACACAGAAATGTCAGACTTAGAAAATACATTGAAAACCAACTATCTCGAAGGTGAAAAGTCATATAATGATGCAGATTCTTATGCTATAGATTTCTTTACAGATGTGGATTTTCTTGCCGGTGCATATGTATCGACTAAATTAATTGCCAAATACAATGCACCTGTATATTTTTATGAATTTTCTTACGATGGAAATTTGAATGCGGCCAAAATGAAATTTAACATCAAAAGCGCGGGAGCTAGTCATGGCGATGAGAGAGGCTATTTGTTGAAGTGCAACAATGCACAAATTACTGATACTGATGCTCAGGTATTACATATAATGACTACTTTGTGGACTAATTTTGCTAAATATGGGTTAGTATTTTTACTATTTTGATGTCAGATAAAAATGTACTTGATTAAAAATCCAAAACCTCTGGATATTATTATCTATACATCTATACAACTAAATAAAATTGGAGTGTCTGTTTGTAATATTAAAATGACCGCTTTATACGTAATGCATATACGGTATGTATACACGGTACACATACCAAAAATGTAGTTAACATTTTTATTGTCTGTCTGTCTGATTGTCTGTTTGTTCCGGGTAATCTCTGGAACGGCTGGACTGATTCTGACGGGACTTTCACTAGTAGGTAGCTGATGATCCAGGGAGTAACTTAGGCTACTTTTTTTAGACTAACTTTGTCCCGCGGCGTTACCCGCGGTACGACAATAAGCGCGAGTAATACCGCGGGGTTCAGCTAGTTTTAAATAAACATATCCTAAATATAATATCCTTTATAGGAGTGACCAATGCTCCCATTACCTTTAAAATTGTTCTTTTTTAGGAATCCTACACCAACTGATGACCATCAAATTAAAACGAAATGGGAACCAGTTACAAACAAAGACATGGCTTGCTTTATTATAGATAAAACGCTCAAAATGAAATATGATGTGTACCCACAAAGAATGAAACTGTATGAAGAACTTTATAAAAAGAAATGTGGAGCTGAATAGAACTGCTTCTGCAAACCAAATGGACAGTCTGCTTGGTGTAAGCTAAATAGAATAAATTTGTAATATTATGTACATTCTTGAAGTCTCTTATTTTTTTGAATAAAACATGTTGCATTTATAACAAGGTCAAGAATTTCATTAATTTATTAACAATTCTAGAATTTTGAACCATTTGATTTTTTTGATAGTACACAATCACCACAGCACAATAGTTAGTTTACATATTAAAGGCATAACTTAAAGCAATTGTATTATGCAACTATTTACGATAGAAGAACTACATTGCATTACAACTAGCGATCTCAAGTAGGTACAAAAAATGAAAAAAATGGGTTATACAATGGTCACTATTTTACCACCAACACTGAATTTTGTGGTTCTTCATAGATAATTTTAAATTATTGACCACCTCAAAATCTAGATAACCTTATTTTATTGAATTACAAAATGAGTAATCCTAATCAACTAAAATTCAAGACCACTTTTAAAAAAATCCGAACAGGCTCGCGTTTATTTTAAGGCTAAGCCAGTTTCGGTTTCGGCCGTAACTGGGAGCTAAGCCGAAAGTTCAGTTTCGGGTAAAAAAACAGACCACTCTGCATAGTAAAGGCGGTAGGGGACCGCCAGAGGGGTGATATCTTTCCGCAACTGCAGAGGCTAAAGGGACTCGGTGGTATCGGGACTGTTGATAATGCGGGCCGTTCGCCACTGTAACTGATCAAGAGCATCAAGCAAATACAGTACAAGTACAGTAAATGACTGAACCCTGCACCGGTTTGTATGGTTTGTTTAGTAGTAAAATATCTTAATATTAAATTTTAGTACTCTTTATCTTTACTTTTTGGAAATTCAGTCTTAGATTACTTTATCTCTCAGTATTTAATATTTAAGTGATGTATTGATTTGTATACACATGTATACACGTAGCATCATGTAGCATAATGATGAAATAAATATGTAGCGGTAAGCAAAAACTTGTCAAATTCCGATGACACCTGAATAATAACAGACTTAAATAAAAGAAGAAATTCTCAATTTGTTGAAATCTCGTTAATAATGATAAAAAAGATCAATCAAGAATATTGGTATGTCAAAATAGCGGGTGTGCCTACTACAGTAAATCAAGTTATACCAATTACCAAAAAAAAATGTAATATACAATATATATAAATATAAAATATTGTACTTCATTCATTACTATTCGGAATTAAGGGTGTACATTAATTTCGAAATAGTTTCCGGCTCTAGTCCACATTACAGATGATTTTAGGTCGGGCATGGAAGAGGGAAAACTAACGGTAATTGCATTGCTAGACTTCAGCAACGCCTTCGATACTATGGATTTAGATGTCTTGTTGGATATACTGCGCTCTCGGAACATATCTCCATCAGCTATTGATTGGCTTCACTAGCAGCACATACTAGCAAGTATTTATAAATGGTTATACCTCTTGGACTTGCACTACATTTGGTACCTCAGAGCGGCGTCTTATAAAAGTACAGGTACACTTTTCTCAGTTTTCAATAACTCAATTACAAATCGACTACTTTCTCTGCACCATCTTTATGTAGGCGATTAACAAATCAAAACGTACTCCAGATGAATTAATAATAGTAGTGAATATTATTATCAGAGATCTGATGAAAATATGTGACTAGAGTAAGGAGACTACGGAGTATGAACTGAGTGTGATTTCGTACAAGAACGACGTACGAAGGTTATCGTAGTAAGTAGCACCGGACTGCACTGTAGGCTAAACGAATGGCTCCTAAACCTCTGCATTATATTAATATTTGGAATATGAAAATATGACCATATCCCGAGAGTTTCGTTCTAAACTCAAATGGCTGCCGATACGCTTTCGCCGGCGTGTTCATATTCTTCTCTTCTACACAGTACACTGTTTCATCCTCATACTCCCTCTTATCTTAAAGTACGCTTTCAGTTCTTACACAACACTCAAGAAGAATTTCATACAATTCTCATTGCAATTTTTTGAATTTGAAACTTGAAATGCCTAAACATCTTACCCGGTATAATTTAATTCACTGTGGTACACCCGCCATTTTAACTTAGATATTTTTTTTATGTTTTCACACAAAAAAGGTTTGGTGAATTTTGAAATTAACTTGTAGCGTTCGATGACTTTGATAAGTTGTAAAAATGTAAATAGAATAAAAATGTTTCTAATGATGACTTCGTGACACTGATTTAGAGATAAAAAATTGAACTGTAACAATGCAGTGTGAAGTTGTTTCGATAATTTTTAAAAAATAAACTGAAAATGATGATATTACCAACGTATTTGGAAATAAGCTTAATTTTTTTAGTAAACACTTGTATCTAGTGATTTTTTTAGAATTTATTTGCATATACTATGAATAAATTACGTAGTAATTATACTTTTGATTTTTAATGTCATGAATATGTAAAAACTAAATAAATATGTAATATTATATGTTAATCACGTATATGCCAAATGTAAACTTAAACTCAATTCGATTAACGATAAACGGACGGGCGGTGAACTAAACCGACAACGAGGGCGTATGAGCACGAGTGAGCCACAAAGTTCGCTAATTTTCACACGAAAATTCACCAACACTCGAGTTTAGGCGCGGCCGAAAGTGACGGCCGTTTTATGACCAAAACTGGCCGAAACCGATACCGAAACTTCGGTCGGTCACTAATTAAATGATATTTAGGTGCTGAATTTTGAAAAAAAAAATTGGAGCACTTTAAGCGCATTGAATTCTAGTGTTTCGTTAATATAAGTCGTCTTCATATTAGGGTCAAACTATTTTGTATTTATAAACTAAAAGAGTATTTGTGTATTTATATCAGTTGTTTAGTACCTATAACACAAGCTCTGCTTAGCTTAGGACTAGATGGCGTTGTGTATTAGATGTTCGACATGCATATTTATTTATTTGTTTATTTCTCTAACTATCGGAACAATGTCAGAGCCGATAGTTAAAACTGAACAGGGAAAGTTAAGAGGTGAATTGGCAAGAAATGGCAATGGTTTTACATATTTCGCCTTTAAGTGTGTTCCTTATGCAAAACCTCCTATTGGTGACCTCCGATTTTCAGTGAGTACTATTTACATTTTTTATTACTCTAGTTTCATCTAAATTAATTAAAATGTTAACCTAATCAACAACGTGGAACCGATCGTGGGAGAGCCCCTCTTCGGCATGAATGGGCCGGCTCGACCTTAGTGATCTCACAGAAAACCGGTGTGAAATAGCGCTTGCGCTGTGTTTCGCCGAGTGAGTGAGGATACCGGAGGCCCATACCCCAACTCCTCCCCACATCCCTTTCCCCATCCCCCAAAGGTCGGTAACGCACTTGTGACGCCTCTGGTGTTGCGGGTGTCCATAGGGGGCTATAATCGCTTACCATCAGGTGATACGTCGGTTCTTTTGATATCTATACCATAAAACAACGCACAGTATAAGGAAACTTCCTCTGTGCTAAAAGGGTCAGTTAATACTTCATGGTGAATCGTTTGATATGTCTTATATACTGCGCCATCGACTGCCACGAAGCGATGGTGCAGTGGTAGCGTATACGACTGCTGTGCTTGAGGTCTGTGTTTCGATTTCCAGGTCGAATCAAATGTTTGTGTGATCTACAAATATTTGTTTCGGAGTTTGGGTAATAAATAAATAAATAAAATAAGAATGCCTTTGTGTACACTTTTATTCATCAAGCGTGTTTTAAATTCTTAATATTATGTAACTACGAAACTAGTTACTTGTTTTAAGGATTCCGTACTCAAAGGGTAAAACGGGACCTTATTATTAAGACTTCGCGGTCCGTCTGTTCGACTGTTTCCAGGCTACCGCTATGATAACAAGCACTGACAGTATATTGTTTCATTGATAACAAGTAAAATTTTAACAAAATAAAAAACCGACTTCAAGAATGACCAAATCGATCGTTTTCTCTTGCCGGCAAAATATGACACAAACTCTATAGCAATAAGTACATAAAATTATAATCAAAATAAAACCGACTTCAAGATTCGACTCGATTTCTCTTTGATGCCATTATCAGATCTTAGTGTCCTTTTCATGGTATTACCGTTGGGATATTTCAATTAAAAATAGTAATTGAGAACCTTCTCATTTATTGAATTCGATTAAAAAATACTAAAAAACAGAATGAAATACATATTAATTTTTGCTTGAAATGTAAATATATTGGTACCGAACAATTACTGCGCGACTCTGACTGGAAGTTGGCCGATTTTTATTTTATTTAGTTAGTGCGTTAGTGGCTGCAATACAATTTTTAACAACAGCAGCCATTATCAACTATATTCTGTTCGATTTTGTTATTTTTTGGTTCCAAAAATAAACTTTATTAATTTATTAATTCTAATAAATTTCTAGGTACCGCAGCCACCGGAACCATGGGCAGGAATTCGTTATGCAACCAAAAACTGTAACTTTTGTGCGCAATTTTCCGAAAAAATGAATAAAGTTGTAGGATATGAGGATTGCCTGTATTTAAACATCTTTACGCCGAAATTATCTCCATGTAAGTCACAATTGCTACCAGTCATGGTGTACTTTCATGGAGGCGGCTTCATCTACGGAAGTGGCACAGACGATAAAGAACATGGACCTGAGTTTCTTATTGATAAAAACGTTGTCATTGTTAATTTGAACTATCGACTAAACATCTTCGGATTTCTATCTTTAGATCGTAAAGAAGCTCCAGGCAACATGGGTTTAATGGATCAAATTCAAGCACTCAAATGGGTTCAAAATAATATTGTTAATTTCTGTGGTGACCCAAATAATGTGACTATTTTTGGAATTAGCGCCGGAGGTGCGTCTGTTGGCTATCTTATGCTATCTCCGATGGCAGAAGGTCTATTCCACAAAGCTATAGCACAATCAGGATCTCCTTTATTGCACTGGGCTATTAACACTAATGTCAAGAAATTGGCCTCAAAAATACCCTTTATACAAAATAAAAGTATTTCAGACGACGAGGAATTGTTGAAATATCTAAAAGATATGACAACAGTTGAATTAATTAGTGCATCTACGGCTGTGGTAGCTGAAGATAAATTTCGAGGGGGAATTCATTTTGGGTTTGTACCAACCATAGAAAAGTTAGGTGATTGGGAACCATTTTTAACGGAGTCCCCCTATCAACTACTCGCACGAGGGAAATTTATAAAAGTTCCATACATGACGGGATTTTGTACACGTGAAGGCCTTCTTGTGGTCGGGCATTTCAAAGCTACTCTTGAAAAATTTATAAACTCTAATTCTTTTGTTGATTTCTTTCCATTTGATTTGAATGACGAGGAAAAGCAAGATATGGAGAGTATTTTGAAAAATATTTACCTAGAAGGCGAGAAGACACATCATGATGAAGACAGTTTTGCTATAGATTTCTTTACTGATGTTGACTTCCTTGGGGGCGTGTATGTATCAGCTAAATTAATTGCAAAATACAACAAACCCGTGTTTTTTTATGAGTTTTCATATGATGGTACATTGAACTACTTAAAAGTTAGGGCAAATATTCAACGCGAAGGAGCTAGTCATGGTGATGAAGGAGGCTATATTATAAAGAATTATGAATTGCCTAAATCTATAACTGATAAAGATGCAGTGATGCGGGATAGGATGACAACTATGTGGACCAATTTTGCTAAATACGGGTTAGTAGACGATATAATCTATACAAATAAATAAAATTGGAGTGTCTGTTTGTAATATTAAAATAACCGCTTTTTACTAAATGCATATGCATGTATGCACGGTACATATGCCAAAAAGGTAGTTAAAAAAAATATTACCTGTCTGTCTGTCTGTCTGTTTGTTCCGTGTAATCTCTGGAACGGTTGGACCGATTTTGACGGAATTTTCACTGGCAGGTAGCTGATGATCCAGGGAGTAACTTAGGCTACTTTTTTTAGACTAACTTTGTCCCGCGGCGTTTCTCGCGGTGCAACAATAACCGCGGGTAGCACCGCGGGGTTCAGCTAGTCTATACAAATAAATAAAATTGGAGTGTCTGTTTGTAATATTAAAATAACAGCTTTTTAATCAATCATATGTATGTATACACGATACATATACCAAAAATGTAGTTAAAAATTTTTTTGTCTGTCTGTCTGTCTGTTTGTTTGTTCCGGGTAATCGCTGGAATGGCTGGACGGATTTGGACGGGGCTTTTACAGGTTGATAGCTGATGATCCAGGGAGTAACTTAGGCTACTTTTTTTAAGACTAACTTTGCCCCGCGGCGTTACTCACGGTACAACAATAACCGCGGGTAACACCGCGGGGTTCATCTATACAACTAAATAAAATTGGAGTGTCTGTTTGTAATATTAAAATAACAGCTTTTTAATCAATACATATGTATGTATACACGACACATATACCAAAAAAGTGATTAAAAAATTTTTTGTCTGTCTGTCTGTCTGTCTGTCCGTCCGTCTGTCTGTCTGTCTGTCTGTTTGTTCCGGGTAATCTCTGGAACGGCTGGACGGATTTTGACGGGACTTTCACTGGCAGGTAGCTGATGATCCAGGGAGTAACTTAGGCTACTTTTTTTAGACTAACTTTGTCCCGCGGCGTTACTCGCGGTAAAACAATAACCGCGGGTAACACCGCGGGGTTCAGCTAGTCTTAAATAAAACTCGATGTTAAAAACCAATTACTGTTATATTTTATTTGTTTTGCCACATTCGTTCAAGCTTATATGTATAATCTAAGGGTACAATATAATTATTGACTGCCTCGTTGGTCTAGCGGTATACGTGTGCCACTGCTGATCGTGAGGTCTCGGGTTCGATTCCCGGGTCGGACCAAATGTTTGTATGATCTACAAATATTTGTTTCGGAGTTTGGGTTTTTTCTATGTATAATATGTATGTATTTACAAAAAAAAGTATATATGTATTTGTATCAGTTGTCTAGTACCCATAACACAAGCTCTGCTTAGCTTGGGACTAGATGGCGTTGTGTGATAGATGTCCGAAATATTTATATTTATTTATTATACCGAGTAAAGAAAATAACTTCGTAAAACCCGTGTCATGACGGATTAAACATACTGAGTTTCACTACCCCCCCCCTATTCACCCCAAGGACGTTGTTAGAGGCGACTAATGAAATGTTGAAACAAAGCCTATCACATACCGTCCAGGCCAGCGAGGTAAAGTACCTTTCTAAGGAGAAGTTTATGTCCAGCAGTGGAGTATATAAGGTTGTTGATGATGAAAGAAAACAAAAATGTACGAGAATAAAAGTGCCCCGCTAAGATTAAAAAAACTGTTCAGGTTTCTCTTAAACACAATTTCTTATATTAAAAATTTCAACTCAGACTGAGATGAATTTAGATGTACTAAATAATACATATTAATATTTTATACGTAACTGTCTTAAAATGTGTTGTTTTAGAAATCCAACGCCAGAAATTGATGATCTGTTACCTACGAAGTGGGAAACGATGACGGAAAACAAAGACGCATGTTTTGTTATAGACAACGCTATGAAAATGAAATATGAAGTTTTTCCGGAGAGACTAAAACTTTTCGAAGAGCTTTACGCCAAGAATTCTAGCGATGGATTAAATTAAATGATTAATAAATATGTTAATGAATGTTGAGGATTAGAACAAAAACTTCAAATATAGCGGTAATCTGTAATATTGTTTTAACTTTAAGTATTTTTCATATTGTATAAAGCAAATACATTGTATGCTTTCGCTGTGTCTGTATATTTAAGGTATACCTACTACCTTTATATTAAGTGAAAGATAGATTTAATAAAGAGACATAGCAATTTATACGCACGTGCAATTTTTATTCTAAAAGCAGCAGAAGCAGTTTTGTTTTAATCTCAAATGCTTGATGTGCTTATCAAACATTTCTCTACTTTGCTTATGGTCTCTAAGACTATTTGAAAGTCAGTCGAATAGTATCCTTATATACAATTTTGGATATGGTGGGAAGAATGGATATCGGTTGATAGTTACTTATTAGATTTGTTTCACCGTTTTTATGTATAGGCCTATATAACTTGCCTGTAGTATAGTAATAACTAGGCTACATTTAGAATGTTTTTATTTTGTACAATAGGTAATTTTGTACAATAGTAACATCTCTTCTTTTTTTAGGGTTCCTGAAATCTACTGTCCCTTGGAGCTGTGATCCTCGGCTCGAAGTAATGTATTATAGCACTGATAAAGGAAAAAATGCGAAAAGCGTTAACTTTTAGTTACATCAAATTAATAAATATATTTTGAATTTTTTTTAACTTACTACCCCTTTCCTTATGAATTCGTGGAGATATTAAATCAAATACTCAAGTCTATACCTTTGAGCTGTAAAAAAATCAAACTTCGATCAAAAAGGGAATCAAAACCTATAGGAATTCCAGTCAACCTAGAACGTTGAAATTTGGCATGATGCAACGTTTTATAGAACACATAAAGGAAAAAAATCGATTGTCTAAATTTTGGAAAAGTAATAGTCGGTAGG
The DNA here is from genome assembly GCA_905220595.1 of Spilosoma lubricipeda. Lineage (NCBI taxonomy): Eukaryota > Metazoa > Arthropoda > Insecta > Lepidoptera > Erebidae > Spilosoma > Spilosoma lubricipeda. The sequence goes on along the minus strand of HG992290.1, from coordinate 12,726,195 downwards.
TGCAAGGTCTGGTAAGTATGGCGGATGAGGGAGAGCTTCCAACCCCAGCTCTTGCAGCTTGGAGACTGTCTGTTGCGCTGTATGGGGTCGTGCGTTGTCGTGAAGAAAAAGCAGTAAAGAAAAACAAATTTCTAAGCCAACGTAAAAACGCTAAACACAAAGGTACAACCATCTTTACCGCATATTTTGAAACTTGCAACTACTCGCAAGGTAATCAAAACCTTAAGGCCGTAAAATCACGTTGACATAGAAACTTGAAATTTGGCAAGAAACAATAGCTTACAGCTCAGGTAACAGAAAAATTAAGAAAACTTTTACTTTTATACCTATAGGTTTGTACGGAACCCTCGGTGCGCGAGTCCGACACGCACTTGGCCGGTTTTTATTTTTATTTTAAGTATACAGGAGTTCACAAATTTTAAGCAGCAACAGAAATATAGTTTAAGCGGCATATTATGTAACATTATTAATTTTATTGGTCATTTACGTTCATAAAATATAGTGATATGCATTATAACTACTTTATAAACGAACCTACATATAAAGATTATTTGTGATATAATTTTCTTTTAATTTTTGACAAAAATAATTGTGTTTATACCGCTGTCTGAGATATTTTAATTAGAAATCTAATAAACATTGATACTTGAGTAATATTTGTTTTGAATTATAGTTCCAATTGCCAGGTGATCACTAAGTAAGAAATTTATATCACCCTCATCAGCCAGTCATTAGCCTTCGTAATAAAATTTATATCCAACAAAGCAAAATATCTAACAGTACGACCACAGTTCTACACAGGCCTCTCCTTAGCAAGAAAGTTATGATCTACAATACCTAAGGGCCAGACGGTTTGTATACTATTTGTTTTAAGTTTTATTCCAGCAAAGAGCCAACGGTTTGCTTCATTAATCAGTTCTTACAACATCCAGAGAATTAAAGAGGTTGTGACACTTCATATTCGTCCCCACACGTAGAAGTAAGAAGACCTGCATGATTCCTAAGTAACGAACTACCGATAGCTCAACATTATCTGTTTATGTCCTAACAAATAAGATTTACTTAAACAATCAAAGGAAATAAAGGTACTTAATAAAATAATTAGGGAACACTTATCGAATTTAGCTACTTGATATTGAAATAAGACAATAAACCGATGGTATAACTTAATCTATCATCAACACCAGCCTTTAATAGTCTACTGTTAGATCTCTCCTCAGAAAGGAAGTTTTACTTGATTTAAACCACGCTGGCCAAATGTGCCCAAACTTGACACAAACAAACCGAATTCAAGGTAAGACTCGATTTCACAACACAACACAACAACAAACAAAAATAAAACCGACTTCAAGATTAGACTCGATTTCTCTTTGATGCTATCATCAGATTAGTTTAGTGTCCTTCTCATGGTACCACCGTTGATATATCTCCTTTCCATTAAAAAAAGAATTATCAAAATCGGTTCATAAACGACGAAGTTATCCGCGACACACAACACATAAAAAAATATACAGTTTTTTTGAAGTCTTTTAAAAAACGAAACATAATTGTATTTCAAAATCTATGTCTAGTTTTCCTTCTGCTCTAAGTATTATCGACGTGCGTAGTTTGTTCCCTTATTGAATTGAATTCCTTTGATACCCAGTTAATAACTATATTATAACACGTGAAGCAAAAAGTTTGTACCCAGTTTTACGAAAATTATAAGAACGGAACTTATTGTTAATCGGAGGAAAGAGAGTTTGAAATTTCAACCCAGTTAAAGTTTATATGAAGGAGGACTGAGGAATGCAGAAAAAGAATTATGGGCGAATTATGACCACGGGGCGACCACTAGTGTTCCTAATTGTCACACACAGATGTGTGATGTAGACGTAAAACTTATTATGACATTTAAAAAATGATATTTACTCCATCTATTGATGAATTTTCACATCACTTGTAGTTATCACTTAGTATTTTATATATTTGGGTCACGATCATAACTGTTTAAAAGTCGTAAGATAGTGACAGTAAATTGTGTAAAACATTGTTTTATCTATATTTATTTCTGTCATAGCTCGTCTGGAATTAAGTGTACTAGTAGTAGTAAATGGCAGATATGTCGGCACCGATAGTAGAAACTAGAGAGGGAAAATTGAAAGGACAAGTATCAAGAAACTACAAGGGATTCTTGTATTATACCTTCAGGGGTATCCCTTATGCGAAACCACCTGTTGGTGACCTCAGATTTTCTGTAAGTTTTTTTACTTTATATTTATGTTGATACATAACTGCATTAAGATTTTAGACGTCACTCTTGCGGATTACAGATATCTAGACATAGGTAATGTAGTTTAACTGCCCCTGTGGCGTAATGGTAGCGTATGCGACTGCTGTGTTTGAGGTCTCGTGTTCGATTCCCGGGTGGTACCAAATGTTTGTATGATCAGCAAATATTTGTTTCGGAGTTTGGGTGTTTTCTATGTATTATAAGATTAATAAGTATGTATTTACAAAAAAAAGCATTTTGTACCCATAGTACAAGCTCTGCTTGGCTTGGGACTAGATGGTGTTGTGTATTATGTGGGATGGTTGCCACCACAGAACAAAAGAATTAATAGTTCTCCTCTTCTGTGGTTGCCACCCTTTTTGAATTAGCGGCTTAACTTATAGAATATGAGTATTTTAAAATTATAAACGTTTGTAATCAGTTGTGTACTTATTAGAGAGTAATTAAAATAATTTTACATTAATCTATTGTGTTTGTTAAGTAAAAACGAAATACAAAAGTCTTATAATTGAGGATAGATGCCTACTGTGTGGGTTAGATGCCACCATAATATTTTGAACTGTAGGATAGTTGCCCTATGTAAATAATTAAACATTATTTTGGGTTAACCAATTTTAATTAACATTAACTGTTACATAATCGCAAACCTCTTTGGTTGATTTAAAAATGGGAACAGTTTAAGTTTCTATTTAAAAAATATTAGCGTCAACATAATAAATTGCAACTTCCTTACGTTTTGACATCTTTGGAATATATGTTTCTATTAAAAAAAAACTGCGTCATTGGGCCTTTAGTCTCCCACTCACCAATGACACACGACAGTACGAATGCTGTCACTTTAGGTTGGCCTTCTGTGAGAGGGTAGAACCACCTTGGCCGAGTCGGCCTGTTGGTGCTGAAATGAGCGTGGCTCTACTACCTGGAGAATTCATTCTTTTCAACATGAAATCCGTTTTCTTAGTAAGAACACCCTACTAAGGGAAGGTCAATAGCAACCATCTTGGTGCTTTACTACTCTTGCACGACATGTTAGCAGTAGTTTCACCTTTGATTTGGATAATTTCTTAATAATTTACCACTGCAGCTGACTGTTTTCCCCATTTCTATAGAGGTAACAAAATTTTCGGAACATGGAAACTATTTACGTGGCATATCTAAGTAGATGATAGATGAAAAGGATAGATGCCTCTAAGGGTTGAGGGGGATGATACTCACAGAAATCGTGACATCTATCCTGTTTTGAAGGGATAGTCGATCTTCAATTTATTACATAAAACATGTTAAATCATACTAAAATAATATATACAAACTAATATTTAATACATATGCAGGTAAGAAAAACAAAAATATCAGTACTTACTACATAAAATTAAAAGTTTCGAGCGCAACAAATTTGAGTCAAACCAAATCTACAAATTTTTTGACGGTTAAAGTAAGTTTTGCCTCACAGCTCACCATTCATAGTTTCCAGTAAAGCACTCGTCCAAGCACTGGTGGGGGTAAGCTTTCAATTAAACAAAAAAATACGAATCTAATGTTTATACATGTTGCTACGTGTTAGACGCGGCATCTATCCCACTGGGGCGACTCTCCCCATTTACCCTAGATGTCTGAAATATTTATATTTATTTATAGGTAACGCAGCCACCCGAACCATGGGAAGGAATTCGAGATGCTACCGAAACCTGCAATATATGTCCCCAAATTTGTAACAAAACCTTAACCGTTATGGGAAATGAGGATTGCTTGTATCTGAACGTTTACACACCAAAGTTACCTTTAAATGATTCTACGTTACTCCCGGTGATGGTATTCTTGCATGGAGGAGGATTTATTTTCGGAGATGGTACAGACAATTCAGCGCAAGCACCTGATTTCCTAATCGATAGAGAAGTAGTTCTTGTTAGTTTAAACTATCGTCTTGGTATCCTCGGTTTTCTATCTTTAGATCGGAAAGAAGCTCCAGGAAACATGGGTTTGAGAGATCAAGTTCAAGCACTCAAATGGGTTCAAAATAACATTGCCAAATTCGGTGGAGACCCCAATAATGTTACTATTTTTGGAGTTAGCGCTGGAGGTGCCTCAGTCGGTTATCTAATGTTGTCTGATATGGCAAAAGGTCTATTCCATAAAGCTATAGCACAGTCAGGATCTTCATTACAACATTGGGCTCTCAATACTAAAATAAAAAATGTAGCCTTGAAAATACCCGCTCTGCTTGGTAAAACTATTTCAGACGATGAACAATTGTTAACATACTTAAAAAGTATGCCAACTAATGAATTAATTACTGCATCTTCGAAGGTATTAGCTGCAGATCAATTTCGAGGGGGTATTTACTTTGGCTTTGTGCCAACTATAGAAAAACCTGGTGACTGGGAACCTTTCTTGTCACAATCTCCATACCAGTTATACGCAAGAGGAGAATTTCATAAAGTTCCGTACATCGCTGGTTTCTGTACACGAGAAGGGAATCTCATTACAACTCTTGGAACAGTGACTTTTAATAAATTCATAGAGTCTAAAAATTTTTTCGCATACATTCCGTTTGATTTAGAAGAAACAGAAATGTCAGACTTGGAAAATACACTGAAAACCAACTATATCGAGGGTGAAAAGTTACATCATGATGCAGATTCTTATGCTATAGATTTCTTTACAGATGTGGATTTTCTTGCCGGTGCATATGTATCAACTAAATTAATTGCCAAATATAATGCACCTGTATATTTTTATGAATTTTCTTACGATGGAAATTTGAATGCGATCAAAGTAAGATATAACATCAACAGAGATGGAGCTTGTCACGGCGATGAGAGAGGCTATTTGTTAAAGTGTAACAATTCACAAGTTACTGGTACTGATGCTCAGGTATTAGATACAATGACTACTCTGTGGACTAATTTTGCTAAATATGGGTTAGTATTTTTACTATTTGAATGTCAGATTAAAATGAACTTGATTTAAAAATACCTATTTAGATACAGTATTTCATTAGGCCGCCATGGTCTGGGTCACCATTTTGCATTGGCCTTATTCGCATTGTGCTTTCTATCAGGTAGAGCAGAGTCATGCTTAACCGACTTCAAAAAGGAGGAGGTTCTTAATTCGATTTTTTTTTATGTATGAACACTGATTACTCCGTGAATTGTGGATCGATTTTGAAAATATTTTTTGTATTCGAAAGGGTATACTCCCGAGGTGGCCTCATTGCCACCATATTAGGATCTGATATTAATAAACATAAATATATATGTGTACTAAAGCATTGACTGCCTCAGTGGCATAGTGGTAGCGTAAGCGACTGCTGTGCTTGAGGTTTCGAGTTCGATTCTCGGGTCTGATCAAATATTTGTATGAACTGGAAATATTTGTTTCAGAGTCTTTTTTTAAGTATATGGAACTGCCAAAATGAATTTTCTCTGCCCAATGGAAAGCATAAGCAAAATCCAAGAGTGGTGGTCACCATACTCAATGCGAATGCAGACAAAGCAGCATGGCGCAGCAGTTCTGCATCATTGGGCCTTCGGTCTCGCACTCACCAACGAAACACGACAGCATGAACGCTGTCATTTTACGTTGATCTTCTGTGCGAGGGTAGTACCGTCCCGGTCGAGCCGGCCCGTTCGTGCTGAAATTAGCGTGGCTTTAAGTCTGGGTGTTTTCTGTGTATAATATGTATGTATTTAAATAAAATACAAAAAAAAAGTATAAATATTTATTTCAGTTGTCTAGTTGAGTACTAGACAACTGAAATTACAAGCTCTGCTTCGTTTGGGACTAGATGGCGTTGTTTGTTAGATGTCCAAAATATTTTATTATTATTAATTACAAAATATCCTGAATATAGTGACTGCCTCGTTGGTCTAGCGGTTGACGTGTGCGACTGCTGATCGTGAGGTCTCGGGTTCGATTCCCGGGTCGGACCAAATGTTTGTATGATCTACAAATATTTGTTTCGGAGTTTGGGTGTTTTCTATGTATAATATGTATGTATTTACAAAAAAAAAATATATAAGTATTTGTATCAGTTGTCTAGTACCCATAACACAAGCTCTGCTTAGCTTGGGACTAGATGGCGTTGTGTGATAGATGTCCGAAATATTTATTATTATTATTTCCTTTATTTCATTTATATATACACATTATTTACATTTTTAAATATAAATATAAAAACAAATACATTTAAAAATATAAAAAATAGTAGACCACCGACTTCGGGTACAGGGACCTAGAAACCGGTGGTTAGGGCTCCAAAGACAGGAACCTCCTCACAATACGAGCCGTGTCAAGGAGGACTGCCTTCTGCATCAGACCCTTGATCCAGCCATCTAACGTGAGCCTCTTAAGGTGTTGTTCGAGGCTCCTGGCAATTAATCCGTGAGCAGATACGACTATCGGAACAATGATCGCCGAATCCACATTCCACATATCGACAATCTCGTGAGATAAATCCAAATATTTTATTTGTTTTTCTTTTTCGACTTTCACGAGATTCTCGTCATGTGGAACGGCAATATCGACAATCATTGCGCGGCGCTCCAATCGATCTATCACCACAATATCAGGCTTATTGGCAACAATAGTCCTGTCTGTAATTTATTTATTTATTATTATTATTATTACTGTCACTATCAGCTTTAAAATTGATCTTTTTTAGGAATCCTACACCAACTGACAACCATCAAATTAAAACGAAATGGGAACCAGTTACAAACAAAGGCATGGCTTGCCTTGTTATAGACAAAACGCTCAAAATGAAATATGATGTGTACCCACAAAGAATGAAACTTTATGAAGAACTATACGAAAAAAAATGTGGTGCTGCGTAGAACTGCTACTGCAAATCAAACGGAGAGTTTGCTTGGTGAACAGTTAAATAGAATAAATTTGTTACATTTCATTCTTGAAGTTTTCTTTTAAATTAAGACATATTGCTTCACAACAAGAGCAAGAATTTCATTAATTAATAAAAATTCTAGAGTTAAGTACTTCTTTAGTTTTGGAGAGCACACAATAAACTTGGGTAACATATATTATTTAAATATATGTATACCTATGATATTACATTAAAAAAAAGCAGAAATTGTTATCAGCGGACGAAAAGTGAAGACTCAGATAGGATCCTATTGACGTAATTCGGAATAACAGTACAGTACAGTAAAAGTTGGAGTTTTTAAATGCAGCATTATAAGTCGAGGGCCAACCGCAACAGATGCTGGCGATACGAACGGCGATAATTCTTTCAAAGAGTTTCGACAATTCGTCTTACGGATAATTTGGTTGAGGTGCCGAGAAAGGATGTGGTGCCTTTCTGGCTTTTTGGATATGTTTCAGCCTCTACAAACTCAACTATGATTTCTCCTACCAATTTATAGTCGCGTACCAGGTCTAATTGGACTCAGCCCTGTCCACCTTACGAAGTATAAGAACAAAAGGTCTTAAATGGGTTGTACATACCTAGTGAAATATGTTTAGATTACATGCTGCTTTTAGTTGTCGACATCCACATCACATTAAGTCCCACCTCCCTTTACAGGTCACCTGTTATTGCACAACATAGTTAACTAGTATTCTCATAAGATCTTAATCTCAATTTTTTTCACATTATTACACTGTTTGTTGTGTATAGTAATGCGTATTGTACTTACTGTTCTCTACTTTGCGAATTTCGAATGAATCATATTAACGACTAGCTGAACCCCGCGGTGTTACCCGCGGTTATTGTTGTACCGCGAGTAAAGCCACGCGACAAAGTTAGTCTAAAAAAGTAGCCTAAGTTACTCCTTAGATCATCAGCTACCTGCCAGTGAAAGTCCCGTCAAAATCCTTCCAGCCGTTCCAGAGATTACCCGGAACAAACAGACAGACAGACAAACAAAAATTTTTTTAACTACATTTTCGGTATATGCATCGTGCACACATACATATGCATTGATTAAAAAGCTGTTATTTTAATGTGTATTACAAACAGACATTCCAATTTTATTTGGACTAGGCGGAAAAAGTGTAACGACATAAAAGTTGTAACGACTGTTTTGCTATATTAACATTGAATTGACGTCATAGTGCTGGATAGTGTACGTTAAATATATCGCAATAATTGCCAACGTCCATACCATGTTGAATACACCGGTTCTCGTCCGATCACCGAAGTTAAGCAACATCGGGCGTGGTTAGTACTTGGATGGGTGACCGCCTGGGAATACCACGTGATGTTGGCTTTTTGCATTTATTTACAGAAAATATATTGTTTTATGTTATATTTTGTACAGTCTGATTATTTCTAAAATAATTTGAGTATTTTATGCGCTTTCGTTCCATCCGGGTGTCCCTTGACACCTCTCAAGTTTTTTTTTTAAACTTGAACAAGATGCCGACGAATTGAGAACCTTTCCTTTTATTTAGTCGATTAAAGAAGATATAAACAGCTTGAAAATGGAATTTGAAGATTTTTTATAAACTTACACAATCATTTATTTCATCATCATACTAGTTGGCGCTACCAATACACATGCGTATACAATGAATACATCGCTAAAATGTTTTATACTGAGAGTTTAAGTAATCTTAACTGAATTTACTAAAAATAAAAGAACACTAAAATTCTATATTTAGATATTGTACTACTACACAAACTGATACAGGGCAAATGATTTTACACATGTAATATATTTTGTAACAGCGCCATCTTAACGGCTATGTCTAAACTATTTTACGCGGAGCTCCAGCAACGTAAGGTTTGGTGGGCAGTATTTGCGGTACAAAGATGTCGTCAAGAGACATTTGTCTGACTGCAGCATACCTATGGAAGATTGGGAGAGGCTGTCACTGGATCAGTCCAAATGGAAACGATGAATCAAAGTCGGAACTAACAAGTTTGAACAACAGCGTCTAGTAAAGTCTTGACGCGAGACGGCACTTGCGAAAGACCCGACAGAAGCCTCTCTACAATTATGAAGCGAAACAATGAAAGCGGGCAGCTGTGTTGCCTCTAACGCACTTTTAGGACAAAATTTGGTTTTGTTAGTTACATCGGTGCACACGCCAGGGAAAAACCATATGGTCGACGTCGGCGAATGCATCGAAGAGGACATCCATTATATTGGTAACAGCGCCATCTTGATTGCTATGTCTAAACTAACTGCAGGTCCAGCTTCACAGAAATAGAAAGAAAAATGAAATGGTATTTAAGTAGAGCAGGCAGCTTGCTTGTTAAACTCAATAATAAACTTTACGTCTGCCTACGTGGTAAATTATATTTGGCTGCTTGATTTTGTTAATTAAATGTTGAGTGATTTTAAGCGCATTGAAGTCTAGTGTTTCGTTAATCGTTAATAATAGTCATCTTAAAATTAGGATCATAACATAACTATCAGTACAATGTCAGAGCCGATAGTTGAAACTGAACAGGGAAAGTTAAGAGGTCAATTGGCGAGAAATGATGACAATGGTTTTACATATTTTGCCTTTAAGGGTGTTCCTTATGCAAAACCACCTGTTGGTGACCTCCGATTTTCAGTAAGTACAATATTTTTTGTTATTAAAGTTCCATTAAGATGGATATAATACTAAGGTATTGAACTAAGAAAGTTAACCCAATCAACGCGCTAGTTAGTTTTTTTTTCATTTCGCACTATAAACGACTATATTTGAATTGTTTATTTGCACTTTCTCTCTTATTAACGCGCACCTCATGAAACACAGGTAGATCCCTAATATATGTACATATATTTATATATATTTGTCTTGCAAGTAATAAATTTTATCAAATTAAATATTACAAAAATATCAGGCTTAGAGCATGAGTAGAGGATATCTTTCCAGATCAGTATCTCTATTATGAGCAACTTTCTATAAATCATTTAGTTGCCGTCAAGGTAAGGTCAACTTATGCATGTTACTTATTGTGGACTTAAACAGTCAAATCTAGGGTCGTTAACATGCAATTCGAAATATTTATTTATTTATTTATTTAATTCGATAGCAGTAAATGTAAGTTATAGTAAGCTTATATAATACCTCTAAACGAGCGATTCTTGCATATATATAATAGCTGCCCCGGCAAACGTCGTTTTGCCATAAAACTTTTTTAAGGATGGGTCACCCTTACCATTTAGAGGGATGAAAAATAGATGTTGGCCGATTCTCATAGATACCGGATAAGTACAAAAAAAATTGGTTGCCTGTAAAGTCGGTATACGGGCGAAAGTTTTACGTGACAACGACTTTGAGTGGTAAAATTATTTTAATGTGAATATTCATTCGTATAGTAGGAAGAAGGATGAAATAATAGTAACAATTTAAAACATTTATTTATACAAAGAATTATATTTAAAACATTAATTTATACAAAGAATCTCGCACTGAATTTCATATTAACAAAATTTTATTTTTACCTTTACACATACATACGTATTTATATACAAATATACATACAATAAACTTTTTATGTCTGTCTCTCTCGCTCTTAGGCGGGCTAACCATGCCCGAGTGGAAGGGACGCGTGCCTCTCACTCGCTCTCATTGTGAGCGCATAACGTGAGCGGAGCGTAACGCAGTTTCTTGAAGTGTCACCCGGCAAACCAATTTATAAGACGTTGTCACGTCAAAAATTTCATCAAAATCGGTCAAGCCGTTTCGGAGGAGTATGGCAACGAAAACTGTGACACGAGAATTTTATATATTAGATACACACGTTATCTAGATACGCGGTAGCGTATCAAGCCAAGTAAAAGCTAACAGAACTGGCGACCAGCAGTGTGTAATATTATACGAACTATTCGGAGCCACTTTTGACACCCTCATAACTCCAAAAACTATTTCACATACACTTGTCAAATTTGACTTACATATTTTGGCTTGCGAGATATAATATGTACTCTATATTTCATAAATACACCTCAAACGATTATTTAGATGTTAACGTCCAAAAATCCTCATTTTTATCACTGCCACACCTATAGATCAACATTCTAACCCAGTTGATGTCCAGATGACCTAGAAAGTTCAAAATTAGGAACCAGATAGGTAGATGGGTTACTGCATAGGAATAAATCAGAACTTAGTAAATTTTTATCATTCTATTATAATTTTCCAATTAATTCATTTTATTTGGAACACTTACTTATGGTGCCTGTAAAATAAGAATCAGGAATCAAAATTGATCACAGCCGGTCTTTATGTGGATTTTAAGGTATTCACATGAGTATATAATGAGTAGAATACCCCCCTTATTATCAGTTTTAGTATTTATAACTAAGATTATAGTTCACTTTCGTATTTATAACGTTAGTAACTGGGATTAAGTATAAATCATTATTTCAATGTTTTGCGCTCATATTCAATCTTAAAAAAATGGTATTTGAACCACGGCGCACTTGCACAAATCACAAGATCTTAGCCTTGACAGTGCTGTTCTTGACTTAGGCTCCTCTATATTTGGTATATAGGGCAGGCTTACGTTGGACTCTCCAGGGGTAAAACATTAGATGGAGTACATTTTATCAATTTAGATCCAAGTCAAATCAAGGCACAAGAGAGCTATATTGTAGAATAAAACGGCCTGTGCACGTCGCACTTCCCCGACTTGGCCAAATTAAATATAAACAAATAACGCGTATAAATATGCCGAATACTGACTGGGCCATTCACTAGAACATTTCAAAGTTACAAGAAGATATTGAAAATAATACAAAAAAGACAATTATACCGCGTAGTAGTACAAGTAGAATAACAAAAACCATTTGGTTTAATTTTATGACGAAGGAGTACCAACTAATAATTTTTGTTCAAAAAGTAATACATCCCATAAAAAATGTGAAATGAAAGCCAAGTTCAATATTATGATATATGCCTTGGTTGCTCACTTCAAAGACAAAAGAAGTCAGATAAATGGCAAAGTTAGACTTTAGGTTTCAATATATTATCTTAAGTTTAAAGAAGAAATGATATTTGAAGTTGTTATAAAATTTATGTTGTTATAAATAAATTTCAAGTCTCACCATTGAACTTGGCAATCATTTAGATCTCGCTTCTTTTGTGTTTGAAGTGAACCACCAAGGTATATATCTTCATTGAACTTGGCTCTCATTTCACGTTTATGTTTTTTTGGAATCTGTATTTCGGAAACAGTTCCAATAATTTTCGTAAAATTTAGTTTGCAGAGGGTTTCGGGGGCGATAAATCAATCTAGCTACTATTCATTTTAAGAAAATTTACTAAAAAAAGAGACAGAGCAAAGCTTGGTCATCCAGGTCCAAGGAAAGTACACAAGGAATGTCTTAAGATGGTAGATAAGTAGTTTAGTTAATGGTTTATTTAAAATAATGACAAATAACAATACAAATAGCAAGACACTATGTATTTGTAAAGAACTTCATCTTCTGTCTTTAAGTCTTAAGTAACATTTTCAATTTAATTGCGTCACTTAAGTATGAAGATATGTATGACAATGTTGTTGCGTGCTTTCAGAAGTAATACATTATATATGTAAATTGTGTGAAATTATATAATTTATATAATTATTATAAACCACCCAGAAAATAATGCATTTTTATTTTCCAAGTACTTATTCTTGTAACTTGCTTGAATGCCTTAATAGGAAGTCACAACTTTCTTAATCTGTACTAATATTATTAATTCGAAATTAACTCTGTCTGTCAGCCTGTTACGCTTTTACAGCTAAAATATCACACCAAATTTAACGAAATTTGGTATGGCGATACTTTAATTCTTGAGGAAGTACATAGGCTATTTTATACCGTAATAACCATAAATACCGTAATAACATACAAGCGAGCGGAGACGCGGGCAATAGCTAGTAAGTAATAAGTTGCATAGCGTAAACATTTCAAGAGACTAACAAGAGCGACATGGATTTTACTTGTGATTTTTAACACATGAAAATAGTTTTGCAGTTTCATTATTTAGTAGCAAATAATAAAAGAGAAACTATAATTTTTGAACATTATATTAAGTTTTTAACTCAGCGATAAAACGATACCCTGATTTATAATATTAAGCGATTAAGTAGTAGTTGTTAACCCAAATCTTCACATTATCTCATTATTAGACTTTTCGTATTCTTATTTAGTTTTAATTATTATCTTACATAATTTTTTATACAATTCCAGATACCGCAGCCACCAGAAGCATGGGAAGGAATCCGAGATGCAACCAAAAACTGCAACATTTGCGCACAATTTTCCAAAGAAACTAAAACCGTTGTAGGAGATGAGGATTGCCTATATTTAAATATCTATACTCCAAAATTGCCCTCTACTGAGTCGGAATTGCTACCAGTCATGGTATTCTTTCATGGAGGCGGTTTTCTCTTCGGCAGTGGCACAGACGCTACAGAACATGGACCTGAGTTTCTTATTGATAAAAGCGTTGTCATTGTTAGTTTGAACTACCGACTGGGCATCCTCGGATTTCTATCTTTAGATCGTAAAGAAGCTCCAGGCAACATGGGTTTAATGGATCAAGTTCAAGCACTCAGATGGGTCCAAAACAACATTGCTAATTTTTGTGGAGACCGGAGTAATGTTACTATTTTTGGAGTTAGCGCCGGAGGTGCTTCTGTTGGCTATCTTATGCTGTCTCCTATGGCAGAAGGTCTATTCCACAAAGCTATAGCACAATCAGGATCTCCTTTACTGCACTGGACTATTAACACTGATGTCAAGAAATTGGCCTCAAAAATACCCCTTAAACTAAACAAAAGTATTTCAGACGACGAGGAATTGATAAAATATCTAAAAGAAATGACAACAGTTGAATTAATCAGTGCATCTATGGCTGTGTTAGCTGAAGATAAATTTCAAGGGGGTATTCACTTTGGGTTTGTACCAACTGTAGAAAAGTTAGGTGATTGGGAACCATTTTTAACGGAGTCCCCCTATCAACTACTCGCACGAGGAAAATTTATAAAAGTTCCATATATGACGGGATTCTGTACACGTGAAGGCCTTCTTATGGTCGGGATTTTCGCAGCCACTCTTGAAAAATTCCTAAAGTCTAATTCTTTTGTTGATTTCTTTCCATTTGATTTAAACGACGTGGAAAAGCAAGAAATGGAAAGCATTTTGAAAAATATTTACCTAGAAGGCGAGAAGACACATCATGATAAAGACAGTTTTGCTATAGATTTCTTTACTGACGTTGACTTCCTTGGGGGCGTGTACGTGTCAGCTAAATTGATAGCAAAATACAACAAACCCGTATATTTTTATGAGTTTTCATATGATGGTACATTGAACTACTTAAAAGCGATGGCAAATATTCAACGCGAAGGGGCTTGTCATGGTGATGATGTGGGCTATATTATAAAGAATTATAAATTGCCTAAATCTATAACTGACACAGATGCAGTGATTCGGGATAGGATGACAACTTGTTGGACCAATTTTGCTAAATACGGGTTAGTAGACGATATAATCTTAAGTAGAACTCTATGTGAAGAACCAATTACTGTTATATATGATTTATTTTGTTACATAGCATAGTATGGGTACAAGATAATATACCGAGTAAAGAAAATAGCTCCGTAAAACTGTGTGTGATTAAAAAATCACCACCCCTATTCATTCCATCAATGTCGTAGGAGGTGACTAAGGGAGAAATGTACGCAGAGCAAAGAGAAGGAAAACTTGAAACAAACCATATACCGAACCCGTCCAGGTCAGCGAGGTACAGTAGGCCAAACCTTCCTTTCTAATGAGAGGCGTATGTTCAGCAGTGGAGTATTTAAGGTTGTTGATGATGAAAGAAAATGAAATAAAATTGCCCCGCTTAGATTAAAAGAAAAGGTTTTCAGGTATCAATCTAACATATTTTCAACCATGAAAACGAAATCGTCGCCTGTTAAAAATTGAAACTACGTTTGAGATGCATTTAAGTGTATTAAATAAAACATCTAAGTAAAGCTTGTTCCCTTTCCTTATATGTCTATATTTTATACGTTATAGCCTTAAAATGATTTTGTAATGTTTTGTTTTAGAAATCCAACGCCTGAAATTGATGATCTGTTACCTATGAAATGGCAACCGATGACGGAAAATGAAGAGGCATGTTTTGTCATAGACAATGCTATGAACATAAAATATGAAATATGTCCGAAGAGACTAAAAGTTTTCAAAGAGCTGTACGCCAAGAAATCTGGTGATGAATCAAATTAAATCATTAATATATTTTGTGTTAATGAAATTTGCGGAGTAGAATAATAAGTTCAAATGTAACAGTAATCTGTAATATTGTTTTAATTCTAAGCATTTTGCAAATTGTAGAAAGCAAGTGCACTGTATGTATTCGCTGTGTGTCTGTATATTTAAAGTATACTAGCTTCATATTATGTGAAAGATAGATATTTAATAAAAAAGATTTAAGCAATTTAAATGCAAGTGCGTAAGGTAATCATATTTTAATGCTAAAACAGAAGCAGTGTTTTGTTTTATTCTGGTTTTAATCTCATGTTCTCTAAGATCAGTAGTTGATACTTCATCCTAGTGTACCTAGGTATTATCATTTGACGACATAGAGATCCGGCGACTGTACCATGGTTCTATGGCCATGACTGCCTTGCACGACTGACCATGTACCTGTATCTGAGATCAGAGCTGCATACTACTTACTGTTTCCGAACCAAGGCTCTTTTAGGGAACTTTTTAAAGCATTATAATGGTATATTTCATCACAAATGCGGAAAGCTTGTCATTGCAAAGAGTTTCGACAAATGTCTACCCAAGCCGAGGCGCAGCCGAAGGTGAGGGAAGACATTTGTAGTGTACTGAAGAACTATTTTTAATACAGTTGTGAAAAAATTAAGCAATTAGATATGTAGCGACTTCTTGACTCTTCCGGTAAAATGGTCTCCGAAGCATCTACTGCAGTTATACTGAGTTCCGGTGGTGTTAATATAAATAAAATAAATTACTCATTTTGTGCAACAAACAACTAAACTCGCAAAGAAAGTTTTTGGAAAATGGCACCAACCGTAAAAGAATATAAACAGAGATGTTTTTGTTTTCTTCACCCATTCTGGGTAGGCATAGGAAACTATGCCCGTACAGCCAAGTCTTCAGTAGATTTTTGAATGAAAGTAGAATGAAAATGAGATTTAATCAGATGAAATGAAACCTAACCTAACTCATTGAATCAAATCATTAAATCTGATATTGAAACAAATTAGTAGCTTCTTTTTTGAAATATTTGCTTGAATCATAAAAACTTCTATGAATATTTTTTTGGTAAAAACTTCGTGGTTGGTTTTTTTTAATAGACATTATTTTGACAGTTGGGAAAGAGAACGCACGAGTTCGGAAAAGGTAAAGAAAAAGCTCGAGTATGTAATAGCCCATATCCCGAACGTTATACATCCCTGCAATACGCTACTTTTTGAGCAACTATATTAAAAAAACATTTAAGATTGTAATACGTATACCTAAGTCAGTACCTATTTTGTTATTCGCTTTTAGTGTAATTCGAATTGTATTTTTATGTATTTATCAGTGACGTGATTTGATGAATATTTTCTTAATAAATATTTTTGCAAAACTCAACAGTACCAATCCGCGTCTTAATTATAATTATAGATTCTATAGTTTTGGGGCAGCTAAAACAAGTAATCTGGTCTTGGACTGGGATAAAATCTATAAAGCTAAAATTTGTCTAAAATCCATTATTTTGGTTTCTGAAAATCGTCAACTATTTTACAATTACTGTGTTTACTCCGTCCACTAAGTACTGCGTTCCCCTGAAGGAAAAAAACTTGTTAATAGACTATACGGGCTCAAGAGATATAGCTAAACATTCGCAGGTCGATCACGTGGTGCACGGATGTCAACTGAGGGCGCTAACACCGTTTTACAATAAAATATACTCTTGACTGACCTTATGTCTGATGGCTGTTCATCGTCGACGCTGGCAAGGGGTAGCTGTGCAGGCTACTTAGTACACGTGACATTCGGATTTTCAAGTAATTTTAATTTTTTACCGTTTGAACCTTTTTGGACTACGATAAACATCGCAATACCAAAATCAGCTTAATCAACCCATTGCCCGTAGTGTGATAATTTTACCCCGTTTTTGAAACATACTCCATTGGTGCTCCGCTCATATTGGTCTTAGCGTGATGATATATAGCCTATAGCCTTCCTCGATAAATGTACTACCCAACTCCAAGAGTGAAAGAATTTTTAAAATTGTTCCAGCGGATCCTGAGATCAGCGAGTTCAAACAAACAAACTCTTCAGCTTTATAATATTAGTATAGATTATGAGGCTATTTCTGGATTACTTGCAAAGTCCTGAGGAAAGTGTAGTGCACCATTTCACTTATTTCCGCACCTATTTGCACACGCACACAACGAAACATTCACAACAGCTTTTATAATATTCTTATAAACTTTAGTAATAGAAAGTTTATTATGTACTAGCTGAACCCTGTAGTGTTACCCGCGGTTATTGTTGTACCGCGAGTAACGCCGCGGAACAAAGTTAGTCTAATCTAAAATAAAATAGCGTAAGTTAATCCTTGGATCATCAGCTACCTGCCAGTGAAAGTCCCGTCAAAATCGGTCGAGCCGTTCCAGTTTTTGGTATATATACCGTGTATACATACATATGCATTAAGTAAAAATCAGTTATTTTAATATTACAAACAGACAGTCCAATTTAATTAATTTGTATTTGTACAGATACCGTTATCTACGCTATTCGCTCGACAATACTTCACACAATAGTAAATTTTAACAAACACACTAACAAACCTTCTGTCTAAGGAGGGGCCATGTCCATCAGGATTTGATAAAATAACGTTATGAAGTGACGATGATGAAACTAAAAACATTATTAGGCTTCTTTGTTATAATTTGTATATAGATTCGGTATAATATGGACTTTATTGTCACTTTGTCACCTAAATTATGTGGGAAACATAATTTATGAGGATTTTAAAGTTTTTTAATTGTATATTATTATTTAGTTTTATTTCAGAAAGCTCTTCATCTGACTAATATAACTTGCCTAATATTGTCACACACAAAAAGTTTTATTGTCTTTACTAACTTACCTTTTCATGAATTTATTTTAATGTAGATATAAGAAAAGGTGGTTTTATCTCTCACAGTGATCTCTTCCAGACAACCTTTATACTATACGGATATTGTGAATTCTGATTTGCAGATTGAATGGATTAGTTGGAGACCTTTGAGGGATTTAAAAACATCCAACGGCTAGATTACGTAGCCACAACCCGCACTTGGCCAGCGTGGGGACGTATGGCCTTAACCCTCTCCTGAGAGGACATCCGAGTCCAGCAGTGGGAGATTATGGGTTGTTGATTGATTGATTGATTGGATTAACGGAACCACAGGGAGATTGAAAGTTGAAACAAAACTTCCCATATTTAAATAAATTATAAAGTTATATACGCTCACAGTACAAACAAAAGAGTCATAATAATGTCCGGTCAGTCTAAATAGCAATTTAGACATTTAATTTTTTTTCTATGTACTAACTCTCATGGAATAAGTTTCTTATTATCTCGAAGTGAGTTGGAAAGGCCTAAGCCTTTGTGTGCCCTGTCTATAGCATAAGTGTGTCTGTGTCTGTATCGAAGGCTCACAGGCTATAGTAGACTGGCCGTCGGCGCCAGCGAGTCGCGGTGTGAAATACTCAGGTGTGCATCCGAACCTGCCCACGGATTTTATACAGCGTGCACTATTTTGTGATTTACGTCTCACTGATAATATCATTTATTTCGACTGATGACTTTTATATTTATATCTTTTTAAGTTTCTATTTATAGTTTACTAGTTTGATATTGGAATGACCACATAGAATGGCGTAAGACAGAAGGTTTCCTTCCAGGTTGGCATTAAAGTGTTAAGAATGAACACATTGTTGTTTCAAGGTTTTGCGTTTTTTGAATGCTTGTACATCCATATAAACAAATTCCTGGGAAGATTAGAAAAGTTGAACCATTAAAACGTTATCTTAAATTTTAGGTGTAATTTGTTCAAATTATACATTTTAACCAAACTTACGACGACACATGTTTTGTAAGACGATAAATAAAAAACCTGTTAGCAAAAAATTGTTCGTAATATAAAAAAAGATCATAAAATCATGGTTTATCTAATCAGTGGAACTGTTGGAAACAACATTTTTCCCTGTTAACATATTATCAATCTTGTTGTAAACAAGAAGAAGTTAATATGTCCATTGTTTTTTCTATAAGATTAATACACTAAACGACATTATCAGTACAGTTCAAATATTTATAAGAGTTTCTCCTTGTAGTTGTTTACTGCTTTTATGTAATTAGAACATTACTTTTAATTTAAAAATTGTATGTTCTGTTTCATTTGTGACAATATAATATATCAGTAATTAAAAAAAAACTTTATGTTAATTTGGTAAACTAACACATGGCAAGACTTTTTCTAAGAACTTTTTCTGAAAACCCGAACTCTGGGGGTCTGGGGTCACTAGTTTACGTTACGTTTTCAAATATCTGATCTTTATTAGTTTTAATCAATCAAATAAAATGGTTGTATGGTCTGCTAAAGTTCTTATGATTTAGTCTAAAGACAGCGTTACGAACTACGAATTTAGAGCATAAGTCTGCAGAGCTCTACTTACTCCCATATGTGTAAATGAGTTTTCAGTCTGTAAATATGTTTAAATTTAGATCGATTTAAGTAAAATATTTATGTGAACGACCAACACGATAGATGAAATAAAACCTCCCCCTGTATGAGGTCTCGGCGTCCCGGTATCCTTTCACGTCGCTGCGCGTGAGTCGAGATTTGATTCCCACAGAGCAGGCCAACATTAGTTAGTCTTTTATTTTAAACACTATTCTTATTGTTATCTTTTTCTGTCAAGTTATTTATGTCATTGTTAAAACTTTAATTCGTAAGTGCATACAAATATAATATGAATAATAAAATAAAAGAGGTTTCTATTATTTAAATTATTTTGTTTTTCTTACTTTTTACAATCGCAACTTCTTGTAAAGGAAATAGTCAAGTACGTCACTTAAATTTCATCGTAGATTAAATAAATTACTGTCGATAAATCTGTATTACAGATCCAGATTTTTGTTCTATGAAAGGCTGAAAATGGCCTTACACGAAACGAAATTACACGCACTATTTCTAATCATTTAAATTTGAGCTCCAGATTTTTTTTCCTTTTCATGGAATAGACGTCAAACGAGCGGCATAAATATACGTCTACCGGATCCGGTACAATTACACCAAATCCGGTGACCGGATCCTATGATTTTGTTTAAGGCAATATACTCGTAATCGCGCTAACACGAATGTCCCTTGCCCGCAGGTTACAATTGCAGCTCTACTAAAAGTCAATTGGCAGATGACACAAATAACACTATGTTCGTTGATCAAACCTATAGTTATTTATATTTGTTAACTAGCTGAACCCCGCGGTGTTACCCGCAGTTATTGTTGTACCGCGAGTAACGCCGCGGGACAAAGTTAGTCTAAATAAAGTAGCCTAAGTTACTCCCCGGATCATCAGCTACCCGCCAGTGAAAGTCCCGTCAAAATCCGTCCAGCCGTTCCAGAGATTACCCGCAACACACAGACAGACAGACAAAAATTTTTTTAACTACATTTTTGGTATATGTATCGTGTATACATACATATGCATTTAGTAAAAAGCGGTTATTTTAATATTACAAACAGACACTCCAATTTTATTTATTTGTATAGACAAGCAAAAGAGTTCGAACACATAGCTGACAGACATAATTATATTTTCCATGTTAAAACTAAGTTCAAAAGCAATCAAAGCAACTGCTTTCTATTATTCATCCTATGTATTTGACACTTGAAATTCTACTTAGATTTCAGGTCGGTGAGTTCGAATATAACAATTACGAAGTTTTGATCTAAGTTATGGTTAATCAATACTTTATGTTTAGTTAGTTTAATAATGTTGATTAATAGTATTGATCTCTGATAATGTCTAAAAATCGCCAGCTACGTTATGTAGATAATAAAGACAGAGACATTATTATTTTACTTTTATTGTTGATGTTTCGCTATTGTCACTATAACAATTAATAGTTTTCTCTAAAAGTTATCATATTAAATTGCTATCTCATGTTCGATTTATAACTTTAACTAGTTTTACGTTGAACAGATTGTATTTTTTCTTTTTGTGCAATAAATGTTATTATTATATTATAATCAAGTTGATTTCGTTTATCGCTATAGTTTCACTTACGGTCCCTCTTGAAGCGCATAAGGATACGAATGTTAGTTAAATAAACCCGGCCGGATTTATGAACTCCGGTCTAATTTCAGCCGGATTGTAAATGACACCGGATTGCAATCCCTAGAGCAGACCTATTACCTGATGGTAAGCGATTACCGCCGCCCATGTACACCCGCAACACCAGAGGCATCACAAGCGCGTTGCCGGCCTTCGGGGGATGGGGGGAGGGATGTGGACTCCCCACATCCCTCCCCCAATCCCCTGGGGATGGGGATTGGGGTATGGGCCTCCGGTATCCTCACTCACTCGGTGAAACACAGCGCAAGCTTCATTTCACACCGGTTTTCTGTGAGGCCGCGGTATCACTCCGGTTGAGCCGGCCCATTCATGCCGAAGCGTGGCTCTCCCACGCATCAATTTTTATAAATATCTATATATAATAAATATAAATAAAGAATAAATTTACCCGCACACTCTTGTTTCAAAAGCGCTCCTTCGCAAATAGGTGTTCCGTGGAAGGCCCCTGTAACAAACAAATGGTTAGTATATTCTTTTTATTACTAGTAGTATATTTTAGTACAGTAAACACTTTTTTATTGCCTAACTAAGCGATTTCTTATTCTTAATTAAGCAATAAAACAATAAAAACTGATAGTGATTTATGAAATTTAAATTTTATTACTGTCTTCGGAACGGCCTTGCAAGGCATAAGGTCGATACTAGTATGAAAAACCAGTCTATTCGACCGGCAGTAAAAACCAATGTTTTATGGTCAATATCTGCTTATACTTAAACCACAAAAACATGTTTCATTAAATAATTTGACAAAGAATCCTGGTATTAGTATAAAGTCTTAATAAAATGTATTCTGTCGGAATACAGGTTGCTGCACTACTAACAGTAACATGACACCAGTTACCAGGTATCCAGTCTATCATTTAATATTTCTCCTCGTAATCCTACAATATATACTTTTACAGGTTTGTATTTTACAAACGGCATACCGCATAAAGTGGCTTTCCCTTTATGCGATACGCCGGTATCGACATGAGAATTATTATTCATTCAGACATTAAGATGTCTTATCAATTTAGGGACTTCCCCGATCTATCGACGTTTAAATAGTGACATATAGTTTTCAAATAGTTCTAATTGGATTCATTATTGCTACGCTTTTAAGATGAACTTTACCCTTTACCCAATACTGAGTTAAAAAGAAAAAAAAATTTATTCATTAACATTGGTTCAGTAGTTCAGGCGATACAATGGAATATACAGACGTACATATACTACCAAAAGTAATAACATTCCTTTTGGCTTCGCTGGGCAAAGATGGTAATGTTAGCTATGAATGGTGATAGTATAAGGGACCTACGTATATAGCTAGTACCCTTCATACCTCATAAATGATCTACAAAATACCCTTATTTAGGATTACGTACAATATAAGTTGTACAATAAAACCAACAGATTAAAAACAAGCACGAGTTATATTACGTCGGGTAAAACCTGTAACAGAAAACTATTTCTGTATAATGTTCTTACTACAATTATCATTTGTGTTCAAATCACGAAACTTGTGCGATAAATGGTAAGGTGGCATTTACACTCGCCTTGCCTTATAGGTGTGTATCCTGATTAGTGCAACAGAGCATAAAGGCTCGTACTGTACTCGATAATATGTTACGATACTCTGTGTCAAGTAAATTTATCTGCGTTATTTAAAATAACCAGATGAATTTGCGTTTTCAAAGGTGTTCTCAAGATAGTTTTGTCACATTGATTTGGGCCAGCTTGAACGAAGTGGTACTATCCTCTAACATAAGACCAACTTAAGATGACAGCATTTGTGCGATCGTGTCGTTGGTAAGTGCGAGATCGGAGGCATAATGATAGTGTGGGTCATCATGCTTCATTGTTGCATTGACTGCATTGGCAATGTCTCTAGTGTAAGTATATGGTGTTTACAACATTTGAATTATGTTCATGTTTTCCATCAGGCAGAGTAGACTCAATTTGGCAGTCTCAAATATATATAAGGAAAGATGTTAGAACGCCACGCTTGATAAAGGATTGTATTGTAATCTTAATATTATTGCTTCCGAAGTATCTCTGTCACACATAATAATTAGTTATCGATATAAAGCCTGTTATATTCTGAATAAAGGAAGCCAATGGGACATAAACTCTGAACAACGTTTAAATAAAAAAAAAAGTCGTGTGGTGTCGTGGGACACCAGATAGGAACGAAGTTCCTAATCATAAAATGAAATAATACATCCAACTTACAGATGCGGGCTAGGGTATACAGATGGCGCTATACATTTTTTTTTAATCTTACGCTTTTTTTATTTAACGTCACGGACATTTCTTACCGGCTTGCTACACCCATAAGGAACTTCGTTCCTTACAAATACAGCTTGAAATGAAATTTGTAGTAGACATATGTTGGGAAAGTTCGGACCATATGTAAACTTAATAATAAAAATATGATATTAAGCACAGTTTTTGTTGGTATCATTTTATGTAGCGTGTAATATTAGTCACGACGTTGTACAGTCTAGTCGGTGCGCGTTGCGCGCGCGTCTCTTGGAATGCGAGCGTGGCTCTGTATTGTATGCGCTTGTGTTCCCGCGCACCTGTGCGCCCGTGGGAATTCTACACTTTTGGATTACGGCTATTGTGTCTAGTCAAAAAAGATAGGCTGAAAAAAGGTTTCAGTAATAATTTATTTTTGACAAATAGTATCGTTATTGGACTTTCGAATGACGATGATATTTTAATGATATTAGTTTTTATAAACTGTTGCCGCATACGACACATAGCTTTCACAACCTTTTAATTATTTATTTATTTTATTTATTTATTTCTTCATTGTACACACATAATAAATACATAACAAAGAATGAGTTACAAAGTAGAAAATGTAACAATTGGCGGTCTTATCGCTCACGGCGATTTCTTCCAGACAACCTTAGCATGGATATTGGGTGTTTATGATCTTAAAGCAGTTTATACACTAGTAACACACCATCAAGTGAATATTCAAACAATAAATAATTTTTATATTTATTATCATTAGACATTCTAAAATTTAAAATTATTATGATGATCAGCTGCTAAATAATCTCATCTGTTATCTATTACTTCAACGAATGGGAACTTCTATCTACTTCAGTTACAGGGAAAATTAGTTTCCGAAGTGCCCCAGGATTATTTCTAATTAAACGCAACTCTGTGTAATGGTCGCAAATGGTTAGCTCGCAACTTACTTAAAATAAAATGGAGTCCTTGCAAAGCAGAGAGTACCTACTAATTGCCTCTGCCATCAGTTTAATTACGCATTTGTCGTATACCACTTTTACAACTCGCCCCGACCTTAGATACAGGGCATTTAATGAGGCCGAGAAATCATGTCCGTCAAACTTTTACTTGCTCTTAAACTTTAACTTTTTCAAAGCTCTGTGGTCAATGAAATGAAATCAATGAAACCTAGCCTTGAGCATCTCAGTTTTGACGCTTGGACAGGGTAACAATGGCTTGCGGTTCTGCTTTGTGTTATGTAAATACTCTTAAATAGAGTTTGTTTCTTTATAGTATGTTAACACATGTTATAGTATAAGCTATAATTCAGCTAAATAGTTTGTTTGTTTAGTTGAACTCACTGGTGTAAGTAGGTAATGAGAGCCGAGCACCAATCAAAAATATATTAAAATAGGGAAAGGTTATTCTTTAACATACGAATATATATTTCTATATTAGTTATCTTCTGTTACCAAAACTATAAATACAAAGTATATAGAGAATTTAAACTCCTGTCCTTAATAAATAAATTTCTATTAGCTGTTTTATGATTGACCTTTTGTATGATTATAAGCGATAACGGCTTATCAAGGTTAGATTGTTTCCATTTCAATTACGTTCGAACAAGTTGTTTCCATTTTTTCCATAGAGGTTGAACGTTGATTAAACATATAGTTATCTGTAGGAATGTAGTACACTGTTACCTAATACTTTCAGTTAGTACGGCTTAGCTGTTTTCTGGCTAAAATTGAACTAATAGTATCTAATTATTATACACATCTCACACACTGCCGTCTAATACTGTAACTACCTAATATACTGAATAGGCAGTAGAGCCACGTTGATTTTAGTACGAATATAGGTTAGGTTCGACCCGGGTGATATAACCCTTTCACGTAAGGTTGGTGAGTGCGAGATCGGAGGCCCAATTATGCAGAAGAATCTCAACAGACCGTCATAGTGTGGATCTTTATGCTTCATTGCTTGCATTCACAATCGCGATAACCGACATAAACGCGGGCGGAGCCGCAGCAACAGTTAGTCATAAATAAATTACACTCAAACGCAGATCGAGGGGCGTTTTATAATCTTCTAAAGTTTCCTCAAAAAAATTTTTTTTCCGTAGGAAAACTTTCTTTAAAAGATTTCTTTTTTTTCCCATTCATCAAAGAGACAAACTCTTATGCTACGGCATAGCGCCGCCGCGCATATGCGGGAGAATTATAAGAATAATTTAAAAAAAGCAACACCCACACAAATATTTTAAGCAGTTTCTACAAAACTTTATATTAATCAATATGTATAAAAATGAATCGCTGAAATCTATGTATGCGCATAACTTCCGATCGGCAGCACCAAATTAAATAATATTTTTTTATGTGTTCGTTACTGTCAGGACAAGGTTTGTGTACAAGAAAAATAAAATATAACGGGAAAATTCTTCTTTTTTCCGCGATGGGAAGCTGAGATTAATTATGGCGGTACGTAGTTCGCCGGGTCAGCAAGTAATAAATATTTTTGAACTAAATTAAAGTATAAATTAATTAAATTGTTACATGTGTCTCAAAGCGTGTACTCGTGCATGCATCTACGTGTATTTATATGTGTGTTATTTTCTCTTTATGAGAGTACAAGCATATGTATCTATACAGCAACTGCAACCCTACATTTTAAATAGTCTTATCTAATTTCTTGGGGAATATTTAAGGCCTGTGTCATTTAGTGTAGTCACAACCCAAGCATTTTCAGGCAACTTTCCAGACTTCAGCAATTTAACAGCGCCTGCTATGTTAGCACCGCTCGTGTAGCCCACGTACAAACCCTCTTTCTCGCCAGCCAAATCTTTATATTTAACAGCTTCTTCATCAGTCACGCTCAATGTACCATCCATGTACTCGTATGTAAATAAATTTGGAATTATTCCATATCCGGAACCTTGAAGTAAGTGAAGGGGTTTCGTGATTAAATCACCCTTAATAGCTTCAGCACCAGCGGGTTCTACAACGTATGCCTTAATGGCTGGATTTTGTTCTTTTAAATATTTAGAGGTACCCATAAAAGTTCCAGCAGTTCCTACTGTTGCAACAAAGGCATCTATGTGTTGGCCAGTTTGCCTCCAAATTTCGGGTCCCGTGGTTTCATAATGCGCTAATAGATTATTTGAATTATTAAACTGATTAACAAAGAACGCGTTCTGTTTTTCAACCAGCTCTAAACCATGATCTTCAACTGCTTTTAGATCATCTGATGTCACACTGCCAGGTATTCCATTCACTTGCGGTACTTTGATGCACGTAGCACCAAGAGCTTCCATATGTATTGCTCGTTGGGCACTATTGCCAGATGACATAGCTATTGTCAACGGATGACCCAATACGGCGCAAACTACAGCCAGACCAGTACCTTGATTGCCTGATGTAATTTCCACAACTGGAGCTCCAGGTTTTAGCTCTCCGGATTTACGAGCTTTGTCAATCATGTTAAAGGAAGAACGACATTTGATAGAAGCTCCAGGATTCACGAATTCACATTTTGCTAAAATTCTTCCGGGTCCTGTGTAAAGTCGGTCCAATGCCACAAGAGGAGTATTACCGATGAGTTCTAGTGCCGAGGATTTAATTTCGTTAATCTCTGAGATCAAACTGGAACTAATTGGAGACATATTCGTTAAAAATATTTGCAGCACTTGATAAATTTAAAGTTTTTAATAAGTAATGGATGAACTCGGACTGACCACGATGGTATAATACTGAGGCAAACGTTGGTTCGCTTTCTTTTAAATGATCTAGACAATCAAATGTCAATCATCAAATCAAATCAAATTTTAGGGTTCCGCAGCAAAATGGCAAAATCGGAATCCTTATAGTTTATTCATGTCCGTCGTTCTGTCCACTCTGTATCTATATATTACGTCGACAAAGTGGTAAAATAAATCTAGATAATATTTTTAGGGTATTTCTAGTTCATTTATAGTACAAATGATATTCTTGATATTCATCAATCCCACGGTATGGAGTAGATATTATTGGATAAGTCTTTTAAAAATAATACGGATTTTTGAAGACAATGTTTTAGTTAGGTTATTCATTTGTGAGTTATTAAGCCTTGAAACACTGATTTCTATTACAGCCAAGCTTCCTCTCATCTTCTAGTCCACCAGTGGTATTCGAAGACCTCAAAAATTCCCGATAGTAGCATTTTTAACGGATTTTTACATAAAAGTTATCACAGCAGGCTTCATTATTTTACGAGTAATAGTCGACGAACCAATTCTACGTCATTGGCTACTTACTTTGTAAACATAAAAGAACTCTGTAACGTTTGTGTAATGTAACTGACAGAAAATTGAATTTGTTTCTCACAAAACTTGCTTGAAATACTATTAAAATAAATTAACAACGTAATATATTTAGAAGCAAAAACAGCTTGAATCTCCAATAAATTACACACTTTGAAATCGAAAGCTTATTTTCATTATTGGTACACTTTTTCTCAAAAATGCCCTAATATGAAATATTTAAAACATGAAATAATAAAACGTGCTTACTACGAAATCCTACATTGGGAGTGGCTTGACACGCGCTTGGCTGTTTTTATATTTACGATCGTTTGTAGTACTTACAGAGTAAGCTTTACAACATTTTCATTGTTTTACTATCGTTGTTACTGCATTGTCAGTAAACTGATGAAATATTTCATTGTTTTATTTTCTTATAAGCCACACTAAAATTACAGTTGTTTTCAATTTTGTGGAATTAACAAAGGTTCAAAATAGTTACAATGCCTTGCGCTGTACCTGATCTTAAAAATAAAAATATTTGTTGTTTTCGTCCCAGTTGCATTAAATATGAAAATTGTATTAAATTGATGCTTATATTATATTAGGCTTTGAGAAATATAGGATATATGGAACTTTAACAGTTTTAAGAGATAAATATAGACCTAACTCGAATTGTATGATTACATTGCTAGGGTTCCGAGAGCCAGAGGCGTCACAAGTGCGTTACCGGCCATTGGGGGATGGGGAGGGGGATGGGGGGAGAGGTTGTGGTATGGCTCTCCGGTATCCTCACTCACTCGTTGAAATACAGCGCAAGCGCTGTTTTACACCGGTTTTCTGTGAGGCCGTGGTATCACTCCGGTCGAGCCGGCCCATTCATGCCGAAGCGTGGCTCTCTCACGGTATTGTCAGTTGTCGGTTGTTTGTCCATTCATTCATTCATGACTTAGGTTAGGGACTGTCTAGGCGGATTCCGGGTTAGTTTATCCTAATTTAAGAAACAGGTACTTAATAAAGAAGTGTTTTTGTAATCGATTTGTAAAGTGTGATGAATAGTAAATGCATTATAACAGAAAGTCAATAACGCTAATACTGACTCTAATTTAACCACAATGAGAATGACTGTCCATGGTCTTGGCAATGTTTCTTGCTTAGGTATTTAATTCGACAATCATCTTTTTTAATAATGTTTTTATCTAAACGACGCACGATGAACACGATCGACGAGGATGTTCGGTCGTCTCACATTGACGTCTCATCATGTTCTTACTAACACAGTAATTTTGGGAAAAAAAATTGTGTTCTTGGTTATTTTCCGTGTTAAAGTAAACATAATATAGGTGTAAATGTTCACATATTCAGTAGTTATTTATTTTAGCAATGGTAGCTTGTGCGTATGCTGTGTTTGAGGTCTCGGGTTCGAATCCCGGGTCGGATAAAATGTTTGTATGATCTGCAAATATTTGTTTTTTAGGTGTTTGAATGTTTTCTATTTATAATATGTACGTTTTTACAAAATAATAATTAACTTTTTCTTCATCCTTTTTAATTTCATTGATTTTTTTTTGAACGCAAAATTTATTTTTATACTATGGAAGTTCGTCCCTATCTGGTGTCCCACGACACCACACGGTTTTTTTTATTGAATGTATTAGTTTAGTTCATGTAAATAGTGCAAAACTTGGGGAGGGGCCTATGTTCAGTGGAAGTCTTTAGGTTGAAATGATGATGTATATTACATTACTATGTCATTGACACATGCCAACAGTACGAAACACAGGCGTCATAATATAAATTAAACATTTTGGTATCGTGCCAAAGTTCTAAATACGATTGTAAGAGACATAACAAAATTTGCAATTTAAAAAAATGACAAGCGGCAGTGTGTTGTTTATTTTTCTGTTACAATTTTGTATTACGGATTATTGTTTGTGTTCGAAAGTAAACAGTAAGTTTCTTGTTTTATAAACAAGACTTTCTTTGCGTTTATGTTGTACTTGTACCGTAAAAATTTACTAAATTCCACTAGTCACTGATAAAAATTTGATAGACTATTTTGAACTGATCTGCCAGATAACTACAGATTTGCCAGATGATCCAGGTGATACTGGCCTTTAATCTTTTTTATATTTTTTTATTGTATGTATATTTCATAATTATGAACTGTAAAAAGTTTCCAGCTCTTTTCATTCAGTTCTAATACTATATTGCGGTTATAGCCGGTGAGAACAATAGTAAGTATGAGTAATAATATATGGTTTAATAAACTAAAAAACGCACTTACAATCTCGGTTATAAACAAACAAACAAACATGGAGGCGAAACTAACAAAAACGTTTTAAAAATCATTAGATTGACACTAAATCTTGAAATTCTATAAGTATATAAAAAATTAATAAAAATTAATACATATTTCGGACATCTAACACACAACGCCATCTAGTCCCAAGCTAAGTAGAGCTTGTGTCATGGGTGCTATTCGTACGTGTAACTGATATAAATACATAATACTTTTTTTTTGTAAACACATACATTATACATAGAAAACACCCAAAGTCCGAAACAAATATTTGCAGTTCATACAAATATTTGGTTCGACCCGGGAATCGAACCCGATACCTGGTCAAGTATGGCCAGGTGGTCAATGTCTGTCAAAGAATTCGGATGTCTAACTTTTCCTTTTGATTCTTCCATTTCAATAGTCTTACCTAGAAGGTGTGTTTGGGAATAAAATATGTATACGGTCGAATTGAGAACCTCCTTCTTTTTTTGAAGTCGGTTAAAAAGAATAGATAGATTTTATTTATTAAACTTTATTTTTAATTTATAAATATTTTATAAATTTATTATTAAAAAATGAAGTCTCTTCCGCTATCTGTCGTATTACAATGCTGTTTTTTATTTTAAGTTTAATAGTTAAGTTACTCTCTGGATCATCAGCTACCTGCCACTGAAAGTCCCGTCAAAATCGGCCCAGCCGTTCCAGAGATTACCCGGAACAAACCGACAGACTTACAGACAAAAAATATTTAACTACACTTTTGGTATTTGTACCGTGTATACATACATATAAGCATTTAGTAAATCGTTTTTTTTAATTTTATTTATTTTTATAGATATAGATATATTGATTCAAGAGAAAGGTTTATACGTATAATAGGTACATGGAATATTTCAGGTCGCTAGTATCTTAATCAAGATAACATAAAAAATTTTTTAAATCCCTACTCAGCATCAGGTCGAAGTTATCAAGTAATTGTCATTTAACTTATTATATTGACACGCTATAAAGCACTTAATCGAGTAATCATACGCCAAAAATGCCTCACATCATTTTGGAAAAGAGCTGATACTCTCCCCTGCTGGACCGATATTAACCAAAATTAGCTAAGTACCGCCGCCAGGAAACTGGCTGTCAAATGAAAAAAAAAAACGAATTGAAATCGGTCCATCCGTTTGAGAGCACCGATGCCACAGACAGACAGAGACGTCAAACTTATAACACCCCTCTTTTTGCGTTGGGGATTTAAAATAAAATTAGTCAGTTATATATAACTGAGTTAAGAAGTGGTGGATAATAGAGTGTTTTCTTGGAAAATTACTATACTACATATTTACAATCTTTATAGTACCTACTGATATCGATAAGAGTGTCAGACCATCTACTTTTTAGTGCGCATATGATAAATAGACACTTGATAATTATGGAGCTGACTAAGCAGTCCGTTAGATCTCTTTGACTCATACCTGATCTCCTTGATACCTGGGGTTATCGTCGTACCGCGCGTAACGCCGCGGGACAAAGTTATAAAAGTCTAAAAAAAGTAGCCTAAGTTACTCCCTGGATCATCTGCCTGCCAGTGAAAGTTTTTACTAAGTGTTTAATAATTAATAGATACAACATTATCTTGGTTAAAAATAAAATATGCTAATATAATAAAGTAGAAAAGTTTTGATAAATAAATAAATAATAAAGAGAGATGTTGGATGGCTCACTAATCAAGTAAGCTAAAGGTATACTACGACTAAAAGCACAAGAGCATCAATGAAAAATGTCGCAATATCAGGGAAAATTTATTGCTCTCTACTCTGTGGTATTCTACTGTACTTCAATTGAACGTAAAACTTCAACTGCGTAATAAAAAATATAGAACATACCGGACATATCATCAAATTCAAATAGGTAATAATCCTATTACTCAATAAAATATCTCAATTTAAAGCAGTTTAAATTCAAAGATGGCTACGGTGTTGCTAACAGCGAGGGGAAAATTACTTTGTTACAAGACTGAATCCGTCACAAAATTACTTACTAGTTGAGTTTTTTTTTAGTTTCGATGTTTCATCATTCATCGGTAACTACTTTTACCTACTTTTCATAAAAGATGATACTCCTTTTCCTTCACTTACTTTCTACTTGAATTGGGTGTATTTTTACCCGACTGCGAAAGATTCAACGTTTTAAATGATGGTGATTGCAGGCGCTACACAAGAGAAATAAAGTACCAAAACTCATTGAACTAATATTACTACGCATTCCTCCATGCCAAAACTTTTTATAATATACATTTATTTAATCCAATTCAAAATTGTAGATAAATTGTCTTTATCATTTGTTGAAGGTGGACCTAGAGAAGGAAAAGAGCCAACCCGCTTTTCTTCATAATCTTGTGCCTATAAAGAATAGAAAATTCTGATGAAATTATACGTCACTTGCTGTGAAAGCGTCTTAGGCGCTCATTCCTTTAACAAAAACCTGATAACTTAAAAAGGTTGGATAAGAGTTTGTTTTGTGTTAAATTTGTGTTACAAATTTATGTTCGGTACCGATTTGAATTATATATATATATTAACAATATATATAGGTACCTGCATATTATATTGGTATTCAAAACCCAACACGCATATGGGTTTGTAATAATCATTTACAAATTTATTCATAATGTAAGTGGTTTGATAAGGTTATGCAAACATACATTATGCATATCGTGGGCTCCTTGTTCTCATTTACTTGTAGATACTTCCATCCTGTTCGTGTGGTGATGGGAGAAGAATACAGAGTGTCTCCACTCCCTATTCCTTCATCCCTTAGATGTCAATAGACGACTAAGGGAGCAAATTAAGCAAGACAACAGCACCTCCGTCTGCCCAGTGTAGTGTAGTAAACCGAAACAGACTTTCTTAGAAGAATCCTATGTCTATCAGTGGACTTCTTAACTGAGTCCGAACCGTAACTACTTCATGATATAAAATTATGCATCAAAAACATAATTTGAAGAAAAAAACTGCAGAAGTCGTGAGATCCATGTTATACCAGGTCCAATAAATAGATTGACATGGCCATCGCATGAAAACAGAATGTACCTCACAAGTAATACATATTATATTATACTAGATTGTTTAGTGCGAATGCCAATGTCTTTATTGGACTTGGTACTACATGGATCTCATAGCTTTTGCTTGCTCGACTTGACGGGGGCACTGCTTTGCCCCCAGATACCAATTTTAACTTATGTGCACGTTATCTTTTATGAGACAGTAACTTTTTTTAGTTCTTTTTTAACCAA
Organism: Spilosoma lubricipeda; assembly: GCA_905220595.1. Classification (NCBI taxonomy): domain Eukaryota; kingdom Metazoa; phylum Arthropoda; class Insecta; order Lepidoptera; family Erebidae; genus Spilosoma; species Spilosoma lubricipeda. Next base: position 12,692,523 of record HG992290.1, on the reverse strand, counting down.
GTTTAAGCTTTTATATTATTGCTGTTCTGCAAGTCTCGATGTAAATAATAGTTGTTTATATAGGAACATTATGATAAGTAAAGTTATTGCACTATGGGAAAAACATAACCCCAATACAAGGTATCCTCATACACAAGGTAATTGGTATCGCGGTATCACTGTATGTGAGTTTCTTTGTTGCTTTCGAGGCTATTTTGATAAACTGATTTTAATATTTTATCGACTGCTTCTCTGGCGCAGCGGTAGCGTATGCGACTGATGTGCTTTAGGTCTCGGGTTCGATTCAAGACTTGGATCAAATGTTTGTATGGTCTGCAAATATTTGTTTCGGAATTTGGGTGGTTTCTATATGTCTTAATATGTATATTATATATGTATTTGCAAAAAAAAGTATTCATGTGTGTAGTACCCATAACACAAGCTCTGCTTAGCTTGGGACTAGATGGCATTGTGGGTTAGATTTCTGAAATATTTCTTTATTTATTATATAATTTGGCTTGGAGATACCTTGATTCTTGAGAAGGGTTGGACCAGTTTTTACCGTGACCCGGGGCGGCTCATTCCCCGCCCTTGTCGCTTAGGGACAAGGGCTCGGGATATGTTGCCGCCGAGTGGGGGGGGATCACCGTTTACGGTGTCTACTTCTCCCCCAACCGGAGTCTGAGCGACTTCGAGGTCTTCCTTAACAGCTTGGAGACCTCGATGCGGCGATTAGCGTCTGGGCACGTCCTCGTGCTGGGGGACTTCAACGCAAAATCCATTGCGTGGGGGTCCCCCGGGACGGACGCCAAGGGCGAGGCCGTCGAGGAGTGGGCGGCTTCGGTGGGCCTCTGTTTATTAAACAGAGGCTCCACCAACACGTGCGTGCGACAGCAGGGGGGGTCGATAGTGGACCTTTCGTTCGCTACCCCTGCTGTTGCCGCACGAGTAAGGAACTGGTGTGTCCTGGAAGAGGTCGAGACGCTCTCAGATCATCTCTATATCCGATTCGAGCTCTCCCGGTCCCAGGGCCCCAGTAGGGGTCACACGGCGCGGCGCTCTTCCCGTTTTCCGCGGTGGGCTGTCGCCAAGCTCGATAGGGACCTACTAGAGGAGGCGGCCATTATTCACTCTTGGCTGTCTCCGCAGGCCCCGACCGCGGAGGTCGGCGTGGACGTTGGGGCTGGCCGTTTTCGCGATGCGATTACGCAGGTTTGTGATACGGCCATGCCCCGCATCCAAGGTCGTCGGCCTCCTCGGAAGGAGGTCTACTGGTGGTCCCAGGAGTTGGCGGACCTCCGTGCGGCTTGTACTCGTGCCCGGAGGTCTTACACCCGCAGCCGGCGACGTCACCGCGGAGACGGTGGCGGGGACCAGCTTCATGAGGAGTACCGCGAGACGCGGAAAACTCTGAAGCTGGCCATTGGCCGCGCCAAAGACGTAAAGAAAAAGGAGATGCTGGAGAGTCTCGACCGTGACCCCTGGGGTCGCCCATATCGTGCGGTGCGACAGAAGCTCCGCACGGCGGGCCCCCCCTTACCGAGACTCTCCAGCCCAGCTTCCTGCAGGAAGTGGTCGAGGGCCTTTTCCCGCAGCGGGCGGAGCACGCTCCCCCATCGATGGCCTATCCGGTCAGAGACGACGGGGGCGATGTTCCGCCCGTTAGGGAATCGGAGGTTGGGGCGGCTGTTCTGCGGATACGTTCCAAGAACACCGCCCCCGGGCCGGACGGGGTTCCAGCCCGAGTGATGGCCCGAGCCCTCGACCATATGTCGGACCGCCTCAGGGAAGTGTTGGATGCTAGCCTGGCGTCCGGACGCTTCCCTGAGTGCTGGAAATGCGGGAAGCTGGTCCTTCTAAAGAAGCCGGGACGGCCTGCCGATTCGGTCGCGGCCTATAGGCCCATCGTGTTGCTGGACGAGGCGGGCAAGTTGTTTGAGAGGATACTCTCTGCCCGCATCGTCCGGCACCTCAGCGAGGTGGGCCCCGACCTGTCGGACGCCCAATTCGGGTTCCGAGAAGGGCGTTCGACGGTCGATGCCGTGATGCGCCTTAGGGCCGTGACCGAAGAGGCAGTGAGCTGTGGCGGCGTGGTGTTGGCGGTGTCTCTGGACATCGCCAACGCCTTTAATAGTCTGCCATTCAGCTGCATCAGGGAAGCACTCCAATACCACGGGGTGCCAGAGTACCTGAGGCGGCTAGTGGCAGACTATTTGGAGGAGCGTACCGTCGTGTACGAGGATCGAGAGGGCGCCTTGAGACGGCGACCCATGTCGTGCGGCGTTCCACAGGGGTCTGTCCTTGGACCACTCCTGTGGAACGTGGGATACGACTGGGTCCTACGAGGTCGTCTCCCCCCCGGGCTGGGCGTAATTTGTTACGCCGATGACACATTGGTCACGGCCCGGGGGGCGAACTTCCAGGAGGCGGCGCGCCTGGCCACCATTGGTGTCTCTCTGGTGGTCGGGCGCATCGAGGCGCTGGGCTTACGGGTGGCCCTGGACAAGACGGAGGCCCTGTTATTCCATGGGCCCCGTCGTGGGCCGCCCCCCGGCGCCTCCATAGTGGTCAACTCGATCCTCGTACCGGTTCGGGCCCAGATGAGGTATCTGGCCCTGATCCTCGACGGTAGGTGGCTCTTCGACGAGCACTTCCGACAGCTTGGTCAGAAGCTGGTCGACGCTGCCTCTGCCCTTGGGCGACTTTTGCCCAATTTGGGCGGAGCCAGCGTCGCAACGCGACACGTCTACACGGGGGTGGTCCGGTCGATGGCGCTGTATGGGGCACCGGTGTGGGTGGAGGCTCTGACTGCCCTCAATAAGGCCCGCCTCTGGCGACCTCAGAGGGTATTGGCGGTCAGAGCCATCCGCCGATACCGCACGGTGTCTACTGAGGCGGCGTGCGCCTTGGCCGGAACACCTCCGTGGGATTTGGAGGTGGAAGTGCTCGCCGAAGTTTATCGACGGGTGGCTGAATTCCGGGCGGAGAGAGGCATTCGCCCTCCGCCCGAAGAGGTACGCGAGTGGCGTGAAGCCGCCCGTCGAGCCACGATGGCTCGCTGGTCGTTCCGGCTGGAGACTCCACGCGCTGGCTTTGCCGCCGTGGAGGCTCTCCAGCCGGTCATCCTCGAGTGGGCAGGGCGGCAGCACGGGACCCTTTCCTTCTGACTGACGCAGGTGCTTTCCGGGCACGGTTGCTTCGGGAAGTACCTGCACTCGGTCGCCAGGAGGGAATTGAGTCCCGCCTGCCACCACTGCGACTGCAGTGAGGACTCGGCCCAGCACACGCTGGCGACCTGCCCCGCATGGGCGTCGCAGCGCCGGGCCCTCACTGCAGTCATCGGAGGAGATCTGTCGCTACCGGCCGTCATACGATCCATGGCCGGTAGCGACAGCAGTTTTACCGCGGTCGCAACTTTCTGTGAAGATGTAATCTCGCAGAAGGAGGCGGCGGAGAAGGCCCGGGAGGATGATATCCACTCGGACCCGATCCGCCGCCGGCGAACCGGGCGGCGGAGGCGCGCCTATCAGCGCCTCATGCCGCCCTGAGTGTGGCCGCGGATGGTCGGGATGGGTTTTCCCTTCCATCCGCTCTAGTGGTCACCCGCGAGGGGGCGACGTTACGCGTGTGCCGTACGTCGCCTATTTAGAGAGTTTAACAGCAGACGGTGCCCGCTTCAGTGCGGGCAGGCGCTGGGAGGGGTCCGGAAGTGTTAATAACAGCAGTTCCCGGATCCCTCCCGTCTCAGGCGCAGAGTGGCACACCGTGTGGTTTTAGTCGGTTCGATTCCGACACACCGCCCCGCCGCAAACCCCGGCGGGGTGACGGCCCGAGGGGGTTTCCACACGTAAAAAAAAAAAAAAAAAGTTTTTACCGTGACCAACGATATACACGCCAAACCGCGGACAAAATTTTGTATTTAAGAAATGCTAACGAAAGGCAAGGAACATTTTGGAAGACTACGAATAACTAAGTAATTTGATTGAAATGTAATTGTAAGATAACTATGTAAAGTATTTTTTAAATGATTTACGATATTTGATAAAATACAGAGAAAGCTAATGCGGGAGTAGAAAATACTGATAAAAAAATATTAAGAAAATAAAACTATTTGTTGATCACACTTTTTGTTTCGGGTAAGACTTGAAATCCCGACACTCAACGAGGTGTCGTTTTAAAAGGTAGTAGAGATAAAGATGATATAGATATGTTATGATATTTTTATCTTAGAGATATAATGAAATCCCTAGCCACTATTAGTAGACCACTTCTTAATCATGCTATTTGCAGTCAGTGCGAATACAGTTAAAAAAATACTTGCTTAAAATAATACAGCGTTATAAACACCTGTCAGTATTATTGTAACACAGGGCACATGTGTACTTTCAAGGCGTGTAAAGTATAGGCAGTGCCGTAGTAATTTTAAGAAAATAGTCTGAAAAATGAGTCTCAAAATGTTAATTTTTTTGTTAGTAGGGGTCGAAAATGGTTTGAACTGCTTCAAGAAAAGGATGATACAGCCGTACCGTATTTTTTTGCTTGCTCGACTTGGACCCACACTGCCGTGTACCCAGGTTACTAGTAATTTTTCATTCCGTTGAACATTTTACAAGTTACTACATCTATTATTGCATTATTATAATACACATATTATTATAGAGGTGCACTGATCTATTGACTGGAAATATAACTTTATAATCTTATAAATTTACTAGCCGACCCACGCAACCTCGTTTGCGTTTTCTATTGCCCATATCGTGATAATTTTCCCCCGTTTTCGAATCATTTTTCATTGTTGCTCCGCTCCTATTGGTCCTAGCGTGATTATATATAGCCTATAGCCTTCCTCGATAAATGGGCTTTCTAACACTGAAAGAATTTTTCAAATCGGACCAGCGGTTCCTGAGATTAGCGTGTTCAAACAAACAAACAAACAAACAAACAAACTCTTCAGCTTTATATATTAGTATAGATATAGGATTGCAAATCTATTAATGCAGTTAATTATTTTATCATCACTTTTGGAGGTATGTCTGCGATCAAAACGATTGAAACAGGGGATTAAAACTGATTAAAACATGTCCACTGTCACCATATCCTTCGATATGTTTAATAGTAACATCACACATTTCACACACGGCATTCTGATCACGCACTTGGCGAAGCCTGAACTATGGTAACGAGACTACTGATAAAAATACTTAAATATTTCTAAATACATAATTATAAATAAATAGCACCCAGGCGCAGAATAAATACTATCTTGAGTTGGAATTGAACCCATGACCTCGGGCTCTAGTAGTCAAGATCACTAATCATGTGATCACCAAGTCCCTCATAGTAGTCAACAACAGCTGTAGGCTTCTTTTTCTAATAAATCACAAATTTTGACAATGACCTCAAGAACTGGATCAAATTAAAATATGATGACACGTGTAGCACCAGCTTTCGAATAAAAAAAAGAATCATCAAAATCGGTTCACCCAGTCGAAAGTTATGAGGTACCTCCTCCTTTTTTTAAGTCGGTAAAAAACCATTTATCTTCACACAAACACAAGCCTACCTATTCTCGAAACTCATACAATGATTTATCATAAAAAATTGAAGGTTACATATAGTGTAAATAAGATATTACACCCACATTACTCTTCAAGTAACACGTTATGCCGCATTCCTATGTGACACCTACTGATATTAGAAAATAATAATCAGCGGACACTTTACCTTGGAAGGAAATAAATTAGATGATAGTTAATAAAGTTTTAATTTATTAAACGATATACAATATTCATATTATACTAGAATTTTATTATTATAACTAACTAAAATAACCATTTTGGCGGAATGTGGGTAATGGAATTATTCCAATACTCAAGTAATAATTTCTATTTTTAATTTAATATATTTAGGACACTTCAAGTTGTTCTAGCATTAATTGTCTAATTTTGCATTACATTTTTACACACTAATAAAAATTTCTCATTTTTTTCAATCAAATCTTTAGAAAATTGCCTGAGCAAAGAGGCAGACTAGAGTAAAATACATTAAGTATAAAAAAAACAAAATAACTCTTAAAAAGGATTAATACTCACAATGTAAGTAGTATCAAGCACTAGACAGATATACATACGTACAATTCTACTTATTATAAACTTGTTATTCACTAATAATTCTAAAGGATTACGTACGCGATTCGTCACTCAAGTATACATATAGGTATGCACGTATATACTTCACTATGTTACATAAATTCCTGAGGGACAGGAGTATATTTGAGTCCGCTATCGTTGAGTAAGGTTACGACCCACGAATCTTCGGGTATCAGTCCAGACTCCAGAAGCTTAACAGCAGCGGCTACATTAGCACCACTTGTGTAACCCACATACAGACCCTCCTTTTGACCAATTAGATCTTTATATTTATCAGCTTCCTCGTCAGTTACACTTAATGTGCCATCCATGTTATCATAATTAAATAAATTCGGTACACATCCATATCCTGAACCCTGCAGTATGTGGAGCGGCTTAGTGATCGGATCACCCTTGATCGGTTCAGCCCCAGCAGGTTCCACAACGTATGTCTTAATGTCTTTACTTTGCTCTTTTAAAAATTTGGAAACGCCTGCAAAAGTACCAGCTGTGCCCACTGTAGCTACAAAAGCGTCAACATGATGTCCAGTTTGTCTCCAAATCTCAGGTCCAGTAGTCTCATAATGTGCATCTGCATTAGCAGGATTACTAAATTGACCAACGTAATACGCTTTTTGTTCTTCGACAAGATTTAAACCAACTTCTTCGACTGCTTTTACATCCGCGAGAGTTACATTTCCATAGGTCCCTTCTACTTGTGGTACACGAACACACTTTGCACCGAGAGCTTCCATGTGTATTGCCCGCTGATAACTGTTGCCTTTAGACATAGTAAGTGTGAGAGGATGACCAAGAACCGCACACACCACAGCGAGACCACATCCTTGGTTGCCCGATGTTACTTCTACAACAGGCGCACCTGGTTTCAGTTCTCCAGATTTGCGGGCCTTTTGTATCATACTGAGAGATGAACGGCATTTAATAGAAGCACCAGGATTCATAAACTCACATTTTGCAAGGATTCTTCCAGGTCCGGTGTAGAGTCGGTCTAATGCCACGATGGGTGTGTTGCCAATCAGTTCCAACGCTGATGATTTAATTTCGTTCTCCTGTTTGATCGGTGACATGTTGAAACTTGTAATATATATTCCGTTTATGTAACTATGTTACTAAATAACTGGTAGTGCAATACTGTGCTGAACAAGTTTGCGAGTCGTGTTAAATATTCTAAAAGATCTAGGCTCGTGTGCAGCGTCTGCAGACGGCCGCTGCTGAGCCGTTTTGAACGCAAAATGCGAGCTGCGTGCAACCCGCTGACAAATTAGTACAACTTTATTATTAAACAGTGACATAATATTTTCATAAAATATTTTTTTATAACACTGATAATATAATATTTTTAAGTAACAATCGACGTATTAAACGACGTGGCCTTCCTACTGTTTACAAATATATTTTACGAACGGCCACTAACGACGTTTCTTATCAATATATTATAATTATGATCAAATGATGAAGAACGAGAAATTGAAAATCGATTATGTATATCTCTAATTTATTATCCGTAATGAGGAGACACACTTGATAAAAGTAGAGAACATAATAAATAACTAGATAGATAGGTATTCCCCCTAAAATTTATTGTGTTTTTCTATTTTTGTGTGTAAATCTTAATATGGTTCACTTACCAAGTTTCAACATTATAGTACTTGGAGTTCCGGAAAAAAGTGGTTGGGACATACGGAGATCCATAAGGGTTCCGTTTTTTGCCATTTGGCTACGGAACCCTAAAAAGACAATAACGTGTCACTTTATCTTACTCAGGAGGAATATTATTTTCATATATCAAAGGAAAGAGTTTCATTCTGGTTGCGGCAATAATGTCAATAATATTTAATCTTATATATCTATAAATAGATGTCTACTTTGTACTGTTGATGAACACTTCATACTTTGTTTCTGCAAAATGTAGATTATTGATTAATTCTCTTCTATACATGTGTCATGCTTATGTTTATGTTCCAGAATAATAGAGATAATTGATCTCCTCATACTACGAACCGTAACATCTCTTTTGCTTCGTTCACATTGCATGCTTGCTCGTCGTCATTCCGACTCAAAGTGATATAGAAATGAACTAGCCTATTTATTTGGTTAAGATCCCGGGAAGCTGTTGGATACGGCTAGCATACGATCGGCTATCACGAAGAGCCTTGGGAAGCCTATCTCTAGCAAAGGGCGTCTTTGGGCTCAGATGATGTTGATAAAAACTATTTATATCTACTGCCTATATCCCTTTATGCCTAGTGCCAAGCTAAACATGGCATTAAGAAGATCGCCAAACACAAACTTCATAAGAAACATACTGTTTATTATCAACTTATATAAAAGAATTGTCTGTATTATCTTAGGTACCGGGATCGAAAGTTGATAATACTCTCTGATGTGTACTTCATTTAGGATCAGTGTTCAAATTATCACTAAACAGAAACCATGTTCATACGTTATCAAGTAAGTACTATATTCTTATCTTTTTCTTACCATAAGATGTACCTGTTATATAAATATTTTTATAGTATTACATCATTTATAACAACGGGTATAAAATACACAAAAACCCAAATAGCTACTACGGCAATCATGTGATTATGTCACGAGAAATACAAGTGGTAATCTATTTTGTAACAATTTAAACATGTAAAATAAACTTTAGTACAAGGCCCTAGGGTTTAATATTGTTATAAGTTGTGAAATTTTTAAATTGCGATGTTTATCATTGGAAAATAACTCTTATTCTATTCAAATAGAATACAGTTGTATAGAAATATGTAGTGTTATATAGAACAGAATGTGCAGATGTGTGTCGTGAATAGGGGCTATTGTTAACAAATACGGGTACAATTTCGAACAATACAATACATTATTTTATTTAGTGTGCTACAAGCGTTGGACCAAATGTCGACTATTTGCTAATTGAGATATCAAAACGAAAGTGGCTTGAAATATGTCGACCAAATGTCACAACCGGGAAATACAATCACTTGCTGGTTGAATATAACTGACCTTAAACCTCATAAGGTTAAATAATTGGTTAAATCCTTTCTTGATTTTTTATTTCTTGTTATTTTTTATCCGAGTATGATGAAGCTAAAGGAAGGAAGATTTTTGGTGGTCTATGTATGTTTTACAGCAGCGCTTAAACTTCTGAACCGATTTCAATGAATGAGGTGTCAATAAATTCAATACATGATTAGTGACCCGGATGGCCTGGATGACACAGGCAATCTTAATTTTATCAAACGTTTTTACGTAATAAAGTTATAGTTTTTTTAAATTTGTTCTTGTTCTTTAATTCACTATTTCATGCTATATTATATTAAAACCAAGGACACCAAAAATACAGACAAGCACAATAGATTTCTTAAAATTTAAACATCATAAAATTTCTATTTTCGTTTTATTCGTTAGCCTTGGCCACGTGTATAGGTACCCCATTTTATGACAATGAGAATGGATCTAATACTATTAATAACTTCACACATCCGACAAACGGCAGTCTTAATTATCCCAAACCAAATTCCTGATAATAATGGTTAAATATTTCACAAATACATTAACAACATCATCAGTCTAATCCAGTCCACTGCTGGACATATGCCTCTTCCATTGCACGCAAGTCTGATCGATTTTGGGCTTCTGGCATTCAGTTCCTGCCAGCAATCTTGCTCCATCTGGCCTGTGGTAGTTCTACACTACGTTTGCCGGTCGCCACTCCAGAACTCTTTTACCCCAGTGGTTGTTAGTTCTGCGGCTAATATAGCCAGCACTACCACTTCAGCTTGCTAATCCGGTGGACTACATCTTGAATTTAGTTCTCTGCCGGATCGCCTCATTTCTGATGTAATCCCTCAGAGAAACGCCGACCATTGCCCTTTTCATAGCACATATTTAATATCAATTACAATCAGACAGTACAAATGAGGACGATCCTCATCACATAATTATTTGTCTTGGGTTAGAGCTAATGAATCGGTTTCAATAAATTGTACAGGAGTACAATGGTTCTTAAGTTGTAGATGTATATATATAAAACCGATAAAACGTAAACCTCATACAGTTAAGATAAGCCGTTACCATGTTATTTTTTCTAAAGTAGTCAATTTTAATGATGTTCGGTGATGATGTGTTCATATGTGATGCCGGCGAAATTTTCTTCTGCCTTCTGATAACAAACAAGAAAGACTATAAATAGATATGCTTCTGCTAGGGTGAAAGACAGGTGGATTCACTTATACCGCCTGCGGTACCGGGCACGTCCACGAGTCTGTCGGATCGGGGAGATTTGCACCTCTACCGGTCCCGCTCCGCCATGTCGTTTGCAAACTTAATATGTACGACAACTTGCTCGCAGAGGGAGCCGGCGACGTTCCACGCGTTTTCACTTCATACATTGGCCGTAATTATGTTACTGGGCGGGAGAATTTCCACTCCTATTAGCCGTTCCGAGATCAGACCTGTACTTCGGATTCGGACACGCCGAGCATTCTGTCAGCTTGTGCAGCGACCTGACCACGGTTCAGCCATCGCTGTAGTGGTACTCAAGTGTAAACATAACTAAGGTGTTTTCAGTGATAGTTTCGTGATTCTTCCATAACGGGTCTGAATGACGGCATTCTCATTCCTCTTCGGTACCCTATCTTCTATCCTTCAGGGAAATAGACTTTTAGTGAGTAAGATTTTGCTTATCTATACATTTAGCCCAAACTGTAGACTATAGCCATTATTAGATAATATGCTGTTATTGTCCATATTCGAACATTAGAAAATGAAATTCAAAAGGTCACTTTCCAATATGTATCAATATTTTTAAACTCAAAGTATTTATGGATATGGGATTGTAAAAACTGTATAATCCATACGTGTCGCTTGCATCTAGCAGCCATTATTGCAAATTGGCTAAGATAATATAGGTTATTATTGTGATTTTTCAGTTGCTCTTTATCAGCTGTGAATACCCTAAGGTGTTAATCATTTTTTTCTTGATTTTCACCGAGTAATAGAGGTTATTGGAGGTCCAACTGTAGACTCTGGGAGCACACACTCAGAACTTTTGAAACACATGTGTTCATGGGCACTGGTAGACGCCTATCATCATCATCATTATTACGATCTATTAACACTTCATTCATTAAAATAGTATAAGTAGTTTATCCGCTCCAGTATAACATACACACATGCATATATAGACCGCCAATACTGTTAGGTACCTACTCCTTATCTTGTTTTCGCCGTCGTCGGTTAAAAAAAATGGTATTAAATAAAAATAAAAAGTGCTAAATCACTGCACTTATCATATCAGTGCAAATTTTATGATAACGAACTCTAAAAATATGGTGTGGTCTGCAAAGTCAAATTAGTTTATCTTTGGTTAACGTCAAAACGTTACGTTATGTTGAGACGTGTGTAAAAACACAAATATCGCGTCATACTTCTTAACTCATATTGATATAGTTATCGTTTGACTATAGACGTTTGATTTAACGATTTGAAAAGAACATAATTGTAAGTAAGAAACATTTTTTTTGTTCAGGCTTGACATGAGAGATTAAAATAAAAGTAAGGATTCACTCGTCGCGAAGTTCATATGAAGATATAAAGTGATATAAGTATTTAACTTAAAATATATATATATAAATAAGATATTATCTTGTATTATGGTGTATTTAAAATGCAGTATTCGGAATACTTGAAAGTAGTTTTATTTTCAAGTATATCCCACGAGTTGCCCGCGGATCGGTGAGACAAGCGCACGCGTCAGTTTAACCAGTCCGTTCAACAATGCAATCTTGTTTTTTACAAATACCCTCTTTTTTTTATAATCATGAGTGATCTAAGTAATAGAAGTTTAACATCTAGTTTACCTAAATTGTTGAGTGATAGTAGTGAAGAAGATGTAGACATTGTGCAACAACATGAAAACATGATTTTAGAAAATAATTCAGCACTTGAGGCGATTCGAGGTAAGAGATTAAGAAATGAAAGTGATAGTGGAGAGAAATATGAAGATGATGATGGCTTCACGACTGTAAGTAGATACGCAAAACGGCTTTATCGTAGCCTTTCTAAAAGTAGTGACCCAAAAAAAACTGCGACAGATATGATGAACAAATATGAAGTATGTCTCACGTCCTTAGAACCATTACCCAAACAAATTGCACTAGCAAAAATGTTAAGAAAATACAACGTAGATGATATTAAAAGGATAAAATATAAAAGTAGTTTCAAGGTTTTGATTCTATTTAACTGTCAAGAAAAAGCCGATGTACTTTTAAAGAGTAAAGAAATTGCAGATTTGGGATTAAGATGTCAAATGACGTTTGAGTTGAACTTATGTTACGGAATTTTAAAGCAAATGGATTTAGAAATCGATATCAAGGAGTTACAAAACACATTGAAATGTGACTATGAAATCATTTCTTTAATTAGACTTAAAAGATTGAATGAGGAGGGAGTGTGGATAGAAAGTGAAACAATCCGAATCGGCTTTAAAAGTTCTACCTTACCACCGTATGTTTATGGATACGGTTGCAGGTTCAAGGTCGAACCCTATACTTTCCCAGTTTCACAGTGTTCAGGCTGTTGGAAATATGGACATTTAAGGAAATATTGCCCTAAAAAGAAAGTTTTTTGTCCCAAATGTGGTCAAAACCATGTAAATTGTGAAACGAATGACTTCAAATGTTTAAATTGTGGCGGGCCACATATGTCTTTGGACAAAACTTGTCCTATTTTCTACAAAGAAAAGCAAATACGAGATATTATGAGTAAAGAAACATGCTCTTATCGGAAAGCACTGATATTATATTACAAAAAGACCCAAGAGAATGCAGCAATAATAGTATCAAAATATACCATGGATAAGGACCATACACGAACAAAAACCTACCGGGATGTACTAATACATAGTGATATGAACATTTCTACATTTGATGAGCAAGAAAATGACCCAGAAGAAGAAGTTGTATTATTAAAGGATGACACTCGTAGCCAAACACAAAGGAGTAACAAAAAGAACAAAAACGAGGAGAGTAGAATAGGAAAGCATATAAAAGAAAGAGTAGAAATCTATGGTCAAAACAAAACTGCGGCATCACGAAACTCAGAGAACGATAAAACTGAAAGACAGAGATCCGAGAGCCGTCCAATATTTAGTTTTGTTCGTCTGATGAAAAAAATTAAAGATATCATTATGTCTAATATAGCATTTGAAGATAAAGTTAAAAGTTTTTGTAATATGTTTATTAGTGAGATATTTAGTTATGTGGTCGAAATAATGAAAGATGGAAATATTTTAAATAACTTTCTAGATAGTTTAAGTAATGGATAGTAAGCTGAAAAATGTCGCTATTAATATAATTCAGTGGAATTCACAAAGTATAAGACCAAAACTTTCTGAACTTGAAGCGCTGTTGATAAAAGACCGGGTTCATGTAGCAATTATCTCGGAAACGTGGCTTGAAGAAAATAGTTTTTTAAAAATATCACAATATAATATTTATAGAAAAGACCGACATGATTCATACGGTGGAGTGGCCATCTTGGTACATAACTCAATAAAATCTGAGCATAAATTAACGAGTTGCAACAACAAGGGTATAGAAATAGTACATATCAAAATTCAGAACTGTAAATACCTAGAAAATATATTTTCTGTTTACTGCCCCCCTTCGATCCAAACAAGGCGAGATGACTGGGATCAGCTGTTTTCCTTTTGCGCTAGTAAAACTCTTGTGGCTGGTGATTTTAATGGACATCATTCCAACTGGTCGTCGAAGCGTGATGCCAGAGGTAGCCAAATTATGGACGCTGCACTGGAGTACGGATTTATATCTATTAATGACGGCAGTGCTACCAGGATCAAATATGTAAATAACAACGTACAGGAAACATCTCCTGATGTCACTTTTACATCATCTGATATAGCAATTCACTTCACTTGGGCTGTGTTATCGGAGAATTTAGGTAGTGACCATTTAATTATAAAAATTTAAATTATGTATCGGGATATATTTCATGTAATAAGAAAACGTAATTTCAAAAAAGCTAAGTGGCTAGCATATAGTAAAGATATAGAAACATCGGTCGCTGAATTCAACTATATTTCTAGTGCATCTCATACGCAACAAATGTACAGCAATTTTATCTCCATTATTAATAGATCAGCTGACACAAATATCCCACTAATAAAAATATGTAATGATCCCCAGAAGAATTTTAAGCCCAAACCCTACTGGAATCCCTCGCTTTCTAAAGTTGTTGCAGAGAGAAGACTAGCGTTAAAGCAATTTAGACGCAACCCTACACCAGAGAATTTAGCGACACTAGAAAACAAAACCTTAACGGCACGAAATGAAATACGCCAAGCTAAAAATATTAGTTGGCAAAGCTTTTGCACATCGATTGATAATACGATAACATCCTCGGATATGTGGCGAAAGATGAGATGGATCAAGGGATACAAACAAACTTCAAGTTATGTGCCGATAGATCGAAAGAGTGAACTAATACGTAGGTTAACACCTGATTCAGTTCAAACACCTAAACCTCTTTGCATATCGAGTAATGTATTTCTGGAGACCGAGTTTTCATTACAAGAACTGGAAGCATGTATTAAGAAAAAAGACACTGCTCCTGGAGGTGACAATATCACATATTCTATGATTTTTCAACTCCCTGTCACGGCTAAACTAATTTTACTTTGTTTATTTAATGATATTTTTAACTATTGTTACATACCAAATGAATGGCGCGATATAAAAGTAATAGCAATTCCCAAAGTAGGAAGTGGTCCTCATTCTAATCTAAAATTAAGACCTATATCATTAATATCTTGCATCTGTAAAACATTTCATCTTATGTTAACTAAACGGTTAGAGTGGTTTGTCGAGAGAAATGGGCTCCTGTCTCCCAGTTCAACAGGCTTTAGACGAGGCCAATCTTGTTTAGACTCTCTTGCTCAGTTGACCACTAGTATACAAATAGGTTTCACTAAGAATATTTCAACTTTAGCATGTTTCATTGACATTGAGAATGCATATAATAACGTCCTAATAGAAAGCGTTGTTAAAACATTGGACAATTTAAAAGTTGGAAGCCGAATATGTTATTATTTATGGGAATTTTTAAGGGAAAGAAGGTTATCAATTAGAGACGACTCGGAGGATACCAGTAGTGTTGTCAGATGGACTAACCTGGGCTTGGCACAAGGAGACCCTCTGTCTCCTTTGCTATTCAATATTGTTACTCATAACATTTGTAAATCAAGCAGCACACAAATATGTCAATATGCTGATGATTTCGTATTCTATGTCAGTTGTAAAAATCTAAATGATAGCGTAAATAAAATGCAGAACTCCTTAGACAATACCGTTGGAATATTATCAAATTTAGGTTTGGAAATATCAGCCACCAAATCACAATTTTGCTTATTTAGTAGAGGAAATAGAAATCCATCGGTTCAGGTATTTATAAATAATGTACCTCTAGTAGCAACTCAAAACATCAAATATTTAGGTATGTGGTTGGACTCCTCGTTGCGTTGGGGTAAACATCTTAATGAATTATCTCAAAAATGTCAGAAAATGCTAAACGTCATTAAGGTTTTGTCTGGATCTGGTTGGGGAACGCACCCTATACATTTAAAACATTTGTACATATCTTTGGTTAGAAGTCGTATAGATTACGGATGTTTTCTATACGACAGTAGTATTAGATCTCGATTGTACAACATAGATAAAATTCAGAATCAAGCCATGAGGATTGTAGGTGGGTTTATAAGAACTACACCCATACACGTCATGGAGAGTGAATTATGTATACCTCCATTACATCTACGGAGGAAGTATTTAGCGATCAAGTATTGTCTTAAAGTTAAGTCATGGACTAATAGTGTGGCGTGTACATTACTGTCTGAACTCAGTACTCTTTCGTCAAATAGATACTGGACTAACAAAAAGAAACCTATTTTAATAGATACATTTAATGTTGTTCGAAATGAAAAAGTTTATTCCACTAACCCTTTAGACATGTTTAAATTGAATACATGGTGTAGCAATATAGCAATTAAAAACGTGATTAAAACTAGTTTAGAAAATATCAATAAGCCAAAAATGTCTTATGAAATTAATTGTTTGAGAAATGACGTACTGCTAGAACTTAGTCAAGTGTATAAGGGGTGGTATAAGTTGTTTACAGATGGTTCAAAGAGTACCGAGACAGGTGCAGCCTATTATGATCCTGTAACTAAAAGTAACAGTTGTTACAAAATAGTATCTGAAGTGTCGATTATGACAGCAGAACTATTTGCTATTTCAGAAGCTTTATCTTACGCTACTAATGTACAGCAGGCTAACGTTGTAATTATTACTGATAGTAAGAGCGCCCTCCAGCATTTGGCTCGATGCGCCTCTGGACACAGAGGTGTATCGATAGCCTTAACTGTGCTAAATAAAATATACTCTCTTTTAAGTAATAATATGAATATTGTATTGCAATGGATACCCTCACATATCGGTCTACAGGGAAACGAAGAGGCAGATAGGCTAGCTAAAAGAGCTGCAATTTCAGGTCTTCAAATTTATATTTTACCTATGTATTCGGAAATATTATCAAAATTCAAAAAACATTGTTACGATGAGTGGAAAAAGCACTTTGATGATGTAGCTAAATTTAAAGGCATTTGGTATAAAATTATACAAAATGAACCTCCCAGCTTCCCATGGTTTAGTAATTATGAAATTAATCGTAATGTTTTGGTAACAGCCTACCGGCTTCGGTCTGGACATATGCCACTCAACGGCTTTGCTTTCTTAATGAAAAAAGTCAACTCGCCTAACTGTCAAATTTGTGATATGGTTGAGGATGTACATCACCGTTTAGTGGAATGTGTCAAGAACGAAGCTGAAAGAAATAGAATAGTTATGGAATTGAATATAAATAAATTAGATCTAGGTGCATTTACTAGCATCTTATCGAGACCTACGTCACGTGAGGCTAAAATGTTGTATGCACTCGTAAAAATACCGACATGATGTTGATATTTTTACGAGTATTTAATAGGCTAAAATAATTACATATGTAGTAGATGATAGTAACTCTGTTAAAAAAGAAAAAAAAAAACTTGTTTGTTGTTGTTAAATGTTTTTAAGTTTAGGTTAAGATGGAACTGGCATGAACTGTGTTCAAAAGTTCCTTAAAAATGAAATAAAGATTAAAAAAAAAAAAAAAAAAAAGTATATCCCAACAGTCTGTCGCAGTCCACTGCCGGACACAGGCCTCTTGGTTCTATATTTTTTTATATTTACATTTATTTTATGTTTTTTTATTAGTGTACATCGAGTAGTTCATTTTTCGATTATTTTATACTACAGTTCGATTCGATGTACATTCGATTTAGATGTGGGGTCATGCTTTAACCAGGTCCGCCACATGGGTGAAGTTGGGGGACTATGGGGGAATAAAGTGCTGTGCTCCAACTGACGATAAGTACAGTCAAAAACATTTCTTTTTTATTTATAACTAACAGACCCGGCGAATTTCGTACCGGCTAATTTTATTCGTGCATTATTACCAAAAAGATTGGTTTAGTATTATATGCCCGACTTTTAATTTTCTTCTTTGGTGCAGTCGATCGAAAGTTATGCGCGTACATACATTTAAGTGATTTTTTTATTATATAGATTTACACACTTAACATGTAACAATAAGATCAGTTACATGTAGTATGAAAACGTAAAAATCTGTGTTTTATCTTTCTTATAGACAAACTAGTTAGGTACTTACAACGTTAATATTATTAACATACATGTATTAGTATGAGAATATTTAGAAACATTAATAGTTTTTATTAAAATAACTTTAAATTTTATTTCTTTTTCGAAATTCTTTGAATCATATCTAAAAGGAAAACAATTAAATTGTATCACTGTACAGTAACGTCTTCAGTTGGAGCACAGGGTCCTAAACAGTTCCCGTGCTTCACAAAGGTGAAAAATTTTGGTGAAGAACGGGCCTATCCCCTGAAGAAGTATTTCTATATATCCCAGTGTAAGCATATAAATTTTACCAAATATCGATCGTCAGTCGGCATACTTTTACCAAAACCCATCATAATCTTCCTGGCCTTTATTATTTCCAAGAATATCAGTTTTCCACGGAGTGACCGGCATAGGAACTCCGCAACTCTGAGTAGTAGTAGCAGTAAACTGTATTTAAAGGTTTAATTAGTTGTCAGTATATTTGAGGGCACTGACTTCCCGATAACGAATATATCATGTAAAGATAAAATTTATTGATGTCATACAATGTATGTAAGTACACGAAGTAGTATAATGTTTATATATATGTGAATTACATCATCTCATTCCAAATTAAAAAATAAAATGTTATGTGCAACGCGAATCATTTATGTAGTGTAGGTACAAGTATTTGTATAGAAATATTATTATTGTCATATGTGCTTACTAAAAAAATTAAAACCAAATAAAATATGTGGATATTAGACTATTAGCACGGTTACTATAATTTTGTTCTTGTCGAACAGTTCTATAGCCCAAGTTCGATCTTGAATGGAGTACTGATATTACATTTAGAATGGTTTAACCAACTTGAAGCTTTAAAGATTCTGTCGATCGAAAATCTACGGTAGATAGATAAAAGACAAGAGTAAAAATTAATATTATCTTAACATATTTTTATGAATTATAAATAATTTAAACGAAAAAGTTATTTTAGTTATTGTGGTATATTTTATCTCAGTGTATAAAATTTGTTAAAAGATAAGAGAATATTGTGGGGTCGTAATAAACATTTGTATTGCTTATTGTTAACAATATTATTCTTTGTTTACAAAAAAAGTAGTACCTTGTGGTTTACTTAACGATATAAAAAGTTAAGTTAAATGACGCGATTCAGGTGAATACGAAACAAAGGAAATATTATGGTAAATAGAAATTGCAAACAATAAATCCATTTCAGTATTTCTTACTTTACGCAATGAATACATATAGTTTTTATTGTACAGCGGTACTATAAATATAGTAATAGTTATATATTATATATTAAAGTTCACGTTTCTATTTCCCGGCGTTTCGAACGAGTTTTAGATTCATGCTCGTGGTACAAAAACTATTTGTTAAAGTCGTAAAATATAGAAAAAAAACAGTAAAAATTCAACCACCAGTAACTTTTCATAGTCAAAAAATGTGGTTAGGTTATTTGGCAGAGAAAGAAAAAATACTACAAAGAGCGTGAGTTCAAATGTTTGGAGCTGGCTGGGATAAAATGAAGTACCTAAAAATCTCCCTTATGAAAAAGCTTCAATATTTAATAACAGTTTCTAAATTCAGTCAATCATTCTTTACTAACTTGTTTTTACATAGCTTAATAATAAAAGTTATCATTTATCGTAGATATATAAGTAAGTGGATTCATTTTGTTCATATGTGTATGAATGCATACGTTTTGTAAGTTAAACAATAACTTATAGTATTTATTATGAACAATTCTCATAACAGTTTAAAATATTACGTAGTATAATAATAATGTATTCATAATTATGTTGTAATGTTGTTGAGAAAAGTAACAAAGTTTATAATTTATGACAACTTTTTATGCGGATGTAGAGCGCTAGTGGTCTGTCTTCCTCTATGGTGTCTATGAAATAAACGAGGGCTTTAAACAATGATATTTTATAAAAAAATATAATTGGCTGTAAATAAAAAAAAACACATGAGCAACATCTGGCAGAATGTTTTAAAAGTAATATTTTTTTCTCCATGCAGTTTTTAGTACGATAAGTTGTTGTAAATTAACTATGACAACTATTAATATATTTTATTCCAAACGATAATCATACATCTTCTTAATTTTAAACTAGTATCTCTTTGGAATGATGTATAAATGGTAGGCGTTAATTAGCCCAGTTTGTTAAATGTTCATTAATTATTTGCTAATCTAAACATGACAGTATTATAATTAATTTATTTATATTGACATATTTTCCTCTAACTGGAATGAGGTACTTTGTACTTATATGTTAAGTACCATGTTTTTTCCTTATGTCTGTATAATGTATTCCAGAAAAAGTGACACGACAAAACTGACCACATTCATTTGTTATGTTGTGTAAGGTTTTTACCTTTTCTGTTACCTGTTTCCTGTATAAATATAGATAGATCTTAATAACTAGGTGACTAAAAAAAAGGGAAGAAAGCAAAGCAACTTGTGCAAAATTTGCAATGGTGGACGTACGTTTCTTATTTTTTACTTGGTTAATTGAAGTAGAAATATGGAAATAAAGCTTTTCCATGTCAACTACCTTAGAAAATGTAACTAAAGTGAACTGTTATTTAAAATTCATAAAGAAATAATTGAATGACACGCCTTCTATAAAATACATGAGTGTTTCTGATTCAGTGGCACCAAGGAATCAAGGTAGTAGAGCCACGCTGATTTCAGCACGAATGGGCCTGCTCGACCGTGGCGGTACTATCCTTCCACAGAAGGTTGGTGAGTGCGAAACCGGAGGCCCAATGATGCAGAAGTATATCAATAGGCAGCCATAGTGGGGGTCACCATGCTGCATTGTTGCATTGTCTACGTTCGAAATGTGCATGGTGACTACTACTCTTGGATTTTGCTCATTCTTTCTATCAAGCGTACTCTGCTTTACTTAGAGTTACTTAGGCAGACTTTTCTATCTAGTCTAGATATAAGAATTAATATAATTCCTAAAATTTAATAAATAGAGTTTACCACTACGTTACAATGTAAACACTAGAATAAGTTGTGAATTTTATATAATTTATGTAAAATGAAATAAATAATTAGACTGACACATAAAACAATTATAATTGTGTAGTAGTAATTAAATATGAAGTATTATTTACTAATACTTCATAGTTAATTACTTGCGTCTTATTGTAACCTAATTAGGGTTTATTGCATAGCCTTAAGGTAAACGGGGTCAATAGACATCAACTGTATTGCATGAAAAATAGGTATTGTTCAATCTTTTGTAAATATGCAGAAGCATCACTAGCCCGCCATGGTGTGGGTCACCTTGCTGCATTGTTGCATTGTCTGCATTCGCAGTATGGTGACCTCCACTCTTGGATTCTACTCATGCTTTCCATCAGGCAGAGTAACTCTACTCACACTCTACTACACTACATTTTGGCAGGGTCAAACAATAAAAAAAAAAAAAAATCCGACACCTTGTGATGCAAATGTACTTCAATTGCTAAATGGTTTTATTTTATGTGATTTCTATTTATAATGTTATTATGATAATTTTTTCTGTCAAACGACTACTCCCGCATTCCAAATTTATCCTGACTTACAAACATACATGAAACGAATACAAAGAACACCCAGACTCAAAACAACAATTCGTGGATTACATAAAGTGTTGTCCCATTTGGGGTTTGAACTCACAACACTGAGCGAGTAGAAAGCGGCGTGATGACCGCTTAAACCACTGGGTCAACTGTACAACCTCTATGTGATACAATATATAACCCAGACTGAAAATTAAAATTGAGATAACAAGTTAAAATTAAGATATATAGTTTTTTAAATTTCTTTTTTTTTTTTTTAATAATATAATAAGTAATAAATATATATTTAGGACATCAATCACACACACACAACGCCATCTAGTCCCAAGCTAAGCAGAACTTGTGTTATTGGTACTAGACAACTGATACAAATACATATATACTTTTTTTTTGTAAATACATACATATTATACATAGAAAACACCCAAACTCCGAAACAAATATTAGCAGATCATACAAACATTTGGTCCGACCCGGGAATCGAACCGGAGACCTCACGATCAGCAGTCGCATACGCCAACCGCAAGACCAACGAGGCAGTTAAAAAAAGCCTGTTGACGTAATAGTCGATGATGCTGACAGCTGGGCTAAGGGCAATGGATTCAAGTTTCACCTAAGTCAAAATATTTTACTGTTAGTACGATTCACCCCTCAGTATCTGCGAATAGATATCATAATATAATATTAAAACCATATTTCAAATAGGTGCATCGAACCTATACTAAATATGACTAATCCCGCTATAGCGGAATTTAAAAGTTAAAGACTGCCTTGTTGGCGCAGTGGCGATTCCCGAGGTCGGAACAAATGTTTGTATGATCTGCAAATATTTGTTTCGAAGTTTGGGCGTTTTCAATGTATACTATGTATGTTAACAAAAAAAAAACGTATTTAAGTATCATCATCTATCAGCCAATCTAGCTGTCATAATACAAGCTCTGGTTAGTTTGAAGCTAGATGGCGCTGTGTGTGAAATGTCAGAAATATTAATTTCGTTTCATCAGTGGCAACCTGGTAATCATGATACTGGTCCCGTATAAATAATAAGGTAAGTAACAGATGCCCACACATGGGACTTGTTAAATTGTTACTTTATGTAAGTTATTTCTGAGCATGTCATGTACGATTTAAAATCCAAACAATCAGGAAAGCGGATGTAAGAAGGAAGCCCGTGTTGAACTTGCTGCGTGTTATACTTCACCAAATAAGGAACTGCCTTCAATCAGACCAGGTGTTACTTTGTTCGTTACTTTATGGATGGAATTTGATGCCAATCTTGCCTTTAAAAGTTTTGATACACCAGATGTGCATCCGCAATCGGTAGGTCTACGTGACATACGATAACTAACAAAGGTCATATATTTTATAAATTAGTTTGTTCTTAATTAGAGTTAGAGAAACTTTGACTATAGAATCTGTTTATAAACAACATGAACTTAGTTTTTCGATCAATCGATAGATGGCGTATCTCACATTTTCTGAATTGCGATATAATTTGGTTCACATGGCGGCTTAAATAAACCAAACATTTTTGTTTTCTTTCTTAATATTATTTGCCTTTCAAGGCAAATGTATTGGTTCCATATTTGTGTAAAAATATACAGTATAGTGGTTTTATAGTGGTTTTATTCAAATAACCTCAAGTGCCGCGACAGAGGTGTCAAAGTGCACTTTGCGTATTTCGGACTAGCTTTTGTATGTGATTTTGTGTTGTGTGTACTGAAGTTAAAGAGTAACAAACATCCTCACAAACTTTCACATTTACATCATAAGTAGGACTGTTTGCGGAACAGGATGATCTCTAGGGATCTGCGCATTAAGAGCCTGGGTGACTTTGTAAAACGCCTGAGTTCAAACTTGTTGACGCGGACCGATGGCTCGCAAGCCCGCCACCTTAGTCAGTTTGCGCATTGCAATCGGCGACCGCCGGACATGCATGCCCTACCGCGAGACCTCGTCTCCGTGGCAACCCTTACCGAACTACACCCTACTCCTGACTGGTGCTGGCTGAAGGGCGCTCCTAGGGGTCCTCATCCCTTGGAGCTCGACCTCACTAAGCACAGGTAGTAACATATTGCAAGATACAGGCGTAACTAACAAGTTGGTCACCCCGTAATCGACATCGTTAGCTACGCCCTCCTTACCGGACTGAAACCCCGGAACTATCAATAGGCCCAACTGGGCCCAACCCAGTGACCTATCTGCTGTTGCAGGCAGCGCGGAAAACAACTGTGACAGGCCGTAGACCTGGAGAAGTCACCCCGAGACCCCTAACTGGGGTCTACGAGAAGAACCTGATGTGTAGGACTGTTTTACTCTCGTAGTTAAAGCGATAAGCTAGTGGACTACTTAGCATCGAACCGAATTTTGAACTCTTATCAAGCACATGCACTCTGTTGAGAACATTCGCGTTGCCACGAAACATCAAAATAAAAAAAAAATGAAAAATAGTTGTGGCATATGAGAATTTTTTTTCAAGCCAAGTATTCTGTTTTTCTCTGCAAGCCAATTTTCAACCATCTTCTACTATATCTTCTCTACTCTACATCATCTACATCCTTCAGATGTGTTCGTACGCTTCACCAAGAATTGAACTCAAACTAATTACAATGACTATGTCATTGATTAAGCAACTCGCCCATTTTTTACCTTACATCATGCTTCTAATAAGTAATGCTTGCAAAAAATCCAAATATTTGCGCGTCTATTAATTTGAACCGACGTCCGACATGATTATAATTTATTTACACATACCTAGTTGGTAGTAGTTCGTACCTTGCACGTGTTTTTAAACCATTATTGGCAAAAAGCATTAGATGAATTGTACGAGAATACATATTCAATTTCCAATTAGTTATTCATCGTCACGGCGCCTTTTCAATATCAGCCAGCATTCATCTAAAGTATGATTTAAAGTCGTTGATTTTCACAATATTTCTTAGCGCCCATTAAAACGTCTGTGTCCATTCAGAGGGCGTAACTTCATTTTTTTTCTAAATGATGTTCGGCCATTTCGATAAATGGTGGCAAATCATATAATTATTACCTCAGTTCTAAGCAAGGTCTGCACGTTTAAAATTGGTCCTTTTTTTCTAAACGTTTGGAGAAACAAAAGTTCAATCTGAAAAAATAAACGATTTCAAAAAGGGACCTTTTAACGATTGGCGAAGACGGTTTAGCGTCATTATTTACAAATAAAATTATCTCAAATATTTATTTTGTACCGTATCTGTTGAAGACCAAGTATAGTTGATACAGTGGACATTTTTCTTTATACAAATGTTTGTATTCGTGCCTGGAGCTCTTCTTCGAAGTTTAGCGACGATATCGTCATTACGTTAAGATATTTGCAAACATTGTCAGGGCTATTTATTGCTTTATTTGATTCCTTTGGCAAATAACATTAGATGCCTTGAGGTAAGAATGTTTTATTTGTCGTACCTCTTAACTATTAGGTTTTATCTTAAGCAATAAAGATTTGAGTGTGTGTGTGTGAGAAAGGAATGATTAGAAATTATTTATTTTTTAATAGATTATATTTGTCATAAACCAGAGTTTAATTATTGTCATTATCAGCCCGTTGCAGCCCACTGCTGGACATAGGCCTCTCCCTAGGAACAGGACAGAGCCCGGTCTGTTATTTTTTGCATCCAACTGCCAGCCCTTATAAGCAATGTCAATATTTTTCAAGTCTTTGTTCAATATTTTCAATATAATTTTAATATCAAGTGCATTTATTTGAACCTTGAACTTTGCAGTTTGTACCGTAAACTTAAATCTAAATCTTACACGAGGATGGTGACTTATGATAGCGCACATCCAGAGAATTGATTTAATCTTTGTCAATATTGACGCTGAGGCGTTGTGGGAACCGCACCGTATACTCAGGTGGCCCATCTTAACAGCTGTACGGGTTGATTTTAATTTTGTACCATTTTATGAATATCCAAGTTGTTGTCTGTGGCTGCATCGGTGCACCGTTAATACTTTGAGAAGTGTAATTTTACCTCTAAGCTTTCACCAATATCAATTCTACCTTAAATCGTAGAAATGTAAAAATATTCTTTATTTTTTACAAAGGGTATTGGATAGGAGAAATTTTACTTCACAAACTTAAAATGTATTTGATCTTCCGTAACTACAAAGCTTAATTTTCAAATTCTCCCATTTATTTCTACGACATGAATATAATTTTTATTTGAAAGGCCCGTCGGTGTAGAGAAAGAATTAAAAGTGGTTGACCATTGACCCACTTTTATCAAAAAATATCTTGTTAAAATATTTTTTTACTTTTCTGTAAATTTAAACTGTTAATTGTGTTGTTTTAAATTCTTTAAATTGTAGAAGACCAACGTTTTCGATAAGTAACTGAAAATATCATCATATAAAAACTAAATAATGAACCATCCTGTAGCTATATTCTTTGTTGAAATGGGTAAAATATAAAGTAAACATGTAATGTACACGAAATACCTGAATTTAAAGTTTATTGGCCACTTACAGGAAACACCTGCGAACATTTTGATAAGTTTTAAATATGTAATTTCATTTCAACAACTTAATTTTTTTCACGTCTATAACTTCCGTGACTAATAACATATGACAGTATATATAATTGGCTTTTGCATGAACGCATAAAAATATTTACCAGTGACCTAGAAGCTTGACTCTATGTTACCCGCGGTACGGCTTGTGTAGAATTATCTTACTATGTATTGGAACAAAGATATCATTCATGGAAAAAATTTAAAAAAAAGATTTTTGGTACAAACAACAAAAATCATTTTTTAATTTTTTTTCTTGTCTGTCTGTTTATTGTAATCTCTGGAACAGATGGATCGATTTTGAAGGGACGCTCACTGGTAGATAGTTGATGATACAAGGAGCAGTTTAGTTGTATTTTATTGTAGACTAACTTCGTCACTCA
The DNA here is from genome assembly GCA_905220595.1 of Spilosoma lubricipeda. NCBI lineage: Eukaryota > Metazoa > Arthropoda > Insecta > Lepidoptera > Erebidae > Spilosoma > Spilosoma lubricipeda. The sequence continues at coordinate 12,666,130 of HG992290.1, read as the reverse complement.
AAGTTTTCCTGCGGTTCTTGCTGTACTAATACAGCAATAATCGCGGGTAACACCGTTAGGCGTAGCTAGTATAAGCTGGACAACAGCACAACAAAGAGAAGGAAAACTAGACATAGGCCCTTTACCAATTTGACGTATTAACCATAAAAAGGAAACGTACATCATAATAATCAGGTTCCATTAATCTATCTTCTATCTAAAAACATATTTTATCCATACCTATATTATAACTGCGAAAGTAACTTTGTCTGTCTGTCCTGCTTTCACGGCACGCTGCATCGATTTCAATGAAATTTGGCTTTGTGATGCTTTGAATCTTGAGGAAGGACATAGGCTACTCTTTACTGCGATAACCGACCGACACGCGGGTGGAGACGCGCGCAAAGGCTAGTTTGCTAATATGTGCAATTAAAACGATAGCGGCAAAGTTGCGTTGTAATGGCGCTTAGAGGACGGCGCGCAATTTCTGACGAAATTGACATTTTCCTGCCACCAGGTGGCGCACATTGCAAATTTTCTACGTCTAATGAGCACACCAGCTGCGCACTGTATAACCATTTTAAGTACCTAATCACTACGTACTGATTTAACATGGTTTTTGTAGCGTAATAACATCGTCAAGGATTTCCTGTGCCCCATTAGAAGTAAATTACCAGCGTTTCCTGACACAACTATTTATTATAACTATTTATTTATTAACTTTGAAATTAAGATACTTTAAAAGAAATGAATATAACTCAGTTCATTGGACTCGTAATAGGTAATATTTTTTTTGTTTTCCGGACCTTGGGAAAAAAACTGGAGACAAGATTGTCTTGAATTGTATTGCATATGAATATAATTTTATTTTTAACCGGTAGGTTTTAGTTGTAATATTGCGTACTTATAATTAATTGCAAAAAAACCTGTTCCTAATATAGTTAAGTACCTCTTACTTTAGTATTTGGTTTCAATTTGTACAGGTCGTAACAATACTTAGATAATTTTATTGTTACAAAAATATCATAAATTTACGTAGATACAAATAAATCGGTAATCGATTTTCACAATAACCTATTGTGTTATTAGTTTCTTGTTTGTTAGTTTTATTTATTTATTTTATTTAGTGTAGAATGTAAAAAAAATGTGAAATACATGGTTTTGGCTGAGTTTAGATTGAAAATGTGGAAAATGTAATAATTTGTAAAAAAAAAATATATATGATCTTAACGCGTAATTATACAAGATCGTGAGATTAATATGTATTTTTTATATTATGTCTAAGATATATTTAAAAAATACGACATACTTGAATATCGTCTTTTGACTGTCTATTTTTTCCATACTGAGGTTGCCTGGAAGAATTAGCTTTTTAGCGATAAGGCCGCAACTTGTACATGATATTAATTTTATATATATTATGTAAGCTGTATTAACTGGCGTACAATAAAGTGTATTCTGAAATTATTTTGAAATTATTTACTTATATTGTTTACAAACGATATTACTCGATATAAATCGTGTAAATGACGGCAATAGAAGTAAAGGTAGGCATAATATAAATATACCCTTGACATCCACAGGGATCGCTTGAGTACGCCAGATAATTAGTTAGCCTGGTGTTTTGTGAGTGAATTAATCCTTTTATAAAAAGTCTATTTCTGATGCCACATAAAAATTATAACGTTTTATTCGTTTCCACATATTTTCTTAATTAGCATTGCGTTATATACAATTCTCGTGTACTGTTGTTGCTCACATGAACTCCAAAGCTATCTAACTGCTTTTAACGTTTTTTTTTAAATATGTTTTGTTGGTGTACCTAAAATAGTATAGGTAAGATCATGTTTAGCCAATAGAATCCAGAGCTTGATTGAAAAGAGATGGAAATTGCGTTGGTTACTATTGTTATAGCACTAACAGTTTAAACATACGAGTTTAATTAACTTTTGCTCGCGGCCCGTCCGCCTTTATCTCGGTTATCGTGGTAAAAAGTAGTCTGTGTTCTTCCTTAAAAATCAAAGTATCTCCAAGCCAAATTTCATTAAAATCGGTGTAACAGTTTAGCCGTGAAAGCGTGACAGACAGACAGAGTTACTTTCGAATATTTTTTTTAACCCACTCGTGACGTAAACATGTTAGTAAGCCGTTAAGCCGGTTAAGTGAGCACTGAACACTATGGGTGCCCATAGCAATGAGATCATTCAGTGAGTAGCCAAGCAGATACAAGTCACCCCTGTCAGTAAAAATACAACATATGAAATTTGCAGTTTGCATTGTCATACATAAGTAATAATATTGACGTAAATAACAATGCAGAGTGTGTTTTTATTTCGTACCCCTCTTGCATTGTTATCCTCATTACTGAGGGTCGTGATTCCCTAGGTGTGGAATGATCATGTGCAGGACAGTATCTCGCCACTCGTTCCTGTCCTTGGTCGAATGAGGAGCAACGTGTAGATTGGCGTCCAAGGCTACTCGAATCTGGTCAGTCCACCTAATTGGACTACCTCCTCATGGTCTTGTTGAGTTGTTTGCAGCAACTCATGGTCACCGGGAAAATTGACTTGTGTCACCATGAGTTGCTCGAGGTTGTTCCTTCTTTTATGGCGATATGACCAAAGAACTCCAGAACCTGCCTCGTTGGTCTAGCGGTTGGCGTGTGCGACTGCTGATCACGAGGTCTCGGGTTCGATTCCCGGGTCGGACCAAATGTTTGTACGATCTACAAATATTTGTTTCGGAGTTTGGGTGTTTTCTATGTGTAATATGTATGTATTTACAAAAAAAAAAGTATATATGTATTTATATCAGTTGTCAAGTACCCTAAACACAAGCTCTGCTTAGCTTGGGACTAGATGGCGTTGTGTGTTAGATGTCCGAAATATTTATTTATTATTTATTATTATTTATAACCATTCGCAAGCATATATAAGAGAGTCGGGTCTTTACATTTAGTTCGTGCAAAATAGACACATTAGTGCGGAAGGCCGTTCATGGGATCTGAAACATTCACCTGCAGCATCACGGTCGTATTTTGTACATAGCCTTCATTATTGCCCTAGCTGACGCGCACAACCTCGTCTGCGTCTCCTATTGCCCGTAGCTTGAAGCTAAACAGCGTGAACGAGTTTGTTTACCATTAAAAAAGGTGAAAGTGAGCCAACCTTACAGGTATACGTAATGCTGGTGCGAACTTTGTTTCAATAATTACAAGGAGGAACTTTGTTTGAAAACTTATAAAGAGAAACACCTAGAGGGTAAAAAGGGGTGATGAGCGTGGCGACTCTCGGTTTTCTTAATACGTCATTACACGGAATAATATATCTAAATACGTTTATGTTAATTTGATGTTTTTAAACTTTTGCTCCGTGTTTAAACTGGAATCATGTACATGCAAAAAGTTACCCAAAGTTCAAAGAAGTTCATTCGTCTCGACGATGCGTATCAAACAGCTAATACTCTAATTTTATTCGAATTAGTCGCGAAGCCTTTAGGCTGTACTAACGCCGTTCTAACGCCAGGTGGCAGCTGTCACGGTGCTTTTTAATCTTGTTACTTACCATGCCTTATATGCACTCGTCTAGTATTACGCTATTATACTGACCATAGACTCAGTATATTCCAGAAGTGGCAGGTTTTATATTTCGGGCATTTTTTTCATTCCCATATGTTACCAGAATCATAGCGATATTATACTTTGCCATGTGGTTTAAGTAACCGACAGTAATCAAGAAATAAGATTTACTACTTAAATAGTCTACTTTATATGTAATAAAAATATTTTCGCATTTCAGAACAGAGACCTGGTATAATTTCGGTGGACGGCCTTGCTAAAAGTCAGTTAAAGAGTGTATTTGTCGCAGAAATCTTTGGTTTATCATAAGCAATATGCATTCTATACATACTATACTGAAGTTCACAATCGTACTAGTTAAACATTTACACTATGTGTGATCATTTTTTTTATTCCAGCTTAATAAAGATGTTTCAATTTGATATGAAACGAAAATTTGAACAATGTATTTGATGATAATTATTTTCACATCTAATTGTTCTTAGTACTATGGGCGGTCATAGTCCTGCGGTTAATGTACCTACGTGATTTGAGCGGTCTAACGCTGCGGGCAAAGTACAGGCTATAGAGTAACATAGAGAAGTGTAAGAACACGTTCGTCCTGTCACCTGCGCTTGCATTCCTTGCAGTGATTACACGGCGCACCTGTTCTATCATCTAATACAAGTGTTCGCTAAGACTTTTGATCACAGGAAGGATCAGTTACTAAACATGCGAGAATATAAAGAGTCCTTTGCTTATAGTTTATGGGTTTCCTCTTTTAAAGGTTCGCAACTAGACAGCTATTTATGTTTTCGTAACTTATACGTAATGGTTTATGATTACGTATTATTTATTTTTGTTTTAAATCCCTTAGGAAATGCCAAATAACACTTTATCCAACATTAATATACTTCAGTTATAGTGTCAGGATTGTTTTCAAACTTCCTTCGTAAATTTTTTTGTAGATTGCATTTTTTTAATGTTGCTGTACATTTTTCATAGAAATCAGTGATGAATATTTGAATATAGGTTTCATATCGTTACTGATGCTTACTAAAACCAAATATGTCTGTGAAAAATGTGGCATTTTTCCTTTCGCAGAATGAGCTATCTCATTACCCCCTGTACATTATAGTAAACAACTTTATTATTCAATGTACAAAATCTGTTTGTAAGTTGAACATTAATGGTTTATATTAATTTTATGACAACTATTTTTAGGGTAATTTTAAGTTTTATTTACTAGCTTTTGCACGCGGCTTCGCTCACGCAGACTTTCATCTCCTGATTTACCCCCCTAAGGAGTATAATTTCAAAAAATCCTTTCTTAGTTCTCACTTACGTTATTTAAAGAACCTTCATGCAAAATTTCAGGATTCTAGGTTCAGCGGTTTGGGCTGTGCGTTGATCTCTGGGTATGTCAGTAGATTAGACTATAAGATTGGCATGGCATGATGATAATTTTGACAAATAATAATTTAATTAACACAAATAGGTGTCCTAAGTCACTACAGTGTTATTATAATGGTATATTACAATTTCAAAAATAGGACTAATAATTCTTTGCAATAAAAGCTTTCTAAGGAAAGAAATTCCAAAATAAACACCGAATAAAACTATTTAAAAGTAATATTTACTATATTATTAATAAGTATTTACTACATTATCATTATATAACAACCAAATAAGAGAGTGATCACTTCTATCTCTTAATTATAACTTTAATTCAAATCTGAGTTTGTTTATTTTTTTCCTACCTACAATTATAACGTATGTAAATATAAAGCCGGTAGTTATAAGGTAGTTTAGCGTTGTAACGTATATCCTGCTGTCGAGCTGCGCAAGCACCGCGTTCTGAATGTAATTACTGGTTAATTTTATTGCAATCCTCATGCATAGAGCTGGATTAAATTGTTTCATTAAACGTTGTCACCACACTTATCGTCTTCGGCATACTAATCTATCAATATAGCAATATTACTCTAATCATCACTCTTGGGCTCTTAGGTATCCTAGTAACACTAGATGTTTGATCTTACACTATTTGTGATTGGAGCTTTCCTTTAGGCAAATATCTGTGTTAGGAGACTAAGGAACCGTTTATAGTTAATGCATTTAGTGCGCACTATTTATTAATGTGTGTGTGTATGTGTGGATGCGTGTGTAGTATTTGTAGAATAAGTTTTCTCGTACAAGTAACTCAAGATGACAGCAACACATAGACATAATACTTAACAATACATCATACACATCTTGACATAGGGAATAACATTTTTTGTTTATTGAGACTTATTTACACTAATAAACTCTTTTCTGAATATACTTTTACAAATAGTAGACAACAAAGTTTGCCTACCTTAACAATCAGGAGATCATATACATCTATTATTATAAATGTGAATGTAAGTTTGTTTGTTACGCTTTCACTAGACTACAAACACTAATTAACCGATCATCGTGAAATATTCTACACATATTCTTAAAAATAACATAGGACACTTTTTATTAAACACAAGCAAACCTCTGGCGAAAGCTTACTTTACTTCTTAGCAGTCTCATAATTACTTTATAATTTTAAGCTATCGTTACATTTTTTTTATAGTTACATTCATGAAAAATCTAACAGATTATGTAACATCACGCTGCGACCCCAGGGCTGTAGCAGTGACTATAAACGCAGGTGAAATTACAGTTACCTTGCTGGTTATAAATGTTATTAATTTTAGATTCGTATTCTGACTCCTGTAAAAACATTTGAAAACAAACGACAAAATTTAGATATCATTGACCTTTTTAGAAAGTTTTATGTCCGCGCGTGTTATGTGCCTACATATGTATTCAATTTACATAATTTAAATCTTTTAAGTTAGTTATAAACACGCCAGCAAAGCCTCTCCATAAATATATTCCTATCTAAGTCTTAGCTAATGTCTGCGCGTGATTATAGCTTCATTTGAATACATATCGTTATGGTGTTAGACGTTTACACACTGGTTTAGTTATTCAGGGCAGTCTACCTTCAATATCTATCATTGTAATTTGAACCATATGCTCCGTGTAAATAACGCTACATTTACAAAGCTACCTGGTAGATCTTGCATTTTATTCCTTCTTAGAATAGAAAGAAAATACTTTAAAGTTGGTATCACTGATCAAGGAATTAGAAGAAGATGGTGATGAATAACAAATTTGTTTAAGGATAAGCGTAATAACTACACCTATGTCCATATCGATATATTTACTTTCAAGCTATTAAACAGGAGTTGTTATGTTGTTAGATGCCAATCTCCTCAGATACATAAGAATGTTGAAAATGTTGTGACTACAGATGTAGTCATTCCAAAAATCAACTTATTTTTCTGATTACATCAAAAATATTATCAAAACTTGATCACAGAATGTAATGCAGGCAAATATGTAGGAAGCGGTATTTCAAAAGATTAAAGATAATAGTAGAAATTCTTAATACGTAGCTTACATTAAAGTGTAAGTTCTGAGAACGGTCGTGTCAAAGGGCGGGGCCTGCGCCGGCGCAACTCGATGGATTATACCGCCGACATATCACACATAATAACGGCTGATTAACGGCCAATTTGTGTAATGGTATTGTTATAGTGTGAATTTAGACTTTACATCGGTTCAAAATGTGTTATATTCCTGTTAGGTTTTATTAGAAAATTGTGTGATATGTTTAGATATAGCTTTTAATAGAATTCATGAACTGCTAATTTTAAATTGTCAATTGTGACAGTTGAAAAATAATATTGTAAATCCATTAACTCAAACCTTTTTCCCTGAAAGGGTAGATAGTAACATATTATAATTATTTTATGTAACTTAACCCCAAACACACAAAAGAAAGGGTAAACCATATTGCAGATAACATTTATTAAATTTATTACATGTCTACTATGTAATTAGATTCTCTCCTTTATATTGTATGTAACTACCATAAAAATTAACACCATCGAATAATTAGGCGTCGTCCTAATTGACAGCGATCGTACGATGACACGATGCGTTCTCGTCGTGCGATGAGTTCAAACATACAGATTTCATGAGAGTGTCCTATTTGAACCTTGCAAGTAATCGTGCGAGCACATGAAATGCTTAATAACGATCGTACGATGAGGTTGATCGTGCGACCATGTAATCAAAGTAACAGATCTCTTTTGAGTGTCCTAATTGGTTACATACGCGATGCGTCGACGCGCGAGGGGCGCGGGACGAAAGGGGCAAGGGCCAACACCAGTGACACACAGTAGGTACTCGGTACTCAAAATAAAGGTTAAAAATTCACCGCGCAGATTCCTGGATCTATAAAGTATTTTATGTTGTCTACGTTTCCTTTTTTCAATGTCATTTGCAATTTTTAAAGCAATATTGCCCGACAGCAAAAACTGTGCTGTTATCTCTATAAAGAGCCATCGTTAAAGTGGCATAAGCGCGACGCCAGCCATCGAGCGACGGCATCGCACGATAGACATCGCGCGATCTATTAGGACACCTGTTAGGTCATCGTACGACCACTTTGATCGTGAAATGAAAAACGCATCGCGCCATCGTACGATCGCTCCCAATTAGGACGACGCCTTACCCTTTTCCCATCCCGCCGAGGGAGTCCGTGGCCGTCCAATGCCGTGCAATGAAATCCCTTTCGATGCCACGGTATCATTTTAAAGCACAGCAATTTATGTCGTACTTCTACATCGATTACTTGCCATGCCGTCCCGGTATACGTAGGCCTTAAGGGAGAAAACTACGCAGGACAATAACATTGCGAAGGGAAAGAAATCTTGAAAGAATCTCTATGCCAAACCATCTGGCTAACGTGGCATAGTAGGCCAAAACCTCCATTCTAAGGAGAGGTCAATGTCCAGCAGTGGACTGTTAAAAGCTTTTGATGTGATGTGTGATGATGACTGTCTACCTGACCCTCTTTGACTGACTAACGCTCCTTGTAAATGTAATCATTTTTCGAAAAAAAAACAAATGCTGTTAACTACGTGCTCAGATCAAGTTTTAATTTGGTAATGATAGAATTTCAATGCAGCACGCATGCTACGAATACTTGGTAGATGAGGACTGGCCAAAAAATTATGATTAATGTAAGTTTCTATCAGTAACGCACAAATTTTGCATTAGTGAGTCAGTTGCAAGATTTACAACAACATATTGAAATGGTCAGAACTATTCAGGAAATTTTACTACGTTTATGCGCAGTAAAATAGCAATTTATTACACCGAGATTGCTTCGTACAGTCGGACCAATGATTCAGTGAACACGTAAAATAAATTAAAATGTTATATGAGGTGTAGGGAGTGGTGTCACTTCCCACCTGCGACAAGTAATTTGTCGTTTTCTTCTCTACTCACGCGATGTACTGACCGCTTACACGCCTTACACCTCGGGAATAAAGATTTGTAACACAACTTTAAAACACTCGTATTGCTGTCTTGGCATTTCCCTTTTTTTTTGTAAACAGACAGTTTTACACAAACGACTGCTTAAAGTAATTGAAATAACTTGTTTTTTAATTTAATAATGTTAATAAAATTAGAGTAACAGGATATTTTTTTAAAAGAGATCAAGGTTGGCTTTTTATAGGTCACTATTTTTTAATAGTTACAAACATGTTTTAGAGATCTGTAACATTTAGTAATTATTATTTTTACGGGAATTTGACGCGATCACTTATCCCGTAAAAATAATAATTGTTAAATCATGGAACGCGAAAGTTTAAAAGTTAGTATCTGTAACATTTGTTGGTATATAAAAATGAATCGCCGAAATGTATGTACGCGCATAAGTTACGATCGGCTGCATCAAATTAATTAATTCTTTTTATGTGTTCGTTATTGTCTGGACAAGGTTTGTTTACATGAAAAATTAAAAGATAATGGGAAAAGTTTTTTTGTCCGTTACTGTACACTGCCTGTGGGAAGCTGAGATAGATATGGTAATATGGCGCGGCGGCGGTACGAAGTTCGCTGGGTATATCTAATAAATTCGAACTATTTAATCTGAATCCTTTTATGGCAGTATTTATTTATTTAAATAGTACACGTTGAAATTAAAATTTACTCTACAAAGAAAAAAATACATTATTTGTATGTGTATTAATATTAGTTGTGTTTGTACTGTAGAAAAGTTATTCAAAAAGCTGTAAACCGTTAGTACGTTCGTTCAATAAACGTTTGTGTATACTTTCGTATTGTGATAACGGTAATTTCTAATTTCCTAAAAATTCAATGTGAAATATTCTGCAACTTTTTTCCCGAATTAGGTTCTAAACTTACAAAGATTTTCTTTTATTCAGGCTAGTTGTTCCAAATAAAATAAATCAAACTCAGCTAAGCTTCGTTACGTTAATAAAGAGCTTTATTTTGTCGGAATAAAATTTGCTGCATTTTGAAATACTTCTCGGCAATAAATATTAATTTCCAACCAAAAATAGTTTCTAAGTAGGCTTTCTAAGTAATTTGATAAGAATGAATACAAACTTGAATGTAATTCTCACGAACTTAGATGATTGCTTTCGAGACTAAGTCTAGTAAGCCGAGTCATTTGCAAGGAAATCGCCTGATTATCTTAGTTCATTAGGCAAAAGGAAATCGGTAAGCATCTTGTTAATACCATAAATAATTGATTGAGTAAATTAGGATTCAGTGGCAGTTATTCCATTCACTAAGAGTTTGCAACTTATACTAAGTATTTACTTAGGCATTCAGGTAAGTGCCTACTGATCTTAAAAGTTTAATTAAAAACCATAAAACCGACGTCATATAATTTTTTTACGAACAACACTATCTTCTTTGGGGTGAAGATTGTAATCTTAAGGATAGTGTTTAAAAATCTGAATAATTTTGGGGCGAGGAGGCTAGATCATTTTTGCATAATCGTTTAATGTTATTTTGTACTTAAATTTCAAACAAGTATTCGTAAAAGTCTGATTTAATGAAAATAAGACTTCATTATAATTATTTGAAACTGGATACAATATGTTACAGTACATTTCAACATACACTCCCATAGACTAGTTGTTTCAAACAAGTTTAAATTTTAATATTAATCATTTTATACCTCGTAATCTAATTAAAAAAGGTAATAATTACAACAGTAGCAGGGCCGCCCGGCATGTCGTCACATATTTAGTAGATGAATTACGACCAACGTCTCGTTTCACACTCGTAACCTGTTACATAGCTATTACATCAAGTACCGAATAGAATGTACTGAGAAATAAGTGATGGGTTGAAGTAAGTGATTTATAGTCATTTGCATAAGACTAATTTGTATAAATTTCATAGAGATTCTGCAGCAAAATGTAGCTTCTGATAAGGTAAGCCGATAACGTTGGATAAGTTACAGTAATATTTGTATCTATATAATATGTGTGGCTCACATTATATTGTTATTATTTCTTAAAACATAAATGTTTTAAGAAAATGTTCAGTATGGAATTCGACGGATATAAGAGTAGAGGACGACTAAAGAAAAAATGCTGCAATAAAGAGGATATGGCCAGGAAGGGAGTAAGCAGTGAACTGACGAGTGATAAGAGAGAATGGGGGAAGCAAACGCAATGTACTGACCCCAAATACAGTTGGGAAAAGGGTAGGAAGATGATGATAATCATATTTATGTTTTTAAACAGGAATCAACAAAATTCCGAAGGTTGTCTGGAAGAGATCGCCGTGAGCGATAAGACCGCCTATTGTAATACCTGATGTGATCTCCGTATGTTTATCTGTACAAATTTTTACTGTAGTGGTGTGCAATAAAGTTGTATAAATAAAAAAAATAAAAAAAATCCGTACACATTACAGGGATATTTTGATTGGGCTGCATTGGTACTAATAAGTAATGCCTTTACGAACGTGATCGTATAATCAGTAATGTTTTGACGATATTAAATATTAACTTCTCTAAACAAGTAATGTAGTGGTTTATAATCATATCCAACCGTTTGTTTATTCCAATTAAAATTTTCAAAAATACCCCAACCGGTAGAGCGTTTATTACAAATCACTTTGGTTTAGGTAGGAGCATTAAAGTATCTAAGTTAAACGTAAAAACAAAATATTAGAAAAAAGATAATAATTTTAATGTAAGAAGCGTGGGGTGACATTATTGAAATATTTTCAGAAAGCACCCCACGCTTTCTACATTAAAATTATTTTCTACTTTTTAGTTCGACTGCTATTAGAGTGTGTTTTAAGTATTTTAAACTATAATTTATTTTCTTTTTTTACTTTGATATATTTACAAAAGCGTATTTGTTTAGATTTTTAAAACGATCTTTTTAGAAAATCAGAAATCAGTTTGTGTTTTTTTAAGTTTTTTTTTCATCATCATCGGCCCTTGACCCCTGTGCAAATTTTCAAGTTAATTCTTACTTCTAGAAGTAGGTGGAAATGAAGTTAAAAGATTTTGTTACGTACATATACATACAGGTCAAGCTAATAAAGTGTGTTAAAAAATAGTAGAGCTATTGATTCCAAGATCTAGATGTAGTAGACCTGCTCTGCATGTAGAGTCGGCGCTCTACAAAAAATTCAAGGTAGTAGAGCCACGCTGATTTCAGCACGGTTGGGCCGGCTCGACCGAGGCGTTACTACCCTCGCACAGAAAATCGACGTAAAATGACAGCGATTATGCTGTCGTGTTTCGTTAGGGAGTGCGAGACCAGAGGCCCAATGATGCAGAAGCATCAGTAGCCCGCCATGGTGTGGGCACCATGCTGCATTGTTGTCTGCATTCGCAGTATGGTGATCACTCTTGGATTCAGCTTATGCTTTCCATCAGGCAGAGTAGAGTCATTTTGGCAGGGACAAATACATTATAAAAAAAAAATTTCTGTTGGAGAGTAATATGTGTTTAGCTTAGTATCCCACCAAAAACACAAATGTGAAAAAGGAGAGTCAAGTTCAATACAAAAATTATGTTTGGTTGTGGGCTTCGCCGCAAAAGGAATGGAGATCTAAATGAATGGCAAATTCTATGCAAAATGCAACTACATATTTACAGGAACAAAATAACATTATGAACAAGTACTAAACTCTATTTCTATGCTTTATGGATACCTATAACAATTGCTGTAATTAAAAATGAGTGATCTTGAAGTAGGTTAGATTTGACTTGACTTAGGCTACTTTTTTTAAACAAATACAATTGGACTGTATGTTTGTAATATTACAATAACTGCTTTTAAATAACTGCATATGTATGTGTACATGATACATGTAACAAAATAACATTTTTGTTTGTCTGTCTGTCTGTTTGTTCCGTGTAATCTCTGGAACGGCTGGTCCGATTTTGACGGCATTTTCACTGGCAGGTAGGTCATCAAAAAACAAACCATTAAAACGAACTTTGTAAAATACCTTAATCATGTGCAGGTTTGATTAACGTTTATCAAAATATACCATTGAAATGAAAAGAAAATTGATTCAGGCTTGACAGTTTATGAAGAGCCTCGCTATTAGTAACTCGCTAGTAACAACTACTCTTAAAAATAACTTAGGATAATATTTGTCTATATGACTTAGTAACAACGTGTATGTTTTTGTAGTGCTTAAATATTAAATGAATTTGCGAGGTCGAGGACAACATATCGGTTTTTTCCGTGGCGACTGGTTTGAGAACAAACAAAATACATACTTCATTTCTAATAGTTCCGTGTCGTTATGCGACGGGTGCCTTTTGTTTTGAAGTATGTACCTGCCTACCTGCCTAGTAACACAAATACAGCGACCATTGCCCATAGGCTTTGAAGCGTACATATTTTAGTAGCACGTGGTGTTAACGCCTCATTGAAGTGATTTAATTTCACTCAAAACTATCTCAAACAAGCTTCAAATTCGCGTGCCCTATGTTGAGAGTAGATAGTATGTTTTGCAGTTCTCATTGTCAATCGACCGTAAGCAGGTAAGTAATATTAGTCATGTTGTTTTTATTTTTTTACTGTTTCCATTATCTGTGAAACGTATCCTTTTTTGTGCTTAACTGCCTACTTAAAAAAATATCAACCGCAGTACCTATTCACAAACATTTATCGGCAGCATTACAGTAAGAGCATAATTAGTCCCTGACTTACTTAATATTTTTTTATTTTTAGAATTTTAAATAGAAGGTTTTAAGAATGTTATCAGAACGAAGAACGAACTAACGAAACACGAAGTATATTAAAAGAAGGTAAAAGGCGTAGACTCTATTTCACATATTTGTAAACGGATTATTATTATCATATCTTTCACCGTAAATGGTCATCATACTGCAACAGTTTAATTTATGGATTCTTCGTAACTATACCACAAATATCCGGATTCCGAAACTGGAAACGTGGTCATATTAAAATTGGCAATACTAGCGCCGACCGCGACAGCCGACCGGCTGGCCGGCGAAGGAATGCTGCTTGCCTGCATTAATTCAACCATGATTTATATCATTTCTACCAGGCCTTTATCCTTCTATTTACACAAACAACACAGATCACTATTCTACAGACGATTTTATTACGATTACTAATTTAATAATTGTCGATAGCTACGTTGATTTCTAAATATGGTTTGTTAATGACCTAATAATGTATTTATTCTTTTTAATTTATGTCAGACATTCATGTATTTGTTGAAAGACGTGCTTATGTTTAAAACTATAATCTAAGAACCTTTAAGTATTAATATCATTGCAATTAGCAATAGGTACTTCATAGTGCACTTGTTGCTGTGTATCACATAAAAAAATTAATCACTTTGGAACGATAACAGTCATAACAGTGATTAGTAGTCATTGTCTTTTATCAACAGATGCACTCAGCTGATAAGATGGACTGAATTCATAAGTCACCATGATTGAACTAAGTAGGTACTTCATGGGAATCACAAAATGTATTAAACTTATTATAACTATATATATAACTTATAATAGTTAAGTTTACAATAGAACAGTAACAAACATTATAAGAAAATCAAAGACTGAAATAAAAACCGGCCAAGTGCGAGTCGGACTCGCGCACCGAGGGTTCCGCACAAACCTGTAAGTATACTATAAGATGTAACTAAAAATTTATGCTTTTCGCAATTTTTACTTTATCTGTGATATAAGAAATTGTTTCGTACCAAATTTCAAGTGGGAAGTTGTAGGCTTAGATTCCATTGCTAGTGTATACAATTTGCAGCATAAACTGCTGTATTTTTTATTGCGTTGGATTAGAATAGAAGATACAGAGATATTAAGCTTAAATTAATATTATCATATTTTAAAATATATCATCAGAGTATTAAGGAACGCGTGGAAACGTGTTCCTGAGAAAAAATGTCTTGACAGACAGACGGACAACAAACTGACCCTATAAGGGTTCCGTTTTTGGAACGAAGTTCCTTATAGGGCGTTACGGAGGGGTACCCTAGCCGGCAAATAGCATTATTAACGTAAGATTATTGCCTTGGTATCGCAATGGTAGCGTATGCGAATGCTGTGTTTGAGGTCTCGGGTTCGAATCCCAGGTCAGGTCAAATGTTTGTATGATCTGCGAATATTTCTTTTTTCAGAGTTTGGATGGTTTCTATGTATAATATGTATGTATTTACAAAAAAAAAACTTTTACTTCACCCTTTTTAATTTTTTTCAATAATTTATTTCAGTAGAAAATTTGTTTCAGTAAAGATTACTATCGTCGTTTTACTTAATTTTATCGATAAAAATCACGGAGCAAAAAAATAATGGCGAAAAGGATAGGTGTGTGCAGCATCGAATCAATGCAGGATGGATTAAGTGGCGGCAGATAACAGGAACTATTTGCGATCCACCTTTAACGCTAAAGGGACAAATATATGAAACGACCATCAGACCTGCCGTCCTGCATGGATCTGAGTGTGGCCAATAAAGATAACGGATGAGAGACGCCTGCATGTAGCTGAAATGCGAATATTGAGATGCATGTGTGGTGTGACTAGAATGGATAAGGTGAAGAATGAATACATTAGAGGGAGCCTGAAAGTAGCACCAGTAAATGAAAGTTTGAGTAGCAACAGGTTAGTCTGGTATGGACATGTGATGCGCAGAGAAAAGCAAAATGTAATTAAGAAAGTGTTAAGTATGGAAGTCGACGGATATACGATTAGAGGACGACCAAAGAAAAAATAAATGGACTGCATAAAAGAGGATATGGCCAGGAAGAGAGTAAGCAGTGAACTAACGAGCAATAGAGGAGAATGGAGGAGGAAAACTCATTGCACCGACCCCAAACAAGTTTAGGAAAAGGGTAGGGAAACGATGATGATGAGTATGATATATAAACAAAAGTAAATGCCATAAACACTCAAAAGTAAAGTAGACACAAAATAACATAAACTTTATCTCAAGTTTCAAACCAACAAAAATCATTCTCTATGGATAAAAATACCTCTACGTTAAGACTAGCGAATGAATCTCTCAGTGTTAAGTTTAATTGTTTTTACACAGTTCACAAGGAGTGCTTTATAATTTTTGAGTGGTGATATTTCTAAAACTTTGCTTTAATAAAATCACCTAAATAAAAAAGCTATAATAAATACTAATAAAAATTCAATAAAACAGAATTTTAGTGGCAGGTATTAAAGACACTGCCAAAATACACTTCTGTAAAACTAATCTATGTTCGCCATTGATGTTCGCAGTCCAAGCATTGCCTGAATAGTTAGTTTCTTTATACCTTGGATAGAACTTGAATTTTTTTTTTGACGAGGAACTTGGTTCCTTTCTAGTATCCCACGACAATTAACGATTTTTTTTTCCTTTTGAGTTACGGAACCCTAAGAAACGAGTATCATTATAATGAACCTATAATTTGTGTTAAAGGGTCATGACCACAGTTATAAATCGATTGAATCGATCGACCTAAATTATTTAAACTACCACGTTCACACCTATTTTACTAATGTTTGAAGTAGGCCTAGTAAAAACTATACGGGTGTATTTTTCTGTACCTACTTCATTTGAATAAAAAAAACACAGACCTAATAGCTAATATCTATTAATAAACAGCTTATATTTTATAAAATTTAGACATATTTGATATTAAAATGCAAATTTTTATGGAGTCTGCCTGATATCATAAATATTGAACGCCTGTTACAATTTTGTGAGCAATTATCGTTATTTGCATATTAAAGTTATTATCGCATTTTTTTATAATTTAATAACATTAAACAAGCAATTCTTGTATATCTAATGATTTTCATGAAATTTAGTATTCTTGGGGTTCAGGGGTGACAAAATCAATCTGGCTATGATTCATTTATAGAAAAAAAAAGAACTAAGCTCTGACATCCAGGAACTAACATCTATACAAATGAATGAAATTTGAGTGTCTGCTTGTAATATTAAAACAACCACTTTTTATTAAATGCATATGTATGTATACATGGTACATATGCCAAAAGTTTTTTTGTTTTTTATCTATCTGTCTGTTTCTCCCGGGTAATCTCTGGAACGGCTGGACAAATTTTGACGGGACTTTTACTAGCAGGTAGCTGATGATCCAGGGAGTAACTAAGGCTACTTTTTTTAGACTAACCTAGTCCCGCGGCGTTACTTGCGGTACGACGATTAACGCGGGTAACACCGCGGGGTTCAGCTAGATATATAGCAATAACAAAACTTTTATTTAAAGTATGCTTTGTGTACCTTAATATCAAATATACTATCTATATTCTACTAAGAAATACATTTTAATCCAAATTTCTAAGCCTAATGGATTTTCATTCGTAGACAAAACAGTATTTTTGTAGAGATTTAAGTTTTTTGTGATTTTAATTGTAATTCATGTTTGAAAGCACAGTGTTCATCTAAACTAAATGTATTGGCGAGTCGGTCAACGCAAGCAAATTAATAAATGAATACCATATTCGAGAGCAGTAGCCGCGGCGACGACCAGGCGGCCGCACACCTGCGTCTGCGCATCTCGACCGGTGCACGCCAATACATGTCTTAAAGCCTCGAGATAAGTTTCGAAATAAAGTGCAAACCTGTAAATCCCTCATTACGAATCACGGATGTAACAAACAAACTATACAAAACACTGTAGTGTCTACCTTTACAGCAAAGTTGGATTTTACGGTCAACGCAAGGCTATAAAGATTGCCTTGATGGAGAATATGGTCATTTTTTATTTATATGTAAAACTTACAATATCAACAAAGACGACTGTGCTTTTTTATTTATTACACTTTTAACAAATTGATACTTCCATTAACTTATGATGTTCCATTTCTTATAATGATTGTAATTTAGAAAATTAATGATTAAAATACAGAATATACTTGTATTAGTACACATTTATTTTTGTTTAAAACAGCCAAACTAGATCTACTTACTATGCTTGATGGAAAGCATTAGTAGAATTCAAAAGTGGTAGGAACCATACTCATTGCGAATGCAGAATAGTCACCATGCTGCATTTTCTAGGCGGTCGCCTAGTTAGATGTTTTTTCACACCCTTCTTATCAGGATACGGCATAATATTTTGATTAATTGGCAAAGGAAGGAATAGCTGCGCCGTTTAATTTGACTCTAACGCTGTTTCAAGGGTAGTGCGTGTTATCGTATAGGGGGAGCGCTAAGGTGGAACCAGTGAGGAGAGCTCACCAGAACACTCTCCATAATAAAGGCGATACAGGACTGCCATAGAGACTCTTCCTACTTCAGAGGTATACAATTATAGAATAGACAATTTAAAACTTTTTTTTGCAAATTGAAAATTATTAGTACCATCAGGGGTAACTAGATGGCGCTGTCCGTGTTGGCGTAAATGTGCCTTCTAACGTCAACGTTATATCCAAGTTAGCATTGATAGCTAAGCTTTTCGTATAATATTTTACGGATTAGGAACATTTTAGCAAGTCTTAATATGTTATACTTCAATTCCCTTTATGAGTATTACAAAATTCCATGATAAACCAATCGTGCCTGCATCACACTATTGGTGTTTTTAAATGTTTAATAGTCTATACAAAAATTGGCAGAGTGATATTGGGTTCTAACCAGTTCAGTCGTCGGGGTAACACACAGAGTTCACGTAACTCAATCACCCTGTGGAAAGTCCCCGGAGATAGGACGGAAAGCGTCACACCGTGATGGTGTAGGCCGGGTAGGCGCGGTAGGGGAGGTTACCTGCAACCATGTCGCACCCGTAGCGTTGCTCAGAGCACAGATAATACTGATAAGACAACATCGTCTAACCAAATGGGGCTTACTCGGTTTAGAACTCTCTTTTGTTTTGGTTGTTTTTTTATTTTACAAATGTAGGTTGTTTTAGTTACATTTTTAGTTAAAAAGCCGTTGAAGATCGACTTATGCCCATCTGACAAGATGAGACATACTGTTTTTTTTTAATTTTATTAATTAATAGAGACAGCGCTAACGGTTTGCGTATTGCAAAACCGTCACGAATATTTTTTATATTAATTTTAATTACTGTTTTTCAACACCTTCGACTGCACGGTTGGCCCAGAGGTTTAAGCGGTCGCCACGCCGGTTCCTACTGCGGCAAGAGTTGTGGGCTCAAGTCCCACATGAAACAACACTTTATGTGATCCACAAATAAATAATAATAAATAATAAATATTTCGGACGTCTAACACACAACGCCATCAAATTGCTGGGCTTTTTTTTATTTAATAAGGGGCCAAGCGAGCAGACGTATCACCTGATGGTAAGCGATTACCACGCAACACTAGAGACATCACAAGTGCGTTGCCGGTCTTTGGGGGATGGGAAACGGGATGGGGAAGAGGTTGAGTTGTGACCTTCCGGTACCCACACTCGGTCCGGATGTGTTAATAACAGCAGTTCCCGGATCCCTCCCGTCTCAGGCGCAGAGTGGCACACCGTGTGGTTTTAGTCGGTTCGATTCCGACACACCGCCCCGCCGCAAACCCCGGCGGGGTGACGGCCCGAGGGGGTTTCCAAACGTTAAAAAAAAAAAAAAAAACCCACACTCACTCGGCGAAACACAGCGCAAACGCTGTTTCACACCGGTTTTCTGTGAGGCCGTGGTATCACTACGGTCGAGGCGGCCCATGCATGCCGAAGCGTGACTCTCCCACGATGCTGAGTCTGGGTGTTCTTTGTGTCGGTTTCATGTATGTTTGTAAAGTCCCCGCGACACAGGATGTATATTTCTAATCCGGGAGTTATCTATTTGAAAAAAAAACAAACGAAACCTTCATTGTATTGATAACCAACCAAATTTGGACCCAAAAGTTAATTTTCAAATAGTGGTTAAAGAAAGTTTACATTTAGATAGGGTTAGGTATTTTTGCTTACTTATTTCTTTTATGTATCACGATTCAGTCATTCATTATTACTTTACAATATTTAAACTTTCATGTGTGTGTTCATTAAATAATTAAATTTTAAAAAAAATGTTTCATCTCATCAGGTTGTTGTAAGTCGACCTTCACGGGCTCCTAGTAACTAAACGCAAGTACTTGAAATTACAAAAATAAAAAATCATAGTAGATCACCAAATAGTTGTTCTTAATTTATGAAACGCCATTGGTTCTATTATGAACTATGATTAAGGTAAGGGATGATTAAGATGTTAAAGAAACATAAAATTGCCCCCAGAGAGATTTGAACTCTCGACCCCTGGTTTACAAGACCAGTGCTCTAACCCCTGAGCTATGGAGGCGACGAAGAACATATTGTAATATTGGTTTAAGTCAGAAACGAAGATAATAATGGTGTGTAAAGCTATTGTTAACTTCAACAATAAAAGAGACGGGTGTAAACATGTTAATGTCAGTGATAACTTAACGATAGAAATCTTAGATAATGTATTTACTTAATGTCCTATAGAGATAATAAACTATAAAAACAATATTGATATTCGGGTTCGATTCCCGGGTCGGACCAAATGTTTGTATGATCTACAAATATTTGTATCGGAGTTTGGGTGTGTTCTATCTATGATATGTATGTATTTACAAAAAAAAAAGTATATATGTATTTGTATCAGTTGTCTAGTACCCCATAACACAAGCTCTGCTTATCTTGGGACTAGATGGCGTTGTGTGTTTAGATGTCCGAAATATTTATTTAAAAAAAAAAAATATACTTATGTACCTGGAATTTTTTCAAAGTAAATGTTAATGGGTTACCATACATACTATTAAATACTTAAAGAAAATTATAAAGGAATAACGTTGTAGAGCGGTAGAGCATAACGAGGAAGTAGGGCCACGCTGATTTTAGTACGAATGGGCCGGCTCGACCGGGTTAGCACACCTTGCACAGAAGATCAACGTAAAATGACAGAGTTCGTGCTGTCGTGTTTCGTTGGTGAGTGTGAGACCGGAGGCCTAATGATGCAGAAGCATCACTAGGACGCCATGATGTAAGTCACCAAGCTGCATTGTTGCATCGTCTGCATTCGCAATGAGTATGGTGACCAACACTCTTGGATTCTGTTTATGCTTTCCATCAGACAGAGTAGAGTCATTTTGGCATGGCCATACATAAATAAACGTTATTAGCACAGTTGTCTTGATATGGCATGGCGAATGTATTTGATGCTATCATTTTACTTACAGATGTATAGCTATAACGATAATATGTTATTTACAGCTTATAATAAAATGTAACTAGGTAATGTTTGTTTCTACAGACTGGATTACTTATTTGAAATTTTAGTTAACTGTTGTTTACTTGTTAAAGAAACATTACGGGCGGATGAATTTTTCAAGTGGCTATCTTTTCGATCTTTGCTATAATGACTTAAAAAAGTTGCCAATTTTTTCAATTTCTTTGATCAATAATAGGTTTAAAAAACTACAACCCGTATACATAAAAGCTTTAGATAAAACTTAAATAACCATGAGTCACCCGGGTCATTATTATGAATCCATTGTCACCTCATTCAGTAAAATTGGTTCAGTAGTTTAGGCGCTACGGTGGCAAAGACAAATATACATAGACTGCCAAAATTAATACCCTTCCTTTTGGTATCACCGGAGTCGGGTAAAAAACAAGCGTATACAATGGCCATTGAAAGGAAGCGGCTCCACCGTTGCATATAACCAAATGGCATCAGAGATATGTTGCCGATTTCTAATCCTCTTTCAATCGCTAAGGGTTTTGGCATTTGCTACTTCCCAGAAATATTCATAATTACCCAAGTTAGGGTAAACAAAAACTATTTTAATTTTCTGTTTTGAATTGAAATTTAGGGCTTCCAATTTGTTGATTTGTGATCTGAGCTTAGTTTTACCTTGAGACGAAGTTTATGAGTTAGGGCAAGTTGTTTAATATCAAGCAAAGAAAACAAAAGTCTATACTGAGAAAGGCATTGTCATCAAGATGTCTGTGGATCCCGTATCTAAAGTTATAGAAAAAATATAGTAGGTATTTGCTGAAATAAATGAATGAACTGAAAAAAATACGGAGTTCCTAATTCCATTACTTTTCCAGTTTTTGCAGCCCCTCTCTAGCAATGAAAACAAAAGATAAAATAAAATAAGTACCCGTGTATATGGGTACCCGTACCCATGTATAATTAATTATACATAATGTGTTCCGAAATAAATTAATGCAAGCCTTAAAAATAATTAACAGCGACACTTCCTCTAAACTCTCATGTTACTAACGGATGGTACAAAAAACTGCGAAACACGTTAAATCTACTCAGGTGAGATTTAAACACATGTTGTGATCGTGTCACCGGTATTCAGGAGCCAGATGTCGCTGGCCGGACACGAGCCAAATGTGGCAATATAGAGCAAACTCAGGCATACCTACCACCTAGTTACTTTGCATACCTATTGATGTTTTAAAATGGTAAGATCTGGTTGCGGTCCAACTGAAGGTCGAATAGTAGGTGTGAAGTGTAGTGGCATGAGCAGAATATAAAATGTACTGATCTAAATAAATTATGCTTAGAACTACGCTTGTAACGGTGTATGTTTTGTTATGTGTTTTGTTACGGTTTAATTTGTTAAACATAACTTAAAACTTATATTTTTTTTATTTTATACTAGCGGTCGCCCAGTTGACGAATTTGACCTTCATATTAACTTAAACTGTGCTAAATTTCTTAGTCCTCAAAGTTCGCATAATTTTCGTAAAAAGGGGTACAAAGATTTTGCTTCGCATATTAATTTATAGAAATCTGTAGATAGGCAAAATTATTTTTAAATAATCAGGCAGATTAAAATGTTATTATTATATTGTATAGGATATGTCTAGTAGTTAAATATTGGGTCCTTACATATCTTTACATCTATAATCTATAAAAATAAATAAAATTGGACTGTCTGTTTGTAATATTAAAATAACCGCTTTTTACTCAATGCATATTATGTATGTGTACACGCTGGTGTCGTAAAAGAAAACTCAGTACGTTTTTGGTTCCAACAAAACAAAACAACAAAGCTTGAGTTTTTCGTTCTGGAAATTTCGACCTTCATAACATGTTACGCGGACGGCCGGCGACCAAAGTGGATAATGAAGAATTAAAGGCTATTGTGGAAGTGGATCTTTCATTCTATTACATAATGCCACGTAACGACAGTTTATTTTCTCTCAAATTATAACTTCTTTACATCTACATGATGTAGTAACTATCACCGATCAGCAGTCAACAATGTAAAACAAATCTATATATTTGAGTACCAAATCTAGATCTAACGACCATCGAACACTGTTATTAAATCGACCATTTTATGTCTTAAAAGTCGAGTCGAAGACTTCGTACCTATATGTATGGACATTTGAATACATATTTAGGTTCTCCTATTACATACAAATAGTTCATTATTCAAAATATTATAGTTCAAAAAATAAATAAATACACAATATTAATTTTTTTCAGATTAATTTCTTACACTTTCCTCTTTATAAAATGTTTTTTTTTAATTCGATGTTAGGAATCACGGTGAATTAATTATAAAGTAATCTTGCAGCTTACTTTTATATTTATATACTAACTGACCCGGCGAACTTCGTACCGCGATATTTACATCTAAGTGTCAGCTTCCCACAGGCAGTGTACATTTACGGACAAAAAAATTGACTTTTCCCGTTATATTTAAAATTTTTTTTTAGCACATACCTTATCGTAGCAATAACGAACATAAAAAAAAAGAATTATTTAATTTGGTGCAGCCGATCGGAAGCTATGCGCGTACATACATTTCGGCGATTCATTTTTATGTATATAGACTAGCTGTGCCCGCTACTTCGTACACATGACATTCGATTCATGATTTTCGAGTTATTTTAATTGTTCACCGTTCAAACCTTCCCTGGACTACGACAAACATTTCAAAACCAAAATCAGTTAATTCGGCCCAGTCGTTCTCGAGTTTAAGCGAGACAAACGATTAGCAATTGATTTTTATATTTAAGATTTATGATTTTTTAATACTATGTCTGAGTATGATAACATTTCTATTACGGTACGTTGATTACTCCGTGCTGTATTTTCTAACGCCGCTTGCAGACACCTATCTAATTGATAAATTGTTACGATCTCTCATTTTGCGTGCACAGCTCCATCTTAATTATTATCCGCTGAATTTATCCGTGTAATCTAAAATTGGTAATAAAATAAAGAAACTTGTTTCTTCAAAAATAAAAATTGTTAGTGATCACCGGCAAGAGGTCAACGCTACTGCAGAAGTCGCTTCTTTCGTTCTCACAAATTGGAAATCTGAATTATTGCGAGAAATTTCTCAATTTAATTACTTTTACGATCACAGCATTATTATAAAATCTTTCAATCATAGAGTTATTGTCTTTAAACATATTTCCAGGTAATAACGTCCATTTCGATAGATCATATATAATTTGCTACTATTTTCGATTTTATACATTAAACTTAAAATGATAGTAGTAATACCACCAAACCCATCTATTTTTTCCATATTAGGTAAACCAATCAAAACTACAAATATTGCCATAAACTCATAAAATTTTACATTTATGTTTATTGCATTATATCACAAAGCACCATTTACGTCTCTCTCTTTTAAACGACGAACATGTCTCCTAAAAATCATAAAGGTATCGTAGGAGGTCATCAAAATTGGTAACAAACGGGACTTTCTCCGGTAAAGTACGAGTGCCCGATGTTAATAAAACACCTATCGGACCATTGAGTCAGTTCAGAAATTGGCCGTCATTA
This sequence comes from Spilosoma lubricipeda, assembly GCA_905220595.1. Taxonomy (NCBI): domain Eukaryota; kingdom Metazoa; phylum Arthropoda; class Insecta; order Lepidoptera; family Erebidae; genus Spilosoma; species Spilosoma lubricipeda. The sequence goes on along the minus strand of HG992290.1, from coordinate 12,641,422 downwards.
CTGCGACCGCTTATGGCAATGCCAGCGGCACGGCCACTCTACCGCAAACCAATAATTTACTATACGCACCAGTAATGTGCTCAGTGCTCTTGATTTTTAAGGTTCACTGCCCGTTACTTGGTACACTACTGTTATGAACTTTTTGTACGTATGTTTGCACAAAACAAGTATCGTTGCTGACAGGTGAAATTAATTTTAAAAAAATAACTTATTTATCACATTTTCCTAACCATCATCAATCATTTGGCACAAATACAAATTCACACAAAGCTGAAAATTCGTCTTGATTTGTTATTTAATAAATATATATTTAATAATTAAAATGAGTTCCAACAGTTCAGAGAGTGAAATGGAAATTGATTGTACTCCACCAGATTTAAGATCAGAAGCCAAATTGGCAATGAAAACCTGCTTCCAGCGAAGTCAGACATACACGAAAGTTTATGAAAATTTGATGATTTAGAAAAACGATAAAAAGTGAACATTTTCTCCCAAACAGTATTTTTGGCGTATTTTAATGAGATTGCTAAAACTAAAAAGCCATCTACATTATGGACAATTTATTCCATGCTGAAATGTACAGTTCATGTTAAATACGGCATTAGCTTGAAAAATTATGGAAATTTAACTACTTTTATTTCCCTGCATTCTTTTGAGAAAAGCACTATATATGCCTCGACAGAAATCGCCATTGCCTGTCTCGTATTAGTGAAGTACTCGCCTACGGCTCGGCCTTCAAAGTCATACTCGACCTGCAATTGCCTGTTTCCCGGCCTCTGCAATAATATACTATTGCATATCATGAGTATGTTAATGAATAATAATACTACATATGGAAAATAATATGTAGTCGCGTAATATGTACTTGTGACTGGAAAAACTCAGCTCTTTAAGAACGTTGATTTGCATACCTCGCTTTAGTTTAATGCAAATTGAACTAAGTAGAAATTTTATATTACGTGAAGAAGAAAATAGAGCAAATAAAAACATACATAGATACATTTAGCTTTCCTCTACTCTACTCCATTTCCTTTTCTCTTAGAAAATAATATTTATTCTGTAACACCGTAAAGAACTAACTTTACGTATTAAATTAAAATTCCAGGTTTACAAGTACTTTAATACTTCTTGTAAATCATGTAGCGCTACTATTTAACAGACTTTACCAATAAAGTAGTTTGATATTTTAAATATAATGTATTTATAAAACCAAAATTTATTACTTTTCGGCAGTTCTTTCCGACCAACCTTTACCATTCTTTTACTAAAGGCAATTAGTGATCGATGCACAGATTTGTCACTCTGTTTTAGAAATCAGTTTCTAAGCACGATTTCCTCTTATATATTTCCTATGTTTTCAAAGCTTTCTTTCTGTATATCTTCAGTTTGATTGAGAACCAAACTATTGAGTAAGTAGGAATCTGCTAACCTAAACCAGTCTCAGTTGAAACTCGTTCTTAAATTCCCGCAACAAGCTTTAGGAATTACACGTAAAGGTCAAAACACAGCTAATATCCATCTGAATGAAGTATTTTAAGATAAATATTACTATATCAATTTCTGTTTATCCCTAGTATTAAATTTAGAAGGGAAGAAGGAAAACTTGAATCAATTCTCAAGGTAGCAGAGCCACGCTGATTTCAGCATGGTTGGGCTGGCTCGACCGGGGCGATACTACCCTCGCACAGAAAATCAACGTAAAATGACAGCGATCATGGTGTCGTGTTTCGTTGGTGACTGCGAGACCGGAGGCCCAATGATGCAGAAGCATCACTAGCCCACCAGCGTGTGGGTCACCATGCTGCATTGTCTGCATTCACAGTATGGTGACCACCACTCTTGGGTTCTGTTTATGCTTTCCATCAGTCATCATCATCATCAATATTTGGATGACGATGGCATACTATTATATGACTGGCACACTGGCATTATACTATTACTAGCGACCGACCCGGTTTCGAACGGTTGTCTTTGAAATTTTCAGATTTCCTTTACTATATTCTTTTTTATGGAATATGAGGCAAACATGTAGACGTATAGCCTCATGGTAAGCGATTACCGCCTCCCATGTACACCCACGTCACAAGTGCGTTGCCAGCCTTTTGGAGGACGGAGAGGGGATGCGGGGAGACGGATGCGGGGAGGGGGATGCGGGGAGGGGGATGCGGGGAGGTGTTGGGGTATGGGCCTCCGTTGCCCTCACTCACTCGGTGAAACACAGCGCAAGCGCTGTTTCACACTGGTTTTTTTTGAATGCCGTGGTATCTACTCCGGTGGAGACGGCCTTTCCATGGCAAAGCGTGGCTCTCCCACAGTTAAGTACCCGTACATTATAATACACATGTATTACACATACAGGCCTTCCACGTGAATAACTCTTGTCTATTGCTGAAACGTGCATCAAAATCCGTTGAGTAGTTTTTAAGATCTAAGCGAACAGACAGCAGAAGCGACTTCATTTTTTTTATATATGACTATAAAAGTGACTCTACCAAGCCTGGTGGAAAACATAAGCAGAATCCTACCACCATACTCATTACGAATGCAGACAATGCAATGCATAATAAAGCAACATGGCGATTCTGCTGGTGATCCTCCGGTTTCGCACTCAACAACGATGTACCACCAACTCAGCAACAACATAAAATATGTAAAGAAGATTAAAACTGAACGATAAGATTAAGTGTCGTTAGTTAATTATTGTAAATAAGCCTACATTGTATAAATGCCCTTATACTAGAGAAGTATCTAATACGGAAGCAATAGTTTACACATTTTACCGTACGGTAACTAAATATGAAAGCGGTAATATATTGAACGTTGTTAGTTACTGACAGAATCGACGGCTTGTTTTGATTGGCAATTAATTTTGTTGTTCGGTCGCGTTTCCCCTTTAATCTGTAGTTCTTGTAATGGCTACTGTTTTATGTTTGCTGCATAAGGAACCGATAATTCAGTAGTGGGTCATAGAAATGACTAATCATCAACAAGCCATGCGCTTGTTTATTCAAAGCGTTTTACAAGAAAAACAAATTGAATAGTCTCGAGTTGATTTGAGCGACAAGTCTTATAATTGCAACTGACCTGGCAGTGTCAGCTCAATATTACTGTCTAGCCTTGATAATAATTTTCAAATAAGTAAAATTTATATTGTTTTAAACTTTCATGGTCAGTAACATAAAAATAGGAATTATATATATAGTGTAAGTGTTCTCACTGTAGGTGTACATTGTAGCTGTACTTCATCTATACATCTATTCAAATAAATAAAATTGGAGTGTCTGTTTAAAATAAGCGCTTTTTAGTAAATGCATACATATACACGGTACATATACCAAAAATGTACTTAAAAATTTTTTTGTCTGTCTGTTTGGTCCGGGTAATCTCTGGAACGACTGGACCGATCTTGACGGGACTTTCACTGGCAGGAAGCTGATGATCCAGGGAGTCACTTAGGCTACTTTTTGTAGACTAACTTTGTCCCGCGGCTTTACTCGCGGTACGACGATAACCGCGGGAAACACCGCGGGGTTCAGCTAGTCCATATTATAACCACTTAGACCTGACTATTTACAGCTTCAATATAAATGAAACAACATTAAAATGACCAAGTCTAACCAAGTGTTAGAAGTCAGAGTTAATAGGTTGACTGTGTGTTATTTATTGACTATCATTATGTATATTGAAAGACCAATAATGCTAATGTTCATTCTAATCGCTTTTGTTAACAATCGAAACATTGAATAGTTTAGAAATTTAGCCCGATAATTAACACAGGGCTGTCAAACTGTACAAAAATAATATTAAATTTTATACTAGCTGAGTCCCGCGGTGTTACCCGCAGTTATTTTCGTGTCGTGGGAAATGACGTGAGACAAAGCAAGTCTAAAAAAGCCTAAAGTAGCCTAAGTTACTCCTTAGATCATCAGTTATCTGCCAGTGAAAGTCCCATCAAAATCGGTCCAGCCGTTCCAGAGATTACCCGGAACAGACAGACAGACATCATGCGTATGACGCACACATATACAAATATATATATTATGTCAAAGTCAAACTAAAAAGATGATTACGGTACCGATGAAAATATGTGTTTGATTATATTAATTACTAGCTGAACCCGCGGTGTTACCCGCGGCTATTGTTGTACCGCGAGTAACGCCGCGGGACAAAGTTAGTCTAAAAAAAGTAGCTTAAGTTACTCCCCGGATCATCAGCTACCTGCCAGTGAAAGTCCCGTCAAAATCCGTCCAGCCGTTCCAGAGATTACCCGGAACAAACAGACAGACAGACAGACAGACAGACCGACAGACAGACAGACAGACAGACAGACAAAAAATTTTTTATCTACATTTTTGGCATATGTATCGTGTATACATACATATACATTTAGTAAAAAGCGGTTATTTTAATATTACAAACAGACACTCCAATTTTATTTATTTGTATAGACTAGCTGAACCCCGCGGTGTTACCCGCGGTTATTGTTGTACCGCGAGTAACGCCGCGGGACAAAGTTAGTCTAAAAAAAGTAGCCTAAGTTACTCCCCGGATCATCAGCTATCTGCAAGTGAAAGTCCCGTCAAAATCCGTCCAGCCGTTCCAGAGATTACCCGGAACAAACAGACAGACAGACAGACAGACAGACAAAAATTTTTTCAACTACACTTTCGGTATATGTACCGTGTATACATATATATGCATTTAGTCAAAAACGGGTATTTTAATATTACAAACAGACACTCCAATTTTATTTATTTGTATAGATTAACATAAGTTTTAAATGCTACGCCGGCCATTTGCCGTCAATGGTCTTTCGTATCTTAAAAATTAAAACTAACAGTAAGGCAAAAAAATGTCCAAGAATGTTCTGCGTGACGAAATAACAGAGTCTAGACAAGAGTTATATTTAAATTCGAAATCCCAAAAAAAGAGTCCCATCAAGGTGTGAGCAATTTCAGCAGATATTTGATACCAAGTGTAGCGCCTGGAGAGAGATTGGCGGTCTGTCTGTCTGTCCAGCAGAGCGGAGCACGCGCACAGACGTGTGCTCCGTGCCGTGAGGGCCATGGTTCGGTTACCGCCTGACGCCGTATCTTCTTACCTCTATCTACATCCGACAAGTTTGGAACAGACATACGCCATGATCGCTTTAAAATGCACCGTGGGGCATTGATGCAGTCTTATGCTACGGCCAATTACATGATACATTGTGTTGAGGTACCTATACGTACATAGATGTAAGTAGTATTTTAATTACTCTTTAATTTAGAAGCTGCTTTAAACGAATTAAAAAAAAAAACTTTTTAATGTATTTAGACAAAATAAAGTTACTAATTAATATTTACTTCGTGTAACAAACACGTTTAAAACAAACAATAAATATAAAAGAAAATTCTCAAATGTATAAGTAAGTTCACTTATTACTTACCGTGCCGCGGGCGGGCCACGCTTCGGCATGAATGGGCCGGCTCGACCGGAGTGATACCACGGCCTCACAGAAAACTGGTGTGAAATAGCGCTTGCGCTGTGTTTCTATAACTCCCCCAGCCCCCTTCCCATCTTTTAAAGCTTAAAAGCCGGCAACGCACTTGCCACGCCTCTTATGTTGCAGGTGTCCATGGGCGGTAATCGCTTACCATCAGGTGATACGTCTGCTGGTTTGTTCCCTATTCCATAAAATAAAAGCTTACTTTGCTTCTCCGTTAAAACATTGTCCACAGAATAAAAAAAAAAGTCTTTTTATTTTTATAAGCGACTTAATTGCCACTAAGTCGCTTATAAATGCAATGTAATAAAATGAGTTCGGTTTGTGAGTCGGCTTTGACAACGATTACTATTTATTGAATAAATTCCACAGCAGCCTTCTCAGTAGTATTCACATGCTACTTCTGAATATGTATTGAAATGAGACATCCCTACTGCGTAGTGTATTGCTTGCAAACATAATAGAGCAGATAGCATCGAAAACTAAACAGTTCAACGCCGCCTAGTTATATTGAACGCAAATAGGTAACAGTGTAAATAATATGAAATTGTTTCTATAAAATACCAACCAACATCAAAATATAAAGACAATGTGCTTACTTCAAATAAAGTCGTAACAAACTCAATAACACTTCTTTATGAAACTATGTTAAATTAAATACAGCTATAGGCAGAGCAGTTTATGAGGAAGATTTAGAAATGTAATTACAGTTTAGTTAACGATTGTTGCTTATCATTTCGATAGGAAGATATACCTGGGTGCATCCTGTTAAGTTCCCTGCATGAGTATATTAAAATAAAATCTCCCATCATAACTGTTTGTCTGTCTTAATGTAATACTCGTAATACAAATATTTTAATAGTACTAAATAGTGTTATAAATTAATTATTTAGTTAAAAATCCAGTCATTATGTAGAGGCCGTAAAAGTAATCCCATTTTGCGATCAATGTAGGGTTTACTTTTGATTTGACTGCACGATTTTTCAATCTTCTTGCATTTACATTCAGCAGTCATAATTTTGTTCTCAATTCATCACATAAGAAAAAATTTATCCAAACTTAAGTTAGAACGATTGTGAATGTCTTTTACTTGTACACGAGGAGGTACAACCGAGCTTTCAAGAAGATAATACATCTTCTTGTAAGCATTATTATCGATGTTTGAATAAGATAAGTCTGTTCCGTGTAATTAGTAGGTGCCGCAAACTGCAAGTGTTTTGGAATTAGAATAGTTTACATGCATCACCGCCGTCGCTTCCGGTTGTCCATTCACACGACAACACCCCCGCTGCAGACAATTGGAGCAGCCGTGGGACTGATTTTATGGTAATTTCCCTATTGAACAAGGGTGACTATTCATTATTGATTTGACTTTGTAATTGTAATCACGGGCCGGACACGTTTCCTCTATAAAAAAAATTAAAAACGCATAACAATAAGATGCATTGTAATTGTATTCATTCTATTTCCTAAAATAGTTTCATGTTAAAAAAATGTGTTATTCACTCATTTTGTCCAGGAGATATAGACGATATTCTAATTTCTACTTAGTAACTCAGGCTACAACTGCACACTCTTAGGCAGATATGATATGCATAGATAAGTTTTCTTCAATAATGGTCGAAAAATATAGTATCTGAACGATCTCTTAGGTCTGGCTATTGCATGTGGCCTTGTTTCAGTTTTAAATTCTTTAAGCGCTCATTATGAATAGATACAACACCAACGTTTCCTTCACGGATGTTTCCATCTTAATCTTGAAAGGTGCAAACGTTAAGCATATCTGAGCCTGTTCAAGTAATCCGTAAGTATCAGTCGATGAAGTCGGCTAAATGAGCATGCAGTTACATTAACGGCACTTTTAATGGAGGAACTGGTTTCACGATTGTCGTCCTGTGGAGGCGTGAGAATGTCAAGTCGCGGGATATTCTCATGGCCGCTGTGACGTCAGTTGCACCTGCACGCCTGCACCGCATCATATCGACCAGAGCGACAAAGGACAATGTCGTTAAAGTCAAAGTGGTTATCCAATTGTGCTCTCAAGTTAGTACATGTTGCGACTTGTCTCAAGGTTGGGCTGTTATTCCATTGCAAGCGGCCGCAGGTTTAAATTTTGAAAAGTCGTTAAATTCGGACCTTGGGAACTGGTAATGTAAAGATCTTGGTAAGATAGTAAATATACACAAGTTAAATATCATTAAGATATTTCGTTTTACTGGTTACTGTAGCTATTGAAGCACTTAAATGCAAAAATGCAACAGTTATCGTTGCTCTACTTTCTTAGTACTTTGTATGTATATTGAACATGATTGGCGTATAAAGTAATATAATTGGGGCACAGTTGCAGGTTTGACCACTCCACTCCATATTATGAGTCAAATTGCGGTAGCTTTCTGTGATTTCGGAAAGTAATTAAGTGTCAATTTGCACGTAATAACTGCTGTCTTTCACCGGAATAAGATCCAATAAGAACATTTAAAACGAATTTACGATGAAAGTTCTCCGCCTTAACTGAATCGTATATTGCTCGAGTAATGTTATGTATTTGTAATAAATGATTACTTCTCGATACCAACTGTTATAATCCGATTATTCTCGTAATCTTTTAATTGCGCTTCACGGGGTTTTAGCGTCGCAAAAACTTGTCTGCGAGCAAATACCGAGTAGAGCCTTTAATTATGTCCTGTTAAGACGACATTGTGAACAATCGCTAGCGTGAAATCAATTACATTATACTCTATCTGTCCGACATAGCAAATTAGTCTATAGTCTATTCACTAATTATAATTTATTATAAATTTGCTATAAATAATTCAGCTGATACCATTGTTGATTGTCTAGTATCCACTTTGTTTATTTAACAATCTAGTCAGCTGGTAACTCATTACACGGATAATTACATTCCCATTTCGTACATAAAATAATATGTATTCTTTATTAGTCTACTGTATATGGAACTAAACCATCGATTTTGTACTCTTCCAAAGAATCGTGTATTTATTTTCAAAATAACATCTATTAAGATGTATAAAGACTTTATAGTACCTACCTATTTGAGTTGTTACAAAATACAATCTCAATTGTTGTTTCACAGTCGCATAAAAAAAGGATAAAGTTTATGATAAAATGTCAAAGATTAATTCTTATAAAATAACTAGCTGTCCCGGCAAACGTCGTTTTGCCATAACTACTAATAAATTAAAAATTAATTAAAAAAACATTGTCCAGCGGACAAAATTGTGAATCTAAACCATTCCCAGATCCCCTTGAACACACACAAAAAATTTCATCAAAATCGGTCCAGTCGTTTGAGTGTAGTTCAGTGACATACACACTCACAGAAGAATTATATATATAAAGATTTACAGCATTGATGAACATAAGGCTCTCCTTCAAAAGGAGGTTTGCGCCTACTATGAGTATAACACGCTGACCAGATATGTTAGCATGATGTTTATTTCAAGGGTTCCTTCTTTTTGCAGTGATGTTGTTATGCGTAGTTTGTTCCTTAAGTCGCTTCTTATGACATAAAGTACAAAAATATTTTTTGTTGTTATCTGTTGTCCAACTGTTGACGACAACAAAAGCATCCTCGACCAATAGCGAAACGAATAATTTATCTTTATTTGAAGCTCAAAAAAAAACATTTAGCGAACAAACTTCTGAGGGAGTAATGACATAAAATAAGGTTAGACAAATTAGGAGGATATAGCAGTTTCCGTTAACTTTATGACTTCAGGTGCAACTAGGTGACACTGTACATGAACTAGTAAAGTTGGATGTACTACACTAATAATTATAATTTAGAGGTAAATCGAACGTGAGAAATTCGAACAGGTGTAAGGAATCGACATCGTCGTCATAAAATTGTACTCGTAGTAACTACACAAGGCTTATGTGTAGATATTATCTCTCATCTCCTATTGCTTTACTTCACATCGTCCGCCGGCCCAATTTGATCTAAACTCGCCTCTGACTCTTTAAAGTCATGTTGTATGATAATAAATTAATTACCACTTACTGTAATGGTGAGGGAAAACATCATTAGGATAGTATAGCTATTAACATAATTAACACCTCCAAATATGGGACTAGTGCTCTTGCTTCATATTGGGCTAGTCACAGGTCACTGATACAGTCTTTTGATTTTAAAATAATGGGTTTTTGAATTGTTAATTTAACTATGAAAATGTGTAATATACTTAATTTTTTGCCTTTGGTTTTCCCAAACACACACACATGCGCACTGTGTAGCCTAATAGATACCTACACCACTTTTTTCTGTTCGTCAGATCCATAAATATCTATGAAGGTCTAATAATAAGAGAAACAATTGGGTATTTATTGCAATAAAATCAATAATAGGTTTTTTGTTCTATCTTAATGTGTCTCTAGGTACAATGGCAGTGGTTGATAGGCTCACTTACATATTTATAAACTTGCAATGTGTAATTTAATGCTCATTTTATTCGAAAGGGTTTTAAATCAAACTCTAAATAGATACCACTCATTGGCTTCTGTCATGAACATTAGCCACATCCTCAGCACATCTATAAAAAACATTGCAAACGGATAAAAAACCCGTTCATTGTGTAACCGATGTGTGGGAACGGCGGACAGGTGCGAGCTTAGCCTCAGGAAATCACTACCAGCTCCTGTGTACTGAGCAACGATGTACTTACATGTTCTATAAGTAGTCTTGCTCATTTATTAGACACGATACCTTTTTTATTGTAGAACATTTTTATACTCCGAAATTAATTATTTTTTTCTTCCATCTTTTAGTTTGCAAATAAGCAATGTCACTGCCAATCTCGTGGTTGGGAACATTTTGGCGAAGTCTCCACATACGTTGATAATTTGACCGACCTCGGAAAGCGTCCATTTTTTTCGAGTATGTTTACAACCTTAACTTTGACTTTATAAAAATAGTGTTCTAAACGTCAACATCACATTTTATTTGGCAAATTAGAACGTAATCTTGCAAACAACCTTTGAATGTTTCTCTTATATCTTTATCTTATATCTAATACCTAATCGATGTGATTTTACTTTTCGCTAAACCTTGAAGGTTTTGGTCGGATAATGAGAAAATAAGTTTCGACATACATCAGAAACGAACAATGTAGTTCCTTTTTCCTTTTGAGGAATAAGCAGGAGTTCCTTTAGAGTCACTAGTGTGACAGGACTTGCAAAATGTCCCCACCTCCAAGTTTTCTCTTCCTATAAGAAACCTTGTGATACCGCATTACTTAAACACCAATTTACTACTCTTATACATATGATTTTTGTATATAATCATAGTTCATAACGCCTGAAACATTTACATACTCATTTGTTACTAAAACCCTGCAAAAATATATGAGGGTAGAGCTGCCGCAGAATCCATTTCAGCGGCATTTTAAGGTTCTGTAAGCCCTTTAACTCATCTTGGCATCTTCATTAAAAGTATTATTGCGGATTGGTAGTTAACCTAATACGAAATTAGGTAAACTTCTAATCCGCAATTAGATAACCTTCTAATCCGCAATAACTAGATGGCAAGTCTGAAAAATTAATCATTAGAATTTTAAGACCAAATTAAGTTCTGTATATTTAACATACGGTAATTTTTTACAAGATTTTGGCATACTGTACAGTATGCCAAAATCTTCACGGTGATCAGACGGTTTGATACAGAGTCTGTTTCAAGTTTTCCTTATCTTTGTAGTGGTATTGGTCTGTGAAGTTTGCTCCTATAGTTGCTTCTTACGAAATCCACATAATGAATTTTGGTGGCCTTCTTTCTGGTGGGACTAATCCCGCCTACACGCCCACCACTGTAACTCCTGTTCACCAAGATCAACAGCAGTAACCCACGAACACACTGAGTTATGACACTCGTGAAATCCCAAGAAAAAAGAAACTGTCTTGGAACGGTCAACGAAATAAATTGAAAGAAACTGAAGGATAGGCAATATAATTAGTCCACTTACCTCGTAAGCTAAGCGGGAGACAAAATGAAGTCAAAATAGGCAGACACCTTTTTCAAACCTTGAAACACCACGGATTAAAAATATTATGGGTCCTAAGTGAGATATGTCTGATTACTATAGTATTTATGGCAGAATTGCCTAAACGCACGGAAATTCATAGCAGTTGACACGAGATCCCCATAGTGGTATTCTGATGTCACTTGTAAGCTATTCAGCATTATGTTACGAGAGTATGTATGTTCAGAGTGGTAGACATAGGCTCTCGAAAGCAGTTTCGATTCTTCCTTACTGTGCGAATTAGTCAAAAACTACAACTTACTTAACTTACAACTACCACCGCACGTTTTTCCCTCACATTAGGATCCCGGGTTGTTTAAGCGTCACGTGAAAAAGCATCTTACTAGGCCATCATAGTGTGGGTCACCATGCTGCAATGTGTGCTCTTCCACTTAACACAAACGAATATATTATAATGTAATAAAACACATACTGTAAAACCATTAATTTTGTTAGTAAAGTACAAAATTATAGATAAACTAGCCGACCCACGCAACTTCGTTTGCGTCTTCTATTGCCCGTAGCGTGATAATTTTCCCCCGTTTTCGAAACATTTTTCATTAGTGCTCCGGTCCTATTGGTCCTAGCGTGATGATATATAGCCTTCCTCGATAAATGTACTATCCAACATTTAAAGAATTTTTCAAATCGGATCAGTAGTTTCTGAGATTAGCGCGTTCAAACAAACAAACAAACTCTTCAGCTTTATATATTAGTATAGATAATAGATAAATATAATGTTTTACAGGTGAATTGTTTCAGTAGAGTAAGTACGTGTTGTGAAATTTTTACATTCGTTAATACAATTAAAGTAAAATAACATATAAGTTTTGAGCTTAGCGGTCTTAACATCATGTAAGTGAGGCTAGGTTTTGAAGCAGTTTACCACCGCAGACGGACAATTTTAAAGGCTGATGAGCTACTCAAGTAGATAAAATAAACATAAATAAATATCAACTACAAATTTATATATATAAAACAACTATGTTCACTACCTCTCCATTGCTTTTTGGTCACCTACTTACTTGGTATTACATACCTTTGACTTTCTCATTACGTTATTGGTATTATTTATTATTAAAATATCTGTGAGAAAATTGTACTTTATTTCGAAAGTAAAACGTAAACACGTCTATAAAATATTTTTAATTGACTTGTTTATTAAAGAGAGGGAATGTAAATGTAATTTTAGTTTTCCATTTAAATTATGTTGAAAATAACGCGAAATAGAGTATAATTTACCTAAAAAAGTTATGTTATGCTATGCTATTAAATAATCTATAGATATATTCATACGTGAAGCAACAACTTTGTACCTCTTTTTACAAAAATTGCGCGAACGGAGGAGGACGTAAGTAATTTCGCACACTTATCTATACAAATAAATAAAATTGGAGTGTCTGTTTGTAATATTAAAATAATCGCTTTTTACGAAATGCATGTGTATGTATACACGATACCAAATTATTTTTTTTTTAATTTTTGTCTGTCTGTCTGTTTGTTCCGGTTAATCTCTGGAACGGCTGGACCTATTTTGACGGGACTTTCACTGAAAGGTAGCTGATGATAAAAGGATTAACTTAGGCTATTTTTTAGACTAGATTTGCTCCGCGGCGTTACCCGCGGTACTACAATAACCTCGAGTAATATCGCAGAGTTCAGCTAATCTATATACATAAAAATGAATATATATAAATTAATCACCGAAATGTATGTACGCGAATAACTTCCGATCGACAGCACCAAACTGGATGACTATTTTTTGTTGTGTTCGTTATTATCAGTACAAGATTAATATAGAAGGAAATTACTTCAAACTTACCTTTTTTTTTGTCTACGACTGCTCCGTGGAAAGCTAAGGCGGGCAAAACTACCAAAAACAAGATTTTTCGTAATTTAGAAAAGAAAAATATGGCGGTACTAAGTTCGTCGGGTCAGCTAGTAGTTTATATAGAGAAGAAGTGCAGAATCCTAATATACTTTCTTTAAATTAACATAAAAATACATGTAATTAATAAAAATGACACACATACACAAAAATGCATATCCACCAATGTATGTGTCTTCTTCTTCTTTTGATAAGATGGCAACCAGCTAATCAGCTATTTCTGTCAATCTCTAGTATTTACAGTTTTCGAGTCTTCAAGTCTTGGTCGTGATGGAATTAATGAAACAAATATAAAAAAATGTCGATGTGATGAAATGGGGACCGTCTTTCGAAAAAATAAAAAACGATCTCCTTTTATGTGCGTCAAAGTCTAACTAAAAAAAAAATTGTTTATATTGTCATGCTAAATGCAAAAGTACTCATGAAGAAATCTTCGATTATAGAGGTGTAATAGTCTTAGGCAAAAGAGACCCTAAAAAGTTGTAACTATAAATTAAAAGAATTATGGTAGAATTCGACCCCTGGGCGACCACTAGTTTATGTAATAACAAAGACAGGTTCAATCAAATTTAAGCTAACCATGATTACCTACCTACTGATTAGCTGTTGATGTTCTACTTCTAAGGTATTATTAGTTTCTACCCGATATTTTCTGACTATCTAACTTTAATTGTCTACTCGCTGTGAAGGCAGGAAACTTTAGGTTACTTGATTTCCTTACTTTTTCTTACTTATGTAAATAAAATAAATAAAAATTGTTTACTGTAGTTACCAATATACCAGAATGTTCATTAGTACATCCAAAAGTTCTAAGCTACCTACGTGGTAGCTTAACATTTGAAGTTAAATAAAATTGAAAATTTCCACAAATCTCATATAATAATTGAGCTTGGATTTAGTTTTAACCAGCGATTTCTTTTAAACGTGAACATGCTTTTCTTTCAAGATTACATACTGAAAGATAGTCAGTATACGTTTAACTTTACATTTACAACAGTAAACTATTTAAAGCCAACTTGTAACCTTTGACGTGTGGTTTATTAGATATTAAATTATTTTGCTTTAAGCACGATTTCGCTACTCTCAAGTCTCAAGATACAGTTGCAGTGGCAAATGCTAATGATTCAGAGCCACTCAGCTGAATAACTATACGTAATAACACATTCTATTGCTATTGAAATGTCATTGTTCAGTATAGATACAATTAAATGAATGCTTATGTAAAAATAGATAATTTCCCATAATTGTTAACGAGACGATACAAAGGAGAGGAAACCGTGGGAACAGTAACAGGTGTGTTCACGAAGAGAATTATAAAATAAATATAATTTTTTGGTAGTTCTCTGTGTTTCATTTTTAGAGTAGATAAAATAAATAAATAAATAAAATAAATATTTCGGACGTCTAACACACAACGCCATCTAGTCCCAAACTAAGCAGAGCTTGTATTATTGGTACTAGACAACTGATATGAATACTTATATACTTTTTTTTTGTAAATACATACATATTACATATAGAAAACACACAAACTCCGAAACAAATATTTGCAGATCATACAAACATTTGGTCCGACCCGGGAATCGAACCCGAGACCTCAAGAACAGCAGTCGCAGTAGATAAAATGTTGCTAAAATAATAATTATTCTGAAAATAAGATATCTTTTAGTTACCTATAAGCTTTGTTATTAGAAGCTTCATATCTGGAGCGGCGGCAGAGCCTTGTATTTCCCAATTTTTCTAATATGTTTTTCAAACTTAAATTTATAAATGTACAGACACAAAGGTTGTCACTCATCAATAGCCAACTCTTCTGCTCCTTTCCCCTTCTAAAACATAAAACTGCCAAAGAATAATATATTATTCTAAAACAACAATTTATTATTCTTGGTATATTTTCACGTATTTGCTTTTCAAGGCAAAAAATGGTGTCGAAGCTTGTTATACTTTTTACAATGTCATTGACCTCCTCAAATATATAAGTAATAGGTATTCGTATTTCTTGAAAATGTCATTCAGTACATTTTTACGTGTCGAAGCCGCCCGTTAACGCGTGACGGAAGAAGCATCCAGACCACAAGGATGCGCTTGAGTCACCGTGGGAAGCTGTGCAGGTGAGGCGGCGCTTGCTCATCTTATGCCTATAATTACTAGTGTGACCACACAGTTAAAAATTTAGAAAGAATATGACCATGTAACAGGCATTTTAGTTTACTAATTTATTTGGTTGCTTCATTGTTTGATTGTGATTACTTGAAAAAAAAAATGGATACAAACACAAAAATAGGCAGCCTAATTATTCCAAAATATTAAATGTTCACAGTAGCTCACAGTAACAAAGAGGGTAGACGAGACCTTAGTCAAGTTAGTTACTTTTTATCATCTGTCAAAACAATCACTTTGTATCAAAAATGTACTAAATACTAAATTGTGACGTCACTGTGTGAGCAATTTATTACAATATTTATTTGATTAAATTTGTAATAGAAATGAGAAGCTGTACCTAATAATTATATTTTCAGAGATGTTTTATAATATTCCTTTTAATAAAGGAGGCATTGGTACTTATTTACTATACAGTCATGTAAACTATTTGAACTTAAACGTAATTCTACGAAATAAATATAGACACTTCTGAAGAACTAAGCATTTTATGAAATAATAAGATAACCCATAGCACTTGCTAACCTATGTATATTTAGTGCAAAACGTTTGATTTTCCTGATGCAGCGATGTACAATCAAACAATTCATTACTATTGTCTGAAACCAGTAAATATTTATTCTAAAAAGTACACTATTACTATCGTCGTAATTTTTTTACATAGAAATCCTTATTATTGCACATATTGCCGTATACTGCCGCCGTATACTGGCGAATGGTGGCATCAAATTAGTATAAACTTTCGGATATAATTGCAATTAGTTCATAAGTCCAATACGAACCCTTCGGGACCTTTTCGGTACCTATCAAATTAATCTTATAACTGTTGGTCACTCTACAAATATAAGAAAGTAACTTACGTATCTCGTTCGACAGGAATCGTCATAACATTTTTAATGTGATTCATCTCGTTAAAATATCTGATCCGTGCGATTAAATACCCATACCATAATTACGTATGACTAATACGATGTTTTTGCTATAGGATATATCTGTATCGATCTACGATACCTTACATAGGGTATCGTAAATACTGGTTGTGTGTTATATTCGCTATGATTAATGATTAAGATCTGCCATGTTAAGAGAAGAGCCTGACAGTTCTCATACATCTCGGCATTGACTATCAATGAATTTTAATCCGTAACGAAAGAAATTAGTCGTGAGCAATTTTTTATTTACATAGGCATGTTTGTGTAGTTGTGTTGCTTATATGTGTGTACTTTGTAGCTCATTCCAATTGATTTTATGGTTCATTTTCAAATGTGTATGATATGACTTTATTAATTTATCCCCTGTCTATGTATTTCCTTCGTATGTTGTTCTGGTTTCCCTTCCGGTTTCCGGTAATACTAAATATTCAGGTGGTAGTAATAAAAATAATATTACAGTTCGGTTTCTCCAGTACATTGGTCATTCATAGTTTCCTGATTTTCATTTTTCAGATCACGTTGAGTTGTAAGACACCTTGACTATGTAGCCATTAATATGAGTGAAGAAATATGAAAATGAATAATACGTTTCACACATCAACGGCTTCGTAAAATCTTTAGCAAGAAGATTAATGTCTTACATTACAAGAGAGCTCAGTGCCCACCTCTAGATAAACTTGTAATTACATTGTAACGTGATTTTAATGGACTCTACTTTAAGAAATCGTGCTATAAATATTCTGTACACTGATATGTACTTGTGCTTACGAACATTTTAGAATATTGATGTTCCTTTCTTGGAAAACATTATAATCAAAACGTAATTAGTCTTTTTCTTATATATGTGTTTCACAAACAGTGTGACAGAGAGAGAGATTTGATGATTCGGTATCGTGGTGATTAATGTAGTTTTACTTTTAGTGCTCGTATCTTCAGATGTTTCATTTATACTACACTATTAAAAAAGAAAGTAGGTATCATATTAGTATATATATTAACTTATATATCTATACAAATAAATAAAATTGGAGTGTCTGTTTGTAATATTAAAATAACCGCTTTTTACTAAATGCATATGTATGTATACACGGTACATATACGAAAAATGTAGTTAAAAAATTTTTTGTCTGTCTGTCTGTTTGTTCCGGGTAATCTCTGGAACGGCTGGACGGATTTTGACGGGACTTTCACTGGCAGGTAGCTGATGATCCGGGTAGTAACTTAGGCTACTTTTTTAAACTAACTTTGTCGCGCGGCGTTACTCGCGGTACAACAATAACCGCGGGTAACACCGCGGGGTTCAGCTAGTATACTATAAACTTTTTACTTAAGCCTCCTCTTTTAAGAAGAGATCTATATCCAGCAGTGGACTATTAAAGGCTGTTAATGAAGATAAAACTTTTTACTTAAAAATTATTAATTTATGACAGTAATTGCTAAAATGTATGAAATGTTAAATACATACTGTATATTAATAAAACTAATACAGAAAAACAAAAAATAGTAATTAGAGCTACAAGATGTAACAAATGTATCCTTGTCTTTGACTTTTTGACTGATCACACTTTGGGTACTGACTTTATAATAAGTGGTCTCTTGATACAATATAAATGAGCTACTTAAAATAACAATCATCGTGTAAGTAAAATTTAAATCCTTTTGGAAATATAAGGCAAGAATAGGTTGTTGCCTTACCTACAAAGCGTCGTCCTAGCCTTTATTATTCTCAAGATTAATTGGAGTCGCCTACTATTTCAACCAGTTTTATCTGAATATCAGTTTTTCCACGGAGCAACTTGCATCGGACCTCCACAACCCTGAAGGCGAACTGAATTCGAGGGTTGAACAACTTATCAGAATATTTGAGGGCACTGACTTCCCAATAACGATTTCCGTAGATGTTCATGACAACCTGCCGACGACGAACCGACGCGGACGCAGCGACGTTAACGTGCTCTCCGAGGCACCGCCAAACTTCCATACACCGGGCTGCTATTAAGAATTTCTTGTGCGCAAAACCCAACAACACTTGGCAAGACCCAGGAATCGAACCTGAAACCTCGCGATTGGCAGTTGTATATGCTGACCGCTAGACCAACGAGGCAGTCATTGCGATTGAAAAATATTGACTGCTAACTATTAGAATTCAATCTTAACAAGAATTCATTACATCTAAATAATATATTCAGTAAAATACTAAAAATATTCAATAGTAATAGACTTTTACATCTGGCGAATAAAAGTTTAGGCCACACACATCGTATGAAAACACGATCTGTGTTTTGTTACCTTCACTATTAATACATGCTTGAAACTTAGAACAAACGATTTTCACGGCGCAAGCGCAGGCCGGGGACGTGCGCCTGCGTCCACGCTTAATTTCCATAGCTTCACAGTTAAACACTGTTTGTTCTGAAAATACATTTACTCAGTCTGACGTCTGATCAAACTGTTTTAATGGTGGAAAAACATGTGTGTTACGAATCACATCAACGTTTACCGTTAATAGTACGATTTACTTTTATGCGGTACGATCGTTACGCATTCAAATACACGTTTGAAGTGTCTATACTACCAGTTGCTCTAATTCAGACAAAGGGTATGCTTATCCGGATTTTTAAACTTTTTGTGTACTTATTAAATAGTACCTTGCGAAATCAGTAGGTATGTATGACCATTCTGTATTTTCTTTGGCGTGTAGTCGTTTAGCACCATCATAAATAATGTTTGTTTACTAGACAATTCATAGATAAAACTTAATAATTTATAGACATGATGGAAAAAAATAATTTATTAATCTACGCTCGTATATTACATTGTGTCTTGTGTAATCTAACTTACTGGGACCGTTTCATGCACTGTATATTTTAACTTATTACAAATGACTTCCTAAATGGTGACTAACTTCTATAAAATCCGTAACTACATATTCTTTTACTTACATTAACAAAAACAACTTTCTTTCACCGCATAGACTACTAATAGTACCTTAAATAGCGTAACAACAAAAAATAGTATAACGGAGACGGAGACAGTAGCGGATTTGACGAATAATTCATAGACAACTAGGTAATTTTCTGGTTGAATAGTGTCACAAATGAACCTTGAAAGTGTCCGAGGAAAGTGCACTGCCCGAGTGAATCGAGGATATCCTTCAATTTGGTGCCCCTCAACAAGGTCATGGGAATGCTAATACGTGGTCAGGCGTGATATGTGCGGTACACTTTCGTTGCATCTGAATGAGCACTTCCTGCAATAAAGGTGGTCTAGTTGTTTAATAAAATGTGCGCTACCACTTCGAAGTGTATATCAAAGCAACTATAAAGTGTCTTTGGTTATTAGAGAACAACGAGAATATCTATACTTATAAAATAGTAAGTCCTGACTGACTGACTGACTGACTGACTGACTGACTGACTGACTGACTGACTGATTCATCATCGCCGAGCGTAAACTATGATAGTTACGACTATGAAATTTGTTGAGTAGGATCCTTTTATTGAGTAGACACCCACTAAGAAAGGAATTTTGGAATTTCTACCCCTAAGGGGGTGAAATAGGGGTTGAAAGTTTGTATGGAAGTCCGTCATTTTTTAAGTTAGAGACCTGAAACTTTATTTTTGGGCTACTGATTAAAAATGATTAAACACGTATTTCAGCGTTTTTGAATATTCTACCCCTAAGGGGTGAAATAGGGGTTGACATTTCGCGTATAGGTTAGTATGGAAGTACGACAATTTTCAAGTTAGAAGCATGAAACTTTATTTTTGGGCTACTAATTAAAAATGAGTAAATACGTATTTCAGCGTTTCTGAATATTCTACCCCTAAGGGGTGAAATAGGGGTTGAAAGTTTGTATGGAAGTTCGTTATTTTTTAAGTTAGTAACATGTAACTTTACTCATGTGCTAATGATTAAAAAAGAGTAAATACGTATTAAAGCGTTTCTGGATATTCTACCCCTAAGGGGGTGAAATAGGGGTTGACATTTCACATATAGATTAGTCTGGAAGTCCGCCATTTTTGAAGTTACAAACATGAAACTTTGTTTTTGGGATACTGACTAAAATAGAGTTAATACGTATTTAAGCGTTTCTTGATATTCTATCCCTAAGGGGATGAAATAGGGGTTGAAAGTTTTTATGCAAGTTCGTTATGTTTGAAGTAGCAAGCATGAAACTTTGTTTTTGGGCTACTAATTAAAAATGAGTAAATACGTATTTCAGCGTTTCTCAATATTCTACCCCTAAGGGGTGAAATAGGGGTTGAAAGTTTGTATGGAAGTTCGTTATTTTTTAAGTTAGTAACATGTAACTTTACTCATGTGCTAATGATTAAAAAATAAGAAATACGTATTAAAGCGTTTCTGGATAGTCTACCCCTAAGGGGGTGAAATAGGGGTTGACATTTCGCATATAGATTAGTCTCGAAGTCCGCCATTTTTGAAGTTACAAACATGAAACTTTGTTTTTGGGCTACTAATTAAAAATGAGTAAATACGTATTTCAGCGTTTCTGAATATTCTACCCCTAAGGGGTGAAATAGGGGTTGAAAGTTTGTATGGAATTCGTCATTTTTTAAGTTAGAAACATGTAATTTTATTCATGTGCTAATGATTAAAAAAGAGTAGATATGTATTTAAGCGTTACTTGGTATTCTACCCCTAAGAGGGTGAAATAGGGGTTGACATTTCGTATATGGGTTAGTCTGGAAGTCCGTAATGTTTGAAGTTCGAAACATGAAAGTTTATTTATGTGTTACTGATTAAAAATGAGTAGACACCTATTTAAGCGTTTCTGGATATTCTACCCCTAAGGGGATGAAAAAGGGGTTGAAAGTTTGTAAGTAAGTTCGCCATTTTTTAAGTTACAAACATGAAACTTTATTTTTGGGCTACTGATTAAAAGTGAGCGGATACGTATTTAAGCGTTTCTGGATAGTCTACGCCTAAGGGGTGAAATAGGGGTTGAAAGTTTGTATAGAAGTTTGTCATTTTTTAAGTTAGAACCATTAAACTTTATGCATTATCAGCATTAATGCGAATTCTGTTCCTAAAAGGGATGAAATATGGGTCGAATGTTTGTATGATAGTTCTTTTAAATGGGCTATTGATCAAAAATAAATAAATACGTTCAGAAGTATTAAAAGAGATAATAAGTTGATATTTACCCCGACTTTTATTAACAGATACACTTCTTAGAGTGGATCTCTTTATTAAATATATTAACTCATTATTTGTTTGGACAATAAACAAATAGTTAAAGAATGGACGTAAAAATACCATATGTAATAATTGAAATGACAAATATATCGTTATAATAATCTCTGTTCCAAACGACTTCACAGATGTTCATCGTTGCAGAACCGCAGGATCTTAGGAAGCGTTTCATGAGTTGCATCGTAATCAGTGTGCTTGCCCCATGACGAATCGCTGTAAGGGTGCTTTATTATTTTTCCTTATACACATCTATAAGGTAACATCGTGGGCACCGACCACACTTCCTACTGTTTCGAGTTTTTATATGGTTTTTATAAAATGATACACCTGTGATCCTCTAATTACGTGACCTTTATACCAAGGAGTAGTTAAGAAACGTAATATATGGAGCATTGGAGCATGCAAACGAATTTTTAACTAATAATATAGTTATGTAATGAGGATAAGTTTATGGGTTCGTTAGATTTTGATTGTAAAATATTTTAATTAACATACTTTTTGTAGGAAGGCCTCCCAAGGT
The DNA here is from genome assembly GCA_905220595.1 of Spilosoma lubricipeda. NCBI lineage: Eukaryota > Metazoa > Arthropoda > Insecta > Lepidoptera > Erebidae > Spilosoma > Spilosoma lubricipeda. The sequence continues at coordinate 12,619,185 of HG992290.1, read as the reverse complement.
GGACGGATGACCTAGTTAAGATCGCAAGGACTCATTGGACATTCCATTGGACAGACTGACCGGTCGAAAAGGAAATCAATAGGAGAGTCTAGATTCAGCAGTGGACTTATTACGGCTGATAAGATAGTGACGATTTTTTTTTTTTGTTTAAATCGAAGCGGGGACGACGGCGGTGTCAAAGGCTAATATGTAAAATACCTGAGTAAACTAACGCTATCTTCTGAGTATTTAAGAAGAATGTACTTAACATCATAACTGATTACCGCCACAGAGGAAGGTTTTCCTAAGACTGTGCTACCGCTATGGATAGTACATCTTGCTTCAGAGGACTTCAGTCGTCAACTGGCACAGTCCTATTAATGTTTTAGTTGATTTCCTTTTCATAAATTGACCTCTGACGGCACTATAGATTTGTTGTAATTTTATTGTTAATATAATACATATTAGAATCATCATAATTGACAATCACCATACCTATTTTTCACTTGGTAGTGTACAAATGAATTTTATGTCGTGATCTTTTACGTAAATCACCACAACTTAGACATTTTTAAAGAGAATAGAAATCAGTAAAGCCTAAAAGAACTCTAATAATTCAAAGCCTTTGTATACTGTGTATGTTTATGAAATTAAATTACACGATAAACAATGACATTGTTGCACTTTCGCGCCATAGTAAATCTCGCTCGACGTATATGCTGTGCCGGTAATCACATAAATTGAACTTCCTGTGAGGGTGACCACACGCCACGGTACCAAGCAAGACATCATCACTCAATTGCTACGTGAATTACCGACGAGTTCCTTACTGTGATTACCTATCAGCCGTTTCCTTCAAGTAGGGTGTCTACACAGCGTGATTCCTTGCCGCACCTTTTTATTCATAATTCTTCGTTTTGCTCTGATGCCTTTTGGTGAATGACCGGCGAGAGTTGAAAAAGTGAATCACAGGAATTACGGTGGCTAAACACGATGCAACGGCTAACTGATATTCTCCAACTGACAGATTTCCAGGGTGTCATTATAAATGTATTACATTATTTATATTTCATCTGTTACGATTAAGTGTCGAATTCTAATTTCGAATGATATTTCAATAGCAGATAGTGTGGAGTTTCACGTGACATTTATACGACGAACAATTTCTGTAAATGACGTCCAATTACACGAAGGCGTCTCGGTATGCGCCAATTAGGTATCGCTGCGCGCGCACCTGGCTCACGATTCATATGGTCACGCGCGTACTTTAGCCGTAAATCGTTTCGATGTAAAAGCACATTGTTGCTGTTAATACTTAAATTTCTATCGATGGAGGTTATTGGTAATCGTTTATTTCAAATATGTAAACGTTCTAATACTAATATCTTGGCTTTTATGGACAAAATAACCTTTAATCGCCGAGAAAAGGAGACTTGAATGTCGAATGTAAACGCAGATTTAGCAAGTTAATTGAATTCGAATTTATGGGAGACCATTACACGCACCCACATCTTAATTAGTCATTTTTCCTTACATGTATTTGAGTAATATGATTTTTTTTGTTAATCAATACTAACATCAATAACATCCCATTTGAACATTTTTGGTAAATGATCACTTCCTCGAGACTATTATCGCAATTTATTAATTTATCAAAACTTCATAATTGCTAGTCATAAAACCAACTTTATGTTTAACATTGCAGTAATGCAGAGCTAAGAGCAGAACGGCAGTTTGCATTTTACATTTAAAACTTGTTGATAAATATCCATACAAATCAGTAATAATTTGGTAATCAGCCTATCGCAGTCCACTGCCGGGCGTAGGCCTCTCCAATTGCAAGCTACTTGGTTCGATCTTCAGCTTCTATACCTACTATTAATCTTCTGATTGGACTGAGACTTTTTTTATGTTTGGCCCTGCCACAATGCCTCTACACTGCCTAATGGAAAGCATAAGCAGAATCCAAGAGTGGTGGTCCCCATACTGCGGGCACCATGCAGACAATGCAACAATGCAGCATAGTGACTCAAACGATGGCGGGCTAGTGATGCTTCTGCATCTTTGGGTCTCCGGTCTCGCACTCACCAACGAAATACGACAGCACGATCGCTGTCATTTTACATTGATTTTCTGTGCGAGGGTAGTACCGCCTCGGTCAAGCCAGGCGGGCCGTTCGTATTGAAATCAACGTGGCTCTACTACCTACAGAGAATCTTTTAGATTCCGTAAGTTGCAATGAATTTTGAAGTAAATTAGACTACTTCGAATTTATATCTTTGAAAAGTAATAAATCTCACGGTTCCTTTTCTTCTTTTTCACTGAGTGTGTTATATACCGGGGTTTAAACCACCCCTTCTCCTGATTGGAAGGTTGCAGTTGTCTAATGCTGATGGTAGTAAATACCATGTGACCCGTATGCCATAAAATAGTACAAAACTGTAGAACTATTTCAATTTACTTCATTTACCAGACAATATGATGAGAGCGGAAGCGTCGATTACCGTTTGCTAATGAGGAAGTAGTTGCTTATAATCCACTGGTTAGATTGTACTAATCCGGTAGACAGGATATGTGTTGTTGTTGCATATATGACGTTAATCGTGACACAGCGTTTAAGTGCAATGTACTTCTCCGTAGGAAACTTTTGCAGCAGCCTATGATAAGATACGGATAAGTAAACTACAAGATTGTTCAGTTCAAGTAAGGTCACCACTAATAACATTGTAACTCGTTGAATGAGCAAAAAAATCTGAAAGTTCTTTAAGGATGGTTGATTTAAGTTGTGTCATCATTTGATTATATCCCCTATCTGTCGGTATCGAGTGCAAATGTCATCTACCGTATATTTTACTTTTCTTTGCAAAGCTTGGAATGGGAGATTTTTCAATTCTCTTACTAGCGATTTCTAGTTTCAGTTATCGAATACTATAATATATCAATAGTATAAAAAGTATTATTATGGCCACTTGTTATAGATAACTGTAAACCTGTAACGATTATATGGCTCTGATGATCTCGTGGGTAACATGCTTCATCACAGATAGATCAACTTAATCAAAATTATATTACAGTCTCGCAGAAATAATCTATTCTTATAATATATGAAGCTGAAGAATATGTTTGTTTGTTTGTTTGAACGCGCTAACTGGAACTACGGGCAATAGGAGACGCAAACGAGGTTGCAAGCAACCTCGTTTGCGTCTCCTATTATTATTAGTATATATTACTAGCTGACCCATGGGTCAGCTAGTAATATATATAAGTATAATATATACTAATAATCTCACACATCTCACTCACAGCTGTTGATTCCCCACTAGTAGATAGTTATAACTAACGTGTGTTACGCACTGTTTCGCTTCTTTTTTACTGTTTTCAGCGATTAAGTGAGGTTACCGATGCCAAACCCCTCTCCCAAGATTCTTTGGAAAAGCACTGAAATGGCAAAATTGCAGATGTTCATGCGGTAGGTGGCGGTAGTCACTAACAAGTACTGTCTGCATATACGCCTTTTATATCACACAAAAATGATGGCATTATGTATAGTTCCCAATCTAATATATTATTTTAAGCAAGTATTACTTAATTACGTTAATCGTGTATGTTTTACCATCGTTAATTTCTATGAGACCCTTACAACAGTTACAACAGTTTTTGTAGTACAGATGTTCATTTCACGTCTCCGAGGGGCGAAAAAAATCTATGCATAATTTTAATAGCAACGGTCATCCATGGTCTATCGCGGAAGACATGGCCACTGACCCATTGCGATGGGAACACCTTGACCTTAATCAATGGCCACCTGCGTGGAGCTCCGAACTTCTTGGGGGAATCTTGAGCATGGGAACCGAGTCACGCTTAGAGGGTAACTAGTGAATGAATTAAAAAACAAATAAAAAGTATTATTTTTACTTTGTGAGTGGCAGTAATAAGTGAATGGGCAGAACAACAGAAAGTAGAAACAAAAAGCTTTCACGATATGCTAGTTTTCTTCAAGTCATTAAAAACAATTTTTAAAGTCGTATTAATTAAACTACGTGTATATTTTTAGAGAAGAGACTTTAGTAAAAAGAATTGGACTACTCCTAAGTACAGATTTGTTGACTGCTTATAATTGTTCATTAATTACTTTCTCCAGTCCAAGTTATTATCAGAAATTATATGAAACAGATATTCAATATGCTCCACGATATGAAAAATAACACACAATTAAAAACATTTGAATTGAACAGTGTAGGTATCACTTTCCCAAACCAATCTCTTTGCCTACTTATTTATAATCTTCTTACAACACACGAACTTGATAAGCGTACTGCAGTAATAGAATAATAAGTCAAACAATCAAATAATTGACTTATTACGTTGATAGATCGAGATTTTCGTAGTGCAGCAATTTGTCAACAATGTAGCACATATGAAATCGAAACCAATATGCCTACTTATATCAACAAAAGCAAAGCATGTCGACTCGTCAGAGTAAACAACCCTTTTGTGTTCAACGTAATCCCGCCAAAATTGCGCGCCAAATGCCAAACATTTGTCAATGGAGTGGCCAACAATGGATCCATTGATAGCAAGCACCCGGCACCTGTAGATTTCGAGGGGTTCCCCAGTTCCCCACACGTGGCAGAGCAACATATGGGTACTCTCACCTGGTAGTGGAAATCTCGCCCCTCATCCGCGAGGGGTAGTTATTTTACCCACATGTCACTGGCGGCTGCTACCGACAGATGCTAAAATACGTTGGTACTACATCGATTTTATTGTAATCTTTGTTTGCACTGAAACTTTGTTAAAATAAGTTAATTTGAATGATAGAAAATGCTGGTGTTTTAGTGTCAAGAATAATTTTAACCGAACGGTCGCATCGGCAGGAATTTCACAATCTTTTAACAATATAGATCGAAGATTGGAATATAGATTGGAAGAAATCGCCGTGAGCGATAAGACCGCCAATTGTGACATTTTCTACTTTGTAACTCATTCTTTATTATGTATTTATTATGTGTGTACAATGAAGAAATAAATAAATAAATAAATAAATATAGGTATACTTTAAATAGACTGAACATGCCGTGTACATAATTTAGGGCCAGTTTCTAGTGAAAAGTTTCAGTCCAGTTTGTAGTTTTAGATAGTTATCTGCCTTGTAATATTATTTGTCAGATGAAAGTTACTGTTCATAAAACTTGTGGAATCGAAATCTGTAGTTATCTGGCAGATATATACACATTGGTCTGTCAGCGACTTTATCAGCGAGTGATGAAACTGATCTTTAATATTATTTAAAGCTAAAATCCTTAATTAGAGACTTATGACATTGTTTTCTTATTTCTTTTAAAATAACAACTAATACATTAGAAATATGCATTGTGTCGCGGGGGATTTTATAAACAAACATGTAACGGATACAAAGAACACCCAGACTCAGAACAACAGTCTCTGGATCACACAAAGTGTTATCCCATGTGGGATTTGGATCCACAACACAACACGCAGTAGAAAGCGGCGTGGCATCCGCTTAAGCTACTAAGCCAACCTGGACTAATGGTTAGCACGTTGAGATTTAACGCACTCTAGGTAGATAGGATACAAATATATATCTACATATACCTACTGCATTATATTTTGTCCTCATTTTCGTTTTCACTTACATTTTTAAAGATTGTTTAAGTGAACTGAAACTAGATACCAAAAGTGCTATATAAATAAATAGGTCAGCTATTCTATATTTTTTTATGCACTTAATGTGCGAATGTAAATCTATACTAATATATAAAGCTGAAGAGTTTGTTTGTTTGAACACGCTAATCTCAGGAACCGCTGGTCCGATTTGAAAAATTATTTCGGTGTTGGATAGTATATTTATCGAGGAAGGCTATAGGGTATATAGGAGCGGAGCAACAATGAAAAATGTTTCAAAAACGGGGGAAATTTTCACGCTACGGGCAATATAAGGCGCCAACGAGGTTGCGTGGGTCAGCTAGTCTACATTTATAATTCAATTTTTGTGGATGTTAAAAACAATTAAAAGAACTACAACTGAAGTGTTAGAAATTAAACAATATACTTATAAATCTTCTATACTACTAAACAGAAAGTACTGCTATTAAATTATTTTTAATGATATTCAAAATTTCTAACCAAAACGTTTTTACTCTCATGAAGTGGATTATTTTATATCATTTACTAATATTGATTGTGGTTTAAATACATACATACACGCATGTTATAGATATATTTAATTCCCAGATACAAAGAACTGAATGTGATCAGTAATCATAGTATTTTAATTATTTATTATAATAATGGGCGGTAATTGAACCCACGTCTGAAGCCAGAGCGTTCAGCAGGACAGTAACCACTAGACTAACAGACAAAGGTTTTCCATGCTTCAGTTTAGTTTAGTTACTGATCCAAAAAATGACGTTTTTTTAAAATTAACTTCTCACATTCTATATTGCCATTTAATTGTAACACAAGTTAATAAAAGCATTCAAAAAGCTTGACAAAGAAACAAGAACAAAGATTCTGAACATGTTTTAATTTTATTCATTTATAAAAAAAAAACATTTTATTTCCGTACTGCCATTGTGAACTGTCAATATTAGCTGAGTATCGTTGACCTCCCAGGTGTAATGAATGGCGCTCCTAACATCTGCGCATGCGCAATCTCAATTGCTACTGTTTACTGTTATTATTAGTTATTGTATTGTACCGGACATAACATTTAAATACTATTGAGGTCATTATTATGTATAGGTATTAAAAAAACAAAAGAATTGAGGTATGTTTATCCGTATTCTAGAACTCATAGTACCTGGGGCTAGCCAGCAAGTATTTCGCGTGGAATCTCTTTATACTATCGCTAACAACTATATTCTCTTCTATTATTTTGTTCTGACCACGTGACTTAAATTGACAGTTGAGTAGACGTCATGTTCATAAATTCGATACGTTTATAAACGACTTTTTACCCGACTACGGCAAAGCCAAAGGAGGGTTATGATTTTGACAGGCTATGTATGTATGTATGTATGTATGTATGTATGTATGTATGTATGTATGTATGTATGTATGTATGTTCATTTGTTCCCTCATAGCTCCTTAACTACTCATTAGAACTGGACAAATGAGGTGTCGTTAGAAGCGTCATGATCGTCTTCTGGTTATAGGCTATATGAAATGTCACTGAATCTAATGTGGCGCCTTCTAGCCAACATAAAGTACTGCATTAAAAAATAAATTTTAGATAAATATGTCGTGTTTGGTATCATTGGAAAGGGCGTTTCTTGTACATTTCAAAAATATATATATTATTAGCATTTGCTCTTGACTTTGTCCGTATTTATTCGATAAGTGTGGAATTTCTATAGTATGCTCGTTTGTTCCCTCCTTTCTAAGCTACTAGTCAGAATAAGACAAATGATGTATCGTTAGAAGCGTCTTGATTGTACGCTGGTTATAGGTTATACGACGTGTCATTTAACCTAATGTGGCGCCCTCTAGCCGACGTAAAGTACTATTTCAAAAAATAAATTTGAGAGAAATATGCCGTGTTTAGTATCATACGAAAGGGCGTTACTTGTACCTTTCAAAAATATATATTTTATAAGCATTTTCTCGTGACTTTGTCTGTATTTATTCGATAATTGTAAAATTCTTATAGTACCTATTTAAAATATAGTATGCAAAGAAATTAATATTATAGAGGCACCAAAACATTTTAAATAAAAAAAAAGTAAAAACTAAAACCCAACTACGACAAAAAACGACGTTGAAAAAGCATGAAACAAGTTTCAAAAGCCGTAGTCACGCGTTGTTATACTACATGGACGACGGTTTTTGAAACTTAGTAATGTACCATAGTCGATGACACTTTAACAACGCGTGACTACGGCTTTTGAAACTTGTTTCATGCTTTTTCAACGTCGTTTTTTGTCGTAGTTGGGTTTTAGTTTTTACTTTTTTTTACGTTTCTAGAATGTTTACTTGGCAAGGGTGTAGTTCATGTTAGCTTAGATCTAGAACATTACAAAAGTTTTAAGCAACCTACTATACTTACCGGTTTTATTTTAAACATATGGCCCTGCCCGAATGACTCAGAATACAAGAGTGGTGGTAACCATACTCATTGCGAATGCAGACAATGCAGCATGGTGATCATCGCCATCATCATCTTCTGCATCAATGGGCCTATATATCATTGAATTTTTAAAACCAGGTTAACAAGTACCTAAGTAATTATAATACACTAGCTTTTGCCCGCGGCTCCACTCACTCAGACTCAGACTCCCCACTTCAGATGTCTAAGCTATATTGCTGCAAAGTCTCATGAAAATTTGTTCAGTAGTTTTTGCGTAAAAGAGCAACAAACACACACCCTTACAAACTTTCGCATTTATAATATTAGTAGGATTTGTAGCGTAAACATACAATATTTGAGCTTCATCATCATCTAGCCTTTAATGTCCACAGCTGATCATAAGCCTCTGCTTAAAATTATTTAAGTTTAATATTTTATTATTTATCTCATTTAAGTATGATAGTCACGGTAAGTGTTGCCATAAAATAATTTTGATTCAGTACTAAAATAAGTATTGCACACATATTCGTAAATCGTTAAAACCTACATGATGTTTAATATTAAAATATTCGTTTTGTGGCCAACTTCGGTCGTAAGTACGATGTAGCGGCATTTCCTAACATGTGGGATCACATGATGACCATTAAACAACCTATTTATATGGTTGTAGAATAAAAATATCCTGTACCCAATTACGATACCGGTTTCATCCAGATTCAGTATTATCTCTCTCAGAAAATGAAAGAGTTTTCTTTCGCGTCTTTTTTCAACGGTATTTTTATGCCGCGAAAGCATTGTCACCTAATTATACTTTTAAACTGGAGTAGAAAGCGTATAACAATATTTAAAAACCCTTATGTAGTTTGAGAAGTCTTTCTGCATCATAAATGGGAGTATTTAAGTACCGCGTTATATTATTAACCCTGCTTGTAATCATGTTCCTACTGTACTTAATATGAGAAATAAACAATCTTCTCTCTATTTACTGTTTATATTAAACCTTTATGGGTTTTAACGTTCCAAACAACAGTCATAAAACACATAGGTAATATTAACTTTTAAACTTTCGTATTCCATGATATACTAACACATTCCATACGTTCCATGATACATTGGCCAGTGCAACCTAGTCGATACGTCAGGCAAATCGAGGTATCCTACTAATATTATAAATGCGAAAGTTTGTAAGGATTGTAAGGATGGATGTTTGTTACTCTTTCACGCAAAAACTACAGAACGGATTTGGATGAAACTTTACAGTAATATAGCTTATACATCAGAATAACACATAGGCTACTATTTGCCGCGATAACCGACATATACGCGGGCGGAGCCGCGGGCTACAACTAGTGTAATATCTTATAATAAGTGATCGCGTTAATTCCCGTAAAAATAATTGTTAATATAACATAGGTAATATATTGTCACGGACATAACCACCTATACACATGAATCAAGGCAGGTTTTTACATTAAGGCTTCGCGGGATTAGCATCTCCTGTGTGCAGAAAACGCAAGAAGCAGCTCTGTAACCATACTCTTCTAACTCAACAAGGGGCCATTTTATTCAATGGTTCGGTCATTAACTTGAAAAATAAGTTATTCACATATAAGTTGTGTAGTAAACTGTTTTATAGTAATGTAACGATTAAAATCATGATAATAATCCAAAATTAAGACGAATCTTTGTCTCCAATTATTAAAATTCAATTTAAAATATTACGTTGTAAAACGTGTCAATATAATAGTGACTTGCATTACTTGATTACACTTTTAGGCGTATCCTAAAATTTACATTTTACCTTTTTGGGTAATTTGTGTTGATGTAATATTTTCTTTACTAACATATATCTACACATTACTATGACGAAATGAAAATGTTGATGCTTTAGTAAGTTTTTATATTTAAATTCAAAATCATTTATTCAATTAAGACACTAAGTGACATTTATGAACGTTAAATTGAAGCTACAGTGAATCATAGATCGACACAAACAGACACCACAGCATGTGCTGTATTGTCAAGGAAAATTAGGTGAAATCACCAAAATCACCAACTACCTACCTGTGTCGATCCGTAACTTCCAGTTTCCAAAATGCGTGAAGCCTTATGAGAAGAATACTGGCAAAGAAACTTAAGGCCGCTGAAAGTCACATATATTAGTATTATTCTTCAGGAAGTTAATATAAAGAGAAACTGGTAAAATAAAACAGAAAATCAACTAAGATCTATATTTCATTATTACCACTTTAAATGACTTTTACATTTGGTGTACGAAGCGTCGCCGTAGTTGATGCACGTTCCAACTTGCGCTGTATATCTTTTTGTATGTACTGTATGCACTGGGTCTTTAACACTCCTAAAAGATACACTCCAAAAATAAACAGCAATGTTATAATAAATAAAGTAATGATTACGTCTGATTTCGAAAATGAGTCCATTACTTCTTCGTGCGCATGACCACCCATGTCAGCGACAAGTACGTGACGGAAAACTTATATTCTGCTTATTGTAAAATTTCGTTTACCAATAGTTGTGTTCAAATAAAAAGTTTGCTAACACTATTCATAAATACCACGTAACATTCAAAGCGGATCGACCTTATTCTATAAATTGTCGTATGCATCAATAAATACATAAGATAAGCAAAAAGTAGAAGTAGGTAGTGATTTTTTTTTCTACAAATTATGTTAAAAATAGTAGCTAAAAATAACTTCCAAATAATTTTCTTTCTAATAAGGTGTAACTGACTTTAATACATCGTCGTTGGTATTCTTAAATCCTTAATTTTTCAAGCAGAGTGAAAATTTTCAAGACTTTATCTCATGTTGTATTTTTAAGCTATAAACCGTATCAATCAATAATTAACGAAATTTTCATCAATTTAAAAATTAAAATATTTACTTTCACACTTTTTTTCTTATATTATTTTTTCTATTTATTTTTTTCAATATCAGTAATGTTTTCATGATGTGACTTATTTTTACCCGATCACGGTGAAGTCAAAAGGAAGGAAATAGTTTTGGGAGTCTCTGTATTCCTATGTGACTGAGACTGCCTCGGTGGCGCAGTGGTAGCGTACGCGACTGCTGTTCTTGAGGTCTCGGGTTCGATTCCCGGGTCGGATCAAATGTTTGTATGATTTGCAAATATTTGTTTCGGAGTTTGGGTGTTTTCTATCTATAATATGTATGTATTTACAAAAAAAAAGTATATAAGTATTTATATCGGTTGTCTAGTACCCATAATACAAGCTCTGCTTAGTTTGGGACTAGATGGCGTTGTGTGTTAGATGTCCGAAAATATTTATTTATTTATTTATTTATGTTGAAATGTTCCTTTCTAGCGCCTAACCCACTGAACTGATTTTAATGAATGAGGTGACAATATTACATAGGCTATACATTTTATCGAAAGTTTTTACGTAGCCGAGTTATAGCTTTTTAAACTTTTTCTTGTCCAGTTAAATATAGCTTCCAGTGGACGATACGGACCAAAAATAAGGTGATCGGTGTCGGATTATTAGATGATTCAACAATGCATTCTCGTTTCACACAGAAGCTGATATTAATTCAAACACTCGGTCCTAATACGGTTGCGATAATAATTATTACATAGCTGGCATTGCTATCGGGTTGCGACGCTGGCGCCGGTCGGCGGTGACAGCACCGCACTCATGCGACTGCAGAAATGCGAAACCGAACTACTATTGTGTAATTACAAAATTCTTGTAGTATATGCACATATTTGTATTCTCTTATTCAATTTACGTATAATCGTCTGTTCAAAAAATATAATAATTTTCTAATCTGTAGGTTATGATGTTGCGTAATGAACACGACCATTTGCTCTGTGTCTATGTCAAATCTATACATCTATACAAATAAATAAAATTGGAGTGTGTGTTTGTAATATTAAAATAACCGCTTTTTAATAAATGCATATGTATGTATACACGGTGCATATACGAAAAATGTAGTTAAAAAAATTTTTGTCTGTCTGTCTGTCTGTCTGTTTGTTCCGGGTAATCTCTGGAACGGTTGGACGGATTTTGACGGGACTTTCACTGGCATCAAAAGCTTAAAAGGTGAAAAATCTTTGCACTCGAGTGCAACACGTAACTTTTCATTCCTCCTCAGCGAGGAAATGACTAAATGACGTGAAAAGAAAATGGCGCGGGGAAAGCAAATAAAAAAAGTATCCCAAAAGGTTCCGAGTCTGAGTTCTTAACTAATTAAAAAGGATCGAAGAGCAAAAATACTCTTTCCGAGATGGTGGGATGAAAAATATATTACATTACGCTTTACTACCGCTTACCTTCATTGTCTAGCTACTGCACATATTTTATGTAATTAAACTTAGTTAATAAGTTTGAAATATAATCCAGAACAATTAAACGATAACGTCATGACATCATCTTAAGAAAATATGTGGTAGGTAGCTTTATAGCAGATCCTGTTGAGATAACTCCCCACTGATAAAAGCAGGAAACGAATACGAAAACAAGCGGGTATGTATTAACTGACAAATAGATATCAATGGAACATTAGCGAGTTGTTGTGCTGGCAGCTGTGTGCTGTGTCCATTGATCGCGGCGCAGCTGTGACCCGCGATAACCCGCGAGGCGCCAGTACAGTGGCACCGTCTACACTCCGCTCCCCATTCATCTCACATTATTATAGACAGGGCTGTCTTTCAAATACTTCTTAGACAATCTCGAAGACAGATGTAATTGACACTAAAAAGCCCTACTCGGTATCTGTATTTGCGAACACAATTCCCTTTCAATACTTTAACAATCAAATCATACTTGAGTAAAATTCTTTTAAGAGTTTCAAACCTCATCATTAAAACTCTAAACGCAAAACAACTAGTTAGCTTAAATAGTCTAGTGGCTGTCATTAATCAGATAGTTTCTAAAGATATTCAATGACAACCCTATTCAAACATTATTGTAACAGCTAATAACAGCTGTTTGCGCTGCGCTTGCGTTGCGATTACTCTTAATTGTGCGCTATCACGCGTTTCTATGACCGCGCTCTTATGCAATAAGACCTTAATAAAGATAGTGTTACTGTTCGCGCTAGTTTTAATTGGTAGCAAGTGACAATAACATTAACTCCTGCATAACATATATTCCATATAAATAATATAGTCCATGCATGTCCTGTTTCTGCGGTTAATCTATTTAGATCCAAAAGGAGACAATTCAACGTAAGAATACACTTTAATTGAATTGTATGGCAAATCTATATTAATATTATAAACTGTTTCATACAGTGTTAGTTTGTTTGTTAAAAATTATTTCACTGTTAGAATGTCCAGTGACCAAGAACGGATATACTATCATTACGCTATGACCAACAGGAGCGGCTTATCTATAAAAATGTTTAAAAAACGGAGGAAATCATTCCTATTGGGATCTACAATTGCGAACGCTACGCAAACGATTAAAGTTATACAAAAACAATGTATAAGAGAATTGTTTTCCTTTAAAAGGTAAAAAAAGACAGCGACAGCATAATTATGTCTATCGTTTAAAGTTGGCTCATTATTACCTTTTTTTATGGTAAACTAATTTGTTCCCGCGGTTATAACAAAACGCCACGGGCAATAAAAAAGCGGGCAATAAGTTAGCGGGTCAGCTAGTTCAATAATATTTTAATATATGTATTCTGAATTTAATCAAAATATATCTGATTATTAAAATATAAGTTACATTTAAAATTAATCTTATAACACCTTTATTCGGCGAATTCAAGTTTTAAAAAAAAAAACATTAATAACCTTTGACTACTTTACTATCCAGGTATATAGGATTATAGGTACATAAATAAATTTATTTTCAAATATTATTTCAAAATTCAAGTACACAATTAGTCAAAGTAGCAAAGGAGAAGCTAATAGAAGTGTGTAAAATAAAACTTAAAATGTAATAAAATATTTTCTAAATACACATCAAAAGTGAAAACATTTCGAAGGCGATGTGTTAGTGGCTCCGTGTTGTTTGTGTTTGTACACACGTATACCTACTGCACAGGAAAACAAACACCTAATGAACACTTGAGAAATCAAGTTTCGAAACATCTAATCAAAGCGACCCAAGCCAATAAAGCATATACGCGCTAATCAGATTTCACCAAACAATCCATTCGATTGGTTATAGCCGTTATAGAATTCCGCAACGCAACACCGAGGTCGGGATACGTGGAACCCAACAAAGGCTTTTGTTCCACGTCCCTGTAGCCGCGAATTCGTTTATAATATTTTTTACGTCTTTTGCATTCCCAAAGTGCTGACCGGAGACGCTTAGACTTTAAAAACTGGTTTCCAGGCAACCTAAACCTTCATCTGAGTTTGTTAAATGTGACTCACAAGATTATGTGGGTATAATATGCAGGTTTTTTCTTTTGTTTCGCGGTAAAAATATATCTTCTCCTCCTAATGGAAATCACAAGTAGGTAATATACAAGAGGAGTGGTCACCACCCTCTCTGTAAACCTGGATAGTATGGCATGGCGGCCCATACAATGTTGCAATGGTGGCCAACAGCAATGTAATTTTACACCAAAACATGAAATGGTGTCTAGTGTTTGTCTGTGTCTGAAATATATGTTGAATGTATATTGCACAATCAAATGTAGGAAATGTTTATCATTGATCTTTATTCATTCAGAGGCTATTTTGTTGTTTATGTTTTTCAAGTCATATAATATATTCTTTATGTATATCTTATCTCATATAATGTAGCAAGATGTCTACGCCGCGTTGGTATAATTTTATTTCAATCTTCAAAATGAACCTAAACGAATACAGATACCTAACTTCGGTGCAAACAATATTTACATAACACTAAATAGTTAAATACTGTAACTAAACAAAAACACGTCAGTCTTCTTACTCGTATGTGAAACAAATACATAATCTATGTACACGCACAATAAGTAAATATTTATTTAGATCTATATAAATATTTAAAATGTTTAGTTGCTTCATGTAAGCTTCAAAAACACAGAAAGATCTACACCGATTTATGTGAAATTTGTAAAAATTAAGTTGAATCTTCATAGCTTCAGAGATGCTGTTCTCCTATTATGTACTTGGTAATATAATCATATTATGCCGAAACGAAGCCTTAACAGGGTACGGTACAGTGAGTATTAATTTAAATGTACATATTCTAAAAAAAATACAGCACACCTGAATGCTCAAGTCATGGATGGCTTAAGTAGATCTTCTGCTGTATTCATAGAAGCTCACTAGGGTACCTGGGGATTTATTCTCGCCTTTCCAACAAACCCAAATCCTAAAGAAACTTATAAAAAAGCAAACTTTATCAAAAGCCGAGTATATATGTATGTCATGTAATAAAATTGCAGTTTAAATATGAGCATTTAACTCAACGATTGTTTTTTTATATATATCATTGATTAAGAAACGAGAAAGAGAATACTTTTGAGGAAATAAAATATGAGTTGAATACGGTTATTTTGGATGTAGGTCATATTCGCTAAATGAACACATTACCATATTCATTCAGTGATACCTGCTTCATAATGACCTTGGTCGTCCGGATGAGTTGTTTTTTTTATATACATACGGAGTATACCCGTATTAGCTCAGACGTAACGACGCAAAGTCAAGTTATACCTAACCGTATAAAAAGACTCGTGCGCTGGTTTCCTTGTAGCCGTAGCTTCTGTTACAACAATTCGCAGTACAACTAGCTGACCGTCTGATTTATCCTGATAAATACTCATGGTGCGACTTGTGATCAACGATAACTATCAACCGATGTAGCATTGCTTTATCGTATTGCCACTTTAAACTAAATAAATTTAAGCATTATGTCGTATTAATTATTATTCTGATTGAGATCTTAAAGCTGGTCTTGTAAAGGGCGCTACTCAATCGTATAATTTACATTTACGGTAAAATCGCAATTTCACAAAACAATACATCCGACGGTAAGACAAATAAAGAACAGATAGTCCAATTAAAAGAGACACTACTAACAGACTGACATTCGACACCGTTCAAATAATTGAGTCAATTGAACCGCAAGACGTACATAGATCCTACTCGTAGGTGTTGAAAAATGAATGGATTTATTCACAGTCGTAGATTGAATATGTACACGTTCCAGCACAATAAGCAGGTCAAGTTTCTCGCCAGGATGGCGCCAAAACAAGCGCACAGCTGCGCATGCGCAATTATTTGCGGAAATTATCATCATTTCGCGAAAATCTATGCGTGTGTAGTAGGTAAACTTCGTATGTGGTTCTAATACTTAAGTTCGGTTCTAAGACTTAGGTACCTTGGTGTTAGAACTACCAAAGAATATACCTATTTTGATTCTCAGTGTGACGGAAATGTACATTATGTAGGTATAACATCATTAGAAAGTACTTTAAGTTGTTATTGGCACTTTGTTTTTTTTTTGTTTGCCAATATGCATTTAGCATAAAGCAGTTATTTTAAAATTACAAACAAATACTCAAATTTTATTTATTTGTATAGAAGACACTGTGTATTTGAAATTACCTACTGCAGAATGACTACTAATTAATACCTTAACTCTTATTTATTATCATGACCTCAGTAGAAAATCATCCATTGCTGGGCAGGGCATAGGTCTACACCAAGGTTCTCTACTACAATCAATCCTGTGCTTCCCGTCCTACGATTACTTTCAAATGGCCGTCGGACCGCCTTGTGGCCTACATAAACTCAAAATCCTTAAATTCACTCATAAAACATTACTATGTAAAAAGTACAAACAATCACAATTATAAAAGTTGCTGTAACATAATTTCTCGCAATGGATTTTTGAGATTACAGGTCACAAAACACCCCGCAGGTTAATAGTAAAAAGTAAACACGACCAATGCTTTTAACTGACACTACACTTAATAAACTCTTTATTAATAGTTCCTACAAACAAAAGTAATTGGAGGAGTAAAGAAAGCGTAACTCGGTAGGCACCTCTTAACAACGTGTCAATTTGCAAAGTTATACTGTAACAAACACCGTTATCACTTCCCGCTAATCAGTAGAACATTATGACTTATTCAAACAAACACATAGCGGAAGCGGTTATAATAAAGAGTACAATTTCTGTCGAAGGCTCAGATCAGGTTTATGAGATTGTCGGCGGCTCGGCGCAAGCGCAGCCGTCACGACGAATTGTTAACTGGAACACTCAAGTTTGCACGTGTTCAGTACATAGATTAGTAACAAATAGATGAGCAAAATTGCACAAAACCTTCAGGGCTTCAGCTGTAGTTGCTTTTTTCCAAATATCCCTTGATCCGTTTATTATAGAGCTTAATTTCGAATCCCATAGGTTTTGCATGTACATTTAAAACATATAACCACCACTGCTTTTAAGAGTAAGAACAATTGATTTGTTTTTTTTTTATAAATAGCAAGGCAAGCAAACAATGTAGCTTCTTGCACCTCTTGTTAATGCCGGAGTACTCGAGAACGTTAGTGCCCATTCATTCGGTTGGAACAAAGAATATTATGTCTTTGAACGAGACATGTACCCATATTTTATGAGAAAAACAGTATTATATATATTTTATATAGCTACTTTGTTCGTGTGATTTTTTTCCCAACTGAAAATGACAAGTTCAAATACAGTCGTTCATCTCCTAATTTACCCACATAAGGGTGCATATAAAAAAATATTTCTTGGATGGTGTGTATTTTTATGTTATCAAATGCATCAGCTAACAAAATTCCAATTCCAGCTTGAACCAATTTCAATCGTTTAGTACTGATTTATATTAATGGATTATTTTAAAACTATTCTCCTGAAATAGTTAACACATTTTTGTGATAAAATTAAGGAATCTGTATTTTCTTATTGAGTGTATCTTAGAGATAAGTGTTTTATAATCTCTAATAGCCTTTGATAGTAAAGAATTATGTATATAAGTATACTAATTATATCTTTATTCAAATCACCTACACTGGCTACACTATTAAGTAAAACTAGAAACAGAACAGATAAGATAACACATACACATGGTTACTTTACAACAAATATATCACTACCATACAAAAGCAAATATTCAAATGTTACAATTTACAACATTATAAAAGTACAAATGACTACCTAAGTTTGCATCGAACTAGGCAACAGCGTACGATCGTTGGAATACAATTGAGCTTACATTTTTTCAATATTTTAGTTTATTATTGTCATAAAGCAATATCATCTCTATTTTAAAATGTACCTTCTAGACTTCAAATGTTAATCATGCAGCTTCACAACTCAACGTGTACAGATGAGCATGAGCACACGGTATCAATCAAAATATCCTCATTAAAAGCATTAATATTCATTATGTTGCTTTTATAGCTTCTCGGTTTATTATATACATCTAATGAATTATTTGGCCTTGCAAGGCCGGTCAAACCACATTGATAGACTTCGCACGGCTTTAGTTGCTAACAACGCAATGTACTTACAAGTAGAGAGACTAGTTTCTAGTTATAGCCGTTAGCTTAGAATTTAAATATTAATACACACCTGTGTATATATATATATATATCTAAACTGTGCTTACTTACCTAGCTAAGTTTAGCTAAGACCTTTTTGTTCATTTTAAGTATACTATAAATAAGAATAAAAATAAGGCAGTGTTGTTTGGCCCATGTCTAACTGAATTTGCATTGTTGTGTATTACAAATCGATTTTAATTATGTTTCAGCGAATAATGTTTCTAAGAACGACCTATTTCAACCAAAAGTGGACTATGATATGAAATAACTGTTTGCTTGTCTTAATTAAATTGATTATAAACTGGCTGATTACAAAAAATATCGAAAGGTGTCTATAACAACCCAGAACACCTCTAAAAAGCTGTACTTTTTGAGTTCTTCATTCTCTTTTGTTTATATATTCTGTATAGAATAAATTTCCATAACTGGGTAAGTACGGATGCACTCAAAGCCTTAACTCACAATTTGAGCCGCATTCGTCAACAACAAGTGTTTGCCCTCAATCTTATCGTTATCGCTATTATTTTTCATAGGAAGTAATGCTGTATATAGCTATTTAGTCACACAATTTTAATCTATTTCATAAATGTCTTTGTTTGAAACGTATTGAACTAAAATAAAACCTCGAAAATATCTTAGCAACAACAGAAATAAAAACATTATTTAAATTGAGTAGGTATTATACATTTATAACAAATAAGTAAAAAATCTCGCAACGAACGGCCTTGCCGTGTAACTGTTTTGCGGTATTATCGGAATAACCCACACTCATTATGTAAATGATTAAACATTTTTGTGTATCTCATGTGAGCCTCAGCTGTTTCGTTATACATTATTAATATGTTTATCAATAAAAATATTTTGCAACTTTATATGTTTTTGTATCACTGCCTCGTTAGTATCCAGTTTGTTTGCGGATGTATTAAAAATGTATGCCTTGTAATTACTAACCAGATTGCATGTTGATCCTCGTCACAAGCGAAGACGAAAATTTACGTTCTAGATTTATCAAACAGGCTGAAGCAATTCATATTCAAAGTAGGCTTTTTGTTGTGATAATAAGATATGTATAAGTACAGCATACTCTTATAGTTAAATGTAAGTCTGTTATGTAAATAATGTGATTCTGACACTTGACAATGAATAATAATAATAAAGAAATATTTCCGACACCTTACATACAACGCCATCTAGTCCCAAGCTAAACAGAGCTTTTGTTATGGGTGGTACTAGACAACTAATTTATATACATACATACTTTTTTTTATGAATGAATGAAAGTTAAGTTCAAATGATAATTAAATTGATAAGTTAGTCTGCGGACTTAGTCATCCGCTTGTGTCCTGCCTGTCCTTGGATATTGTCCAATCATTGTTTCGGATAACAATCCCTTGGTTGGTCCATTCCAGAATTCTACTTGTCAATCGATATTTGAGAATTAGTCGATATGGCCAACCCACTTCTACCGAGCAATGATTTCTATAGTATCCCTCAGACGGGCCGTCATCAACTGTTTTTTAATAAAGATATTATCCAAATGTGTAAAAATATTATTAAAGCAGAAAGTAATAGTAAGAAAGCTTCTGCATCTTTGCGCCTCCGGTCTCGCACTCACCAACGAAACACGACAGCTCAACGAAACAGGATCGCTGCCATTTTACGATGATTTATCGTGTATAAAATAACAGCAATAATACATTTTTTTTTATTACTTTCCTACCAAATATCTAAAGAGTATGTAGTGGTACTTTTATGAAATTCAAGATATTGTGAAAATCAATCTTAGAAAACCATTTTTATTTTATTTAAAAATCAAATACATTGTAATCGAAATAAAACATGAACATGTTACTGTTTAATGAGGACTGGCTCACATTTAGACGGAATCTAAAATCTTGATTTATTGAACGTAAGGTCAAACCTCTACGTATATCAAAGATCATGGAGCCAGGTGTTAATCTGTCATTAGAATCAATGGTCAAGAATACCTGGTCCATGAGTATATCTAAGATCACATGCTAATTTAAATTTATATTAAGCTGGCCGGGTGGGCGGCTATAATGCTTAAATACTCAGGTGTGAAGATTTGGAAACCGTGGTCATTAGGATTATACGACTAGTTTGTAGAATATGTATCTTATGAATTATGCAAATAGAACTAATGAGGTCACATTTTTGTTCCTCGTCTTGTGGCATATGGCCTTGCACCTGGCGGTCGAATAACGTCATCTCGGTCAAGTTTCGCCTCTAACACCCGGAAACAAACACGTTCAGTTATCTTATGTTAGTACTAAGTATCTAAACCCACACCAGACCTATATTTTATTGAAGAGCCACTATCTATTCTTATTTAGAATTTTCATAATCACTCACTACATACCTACTATAAAACAAAGTTCTCCTTCGCATCTGTCTGTCTGTTCGCGATTAACTCAAAAACTACTGCACGTATTTTGATATGGCTTTTACCAATAGATAGAGTGATTCTTGAGGACGGTTTTAGTATACAAATTGTTATTTTTTAAATATATTCGCTAAAATATAAAGATATCTGTTGAAGAGATCGAAAAAAATTAAGCTGCAAGTCTTCTCGAGGTAACATAGGCTATATTATATTTCCCGTAAAGAGCCCGTGCGAAGCAGGGGCGAGTTGCTAGTAAAATGTAAGTTTGAATGCCGAAGATCGAACCAAGCGGCCTGCAATTGACGAGGCCTATATCCAGCAATGGACTGCGGTAGATTGATGATGATGTAGCGTACTTCTACGATTGTGGATATGAATGTTTTGGTAAGTTAGTTCTGAGAGGATTGTTGTTTCATGTATAGGTAATAATAGTTTGCATAGAACCTACTTTGAGTGACACATACTAAAACCTATTTACTCAACCAAAAATAACGATCTTCGTTTTTTTTATTAAAAAACAAAAATTTCCACATACTGGTTATAAATTCTTTACATATTTTAATTCTCTTAACATCTCAGGGAATTCCTCAGATTACGAAAGCAGGTGTAATAAATGATGTCACACGTTCCGATACTGTACAAATAAATTATAGTTTGGGTCACGAAGTTGTCTCGATGTAAGGTAATCATTAAATACTCGTAGATAGGTCTTTTCCATTTGTATTTAATGTATTAAAATTCTTACGTTAAATTAATTTATATGGTGGTTTTAATTTTGTAATTTAGGACTTTTTAGTACAGGTTTGTTCATCTTTGTCGACTACTGTGAATCCTTCTCCGCTCTCTAAAGGTCCACCTAAATTATTGGCAATTTCAGTGTTTCCAACTGTTTGCAACTTTTCAGAAAATCGCCTACTTTTGTTTCCATTGTGTCTACAGCGAGTCGCCAACAATTTGAAAACCATTTCAACTAAGAACACACAGAGCCAATAAATATTTGCAACAAGCGTATTGTTTTGATGATTACCGCCAAAAACAGAAACACTCTTCCCAACATTTGTTGACAATTTAGTTGCCTACACTAGGAAATCAAATCGAAAGCTATTCTTGTCAAGTTATTAAGATAGATTATAGCATATAAATTGCTATGCTAGCAATATAGCTCAAATACTAGCTTTGAAAAGGAATGTTATAATCCGAATTCCACAAAGGATCATATAAAGGAGAAATATTTTCATCAAAATACAAATATTTTACTTAATGAATTGCTTAATGTCAATAATGTTTTGACTGAATAATCTCTTATCCAATTGGTATCTTGGCTTTAATTAAGAGAGAGATTAAAAACTTAGCCTCGTTACAATATAAACTACCATTATATATCTTCAAAGTTTTTGCATTAAATATTTATATGAATCTGTCAAACAACTATTTACGTATTAAATATTAAAAGGCACTTAAGCAGAAAGCACTTGAGACGAATGTTAATGAAGCTGCCTTTAAAGCTACGATAATTATGAGGTTAAGTCTACACAGAGCTTCTCCACCACCACTGTCTACATCCTACTTCTCAAGGGCAAGTACCCATTAGACTTTTTGAAAAAGTATTTGGAAACAAGTTACACTTAAAAATATGTGAAGTATTTTTAGAGTTATATGTAGATATTGCTCCAAATATATCGCAAGTTATCGGAGATTTAATTCGTAGAGGACTGTTTTAATTGTAAATGAAATATTGATGAATTAATAAATTATCTTTTCACCAGTAACAAGGTGTTATTACGCTAAAAATTATTCGAATTCATAAATTAATTCTATTATTTGAGAATTTTGTCTATTATCGCATGACTTTTTTTTCTAGAAGCAGGTTAAAGCTAACTGAATGACACTGTACTTGTAATGTTTTCTTTTATTTTGTCGATTAGTGGTGACAGTTAAATTAAAGTCTACATTCAGTCACCATAAACAATAATATGAGATTTTTTTTATTGTTAATAGTGGTGACTGACTAAAGAATTCATGTGAATAAATTTAATGTCTCTTATTTACATTTACTTCGGTCCCGTTTTCTAGCAAGTTATTCCATAAAAGTTAAATAAATTAGTATGTTTATTAGCATGTGATAACAATAAAAGCCTTCAGCTTTAGTGTTAGCAATTATGTTTATTATTAGGAGCTGGATGCGAGAAGCCCAAGATCGAACTAAGTGGCGTGCAATTGGAGAGGCCTTTGCCCAGCAGTGGACTGCGAGAGGCTGATGATGATGATGATGATGATTAATATAGACGCATAATAAACAAAAATAACATGGAAATGGCTTCTTACATAAATTGAAATGTCTACTAATAATTATATGTTTTCAAGTTTAAAAATTCTGAAGACCTGATTTTACTAATAAAATATAACACACACATTTTCGCAAAAATTCACACGTACCTAAATAGTTTTGTAAAATAAAATGAGAGGAAAACAAGTTACAAAAATAACTACATAAGAACACAAGAACCATAAAAGTTACAAGAATGAAAAAAAGCCGAAATGCCGTATCACCACAAAATAAAAAAAAAACACTTCTTGAGATGAAAATAATCAGTTCTAAATGACATGAATTTTGAACGTAAGCAAATAAAAAAAAATATACAATACATACTATGTAATACATAAATCAATCGAATTGAAAATTTTCTCATTTGCTTTTTAAGTACCAAATATTTCAGTACTAGTTGTTGCCCGCGGCTCCGCCCGCGTGTATGCCGATTATCGCGGCAAATAGTAGCCTATGTGTTATTCTGATGTATAAGCTATATTACTGTAAAGTTTCATCCAAATCCGTTCAGTAGTTTTTGCGTGAAAGAGTAACAAACATCCAAACATCCATCCATCCTTACAAACTTTCGCATTTATAATATTAGTAGGATTGTCTATTTGTGATCGAAGATTATTGTTAAATTTTTTTAGTATTTCTGTTTATGATTTACCCAATTCACGACAGGATAAAGTCAGCTTCTAAACACATTATCCGACATATTTTTTCTTGATTCAGGAACTTTAATCACCGAAGAGTTCCCCGATAATTTATACTCAACTCCTTTAACTTTTCCAATTAACCTAAGCAACGTTTAAAAAATGTGACGACTAAATGTTAAACTTCTTCTTTTTTTTTGTAGTCGGTTAAAACATAACTACTATTCATGTTTTACAAGAGTAGTAAAATACCCGACCTTTAAGTATGACTAAGTTAATCCCACCGCGATGTTTCCGATCGTAAAAACTTGCAACAACGCGCTCTGTCATACACAACCTAATTTATGGAGTTTACTGGGTGTACCACTTTATGTCCGTAGCTGCAAAAAATATTATTTCGTTCAAATTTAAGCCTTATTCTTAGAAAAATAAAGAACTATTGTGATTTTTTAAAACGTGAATACTATTGGAAGTATTTACAGCGACACACTCCTCTCGAATAAGTTTGATGGCTATTTTACAGCCCTGTTCTAATTACTCGGTTTCCTCACAATACTAGGACACGTCAAATCGATTGTTGCCAGCTCTATTAAAATTTTGGTTCAATTTTTATGTCTGTTAGTCTTTGTTGTAGAATTTGTTTCGCAAGGTTTTACTGCTGTTTTTATGAAAGAATATTAATTATGTAAGGGGTTTACGCAACGACTTCGTTTCGGTTTGAAAACATCGCTGCCATTTAAGTTGTGTTCTCTGTTAGAAATCTCTTATTGTTTTGATTTATAATTATATAATTACATGTTTCATAATTTTCTTAAGCGTCTTTACCTTTAAAAATACTGAAGCATATACTTACGTTATTACTTAATAGTCTTTTGACTCTGATGTGGTCGTAAGGTCTAGCATGAGAAATGTGATTAAAATCGACTAAAATTAATTGAACTGGATGTTTAGGTGTTGCTTTAAATGGCTTAAAATTCTTAAAAGTATATATGAATATACGAATATCATTCTTAATGAACCATTTGTAACATTTCTTTAAAAAAATACATTTTTATTTCAATGAAGTACTTAACATTTCTTATGTTCATCTAATAGTAAAATATAACAAATTCTTTAAATACATCGAACATATATACAACAGAACGATGTGTCAAAAGATCTGTAAATATTATTAGAACGATGAGTAATCGCTCTTCTAACAATATTTAGGAGTCTCCTAATCTGTCTCAAGGTCCGACTAGAAACCGCTTGCCGTTTAAAATTCTATATATTTTGCCATAAATATCTCATTTTACGAGCCATAATCCCAACACATGTCAAACAAATTGTTGACACATTCAAAACGTGGCGAAGCCACTTAAATTAAAGATTACTTTTACAACAAGTTTTTAAAGT
This sequence comes from Spilosoma lubricipeda, assembly GCA_905220595.1. Taxonomy (NCBI): domain Eukaryota; kingdom Metazoa; phylum Arthropoda; class Insecta; order Lepidoptera; family Erebidae; genus Spilosoma; species Spilosoma lubricipeda. Next base: position 12,593,842 of record HG992290.1, on the reverse strand, counting down.
GAGACATTTTCGTTGAGCTGAGCTTAACCGATTGTTTTGTTAGTGTTTTTAATTATTTTTAAGTGCTGTTATTTTATTGCAGATCATTAAAATAGTGGGAACCTTTTGGAAAAAATTTTTGAAACTGAACTTGAGACTGTACCTGTCTCAAGTTTAGTTTCAAACAAAGACACTAATTACTACTTCGGACAAGAACTATATAAGACAAGAATAAAGAAATTGTTCCACTTCATTATTTTTTTATTAAATACTTAGTTCCTATCTATCTTACACAGACTTAAATATTTTAATTTAAAATCTCTTGCCAGTCGGTTGGAATTAAATGACGCAATTTTTGCTTTTAAGACTATCAATTACAAAATTGATTGCACCCCGTTACTGGCTACTCTTAGATTTCGGGTGCCTTTAAGGATTCCGCGCAGACCCATCACGCCACTGTGTCCGCCATTAAGAAGAACTGTTTTGGGTGCTAATTCTCCATGTGCGAGATTTTGCAGGGTGTTAAATGGCTGCAGCGACATAGTCGATATCCATTGCGATTCGTTAAATAGATTTAAATCCATATTAAGCTCTATGTCAGACCTTGTTTAACTTCTGACTTCACTATTCTGATGCTAATGTCAAATGCTAATAACTATGTTTATATAGCTTCAAAAATTGTTGACTTTTTGTACTTATTTGTTTTTCTGGTGTTTGTAATTTTTATACTTCTTTTTTTGTAATAATCCATGCTGTGCCTACCTATAAGTAATTGTTACATTACGATCCATAACATTGAATTTGTAGTATTTTTAAGGTGAAAATGTAAACAATTGTTGGTGGGCCTTAATAAATAAATAAATAAATATCTTATTTGAGAACGATGAAAATTATTCTTTAACAGGTTTTAACGACTCTGAACGCTTATCACGACGGGAGACTCATATAAAGCTTAAAATAAGTCTCTGCTGTTTTATTGGACAAATTAATATCGATATCACATACTTTAAGAAAAAACGTACAAGTTTTGAAAGAACTCAATACATATGCATGATGTGGAATACAGCTTCGTTTATCTGATAATAAATGATATGAATAAGATATGAGACAGTCCATTAAGCACACGTTATATTAATGGAATAATTAATTCCAGTAATACAGAAAACAAATATCAGTGATCAAATCTACATTCTATATTATATATATTCATCTACAACATTGCAATTGATTTCAATATCAATAAATTGGATAACTGTTGGACATTCGAGTTCGCCAGTGGCCAAACTCAGGCGCAGCTGCCCCAAGACACGTGCGATGGTCACGACAGACATGAAACCCGAGTTCCTCACGGATTTGTGCTATCACGACTCGATAATTACGTTGATTTTAATTCGTATAAGGTCCTGAATTTGAGCTCGATATGAATCCATATTATGTTCAGGTGACAGCTGGTGACAGCATTGGTTACGTATTTGCGTCACTCTTTGTGAGGGCTGTGTGGCCTTAACTAGTAATATGGTGTTTTTTATCAGATACTGGATGACACCATTAGAATTTATATAAGTCCTATTAGGATCTTCCACGTATTCCTATTTCACTTTGTTTTGGAATTCACTTTTAATTGATAAATGAAATGATACCAGAATCAAAAACATCAATTGTAACTACGAATATATCGGGCCAAGATTACAAGATATGATATTATTAAAGGTCGCCTATTATTAATAGCATAGAACAGAGAATATAGGATAAATAGTCACTGTAATCTATAAAGAAATATGAAATTAGTGCAAAGCATTGGTTGGATATTTACAGAAGACAAATATGATTACGTTTTCTATGTGTTCAGATTGGTCATAACTGTTTACCTGTTGGAAGGAATTGGTTGGTAGAAAATGAAGGAGTATTAATAATCATCATCATCTCAGCTGAAAGACAAACGAGTGAAACAAAAGACACAAGTCCACTGCTTCCTATAGGCCTCCATCAAGGCTATGGGCTCCCACACAAAACTGCGAATTCGCAACGCATCGCAAATATCAGCGAGCTTGCACGAATGCGCCGCAAGAACTTCACGACGCATCGCATCGAAGTTATGTGTGGGAGCCCTTTACACAACAACGGGACCTGTGCTGTCTGCAACCAACGATTTCCCGCGATCTACATCAAGCCGTTCGACTACCTTGTAGGTGGCCTACCCACGCACCATCTTCCAGTACGTGGTCGCCACTCCAGAACATTTGAGCATGAATGCCTAGTCATAATTCATTTTCTATCCGTACTAACTATATTATCATAGGTGTAAGCTTGGTTTCTGGACTCGCTTAAATATTTAAAATATTAACAGTCTACTTAGGTCTCCAGACAACAAAAACCAAGGAAAAACAGTTGACAAGAGTGTTGATTGCGCTGTACTGCGCCAGCGCGGGTCGGAGGTTAGGGCCATGTCTACGTCACTTCATCAACTTGCTAATGCATTCCACAGAACGGCGAACTGCTGGTCGCTCGCAAAACAACTCACCGCCTGTTTTCCTCTGGTATAATTCACACAAATGAATTTATATTATGGAATGGCTATGGCAATATATATACATTTACATATTTTTACCACCTGACGAAAATATCTATTTAGAAATACAACAGGAACGTATAATCATTTTTGCCAAACGTTCCCTATGAAAATTATTTTGAACTTTGCTTAGATTCTGATCCATTTTATTTTATATGCTCTTTTTGTTTATATCATCAGTGACTTTTATGTAACTTAAATAATACTATAAATACAAGCTGAACTGACTTTATAAATCCATACATGTATTGTGCCATGTGTCTGTGACTGAAATCGTACAATATATTATCTGAGATACGTGCCACATATGTTCACCGGACCTGAATAAAATTACGTGAATTGTTCACTCTCATATGAGAAAAACATAACAGGCTTGTAAATACTAAAGCATGACAATTCGGGAACAAACAAACAAAGGTTGAAGCAATGAATCATAAGTGAACAGCTAACTGTCTGGCAACAGGACAGGAAAATATTTCTGTATGCAAAACACTCCGCGTGTACAGCACATGTTTACTTATACTAGTATGGCATGGAGTTGCGCCTGCTACTCCTCAGGACCACGTGTATCTGACACCCCTAACAGTAACCAGAACTACTATTTATATTACTGTCATACAGTGATAGTGAGCAGTCATTATTTGTACCGTACAGTCGTCGCGACTTGGAGCTAAGCTAAATAAAGCTTTCGTACTTTTTATCATTAAAATATTATAATAATTTGTACATTTTCATAGCACTAGAGATTGCATATAGTTTACTTGACCCATAGAGAAACACAGGCCGACAGACCACTTGATCACAATAAATTACATTTTTAGGGTTCCGTGCCAATGGCAAAAAACGGAACCCTTACAGATTCGTCATGTCTGTCTATCCGTCTGTCTGTCCGTCCGTATGTCACAGCCACTTTTTTCTGAAGCTTGGTAAATAGATGTATTATGTGAACCGCATTAAGATTTTCACAAAAAAATAGAAAAAAAAAATTCGGGGGTCCCCATACTTAGAACTGAAACTCAACATTTTTTCATCCAACCCATACGTACGGGGTATCTATGGATAGGTCTTCAAAAATGATATTGAGGTTTATCTTTCTTGTCTATACAGAGAACACAGCTTTCTCTTTCTTTTCTAAACTGAATAGTGTACGCGAGAGACACTTCCAAAGTGGTAAAATGTGTGTACCCCCTGTAACTTCTAAAATAAAAGAATGATTAAACTTAAAAAAAATATATGATGTACATTACCATGCAAACTTCCACCGAAAATTGGTTTGAATGAAATCTAGTAAGTAGTTTTGTTGTAATACGTCATAAAGCGTAAAATGCAATGTACCTTTCATGCAATCAACACAAATATATAAATAAAATGAAAATTATATTATGTTACTTGCTGCTACGGAACCCTTCATGGGCGAGTCCGACTCCCACTTAGCCACTTTGTGAATGCTTGTTTCGTAGACCTGGCCGTTGGCTGGTCTATAATCTGACCGTACATGGGCTTTACGTAACATACAACATATAGTTGATATGTTTGTCAACTTTAATACCTACTACTAGTTTCATTAGCTTTATTACTACAATTCATAAATAAGTAGAAAAATAAGGTATAATATATAAAATAAATGTCCAAGGATTATAATTAATACTAGCTGAACCCCGCGGTGTTACCCGCGGTTATTGTTGTACCGCGAGTAACGCCGCGGAACAAAGTTAGTCTAAAAAAGTAGCCTATGTTACTCCCCGGATCGTCAGCTATCTGCCAGTAAAAGTCCCGTCAAAATCCGTCCAGCCATTCCAGAGATTACCCGGAACAAACAGACAGACAGACAAAAAAAAATTTTAACTACATTTTCGGTATATGTATCGTGTATACATACATATGCATTTAGTAAAAAGCGGTTATTTTAATATTACAAACAGACACTCCAATTTTATTTATTTGTATAGATACAATCACGGCTTCACCTAAATGAAAATCAGATAACGATTAAAATAATAGGTACTTTAATAGTACCTATTATTTTACCGATATTACACGTAACTGATTCTATCTACAAAAAGAACGGAAACTTTCAGTGCGCTGACAAAAGAAATTAATTGAGTACGAAGTATTGAGAAAGTAGCATGACATGAATATCCCTAGACAAATTTTAAACATTCATTTATCAGAAATTTATCTGTTCTAATCTCTCGTCTTCGAACACAGGACGTGTAGACGTAGTAGTAGAGGCCAAAATCGCATCTGGTGTGTCCAGGCGCAACGTTGGATTCCTTCAGCTACTACAGTCTCAGTCTTATTTTCCCAAGTAAGATTAGCGGTTCCCATGCTATAATTTATCTTCTCTTTCTTTCCCATATGAAAAAGGTTACATTCCCAGATAGGGTATTATAAATGAGTTCATCCGAAATTCTTTCTAAAAAGTAAAAGTGCGAAAAGGCTAAATATCGAATATACTGCAATATTCAATAAAAAAATATTATACGCTGTATAAAGGTTGTGTATAGCATGCATGATATAATATTTCTCAATATCTATAGGTTTTCAATACCAACACGGTATGTAGCTAGCCTATCTCCTTTTTACCAACGAGTGGCAGAACACAATGGCATATAAAATATGTCTAATTTGCAATCTAACACCACCTTGGTCCCGGAAGCACGTTTCCTCTTTTGCATACAACAATGGGTGAGTGGATCATTGTCCACTTGGGTAATTGCGTCATCAATTCTGCTGACTCCGACAGAAGAAACCGATAGTTGTAATAATAGGAATCTAAATAAACTAGAGATAAATTGAAGTAAGATACTTGCTGTAGGTACTTTTCTATGTGAACTCAATAAATTAATCTCCTCTCTATTACGATCTTAATGTTTACTGATATGAAATGAAATGTATTAGTAATATCTATTTTTACAAGTTAGAAGTCGATATATTGACACAATTTAGGTATCGATGAAACAAAACAAAATTAGGAAAATCGCATGCAACAAAAAGTAAGAAAAGTTAATAGCACTCTACTGTTGGAATGGTGTGTAACTTTGTGAATGTCATTACAATTCTTAAAACGTACATAGAACTATCCTATGCTTTTTGTGAGTATGGGTTATAGCTTGTTATATATACCCAAAGCACAAATATTAGAATGAACACATATATCCAAGTGTGACAATTGAATTCAACCATTGTTCCCATCTGTTGCAGTTGCGAGTTAAATGGTCGGCGACTACAAAAGCTGGTATCATGATATCAGACCTATCCATTGTCTCCATACACAAGGCGCGTGCACTATCTGTGATTCGTCGTACTTCGTAACTCGTCGCGCAGACGTGACGTAGATCGCAAGATTACATCGAGTGACGTCATTTTTGCGTTTACGATGTCACTTCACAAACAGATAGTGATGTAAAGGTAAAGATTAGTTAATGGTTTATACTAAGCTGCAATTTGTAGGACTTATCAACTGCTTTGTAACTAATAATTAACTACATAATTTTCACCTCTAAAATACTATACCTATCCTATACTAAGCCATACCGTCAGCTTGGCACAACACCTCCTTTCTAAGGTAAGGCTTATCCAGGAGTGGACTGTTAAAAACTGTTTGTGATGAAGCATATCCATATCTCATAGACTTAAATAAAGTTATGTTGTTTGAAGTAGTTCAGTTCAGAAATTTTAATGTAAGTTCCCGTGCTGTAATGAAAATTGTTAATTCATCAAAACTTCTATAGCCAAGAGGAATAAAATTGTTGATAGTTACATGTAGAGGATTGTTTAAGACCGTTCAACAGTGAACTGTAGTCCGATATTTTTTTTATTTAGTACCTAACCTGTTTCATTGTATCTACCTACATTGTACATTATTTACTCTTTAGCTGCTGACTCATATACGAACGATATCCTCTTTCAAGCAGCCCGACCTTAGAGTATATATATATTATTCTGAGACCCGATAATTTTTGCACTAATCTAATGTATTCTTCCTTACTTTGTCATAGTTTTTTTTTTCAATTTCGTTTTGCGGTAGCCAGATACACCTTTCAAACCTTAGTCATTTAGCCATTATCTTTCCTACTTCATACATCTGTAAACTTTTAGAGTAATGGGTTCTCTAATAATTTTCATTTCATCTGATGACTAATAATGGAGTTAACTCAAATTAATATAATAGCGATGTATTTAATCAGACAGTAGTACATTTGTTAGTAAGAAGCATATGTGAGCATCATCAATCTGCTTCGCACGTGGCGTTAAACAGCGGTGTCGCGCCTGCGCGCTGTTCAATGCGCCCTTGTGCGCACACGCACATTTGATGTGCACATGCGCCAATATTTAGATCTTACGGTCAAATCAACAAAGAACTGGCAAACTTAAAATAAACATTAAAGTAAATCACGTGGCCTGCTGAAATCTTTAACATACACAAGCAATAAATATTTTGCACTAGCCGACCCAGGCAACCTCGTTTGCGTCTCCTATTGCACGTAGAGTGATAATTTTCCACCGTTTTTGTAATATTCTTAATTAGTGCTCCACTCCTATAGGTCTTAGCGTTATGATATATAGCCTATAGCCTTCCTCGATAAATGGGCTGACTAACACTGAAATAATTTATTAAATCGGATCTGTAGTTCCTGAGATTAGCGCGTTCAAACAAACAAACTCCTCAGCTTTATATATTAGTATAGATAATGTATTACGTAATTATAATGATAAAATGAAAGGTAAAATCATTAAAGTAATATTAGTCTACGTGTTTACTAGGTAGTACACAGAATAATAATTAGCTAGCTATCAAAAAACTGTAACATAAAAATGTAAAATTTAAAAAAAACTATAGATTTCATCGCTTCACTAGAACCCTTAGTGGGAATATTTTTAAAAAATACTTCATGGAAAAAAAAATCAAAACAATGTGAGTCACAAAATATCTGTCGAATTTATGAGTTACTTTTCCCTTTAAGTCAGAACAGTTATTAAATAACACTTCTCTATAATGTTCCAAACTAAGAACAATATTTAACGTTTACTCTAGCAAAACATACCACGAATTTTATCCATTATCTGTCACCAAGATCAGACTGGCTGGCTTGCCATTCTCAGAAATCATGTGGGATGCTACGAACCACTTCGTGTGTACTTCAAGTAAAACTGCCAAGAACAAAACAAGAACTATAACTAAACTAACTGATTATGAAATGACATGAAGGCCAGTTATTATGCTTTAAGCGTAGTATAAAAATGAAATTGGCGAACATAATTATACATACCAAACACGCGTACATAATACTCAGGCTTGGTTCGTCCGCCGGATGTCCATGAGACTATGAGTATTATAATTTAATAAATATTTATTTTTAACGCCTATAAAAGTCCATTAATTCCATCTCAGCACATATATATACACACAGTAAAAACATTAACAGTTTTAAATATTAATTCAACTTCATATTGGTACATACATTTTAGATTTTCTTTATTTTTCTATACAAATAAATTAAATTGAAGAGTCTGTTTTTATTTCAAAATAGCTGTGCCCGGTACTTCGTACACCTGACATTTGAATTTTTTTTCACCATTTACACCTTCCCTGGACTACGACAAATATTTCAAAACCAATATCAGCTAAATCGACCCAGCCATTCTCGAGTTTTAGCGAGACAAACGAACAGCATTGATTTTTATATTTAAGACAAGGAACAGCAATTGATTTTTATATATAAGAAGATTAACAGCTTTTCACTTAATGAACATTTAATATTATATTATACTAGCCGACCCACGGAACCTCGTAGCGTGATAATTTTCCCCCGTTTTTGTAACATTCTTCATTGTTGCTCCGCTCCTGTAGGTCTTGGCGTGATGATATACAGCCTATAGCCTTCCTCGATAAATGGGCTATCTAACACTGAAAGATTTTTTCAAACCGGACCAGCGGTTCCTGAGATTAGCGTGTTCAAACAAACAAACAAACAATCTCTTCAGCTTTATATATTAGTATAGATAGATAGATTATTTTCACTAATGACTGCACATAGGTATGGTTCAGTGGTTTAAGATATCGCCACGCCTCTCCGTACTTCACCAAGTATTGTGTGTTGAAATCCTACATGGGCACAATGTCCTTCAGAACAACACCTTATGTAATACACAAATTGTTGTTCTGAGTCTGGATGATCTTTGTGTGTATGTTTGTAAAGTTCCCGCGGCACAGGATTTATTCTTAGTGCGAGTTTTCTCTTTAATAATACAAAATTTTAACAAAAAGAAAAGACTTGAAGAACTGAACCAAATTGAAATGGGTGGTCCCATTTCAATTTGGTTCACGGGAAGCACTAGCTTTCAAATAAAAACCCAGTCGAAAGTAACACCTAAAGTAACACCCAGTCGAGGTAACAAACATAATAAAAAACAGCGAATTGAGAACCTCCTCCTTTTTTGAAGTCGGTTAAAAAACCAAATGTAAATATATAAAGTAGGTAATATCGCGGGCGCAGCTAGTCTACGTCTATACAAATAAATAAAATTGGAGTGTATGTTTGTAATATTAAAATAACCGCTTTTTACTACACGATACATATACCAAAAATGTACTTAAAAAAAAAATTGTCTGTCTCTCTGTTTGTTCCGGGTAATCTCTGGAACGGCTGGACGAATTTTGTCGGGACTTTCACTGGCAGGTAGCTGATGATCCAGGGAGTAACTTATGCTACTTTTTTTAGACTAAATTTGTCCCGCGGCGTTACACGCGGTTCAACAATAACCGCTGGTAACAGCGCGGGGTTCAGCTAGTTACTTATAAACGTTTGCACCCAATAAATAACAAAAACAAACTATAACATAATAAAAGTAAAACACGTATACTTTAGAAAATTATATTTTTTTGGTTTACTTTTATTGTATTGTCTTTGTGAATTTTGCTTCGAACTAAAAATAATAAAAGGCTGTTCAGACTCAAAACAGACTGTCCATTAGTCACGTGAGAACAATTTTAAGTACAGTCAAATTTGACATTACTGGAAGTCAAAACTTATAAAGAGCCGCCCACCATACCGCCATCTGCAAAGCAGATTCTTCGTTTTCCATGTCGATAGCCCAAAATCCTGTAGTACACATGTACGTGAGAACTAAGAAACATTTGTTCATGAAAGAAAGACTCATTTTTAATATTTTATGAGAAAAAATTTAAAAGCAACTTTTGGGCATTTTCAATTGTTTCAGATAGCAGTGACAGTAAAATTTAAATGGTTTTATTACTGAACACATGTTTTATAATAATACAACAGTAATACCAGATTTAATAAAAGTTTTTGGATTATTACCCTATTGGGCTCCCTTAAAACCAGATGGTAAACAATTATGTAGTAAATAAAGGTAAGGTATATACCTGTGTAATAACGAGTGAACCAGATGACGTCCTACACGTGCACGCAGCTGTGCGAGTGTGTAAAGATGAGCACACGTGTGAGCACAGCACTGATATACTACGATTTATAAATGCGCCTTTATTACAATAATACATTTTGTTTAACGGTTCATTGTTCGACAAAACAAAAAGGTTTTAAGGATAAGATGTTTTTCAATGTCACATGTTAGCTAATATTAGGTAACTACATGCCTAACTGGCTTAGATGACGAAAACTATATCCTCATTTAATCTGTTAATGTTAGAATGAATTCAAATTAAAAATGTAGCTTTAAAATGTATATTAATCATGCTGATATTAATATCAGTAGTTAGAAATATCAGTAATATCATCATTCTTTGATGAGTAATTAGTATGTAGAAGTGAAACAAACAAATTCACTTGCACACATAAATTTTAAGTAGATAAAAGATGATGTAGTGAAGATACATCCCATTCCTAGTGACACACCACACTATGGCTTGTCAGTGTATGTCCAAATAGCATTGATAAGCTATTCAACATCTCGTTTCGTCATTTGTTCGTTTTTTCATATCAAGATAAAAAGCTTGGACTTACCGAGAAGCATACATTTCTGTAAATTTAAACGAATCTGAAGGGAAATACAATATATGACTAGATTTTATACATATACTAGCTGACCCACGCTACCTCGTTTGCGTCTCCGATTGCCCGTAGCGTAGCAATTTTCCCGGGTGTTTTAAACATTCTTCATTGGTGCTCCGCTCCTATTGGTCTTAGACTGATGATATATAGCTTATAGTCTTCCTCGATAAATCTACTATCCAACAAAGAAATATTTTTTTCAAATCGGACCAACGGTTCCTGAGTTCAGCCAAGTTTAGCGAAGTTCAAAGAAGCAAACAAACTCTTCGGCTTTTTAATAATAGTATGGATTATAATGGATAAGTGTAAGAACCACAATTTTATTTAGGTACATTAAAACACTGTTGTACGTGTGCATAACAAACATCTATTAACATATAAGTGTCAATGGACTTTCGACTGTGCCACAGAAAAGAGAATAACCTTGTTCTGTGGACTGTGCTATCGAGTTTCGTTGTTGTTATATAACATGAACATTTACCTTGTCAAAGAATATGTCTGGAAATAAAATCTGAAGGTACGGTTTAGAGCCGAGACTCTTAGCGGTTTTAGAGTTTCTGAAGCGTACTCTAACAAAGTTAAAATTGTTAAATGCGTAAATCGATATTATTGTAGTATGTATATTGTATCTGGCGTTCAGATAATAGTTTTACAAATATAACGACATACAAAGGTACAACAGTTACCCTAAACAATGGGGCTGAAGGAAGGTGTATATACTTAACGAGAATAAAGTTTTATTTGGCAAAGTTCAAGGACTTTTAAAAAAGATATCTTCATGGTTTGTTCCGGCATTTCTTCCATGAGTGAGTTTTATGAAATGTCGGTGCCTTCTAGCTGCAAAGTCCGACTTGTAAAATTATCTGTAAAAACTAACTTACAAAAATAAATAAATTGACCATTTATATAGTATACTATAGGTATCGAGGTATATACAGACGTGTAATTTTTTTCATTTTTAGATTTGGGTGACTAACTCTCTCACTTTCTTCTCTGGTTTTTATCACGGCCCTCAAAATGTGTTGGACATCCTTATGTTTACAATTACGTGAATAGATCTTTATGTCACAGTTTATAGAGGATAAGCTTATAAACGTCAACCAGGAACATAATCTTTCTAACATATAACAAACAAATTTGCAAATTTCTGAGATACTAGTATTAATATTATAAATAAATTACACCCGTACTCATATCCGACATTTGATTTACTAACCAAACCAATAGGCCAGTATTAAACAAATCACAAAACGCAGATCTATATACTTCTGCTGTGTTTTCTATATTCAAAACAAACCATAAATCGCAAACGAGCACAACAATCACAAACAAAAATAAATTTATATTCTTTACACTCATAATAACATAGGTATAAGCCTCAAAGTGCGTTATAATACTATTGCGTAGAATATCATAAAAAGCAGTATAATCAATACTTTCCGGATTAACGAGCAACATAATTAGCCACAAGTGTGCATGCCAGAACTGTGATAACGTTTCGAGTACTGATTCAACAGTATGGTATACAAATTACGGCAGCGTATCGCGAGTGATGGCACTATATGGAAATAACGCAGCAGTTGCTGGAGTATCTTATTACGTAGATACGTTATCGACGAACATCTGTCCACTGGCCTCACGGTTATTACACCAACCGTGTATAGTATAGGTGGTAATATACCGATTCAGATGCGTCATACACGTTTAGTTGTTAACCACGTAAAGTTTTGTAATAAGAGGAAAAAACTTTTAGAAAAGAAAGTACCATTTATAGTCTAAAACGGTTTTAATACGTCTATCTATACGTTTCTTCGAGAAATTCCAATGTACTTTTTAAACGACTTTAAAAAGGAGGAGATTCTCAATTCGACTGTTTTTTTTTAATTTATTTGTGAGGTACATCAAACTTTTGACTGGATGAACCGATTTTGATGATTCTTTTTTATTTTCAATTTGGTGCAGTTCTTGAAGACGGTTTCTTTTTGTAAAAAAAATATAGAGTTGATTGAACTAAAGAATTATGTGGATTTCAGATTAGCTAAAAGTATTAACTTTTCCTGACCACCAGGTTCATACAGAATAAATTATTTTAAATCTACTTCAAAGAAATATCAAAGAATTCGATGTACCATAAAATACAATACAGTAACTTTTATTCCTAAGTTACTTCGCTATCCAATACTCAATTTAACATGTATTTAGCATGTCATTGGAGTCTAAAAACTGTTTACTGTCAAATTTTATTTTCCACCTTAGTTATAAAGCAAATTCAATAAAGAAGTACCCAAAAAGCCCAAATATTTAATCTAAGATTAAAAGTAAAATAATAACGAAAATTTCAAGGACTGAACCAAATTGAAATAGGAACAGACGGGAAGCACCAGCTTTCAAATAAGAAAATAATCATCAAAATCGGTTCACCAAAACGAAAGTTCTGAGGTAACAAACATAAAAAAATACAGTTGCATTGAGACCCTCCTCCTTTTTTGAAGTCGTTTAATAAATACATGTTACGTTTGCAAGAAGAAAAATATTATCGACGTGTAATAATAATAATAAATAATAATAAATATTTCGGACATCTAAACACACAACGCCATCTAGTCCCAAGATAAGCAGAGCTTGTGTTATGGGGTACTAGACAACTGATACAAATACATATATACTTTTTTTTTTTTTGGAAATACATACATATTATAGATAGAACACACCCAAACTCCGAAACAAAGATTTGTAGATCATACAAACATTTGGTCCGACCCGGGAATCGAACCCGAGACCTCATGATCGGCAGTCGCTCACGCCAACCGCGAGACCAACGAGGCAGTCAAATCTATCAACGGTAATCTACGCAACACGTTATTATTCTATTTACGCGAATACGTATACAATTTGTAATGCAAGATTGGAATGAAGCCTGATAAGAGAAATAGGTACAATAAAAACTGCACCTGAATGTACTGGTGAATTGGCACATATACGATCATCAGTACTTTGGCCTCACAAATATTTTTACGATTACGAACGATACGTTCGATAGGTAATAGGTATATTTAGATAAGAATGCTATTGTTTGCAAATGTATAAACTTATGATAACGTATTTACCACCTGTAGACGCGTTTTAGGTAGCTATAGATTTATTAATCAACTAATTTCATGTTAATACTTTCACTTTTTAAAGTCTGGTCTATAGAAATAAATGAAATATGTTTGTAATATTAAAATAACCGCTTTTTATGTCTCTGTCTGTCTGTTTGTTCCAGCTAATCTGTGGCACGACTGGACGGATTCTGACGGGATTATCACTGATAGGTAGCCGACGACATAGGGAGTAACTTGGGCTACCTTTTTAAGTTAGTTACCTTTATAAATCTTATCGTTTCAACATCTATCCAAATAAATAAAATTGGAGTGTATGTTTGTAATATTAAAATAACCGCTTTTTACTTAATGCATATGTATGTATACAAGGTACATATACCAAAAATGTAGTTCAAAATGTTTTGTCTGTCTGTCTGTTTGGTCCAGCCGTTCCAGAGATTACCCGTCTCTGGAACGGCTGGACCGATTTCGACGGGACTTTCACTGGCAGGTAGCTGATGATCCAGGGAGTAACTTTTTTAGACTAGCTTTGTCCCATGGCGTTACGCGCGGTACTACAATAACCGCGGGTAACACCGCTGGGTTCAGCTAGTGCGCTATAAAATTCGGTTCTGCTTCGCTTATGATTCGGCTTGTAGTATTCTGGTTAAACCCATAAATAAGTCAAGTCTTCAACACCCTTTGAAATCATGGGTAACGGATTATCTGTGAATTATCCTTTCTTGATTTAACGATACACATTGGAAACAATATTTCTCGTTTGAGTAGCTTTTAACCCACGACACAAAAAGAGGGGTGTAATAAGTTTGACGTCGATGTCTGTCTGTGGCATCGTAGCTTTTAAACGGATGAACTGATTTCGATGCAATTTTGTCATTTGAAAGCCATTTTCCTTGCGGTGGTTCCCACTTACAGAACGTAGAGCATGGTATAGTAGTCCAAAACCTTAGATTATTAATCAAAACTTCCTTTTTGTTTAAGCCTGTTTGTTTGTCCAGCAGTAGACAAAATCTCAGCAGCGAATCACAGACGTCTTAAGTTAAGATGACGGGTGGAAGTTAATTTTACTTACTAATATAATGGGATATCGTTTTTGTCTTTTAGAAAGACGGTCCCCATTACATCTCATTCAATTTTATATCATACTAGCTGAACTCCGCGGTGTTACCCACAGTTATTGTTGTAACCGCGAGTAACGCCGCGCGACAAAGTTAGTCTAAAAAAAGTAGCCTAAGTTACTCCCCGGATCATCAGCTACCTGCCAGTGAAAGTCCCGTCAAAATCCGTCCAGCCGTTCCAGAGATTACCCGGAACAAACAGACAGACAGACAGACAGACAGACAGACAAAAATTTTTTAGACTACATTTTTGGTATATGTATCGTGTATACATACATATGCATTGATTAAAAAGCTGTTATTTTAATATTACAAACAGACACTCCAATTTTATTTATTTGTATAGACAATGTTATATTTTCTATCATTAATTTCAGCACGACAAAGACTTAAAGACTTGAAGGCTTAAGATTTGAAGACCTTAAACACTTGAAATTGGCAGAAATAGCTGATCCGAGAGATCGGCTGGTTGCCATTTCATCAAAAGAAGAACATCATGGGATATTTTGTTTTTCGAAAGACGGTCCCCATTTCATTTCATCCACATTTTTTAAATTTTCTATCATTAATTCCATTACGACGAAGGTTTGAAGAGTCGAAAACTTAAGATTTGAAGACTTTAAATGAAAGACATTGGCAGCAATAACTGATTAGAATAGTTGGTTGCCATCTTATCAAATGTAATCTATACAAATAAATAAAATTGTAGTGTCTGTTTGTAATATTAAAATAACAGGTTTTTAATTAATGCATATGTATGTATACACGATACATGTACCAAAATAACTTTTTTTTTAGGCTGGACCTTTCAGGTATGCTGATGATCCAAGGAGTAACTTAGGCTACTTTTTTTTAGACTCACTTTGTCCCGCGGCGTTACTCGCGGTATAACAATAACCGCGTGTAACACCGCGAGGTTCAGCTAGTTATTAATAAATTCAGATGAAAATTGACGACAGCAAATTTAAAAAAAATCAATTGAAGTTCTTAAAAGCAAATATTTTAATAAGAATTAATTTCATGATACAGTTTTTTTATACATGATGCGGACAGCACGGGATCGGTTTATGTGACAAAACTGTGGAGTATGTAACTTGTGTACAGTCGCGGGCTTTCAGCTAAGATGGTGAAGATTTTTATGTGGTATTTTTCTTACTCAAGATTTCTCTCGGTTTTTTATCCTAATTCCCGCTCTGAAACCTTCAGGGAAGATGAAGTTCGGATTAGGTATATATTATAGCTTTTACTTTTAGTATATATAACCCCGCGGAGTTACCCGCGGGGTAATCTGAACAGACGTGATCGCACTCAAGAAACCTCTAAGTAACTGAATCAATTGTATATGTATGTATGTATATTAATTCATTTGAAAGATCAGACCAGTTTATTATTTCATTGAGACTATCATATGTTAAACGATCATCCTTAAACAACAAACTGTAGCCTACATGGGATTTAAAAGCTAAAACAATTGTATGCTTGTAAACGCACAACATTTACAGTCCAAACGAATTGTGTAGTAGGTACATTTGTTTGATAATCATAATAGCAAATGCAAAAGCAAAAATTAACAAACACCTGTGCGCCAGACAGATTCCAGATCTCCAGCTCCACTGAAAACAAACATGGAGTCACAATGTTATCATTCAACCCCATGTGGGAGCTGCTGATAACTGCGCCAATGTGTCGCACAGATTTGCGAACAAATGCTAGCTTCCTCACACGTGTATCGGTATGGGAACCGGCACCGATGCAGTTGCACCGCACATGGCGAGATAACGACTGTTTTATGAAATGTTTTACAACTAGCGCTTATAGCTTTCTAAAGAAAGGTGATCGCCAAATGTGGCCGAACGTTTCCGTCAAACGTACGGGCGGGCTACCAATAAACTTCAGTAATAAATGCCTTATTGTTTCCTTATACTAGGTAATTATGAAAATGGTGGAAACCGCTGCCATCTGGGTGGGTTTGCAACACGTGCATTTTAAACAAAACTAATAGTCAACATTTGGCGAACGGCTGGCCATGGTCTTATCTATAGCTGAGTAATCCTGTATTTGACTGAATTATGAAGAATAACCATCAGGTAACAATTGAAGACAAAGAATTTCAATTGTTACCTTCACTAGAATCGTTATAGATTACTGTGTGAATCATTCTTTAATTGGTACGAGGCCTTATTTTAATTAGAAAAAAGAGTACTACAAAACAAATGAACATACTAAGTTTACAAAAAATTGAGCATAAAAATATATCCTGTACTAAACAGGCATGTAGTTTATATAGTAATACCACAGTCTGAAAAACAGTTCTTGGAGTCCGAAAACACTTTTAGAGTCGATGTGGTAATAACTTTGCTTTATTAAATAGAGCAACAAAACTTATACATAATATTCGGAGCCGGAGTAAGCTGGTTTATTTCAAAATAACAGCTTTTTGACATGAACAAATGAGAAGAGAGACAATCAGGCGGAGCCCGCGAGCAGACGGAAAATCAGACACCTGGCGCTAGAGGCCGAAGCGACAAATCATTCTCAGTGACGAATGTTAACCACACAATCATTGCGGTACGACCGGCTAATTAGTAGCCCAATATTAAATGACCAGGCGACATACACTAATCGTTATCTTCGTCTTTGTACAATGATTAATCATCGTCAGTAGACCAAACTTATCACTCTAAAACACAATGAGAAACTTTTCAATTATAATTACCTAATATAATACTTTTTTACACCGAGTTATACTCGCATTAATACCGGGTTTGTCAATCACTTCACTATTACCTCTGTGAAATTTCACAATTACTGGTTGAATACATAAAGCGTGATAACGTACCGCAGAAACCAGCAAACTATATTGTCTACGAACGACATATTAGTTACAATGTTTCCGCGACTGTCGGAGGTAACTTACGAATACCAGAATCCTTGACCTTTAAGAATGAAACCACGTAAATCAGCATCACAATTGTTAGTCCTCATAATAAAAAAATTGCGAATGAAAACGTTTTATATTTATAAAAGCGACTCTATTCTGTGAGAAAGAGTTCTCCTAAAATAAGACGAAGATAAATGAAAATCTTTTCTAACATCAAAACCCTTTATGATTAACGGTCATCTCCCTAATCAAGTGGTCAACAAAAGCGTACGAAGTTTTAAACTGATCCGGTTTGAACACGTTCCTATTAAATTATGCAAGTAATAAAATCTTATTCTGTGTTCGCTACAAAGCTGTCCCTCTCAAGCACGCAATTTCTCAAAACATTGTCGCGTCATTTTTCATTGCATCAATCAGGCCGCTTGTGTGGACAAGTCTAAGATATTTTAGGGATGTCACATCTGAAATAATTTGCGAAAGGTACATGAAAAAATTTACGCATGAGCACTTCGAATACAGTTTGAATAATTTGCCTAGCACGGTGATATAACTAAGATCTACTATTACATTTGGAGTAATGGTGAAATTCCAACATACATACTCTGACGCCTACATTTTTTCTTCATAAGACGCCTACATAAGAGGTATAAACGAATTAAATATCCCTATTTTGTAATAGGTATTATTTCAGCAAACCCTAGAAGAGCTTTAGTGTTGATCGCATGGTGAATCAAAAAACCGAAACACAATTTAGAAAGAATCTGAAAAAGTATATTCTACACTCGCTTACTAACGTGGTGACAGTAAATAAATTATTAAACAGATGTAGCCTTTACAGGTTGAAAGAAAACTTTGAAGATAATATTTACGTGTATTTCTCGGACACAATTGTTCAAGCATTGCACGATTTGTATGATAGCATCTCCACGTTCGTAAGGTAAAAATATAAGTACATAAATACGTGCCTCATATTATGAGTTTCCAGAAACAATCTGGTACATCCTTGAAGTTTATCGCAGGGTTGTCTCATCAAGAGTTAAATAGAGTGTGAGCCAATGAATATTTTTATTGACGCGCCTGACGAGTTTACATGGGATCTCTGCATCGCAGATATTAAGATCATCTTAATTTGTATCTTGACATACTACAATAAGATCGATTTTTGAATATTAGAACGTACATTCCACTCTGATAAATAAAAATGTACGTTATATTAGGTATAGATAGAATTCAAAATAAATACTATTTCAAGTACTGCATGTCATGTAAGACAAAAGTCATCAGATGGAAGTGAGTGAGATCTGCGAGAGGATAAGTTTCTTTCTTGTCCGTTTCTTATGCAAATATTGACACAGTACTGCTATCATTAATCAGGCGGAATGTCGGGGGTTTTACAATGAACACTGAATATGCCCAGATGTTAAACGTTTCACGTGCATACTTTGTTCGGTAGATACCTATCAATCAAGTCATTTATTGCCTGGTGTGCTTGTTCGTTAGAATAATATTATTCACTTTATTTCGTAGAGACTATAGTTATATATTAAGATAATAGAATAATAAGATAAATAATACCTGAAACCGCCTGAGGGTGTCAGTTATGAATTATCTTTGAATTTGAGACCTGGACAATTTCATGCATTAAAATGAATAGTTTTTCAGGCAATGCACAAAGTCAAGTGACTTTATAATTACATAACTATTATATTATTTATCTTAGATCGCTTAACATCATTTTTTAAACTCTTGGGACTTTTCTCTGACCTGATTAGAAGGAACATTACAACAATCGTCAGTTTCACAAGGTGTAACATGTTTAAGGCTTTTGCTTGTCTATTAAAGTTTTTAAAGCATTACGTAATGTTTGAACCAAACGGCAGAATAAATAATTTCTTGACCCGTTTTTCAAACTATTACATTTTTTATATCAGGACTGTCAAAAACAGATCATCTAATATCAGTACAATAACTGGTGTTTGTCTATATCATCAATAGTGTTATTAAAAAAGTTAGTTAATAATTTATTAGTATGAGCATAGCTATTTCACCTCATGTTACTAGTTTCAACTTTGGAATAATTAAGAAGTAGAAAACCCACACAAACTTTAAGTCCAGTTTCTTCGTTTCGTTTATCTATTTCTAAAGCCACAGTTTTCAAAATATTTTAAATCTAAAGTAAGTCTCAGCGTCAATAATAATATCTTCAAATCGTACTTTATACTGTACTGGGGCGGGCCGCCCTGCGCGGACGCCACGTGCGCGAACAGATATAGCCGGCAAGGCGATCGTACAAGGAGCTCTGTGTCGCACTCGCCCATGTGGACCTCGTCTGACGCGGCACATGCCTAACATCTGAAAACATTTGACTTCAGCTTGATTATAGTTCATATCTTTATGCTTAGACGTGATTAAGCGCTGCTGTTCAATGTTTAACACATAACATATTCTTATTTGTTTACAAATAAAGTTAAATGTTTTACAAACTATTTTGAAGATAGAAAAGTTGAAAGTCCATTTGACCTTTTAAAGCCACGTTGATTATATACTTCGACAAAAACAAATAGTCTGTTTAAGATGTTACAGTAACGGCCTAAAGTTCACTTTTTTCAAAATCATTTGAATGAGGAAACAAGAATGAACATTTTTTCCAACTTTTTTTTTTTGGACGTACTAGCCAGAGATGATCACAATGCCTAGTCGGATGATTCTTAGTCCATTAGTCGCCTCTTATGACACCCATGCGATGAGCAGGGATGTTGACACTCCAGGATGTATCCTGGATGTTGAGCTCTGCTAAGTACGACAAAAGTTTTCATTGATGTTTACCTATTTTACATCTCTCATGTTCAGTGAATAGGTTCTTATTACCTCCAAATAGGACTTGTAGGTGAATTAGCGCTCTAGGGTAATAATGTAGCTAGAAAAGCCCTAGGGCGGTAAGTAATTTAAAAAAAAACACTTCTTTCTTTCAAAAAGTTCATACTCATACATACATCATACTGGCAATAGACATCATGCATTCAGCCCAATGACCAAAGAGGTTGCTTTGCTATTCAGCCTTGTCTTCGTGTGTGTATAATATTCATAAATTTTGAATATCAAACGAAATTGATTACGTTCTTGAACAAAAAATAAAATAAAAAGTTCTTTACTTGATTCTTTTTAATGAAAAAAGGCGGGAATAGAAAACTTTTACTTTTAATATTGTTTGTTTTGGGATTTTTTTTATAATTACGTGCTAATTAGGAAAATTATATGCCGTTTTTTTTCTACGTACCTCACAATCGAGATGTAAAGCAGAATAGTTACCTCGGGTGTAAGCACCAATTGCAACCTCGAACTATAGGCGCCCTCGCTGCGCTCGTGCGCCTAAATATCTCGGGCTGCAATTGATTCTTTACAACCCTTGGCTACTAATCTACTGTTATAATATTTTCACATTTGCACATTATTTTATATTTCAGGAAGCTGCAATTTCTAATGACTTTATTTGCCCGTGGGAAAACATCTACAACACAGTTTTCTGTTCTTTGAGTTTAGTGCCTTATCTGTCGATATTAGTACCATAATCTACGACTTCATATTCCGCCCATAGTGTCAATGTAAGTACTAATAAAAATTGTTAGTTTATTAGGGCGTTTGCATACAACGCGACTCGCGGCAGCTGTAAACGCGTGTCCGTCGCAGCTGCGATTTGCGCCGCGGTGTGAAAAGCTACGCACCGCGATTCACATACGGACCAACTGTACTAGTGATTTCATAGGGGTGCTATATTAACACCTTGCCTGAATCAAATGTAGAGAAAATTGATATTAATTCATATTTAACGTATAATGTAGGTTTAGGAAAATTAATCACAGCTAATCATTTTCATAAGCTATTAAACTCATAGATATCATCTATCAGAATTAGATAGGTGCAGCTATAATAAATATTTACAAAATTTACTTGCTGGTAATATTCACAGCTTTTTACATAATAACGTATGTTAAAACAGACTATATACTGATGTATATACACTATGGCAGAATAGTGATCTATTCTGCCATAGTGTGAGTCATCATCATCATACTGCATTGTCTGCATTCGCAATGACCGCCATTATTGGATCCTACTTATACTCTACCAGAGTAGAATAGATGTGGTACATACAAATTACTTTTAAGCTATGTCTGATTTTCTTAAAAAACTTTGTGTAAACATGTATTTCGTCCTCTGTAATTCCTAAGTAACTTGGAATAATCTTGACCCATTTCAGATTCTATTCGCAACATATCCGTCCTGTTAAAGCTACTATTCCAATCTTAATTCTTCAATTTAGGTTTTATGACTATAATTGCCATCGTTACTGACCAAAACTGTGATGAATTGGTGATTCACCCATTCAAATAATTAACAAATAGAACCGCCATCTATTTTTGGTACATTATAAACAGCAGCTGGCAAATTTAATTGACCTAATTAACCTTTCAAACACTAAAAATACACAAAAAAAACAGCATGTTGTGTTTAACATCTTGTACAGCATTCATAACCCAGCGTCTACTACAAAGGAATGGTAAAATGCAACGTCTCAGAAAGTCAACAATAGCAAACAAAGTTAAAAACCCCAAACAATCTCTTTATTCGGAGTGCAGAGATGAAAAAACTTTACAAATAAAGCAATAGCGCCGTCAACTCGATCACAATACTACCATATCACATCATCTGCAATTAGGGTCACAAATAATTGACGCCAAAGGTTTAAGGGCGTTTCTTTCACCAAAAAACCGACATTCATAAAGCCCTCATAAGTGAATCAAGATATCGTACCCTGATACACCTGGCTTTCACCCCGGTACTGGAACATTTATTAACGCATTCAAAGGTGCTCGAAAAAATTCAATAATACTTTCCACGGCTCATTGGTTTTGTGAATGGAGAATAGTTCGCGTACACGACATTAGTATTGCGAATTTTTTATTGTTTCCTCAACAATATTATAAAGAATTGATAGAGATCTTAATTCTTTTTTTTAAGAACTTCGCTTTTGAACTGCAATACAAAACGAAAAAAAAATCACATTCATTAATATTATTAGGAGAATTTTTTAAAACTACAAAATTTTATAACTTAATATTAATGATTAAAATAATTAAACAGTTGTTAGGAATATCAAAATTAAACAATCGTGCTCATTAATATTAATCTTGTGCAGGCGTTTTGCTTTCGTTCCAGGTTCATGCCTCTATCGAAATCTCTTTACGAATCATAATCCAATGTCCATTCATCAGCGACAACGAATGAGCAAAACGAATCCGGTTAATGGTCCTATAGTTCCATTATCAGAGTTAAGTACCTCCACAATAGAGGCGGCTCCCACGCATGTCAAAACACCCCATACGAAAACCATTCCGGCGCCATTTTAAATAGACCCTTTGCAAATGCTGATGCTGGTACACAATATATGAATAATCAATAATTCGTTATACGAAGCCTGGGATCTTTTTACGATGGTCGGAAATCATGGATCGACGTCATAACGTGCACCCATGGTGATCCAATCCGTTTGATCCCCAGCGTTTATTGTAACGATTGTGGGAAAAATTACAAAGTTTTTGTTACATATCTGTGGGAGTTTATAACAACCATTGTTTAAAGTAACTTATGTATTGTGCAGTTGTTATTTCTCAGGAAGAAACAATGATTTCTTACATAGATATGGTTCACACATTATGCTCTGTAGTATTGCGTATTTCATACCTAGGTGGAAATACTTTACTGTTTACATTATGAACAACTAATTTTGCTCACAGCTCCACCCGCGAGTATGTCGGAAATCGCGGTAATCATTTTTCGTGTTAATATATAGATATACATATTTCGGTTTTCTAATAGTACAGTAAGGTTCAATAGATCCTCCTGCTACCTCACAACATCACAAACTTTACCTCTTTATAATCTACTAGCAGACCCACGCAACCTCGTTTACCTCTGCTATTGCCCGTAGCGTGATAATTTTCCCCCGTTTTTGAAACATTTTTCATTGGTGCTCCGCTCCTATTGGTCTTAGCGTGATGATATATAGCCTCGATAGATGGGCTATCTAACAATGAAATAATTTTTCAAATCGGACCAGTAGTTCCTGACATGAGCGCGTTCAAACAAACAAACAAACTCTTCAGCTTTATATATTAGTATAGATATCTGTACAAATGAATGGCCGAAAAGTATGTACGCGCATAATTTCCGATCGGCTGCACCAAATTAAATATTTTTTTTAATGTGTTCATCATTGCTAGGATAAGGTTTGTATACAAGAAAAATTAAAAGATAGCGTCAAAATACATTTTTTTGTCCGCGACTGTATACTGCCTTTGGGACGTACAGTAGTGGACAAAAAAATGGAGGTACGAAGTTCGCCGGGTCAGCTAGTATTAGTTTAGATGAGTCACAGGCAGAAGGATTCTCTTATATTAACATTAGACTTCATAAAGTGCAGTGCCATGTAATGTTAAGAATTTAGGTAGATAGACGCCATTGACACATTGTTTTTTTTCATTTACCAACTACTTGGTCGATTAACCTATGATTTCACGACATGGTTATTCTTAAATCCGGATTACCTTTCTTATAACTTTTAAAAGTGAAAACTAAAACATGTTTCATTGGATTTTCTATGAACAAACATTTTTCACGTCGAAAAGGTCTACACTTTTTTTCGCTTGCAAATTCAGTCCAAATTTCGCGTAAAAAAAGATATTATCGAAATTTTGTCCGAAGTTTCAATTTAGGTACCCTTTATTTAAAATATTCAAAATGAAAAAAATAATTTCAAGGTTCCTATTCGTAACACCTATAAAATAATATTAATTGTACATAGAGACTTAAATTCTTTGAACCTATTACAACCTCAGATGTAGGTACATATATGTATCAAGTATGTATAAAACAGTTTTCCTTTTCACATTCTCTGTTAACAATCAATACTGTTGTCTTTTAATCAGTACAAACGTTACACAAAAACCGAATGTTAATCACCCGGAGCTGCGGGCGGTAATGTAAAACTGTCACGTGACTGCCACGCGCCGTTACTTTCCCCCCACAGCAACCTCACCCCCTGGCCTTCATTACTGCGATTGCTAGGTATTTGTTCACAATACACGCACGTGGACGGACGTCTGCATTATTAAATGCCTTTTACGCTTATTGCGAATAAAACCCCTCCGCCTACATGGGAAGTATGTTATTAATCTGTAAATAGGGTTGCTATCCGAGACGGCTATATTAAATTGATATAACCATTGATTAACAAAAAGAGCAGTTTTAATTTTAACGAACCCCTAAGTTGTTGTTTAGGAATATGCACATTGCACATATTAATTAATCGACAACATACGTTTTGCTATTTAGCTAGGAATAGAAAGGAATATAATCATTCAAAGAATATACTTCTGTCAATCGAATATAGAGTTAATTGCACCTATAACTGAAAAAGAATCAGTTTTTATTTTAAAGTGTCCTTTTCAGTCGCACATGCTACAAAACTTCATTCATAATATATCTACCACCAGAATGACTGAATACCAAATAAAGAGGAGCATCATTGGACATTCAAGAAACCAGCAGACAAAGAAAGCATTAAAGAACATATTGTAATGATGCTTTAGAGGACAAATCTATTTGATTTCTTGATCATATTTGGTACTTCTCTCTTTGGCTACAGGAGGGTCATGCTTCGATATAAGTGTACTGGCTTGACAATACCTTCGTTGCTTTTCCTTGAATAAGTTAGGCTACCGAAGTATTAAAACTATTAAAACCCTACTCTCTTATTTATTTAGGTGTTATGTAGTATATGTAGGTAAGTGTCGCAACAGCACTTTTTACTTTGGTGGTGATCATGTACGTTGGTCACTTACTATCAGTTTTCCCGTCTACTTATAAACCCCATTACCATAAAAAGAAACTAAAACTTCTTATGTAAACATTGTTTAAAGTCAAACGTTCCATAAATTGCTTCACAGACTTTACCGATGTATGTATTTAACTCATGATCATGATATTGCATCTTCGTGATCGTAGTTGGTCTGCTAGGTCCCACGGGCGGTTGTTTCACACAGGAACAATTACAATCTCACGCGCCCGCGCATACTTCAAACCAAATTATGCCGCGATTTACTTTGGGAACAACATCAGTCTCACGACTGGTGCATACCTCTGCAATACCATTCCATTAATTGATGCACCTTTATATTGAAATTAAATTTCGTGTCTGAACTTGATGGATGGCACTTGTATGTGAGTAATTAAGTAGTAATTTAATAGCTATTCTGGTCACAAAAGGCAGAGCAGATTACTAAGAGATAATTAATAAAACATGATACTTAGTTAAACAGCATAAAGGGCAGAACCCAATACTTGATATTGAGTAACTGATAGGGTTGCTTAGGCACAAAGTTTTCACTTATCACCTGAAATTCTTGAAGAAACTAAGAACCGTAAAGTGTTCAAAAGTTTCTGGTCTATTCTGGCCCAGCAAGTTCTTTACTACTTTAATTAAGTTAATACATAGGAAGTGGCTGCCTTTCAGAACACATAAAAGCTTTAATTTTCTGTTATTACAGTACAATATAGGGAAATAGCATAACTATTGATCGATTGAATAACTACGGTTTGAAAGCATAAAAAACCAACTCACTTTCGCATTAATACACTGGTTACAATAATATAAAAGTATTTCATACCTCAAGGAGGTACAGTGCAAGCGCACGGGCGAGCTCATCGTTCCGTGCTCAAGTGAATCGAGCGCTCGTAATTATCCCGACCTGTGACCCAGGCTGCACCGCTCCCACGAACAATGTTCACACGAGAAATCACCGCTTCCCATAGGAACCACAATGTTTCCAACTTTATTCGAAATTTGTATTGCTTCATACCGGACAACGTGAGAATCAACCATCGAACCCTTCGAGAATGAAAACACAAGAATAAGAAGAAAATATTAGCTACCTAGCATAAAATACATAGTACCTACTTACTAAAAACTCTTACAAAGTACACAATATACAACTAACTGACTGCACATTTAGTTGTATATTTTTTTTGCATGTTTTAAGTATTTATCTAAAGCTTCATATTAAAGCGTAAACTAATAATTCCTAGAAAATTCTATTGATATACTAAAACGTCACATCTACTATTAATCTCTCACAGTAATATTTCAAGTGCGTGCTGTGCATTAGATCTGAAAAGTAAAGTCGATATGACTATAGTGCACGCGCCGCCACGTGGCAGAAAAGTGCGTAATGAGCCCGCACCTGCACTGTCCGAATTAAGGGATTTCTCGCGCCCTCCCGTGGGATTCGAGGGAGTATATCACACGAATCGAACTGTTTGTTCTGTCAATAAGCACACACTGAGGAACAATAACGGTTAGCCAATATTGGTAGTGGGGTTGATTAGGGCCTCTGGGTTGGTATATTCCATTACTTCGAGAGTAACTTTACAAATGAAAATAAAGTATAATTCTAAATCATAAGAAATGAGTACAGGATTATTATTTCAATCTTGAAGGTTACCTTAAAACACCTAAACTAAAATGAAAAATGATACACAATGAAATGAAAGTTTTTTAAGTTATTAACTGATAAGTGTTTTGAAAGTTAATCATTAGTACGCAAGGGGTTACTGAAAGCTCAAAACAATTGTTTTGGAGAGCACTTAACCGCATGAACACAATGAGTATACAACTATCGGGACAAATAACACTGATCAATCAGAGGGTATCACGCGATGGGAGCGGCACGCGCCCGGCACTCCCACGCCACGCGTAAGGGTAAATACGGCCTCCACCCCGGGCCCGCTCTAATGCAAAGACCTTAATGGAAGTAACAGCATGCAATATGTAACGATGATATACCTTATATGGTATCCAGATATAAGATTTATAACAAAAGTATCAAGTATTACTATTTTCTGCATTCAAAATTAAAGAAATTCCAGTAATATATATAATTATAAATGTATATATAATAAATACCATCAGTCTGAGATGTATAATGTTTTATAAAGGTATTCCCATTTCAGTAATTCTATTAAGTTAGTAAGTAAATAAGCGACTGCAACATTGGTATCATAATACGACTTTTTATCATGTAATAGGTATGTAACACATAAATTGTTATAATATTACCATACCGTCGTTGCACATTGATAAAATGTACCACATAATACATTTATTTTCAATCAAAATAATAGACTAATAATAATTCGTCTTCTAGACTAACTAAAATAAATTAATCGCTGTGATTTTAGATGTGAATATCGGGTTCAATTTCCATACGTTTTGTATCGGAAATGAAACCCAAATTGGTCTTAAGTAGTATCTGAATCAAACAGAATCAATCAAAATCAAACAACTGAAATGGGCTATCTTGTTGCCGAGAAACTGGTAAGCGCCTTTTAAGAAGAAGAATCAATGATCACTAATTAATAAAACTTTGATGAGTGTAATATTGATGGTGCCCACAATTCCACGGAAGTTTTTAGAGTCGGAAACATGAATTCAATCTTAACCATTAACGGATCGGAATTAATCTAAATATTTTATTAGAGTTATATCACGATTATTTGTTAATTGGATACTATTGAGTTAATAGGAATAGTCGTATTCTTGGTAGTAGAAAGGTGAATGAAGAAGAATGAAAGAGGAACAGGTGAATGATATATAGTCACTGCATTCCCAGTTCCGGCAATTACAATGTAACTGGACTGATGTTCTGACAATTATAGTACCAAGTATTTCCGTTTTAACTAATTTCACACCTTCGATATTCTTTAGCAGTGTCTTTGTGAGATTTAAGACACCTGCAGATACAAAGGATGTTGACAACAGTTTTTGTGTTTAAGAACACTTCATATTTACGTAGTCACAAAAACACAAGGTATTGTCATCGGCCGAGGTGTTTATGCACACGTCTTCTGGACCATTTTTTCAATATCTCCAATCTTTGGGTTCCGTAAATTTTAATTTCTATATCTTCTTGACGTTTGCTTGAATATTCTATCCTTTAAAAATAGGTATGTGTGAAAATTTTAACACATAAATAAATTATAACAGACACTGCTCTTCCATTGAAAGGAATTTCACATTTACAATCTCATGTTCAACAGTTTAGAAATCATCATCTTTTTATCTTTAGCAGTTTAATTAAACTTTAGTTAATTAGATAAAATAACATGTGTGTGTGATAGAATACGTCGGAAAACTATCAACAGGAACAATCGGGTAAAACTCTTTTTGTTCTAATACTAAAAGGTCACCTATTACCAAAATGCAAATAAAAAAACCATACATACAGAACCCAATACACGCTTTATTGGTTCTCACTTGTCTTATTTATTTTTTCTCAAGAGATCGCCAAAGATACAAGGTCGACTAAAAGAATTTTCAATAAATTGCACTGCAAGGTGTCTAGACGCAAGATCGGTTCACGGACAATAGATCTCTCTCTACGTGAGAAAGACAATACAACCACTAGTGAAATACAACCCTGTTGTGCTTAATTGTGCTTAATGTCACAGGTAGCCGTGACGACACGTTTACATAACTATTGGTCATCCTGGACACAAGGTGTCTTCTTAAGTTTTTTTTTTATGAGAATATCAATGCAAAACCCTTAAATGCTCATGAGATCCGTGTGATATTAATATAATGAAGCAAGATTTTAAAATTGATCACTTTATAGATACATGATAACGTATTTACTTCTTAATGTAGCATTTTTATTATCCATCAGTCTGCTTAGTTTTTGTGGACTATACCTACTACGAAATATAACTGTTAGGTGCATGGACATCGGAGCAAATTGCAGAAAAATCTTGAAAAATCGCTGAGTTTGATTTTGTCTTAATATGTCGTTTCATTACCTATTAGATTATCTCATTTGGAATACTAGTTGCTAGACTACACCAGAATTAAGTAGCAGTGCCTACAACAATCACAGCATTTACCTTAATTTCTGTACGTTGACACATTTATCACACAAAATTGAAATGCCTTACGTTAGCAATACTATGTATATTTATATTATACTAGTTGTTGCCCGCGGCTCCGCCCGCGTATATGTTGGTTATCGCGGCAAATAGTAGCCTATGTGTTATGCTGATGTATAAGGTATATTACTGTAAAGCTTCATCCAAATCCGTTCAGTAGTTTTTGCGTGAAAGAGTAACAAACATCCATCCAAACATCCATCCCTCCCACTATGATCCCGGGTCCTTTAAGCGGGGCGTAAAAAAGCATCTCACTAGGCGGCCATAGTGTGGGTTACCATGCTGCAATGTTCTTATTCACATTGAGGATGGTGACCACCACTCTAGGAATCTGCTCATGCTTTCCATCAGGCAGAGCAGAGTCAGTTTGGCTCAGCCAAAATATAAAAAAAAAAAAAAAAAACCATCCTTACAAACTTTCGCATTTATAATATTAGTAGGATAGTAGGATTAGTATTAGTACATAGTATTATATTAGTACATTATATGTAGCAGTTTACAACTTCATTCGTTTTTTTTTATTTCACAAAAAAAAATTATAAGTAAACCTATAATTTATCTACGACTAAAATTACATCTAAAGTAAGTGATATTTTGATTTAGCGTTAACAACCAGGTAGGTAGATTCGGAAATTGTACGTATTTGTCTATTCTAATCAAAACGCATTCCCTAGCATTGATACTTAAAGACTGCTTCATCATCACATGTGATATGCTTTCTGTTGAACTGAAACTAATAAAAAAATACATTTAATTGCTATAATCTGTTTTGTACTTTTTACTATGTTTAAACTACGCTTCTTTTCGTCAGTATCGTACAAGTTATAGATACTTATAGGATACTGACAAAAAGTAGCGTAGTTTATAGCATAATTAGTGCGTAACGCGTCTTTACTTGAAACTACGCTCCCTTTTTTTAGCTTCAATAAGGTAAAGACCTAGTACCTACTAACTCAACTCTTGTAAATAATCGAATAAAAATATGAGGAAGGATGTTTCGTTTACTCTCATTAAGTTTAATTATCTCTATATGTACCTACCTTTTATATAAATTTTAGTGAGGTTTTCTTTTCTGGTGATAGTACGTACAGTAATTTCTGTTAACTATTATAAGGTAACAACGGCTATTGAACTTTGCAACCAATCGTTACTAGTTAGTCTAACTTTAAGGTAATATACAAGAGATTTGTAGAAACGTAGAGACAACCGCAGTATCAACAAGCGCTATTTTTACTATTTATTATAATCACAAGGACACTAGATATAGTATTTTTTTAAAGGTGCTTTTATGCATAGCGATGACGACTTCGGTAAACGGCAACCCTCATATATGTGTGTGTGTACTCGTTCTAGAAGTAATTCATATACCTAAATATTCTAATGTCTATCTTACGCGCTTTTAAGTGCTGTTGTTCTTACTAATGTTTTTGATAATTGAGTCAAACGGATTTAAAGGCGTAGTGTGAGTCAGGATGAGAGCATTCAGAATTATTTTAATTAGTCACCGACTTTTGTAATAATTAATCTTCATAGGTATTTATTGTTGATTAATCAACCTAGTTTATCGTGCATTATTACAATTTCTTAATGAAGATTCCAAGTGCATGTGTGATTTTTGGAATGTGATAAGTGCTTGTTGATAAATGGTGCCAGATAAAATGTAGTTACTATCTAGCAGAATATAATCGATCCATTGGCTATGTTGGCCTGTTATTTTTGTAGAATTAAGAAAAGTGTGTTCTTTTCCTAACTACTTACTTTCTATTTTTCAAATCTCAACTGAAGGAATTTAAAAGGTAAATCAGTCAGCTAATTTTGGTTGTTTATTTATCAATATCTCTCAGGATAAAAATGTATATTTTTAATTGAACAATCACTTAGCCGTTAATATAGATAATTTTCTTATATCTTTTTTGTCGCTTTAAAAACAAGCTACTAGCGACAAACTCATCTAGAACTGGTAATAGTAATGATAAAAGATTTATATCCTGTTGCAAATTAATTGAGTTACGGTGCTATAAGTAATTTAGGTATTTATATAACCGCTTTATCGGTCCGACCACACAGAGGTCCGAATCGCAATAACACTGGGTATAAAAAATAAACCAGCAAAAAGTTCCGAGTCACCTTGGAGGCGGGAGTAAGGAACTCAGGTAGTGAATTGCTTCATTTTGAGTTATTTCGACCGCCATTTAACGTTATAATGTAATTCGATAAATTGGAACGTACGTTGTGGTCGACGAACAGTAATCACGTACTGTAATAAATGTCCGTTGAATCAAACCTCCATCTGACGGTACTGTTATTGAATAGCGTGAAATTGTTACAAAAACTTTTTTTTTATTTGCTGCTGTGTTTTGGTAACAACTTTTAGTTGTCCAAATTTAGTAGGTAAATACTTTTTGTAACCTAATTAATGATGGTTTTATGATAGAGATAATTTGTTATTATCCAATATGACCATGTTTATGAATCAAAAAGAAGGCTCTCGGTTAGTAAAACAATCAAGTTTTTCAGACTCATGAACTCCTCAACTTTACACTTTATACCTACGTTTTTTTAATATAAACTATTGAAATTTACAAAACAAGGCCCGATTTAATCAAATGAATGAATATATTTTTATAATTGTTATTGAAAGCGGTCGAGTGACTCAAAAGGTTTTTTCATGCGCAGACGCAGCCTCCGGGACCTGTCGCCGTGGGACCGCGACAAGTGGATGCCTTCACGTACGGCCATTGTTCGTCACCCTTGGACCCTATGCACCTCCCCCCACTTCTCGTTGCTCAGAAATACCACACTATTATAAAACAATTTATAATACCATGTGTGTAAAAGAAATTAACTTGCTTATAATTTTTTTACTTTATTTTCTGAGAGTCCACTACTTGTATTAAAAAATTATGTAATTAATATTAAACTTTTCATTTATCAGTAATTAAAATAATTATTTATTTATGGTAATAAACTGTAACAACACATTTAGATGTAGGTATTGAATGTACATGTCATTTATTCCAATAAATGTAAAAAAATTACTTAAAACGCAGTAACAAAATATAAATAGTTAGGTTTAATGTAACAGAAACGTGTTAAAACGAATAAAATTAAATTTTATAAAAATTTTGAACCCAGAAATAAATAAAATTACAAACAGGACAAAGTGCATGTCACGAGCGCAACGGCCTTACTCAGGGCCGCCCAGCGCAGGCAGACACGGGCGCCCACCGTCGGCTGCCATGGGAAAAATCAGGCTTCGCAACCCCGCCCCCACCCCGCACGCCTATTGGACCGTCCGGGCCCGCCCCGCGCCCCACCAGCGCCCATAAATACTACAACGCTTCGCGCATCTCCTCATTCCTCGCTTGCAACTCGTGGCAGACGCACGTTACGCGCTTGTGTTTACGTTTAACCTCAGTGTACGTGTTAGTGACTATATCACAATGAAAGCAATAACAGCAGTGTGCGCGACCGGCGCCTCCGTCCCAGCAATCGCCAGCGGTCGAGTACAGAGGCATCGCGATGGAGAAAACGCAGAAATACAGATGTATCTCTCCAAGCTACAGGACTTGGTGCCTTTTATGCCCAAGAACAGAAAAATCTCCAAGTTGGAAGTGATTCAGCATGTCATCGACTACATTTGTGACCTGCAGTCTGCGTTAGAAAACCACCCCGCTATGGATCAGTTTGACGCTGAGGGAGCCCTGGCCTCTCCACCTTGCGCAGCAGCGCCACAGCTGCGCCCACAAAGGCGACCATTAGGCCCTCGTACTACACCCAACACCATCCTGCGCAAGTCAGCCTCCAGCCAAGAACACAGAAACCAAACTGTAAGTTTCATTGAGTTATCATTTTCATGATAGTAATTATGTACTTTTGCATATAATTAAATCTATATAAGCTTTTATACTTAATTAGCCTAAATGTACAATTTAACATGCCATAAACAAAAACAAGACGTATTCCGAAGTATCCATAATAGTAATCACTTTAGCACGCCCTCATTTCATTTCAAAGAAAACGCTAACTCCAACAAAATATTCTAATAAAGTTGTGTCGTTGCAAATAATACAGCTAGTTATTTTATTTGCACCAGTTTATAGCAAGAGATAGGTAACTACTGTTGCATAAAAAGTAAATGAAATCGGCCATGTCGGTGTTTTTGCGGCGCGCACGCACCTGCGTGTTTCGCAAGCGCGGGAAGGTAAAAGCGAAGATGCAGAGTTTCACAAGCGGATACATACGCATCATCAAATAATAAATTCAATGTGTTGATAAACAATCGACTGTCACGATGTCTAAAGAAACACAGAAATCAATTATCATTACCAATTGTACCTAGTTATTCTGTATTGAGGACACTAACCGGTAGTTTTTGACAAATGTTGTTCATTAACAAACATAGGGTCTTGCCTCGCCTAAAGTAATTGTTATGAGAACATAGATTTTGGTGAATTAGCAGTCTCAGTCTTAACCGCTGTTCACGCATGCGTGACTGCTGTTTTGAATTTCAGCCTTGAAGCGCGGCCACCTGCGCCGGCGCCGCGTATACGACCGTGTACTGACACACAATCTGAATATTCAACACATATTTATCTTACCCGTTTAACATTCTGACTGACACCTGTGTGTGATTGCCATTTGGTCATTCCCATTTACCATAGCAGAACATTTATTAAACTAAGACCATGTTCACGAAGATGATTTCTGTATCTACAATATGTAATCAATGAGACACTCACTCTAGAACAGCTAAAAATGTAGCAGTTCTCGAATAAGATTTTTGTGAATGTCAGCGCGCGGCAGGTGCATCTCGAGGGATTTATTCGTGCGCTTTGCGATTATGAGCCTCAGGCGCAATGCGCGCTCGTTAATACTTGGTCGCGCCACGTAAATTTTAATCACTGCCAGTTGTTGGAACTGAGGAAAATGTTCAAAACAAGCGTGATTTAGGAGACGCAAGACGTGTGCTCAGTATTTACAGAAACACATAGAAAACAATTTACTTAGTTCTGTGGTCACACTACTGGTAACACCACTCCAACATTATATGGTTTTATTCAAAATTAATTGCCTCTTACATTTATGTTTCGTAAATTGTTAAATCGACTCAACTCTATGTTGTTTTTGCGAATTGCTAAATCTCTCTTTGTATGAAAACTTTATCATGACGTATGGTCATGATAAAGTTTTACGGCGGCGTAACTAGGTGCCACATTCCCATTTTGTTTGATAACAAAACGTTACTTTATTGGTTTCGAAACAATTAACTATAAAAAGGCCAACAGTTATTAAAAAAAACTTTATAATCGAGAAACATTCGATAATAATGTAAAACATTAATAAATTTTATAAATGTTTTAAAAACAGCAACATATAAATAAACATCTATTAATTATTAGTCTCGGGCGCCGGCTGTATCAAGATATCCAAAGATATTTACTAATATACCGCCTACTATGGCTACTATAATATCGGAATGTCGACTAATCGGGCCGCATTCTTGAATATAAAATGTAGAATATTCATTCGTACAAGGACATTGAATACGATCATCGTTTTCTAAAATGTGAAATAGTGTAAACCGCGTATTCGCAGCGATTACAAAGAAAACTAAAGCCTGAGGCGATCGTGCGGGAATTTGTATCTCAATCGTGTTCGTCGTGAGGCGGCATTTCACGACGGTATCTCATGGGCCATCAGGCATCGTGTGCCACAAAACCCCGGTCACGAGCATACGCCACGGCTGCTATAGTGACTGTAATTGTTGCTCGCAGCTGCTTGCCGCAAGCTAAGCCGTGATATCAATCTTTGCCGCTGTCTTGATAGCTCTCTCTCTACCGCAATGTCATAATTATTACTTTTGATAATCATCATTTAGCACCAATCCAAACTTCCCCATGTGCCCTTGTAGTTGTTTGACTTTTCACTTCGACCATAATAAGCTGCTAAGTACCGTAATGACGATTGTTAGGCGTGTAATCCGTTGTGGCTGCACCCTCAACTTTACCGTCATATTATAGGGTGGAACCCTATCCATAACCATCTTTTTAATAGATCAATGAGAACGATACAATAATAGATTTGAATTTATTGGAGAACAACTCATTCCCTGCCTTATCAACGTTATAGTTTGTCAATATAACTTAAACATCCAATTGCAGACCCGCATGCTGCGTCTTGTGTCCAATTGAAGGACCCCTACCGTTAATTAAGTGGAAGGCGAAGATTAAACATATCAGATACTACAATTTATTATGTATCTATTAAGAAATATTGTATGGAATTGGTGAATAATCGCGAACGAAAAGTGGCTGCATCGAGTTAGGCCGCCGACGCACCCACGCAGTGTACGATAGCGAGATGGCGTCCATCCGACAGGCGACACTAACGAGCCGCCAGGTGTCCGCGTCTCCCCCGCCCACGCTGTCCGCTCCTCTGAATATCTTTGTCTCTACGTACCTCGAGCATAAATCGCGCACGTGAAAGTTTTACGAGCACCTTTATGACTCCGTACCAATAAACCGCACAACGTCGGCAAGTAGACAATACAACTTCACCGCAAAATGTCTCGGCTACGTCTTGCATTGCACACGTGCAGCGATTTCGCCGATCGCATGGATTCCATCGACGATGGATCGATCGAGGGCATTGTGCGGGTAACGGTCGCTCGCAGCTGCGTGTGAACACACGTGACGGCGCCGGTGGCCGGATAGCTAAATAAATGCGATGAACACTGAACATACCTATTCATTATTCGGTCGACAATGCTCGTCTCATAAAGAGATTTCACGTGTGCGCACTCGCAAAGTCCCGATCCGTTCGGGACATGTGTGCTCTCCCTTCGGTATGTGTCCGTAAATAGGGTGTGGCCACGTGCGGTCGTTCAGCTGTGTCGCGGATGCCCGGACGGGAAGCAGTAATCTAACACTCGCTGACACTCAAAGTTACACTGCTACTGATAAAATACTGTTATACCAACCTTCTTGTCTAACTAGACGTTATTATCAACTAAATGCTTTCGAAAGTAAATTACTCAGAAACAGAATGTTCAAGTGACTGTCCTATTGTTCTAGCACTAATTAATTAAAATTGTTGAAACAAGCGCATATGTGGTGACAGATGGCCGGCCGCAAACGCGAGCGGGATGCGCATGTGCCACACAATTTACTAATATATTTGTCGCAATCACTAATAACTACAACGATGAGGGAGTTGCTGTTATTAGTTATAATAAATAAAGTTAATGATACCTTATTAATGATGCCTTATACATAACAAAGATCTATCATTATTCTAAAGCTGTGGGATGCAACATAAATGCGCGCGCATCTGTTCCATGATTGGTAAAGACGCACCCTAGCTAAGCAATACTATTTAATATGTACAGCTTTTGTATTGTTCTAAGAAATACTTTTTATTGATATAAATTTACTAATTTTTTTTTCTATTTGTTACAGACACCAGATAAGCAGAACCAGCTGGATAGGCCTTCATGCTAAGTGGCAGTTAGATTAAGAGAGACAATATAATTTATGGTAAATGTTTATGTACCTCGTGTGGAGTTGTCGGCTTCGCCACGGGTGACTGTTCTCAGCCCTCGGGAAAGAACGACAAGCGCCTGGCTCCAGTTCCAGTGAACATCATCTCTTACGATGATATCCTATGCACGATCTCGTTACGATCAGTAAACTACTTTAATATAATTGTTTTGTGGCATTACACGCAGAAGACTTGAGCATTGCAATGCAATAGGTTTAACCGCGGTTCGCGGTTTCTTTTGTTATAATGTTTTGTGTAAAAAGCTTTACTAGATAGTAGTGTAATGAATGTAAATTTTCCATATTTGTAAATAAGTATGTTGAGTGTCTTATGTAACACCCCGGGACAAATTGTCCCGAGTGACATAATATATTTTGTATTAAATAGATACTATTCAGAACACTACACGTACAAAATGCCTTAGTCTTTCATTTTGTAAAAACTTTTTTTTTTAGAAAACTTCAGTCCTATCTTTTAGTTTGTAAACCTAATGCTTCCATTAATATCAAAGATGTGAATCGATTAAAAGTCGAGTCACGTATATAATTATATATATCTCTTTAAGTTATTATGAGTGATTTTGCAATGCGATTTTATTTTTAAGAAAATAATCAAATATTTCTATGCGAGGGCTTCACACAAATTTTCTATTATTAACTTATGATTTGTGTTTAGCACATTACTTTGTAAATAATGTATGTATGTAATAAAAGTGAATATAAAAAGAATTTTAAAAATAATGAAATCCTTCGAAACATTGTATGATTTTATTTTGAATATTTAAGGTGAAGATGCTTTAATTATCTTTATATACATAATTATTACTTATGGTGTATTATAATTTTAAATAGACTGTTATAGTTTTAGTTGAGGTGCGTTAATAATGATCAAATATGCGTTGTTAGTTGAGTATGTGGTACGATTTGTGGTGGTGATTGTTATGAGTAACTGTAATAAATCTAACTCCACTCGGACACTGAGGCAGCTATAGTTCCAACTTAGTCACAAATTGTATATCTTGATTGCATTTCACAATGTTAATCATCCACATTTTCCTTTATTATTTAGTTTATATAAATTGTGCACTGATTTTTTATTAAGTACCATAAAAATGAAACTGAAATAAAAAAAACATTAATTGCTATTCTTTTTCTTTTATTTTAACTCCTGTTGAGAAGATACATGATGCTGTACGTACCTACCTATCTACTTGACAGGTGCACGATCAATCATTGAAAATAAAGGTAATTTTATGAGAAATATTAATATCATAAAGTAAGTACTTAGTACTTCAATAGGTAATTTTCGAAACGATTGGATAGAAAAAATTAAATTGACTATCTTCTATGTATAGTTTGATTAAAATCAGACTATTTAATAAGAAGAGTCATACGAATAAATGATAAAGACATGTGTAGATTTCTGGAATATGCATGCACTGAAAACCTGAATATCCAAATTTGTTCGTTTGGATACACGCCTTCACCACAGTTCAGATCGTCACGAAATCTTGCCATGACACGTTGCTGACAGAGTACCTACAGAAACATCGCACCTATCATAAATAGAATTTATTTTACAACTGAGCTATCAAAAATGATGACTTAAGGAAGTAAAAAGGTTTGTTGTATCTAAATCATAGAAAAACGTTTCGGAAAAACAAAGTAAGTAGAGAAAATTTTGACACAGTATACATACATATATTCATAAACAAAAATAAGTATTTAATAAGTTCATCATAGTTGTTTGCAACACAATATTTGTAAATCAACGCGCATTGGTTAAAAAGTAATTAAATAACTGCAAATGTTAGGCATAATGCCTACATAACAGACATAATTCCTACCAACTACGGTAAGATTACTAAAAATACATCCAACAATATAGGTACTGTATAAGTTTATACAGTAGGTATATTTTCAAAGATAGTACTTCGGTATACTTATTGATAATTTAACAGTGAGATCATATAACATAAGTACCTACTAGTAAATAACATCCATACGTCTTTAAACTGTTAAAGAACATGACAAGCAACTATTTACTTTAATCATTAACAAAAGGAGTACATAACTACGAACTTTCCCGACTTTCAAAGAATCTCAGCAACGAAACACCTGCACACTTTGACTTTACGACCTTAAATTTAGGTGTGAATACCTGATATGAATACATAATTAAAACATAACATTACTTCATCTTTTGAAGGATTTCTGTATAAGATAGATAGAGATAGATACATGAATTAATTAGACAGTACGTATTTCTTCAATACTTTAAATTGGTATGGGAATAAATGTCGTAATGCTGCTTAGTTAAAACATTTCTCTAAAAAGTTTCATTTCAACACGGATCCAGCGAGATCACGCGATTGCATCACGACCAATTATCGCAACTACAATATTTGGTCAGCTGCGTACATAATGTACTGTGAACTTCAATAACATACATCTATCATGCTATTTTCTACTTTACCACCAAGATGTAGAACAGAATTTACGCCAGCAATGTTATCACATTATCAACAAAGCAATTTGTACCGTGATGCGATAGCAGTAAGTTGAAAACGGTACATTGCTTATACA
Source organism: Spilosoma lubricipeda (assembly GCA_905220595.1). Taxonomy (NCBI): domain Eukaryota; kingdom Metazoa; phylum Arthropoda; class Insecta; order Lepidoptera; family Erebidae; genus Spilosoma; species Spilosoma lubricipeda. The sequence continues at coordinate 12,553,992 of HG992290.1, read as the reverse complement.
ATACATAATTGTTTTTGGGAAGGCACGTTTGTTCGTCAAACATTAACTCGATGCCATTACACGAACAATGCGACTAATTACTGACGACTGGTAAACATAGCAAAATTTTTCACAAAAAACAGAAATGCGACCCTGCCAGGATTCGAACCTGGAATCTTCTGATCCGTAGTCAGACGCGTTATCCGTTGCGCCACAGGGCCAGATGAAAGCTCTTAAGAAATACACAGTCGCGTATCTGTAATGATTGACATCAAAAAAGTTTTGTGTAATTAAAATAAAACAGCGTACATTTTTTGTAGGAAAACGATTCATGAATAATTTCTTATGTCATAGAAAAAACAATTTTAAGTGAGGCGCACGTTGTTTTTTAAATCTACTGCGTGTAGTAAGATCGTAGACATTTAAGACATAATAAACAACTAGGAATAATTTGTCATTATAATTTTCTTTAAAATACTTTAGTTTAATCTAACGGATATTAGGTATATTTTGTAATTCTATATTTAGGGAAACTCCTTATTTTTCAAAAGTAGAATAAGTAGAAGGGACTATGGATTGACGACTTAAAGAAAGTCACTGGCAGCGAATGGATATGCGAACTGCCCAAGACCGGAATAGTAGGTTCTCCCTCGAGACGTCTTCATTCAGCAGTGGAACGAGATAGGTAGATAGAACGGTGATGATGTTTAAATTTATTAAATTAATTTATTGCATATTTTTTTTATAAAGAGCACTGCACACGCGCCACACAGTATTCATTCCTAGTTTGGGAGTTACCTATTTTTTTTTACAGAATACCTCCATTACTTATCATGTTTTTCATTTCGATTTATAATATTTCTATTTACATATTACTTTATCCCCTTTAACAGAATCATGCAAGCTAGAACCTACACAAAGTAAAATATGAAATAACATAGAGCCTGTTCTCTTAATCAAATCAAAATACTTTTTTATTGGTATTTAAATACTTATAAGTCTGTTGTAAAATAAAAGTATAAACAAGATTTTTTTAAATCTTCCTGTAAAGGTGTTTGGAGTGCAAATATTTTACTTTCCTTTAAAATTCAATACAATAACAAACTCTATACTTTAATCTTATAAATAAAATCAAAATTACTCTGTTTAAATTTTATTCACGGGCATATCGTGTCAGACGATATTAACTCATCACAGCACACAGTAAAAATAATAATGTTTAAAAGTTGATAAAAATCCTTTAAAAAATCCTAAAGGGTATGTTCAGCAGTGGACTGTCAAACGCTGTTGATATGATGCGATGTGAAAATCTAGTTGCCATTACTTTGCCATGCTTTGGTCGCAAATTTCATTATCATGTATATGAATTAAGGCCGTATGAAGAAAATTATCTGATACTAGTACTGAAGTGTTGATACTGATTAAACTTTTACTTGTTTTCAAAATAGTTTTTGGCAAAGTATTTTTTCATAAGTTATCTCTATGACAATACCGCTGTAGAGAAAGAAGATTGCTTTGTCTCAATTTCTTTGATTCACCAATAATGACCATGTTTTAATTGACCAATAAGTTCACTCACCCCTAATAAGAGAAATAAAGTTAAAAGTTGTTTACAGAATATGTTAAATTCTAAAAGAAACTTGTTCTGTAACAGAACAAAAATGGCACGTGGGCTGCTTTGTTTGTAAGCAAGTATGTGTGGTGGCACACAGATCTCTATTAAAATGTTAAATCCTATCTTTTTTATATATTTATTTATTGGAATATATTTAACTCCTTAGTTCTAAGCATTGGCGTAGACCACAATCTAAGGGTTTCAAAATATAATTACTACAATGTTTTGGTAGAAATTTTGCAAATAAACGCCCACGTGTATGTTGGATGTCGCTGTAAAACATTGCCATGTGTTATTCTGATGTATGAGCCATAATAATAGAAAGTTTCATATTAAAGCGTCCAGCAGCTTTTGTGTGAAAGAGTATCAAACATGTATATATTCTCACATTTATATATATAAAAAAGAATCGCCGAAATGTATGTACGCACATAACTTCTGACGGCTGCAGTTACACCAATTTTTTTTTATGTGTTCATTATTGTTAGGACAAGGTTTGTATACAAGAAAAAATAAAAAAAAAATACGGGAAAAGTCTTTTTTTTTTGTTCGCAACTGTACAATGCCTGTGGGAAGCTGAGACAGATCTGTTAATATAGCGGTACGAAGTTCGCAGGGTCAGCTAGTTTATAATACTTGTAGGGAAGTAGAATATTTTTATGCACTTATTTTCGTATAAATTATATCCATCTCATCACTAATTAAAGCTTCAATTAGTTAAGTACTGTTCAACATTTAAAAGGAAACTATTAAAGGAAACAATGTCTGTTATCTCATTGTCGGTGTACTCGCACATGAAGATAATAAGCGTGTACTCGCGAAGGCCATGCGCTGGCGCACCTGCATGGCTCTATGAATAATCGACACTACACGTTCGTTATCGGAACGAAAGCAAAACACTGAAAAACCCCGTAACTGTAGTTGAAGTGAAACATTTACAACTACTACGTGATCCCGTTACTTCTTTTATACAGTCATTTATGTAAAACCTGCATACTGTGTATAAAATAAGAAATAGGTTTGCTCAGAAAAACACAACCAGAGGGTCGTTACGAGAGTGTTCTTACCCTAAATCTTTCCCATTATACTGAGAAAGATGTAAGGCCATGTATGTGTACATGCCTTATTCGAGACGTATCTAATTACAATATTATTGATGTTCTCCTAGCCGATTACGGCCACGGCGGCCAGTCTCAACAGAGACCAACCAACTACGCAGGAGATATTATAGTGCACTAGTGTGTGCGCAAACACAGGTGCACTCTCTGTTCCCTCACTCTCATAATCCGATGGGACGGTTAACCGACACGATCGGGGAAAGATCAAGCGTAGGACCGACAGCATTACGTGCTCTCCGAGGTATGGGAGTTCAGACCCCAACTTCCAAACTCCGAGCTGTTATTAAGTATTGATAGAATCAGAAAAACTCAATAACACTTTTGGACCGACTCGGGATTCGAACCCGAGACCTCTTGATCAGCAGTCGCATACGTAAACCGCTAGACCAACGAGGCAGTTACAGAACAATATTATTATCACTTGTAAAGAGCATGAAACATATTAACAATAGACACAGAATCACTTTGAAAAGAAACCAGCCTTTTTCTCATACCTCTTATTACTCTTACTTATCTATTGAATAAATCAACTAATTTTGCAGTTCTCATATGAAACGATAACCATTTAGTTGCCGTCAGCAAAAATGGTATTATTTACATATATGTATTAGACCTGTAAAAAGAAGTAATTCCAAAGTCTTGTGTATCACCGATATCAGTTCTATTTATAGACTGTCCCACTGCCTCCACTCATTATGATACACATGCCTTTGAGGATATTATTTATAACTCTAGATTTCCTTATGATGTTTCCTCCACTACAGTTTTATAAAAGCTTGTATAGTTAATTATTATAATAAAATTCGTAACATAACTAATAAGAGCTATGTAACTAAGTATGTACACATGATTTTGAATCCTTTAAATTATCAACAGCTTTAATTAGTCCACTGCTGGACATAGATCTCTCCTTAGAAACGTTAAATAGGTTCTTGTTAATTAGTAAAACATTGTTCTCACAATTAATGGCGTACTATATAATGAGATGTTGTTGCAGTAAACTAAGTCACGTAGAAATAAACTGTACTATGTTCTAAGACATTGCAACAATGCAGCATGGTGACCCACACTATGGCGGGCTAGTGATGCTTCTGCATCATTGGGCCTCCGGTCTCGCACTCACCAACGAAACACGACAGCACGAAACTGTCATTTTATGTTCATTTTCTGATTTATCCAGGTTCACACATGTATTTGAATTTCTTTTTTATATCAAAAATTCCAAGAGCTTAAAAACGGATTGTTATAATAATTCGTGCATCATCCAAAGTGGGATTGCCTATAACGCCCTTTCCATATGGAAGACGAAAACTTGAAAATGTCTTTTTTTTCAGAAACGTGGTGTTTTTAACAGTTTCACGTTTTTTAATAGTTTGATCTGAATGCTTGTTAATTTGTGTGTAACCGGCTTTTGTAAGCGTGGTTATGTTTTTTTTTAATATATTTATTTAACTTTTGTTTTAACTGTAGTTACTTTACAGTAAATTAAAAATAATATTGTTCTCATGTACAGAGTTTTTTTGAAAAAAAAACTTATTTTTTAGACAACAAATAATGTTTATAACAAAAATAATGAGGAACTGAAACAGACATTCAGCGCTAACGTTTACTGTCAATTAATTTCAACGTAACGTTATTTATGATTTTATTTCACTGAGCCCTGTGGGCCTTTTATCAATGTCCATGGCGCCGTAGTCTATTATTAGTCAAATGACTGTATTTCTATTAACGCAAACATCAGCAGCCAATGTATTTTTTATAAGGCACTAGCTTTTGTCCACGGCTCCGCCCGCGTGTATGTTGGTTATCACGCTTAAGAGTAACTTATGTCCTTCCTCAAGAGTCAAAGTACCTTGTATGTACAATCTCAATGACTTAGTTGTGGGAGGCATCATAATTGTACAATCACTGACCTGCCGGGGATTATATAGGATTCAGTATAGGAGTTACATATAGATATAGTCACCCTTATTTCCTAGAGGGTTAGGTAGAGACAATTGATCTTCACATACACGTATTAACACTTGTATTTGCTAACGGCTACTTGCTAAGGCATGCATGATCGTCAGTTCCTGATGCCTTTTACTCTGTATAGGAGTTATAACAAGAAATAGTAACATCCAACTACCAACCAACTTATAACTCCTTTTAAGTCGTAAGAGTTTTTTACCGAGGCGATGGCTTTTATAATATAAATTTAGTTCTACAGGTGTAGGACATTATGCATACACACGTATCTTACGTTAGCCTCTCTACCGTATTAAATTAATTAAATTTGAAACTACCAGATTTCTTTAAATAACTAAACGGATAATGTACCATTAATTAATCTATCCATAGAACTGTGCAGTAGATATTACCAGGTGGTCGAAAATCGACCATAATTCATTTTCGGTTTATATCAATGACCAATTTAAATTGAACTATGATTGGATAGATTTATATCAAATACAAATCTACACATATATTGGACGTTTGGAACTTCATGCTTTTTACATAATTTTAAAGTAACACATATCAATTAATTTTTTTATCGTTATGCATTTCTTCTGAACATAAACTTTAAAGACCCTATCAAACAGCAAGTCACTCTACGTGAGCAGGTTGTAATGTACTATTTAATGTATTTTATGTAGAAGATGGCATAGAGCCGTCGCTCTGGGCGTCTGTCGGTAGTAAATATCAGCCGCACACGCCACTACGGCCTCTGTTCTATCCGCTGGGCTGCCACGCTTTATGCCTGAACCTTGAATTTTTCGAATTCCCTAATAATATATGTATAAAGCACGAGTTAAGTATACGACATTTTATTTATCTAAATGTAATAAATAAGTTTCAATGAATCATGTTAGATTAATTACAAGTGAAAATTTAAATTTCTTGAACTTGAAGTTTCAAGCTATGTCTACACAATAATGTAGGCTGTCTTTTTTTTGTTTTAGAATCTAATTCGGACGAATTAAAATTACCCTGAAAATTCGATTTTCAGGCAAATAAATTATCGGAATTTCGAAATTCCGATAATTGTAACCGGAAAAACCGGAAAAATCCGGAAAATCCGGAAAAATCCGGAAAAATCCGGAACCGACGAAATGGACCGCATTATTATTAATATACCTAATCTATGTCAGGAACTTTACAAAATTTCAACATAATACAAACAACAACAAATACAAAATTCAAGTACACAAAGAACATCCAGACTTAGAACAACAATTTGGCCATCACAAACCATCGCATCGCATCGCTTACACCATCCATGCAATCGATATAGGTAGTGTTGATGATATTCGATACACTTTTCTTGGATACCATAAGTGCGTTGATTTACAGTTCGACTTTGTGAAACCTGTGACTAATGAAGTTATATGCTTTTACGTTGAGAGAAACTGATTTGAGATAACATGATTAGATTGATCATAAGCCATTATTCTGATCATTATGTACCTACGCCTTCTTTAGAAGAAGTTCTTGATAAATGTTGAAATTGTTTAGTTCAAAGGCCAATGGTGGTAATTCTGTTGTTGTCATCACTAAACTAAAATGCACAAAATTTTGCTTACAATTTTCTTTTTAATTTTTTGTGTAATATGTAAATGTTGTGTAGTTTAGTATTACAAGCTTATAGTCCATTTTTGGATATCTCACATCTCAGTTTTTACTATATTTAATTCCGTACCAATTAAAAGTGGATCAGGAAAAAACTAAACTCTAAACGTACAAATTCTTATTATCGTGTTAGGCTACGTATAAGGTCCAAATATCTCTTAAGGTTTGTCAGACTTTTCTTAGTTTCTAATACTAACAACATTATTTATTAAAACTAAAAATCAATTAACTGATTTAATGCTGAAAATAAAGTAATTCCCATCAAATGAACACACATAAATTCAAAACTGTCGTGTCATGTAACTTAGTCACGTTTCCACAAAACTTAGTAGACATTTACACTATTTACTTTTAAACTGAAAATCTCTAAAGATAATAAAGTACTAATCCAATTTATATAAAACGACAAACATTGAACGTACTGATATTTTGAACACATCGTTATAAATTCATTAATATTAATCACTCAAAAATGCCGACCTCATCCATTCGAACACCGCATTCTTATACCACTGGTATTTCTTGCTGGCCATATTTATCTCCAACTCTAAAAAGTGCTATAGTTTATCGTAAAGTATTTTCATAAATGAATGGAATAAGAAATAACAGTCTTACAATATTTTATTCGAACGAAATGAAATCTAAAGAAGTTGAACGTTTACTAACAGCAATCCACCTAATTAACCTACAACTTTTTAAGTCTTTCGTACCGAACAATAATAAGATAACAGTATGCACTAGTAGAGAAATAAATTTATTTACATCGTTTTACAGCTTCAATTTCTAGTTTAATTTATAACCTAAATCATAAATGTGATCAAGAAATAAATAATATGATTTCAAAGCTCTAATCTAATAATATTATATGTATTAAAGTACTAGCTCAGTAATATGTCTATAGACAGGTGGGCCTGGCAGGTGTTTGCACTTGTTCGGTATACAAGCACCACGCTGATAACATTACTGATAACGGTCTTAATCATACCTATGAACCGGGACTCCTAGTGCTAGTGTACTAAGCAGATAAGTTGATGAAGTGCGGCATACAAACATGTCGCTTAGTATCTTTTAGCAAATACCTGTCAGATTACATATTGATAAAGACTTATTTTTTGTAAGAAAGAAGTAACGGACACGTCAACTAACTTTAAAGTCACGAAGTAACAAATTTTGTTAAACATATTCAATGTTAAAAATCTAGCACGTCACATTTTTCTTTTGAAACAAGTTTGGTAGTAACGATAATAAAATATTATATAAAAAAATCATTTTAACAAGTTACTTGGCCGAGTAACTTTATTAGCTTAAGAACTGAATGTAGGTAGGTATCATACATAAGGGGCAAACTCTAATATGCCAACTAGAAGTGTAAACAAATCAACACAAAAAGCGTGTCACGTCAAATGTTTAAGGTGTTCGTATTTGCCAATCATAGGTTACAGCAGTATAAGGAAAACTATACTCTAAAATCAGGGATTAAGGTTTGCGGTGAAAGAACTATTAATGTTGTTCTAAGCCAGCAAAATACCGCAAAAGATTGCAACAAGAGGCGTAACTAGGCAACGCGGTTATGCTAACCATAACAATAAGCCGTTGTTAATCGACGATACGGTCGGTAACATAGGTTTACACTGGCAATCTGTGGCCAAACAATACTCCGTAATACCGAGGCTGCGTCGTAACGACCAAACAACTTGCACAATGTTGATTTACAACATACAACCTAAAATTTACGTCCTACACAGCTTAGAAGAACAAAGAACTTGATTTTAGATTTGAGACATCAATGTCAAAATAGCTCGTCAATTCGAATCGAACTCAAGGCAACACATCAAACGGTGCTGCTATTAACAGTTGTTTTTTTCTCGGAGTTGGTTGAGCCATTGGATAAAGGTATTATGACGAACATTCTTATCCGCATCCTTGGATACCAGACTAAAAACAAAATACAGATTTATTAGTTTTTGACTGACTGACTGACTAGTCAACACAATACTAGTCGTAAAATTGTCATGTTATTATAGACTTAAACGACAACAGTCACTTAATGGTTTTTATAATATTTTTAGCAAAAGAACATAGTTGTCATCATCATCATCATCTCAGCTAAAAGTTGTCCACAGCTGGACATACCTAGGCTTCCCTCAAAGTTCTCAACAACAGCTGGTTCTGTGCTGCCCGTATTCAAAGACTATCGTCGTCGGATCACTTTATGTCTACCTCCAAATACATTCCAAATACATAGCCATAATTTGAGTGCTTTCGAGGATAAGGATTCATCCAAGATTAGAATTCTGGTAACCTCACTCAAAGGAGAAAAGCAAATGAATATTTTTTAACAGCAGTTATCTAGAAAGCCGTGATATGACTCCAATCTACCCATGACTACCGAAGGCTAATCATTGTAAAAAAAATTGTTCTGTATATAATAATCATAAACTTTGATGAGGTAGGTGCAATATTACCTAGTTACAGGATGTCTAAGAATATTAACTTCTAAGTTATTAGAAGTTAAGTTTTAGTTGAAGTTAGGAAACCGGAACTAAATTCGATGGAAAGATAGACGGTGATTCATGAGCTAATACTTTGATATTAACTTGTTGTCATTTTAGATTAATGGCTTAATCCCCAACTTTATATCTTATGTTTACATTGTTTACTTCCTAAAGAAGAATGAACACGTTTGTTTTTAATAAACAATTGGAACTATGTATTGTATTCAGTATTGCAAAAGTCAGGATTCTAAATGTATAATCCCGAATGTCTATAATAGGCATATCTAATAATACGTACCTACATTATAGAATTTCGAAGCAAGCATATTTAGAAATATCACAGATTTTTTATCTACTCTACGTCGAAGTTAAGAAAATGTAGTAAACACTTTCCGAAAATAATATATTCAGATAAAGTGAACTTTTCCGAGGAGACTAGAACCCATAACATGTAAGGAAGATATAGGTATTTCCTTAGTAAAGTCCAGACTCATTAAGTGTTTTTAAATGGTTATAAGCGTTAAAGCGACCTACCATTCGAACCGACTTTAAAAAGGAGGAGGTTCTCAACTTGATTGGTCTGGATTAGCGACTAGCGACCCGTTCCGGTTCTCAGATTTCCTCTAATATAATATGCTAATAACTATCTATTTCTGAAAATTGCATTAAAATCCGTTGAGTATTTTAAAAGATCTAAGTGGACGTGATACATAAATATGACATGACATAAAAAGAAAAATAATTTTGAAGATCGTTTTTTGTTTTATCGAAAGACAAAAAACATTCATTCCTCATTTTAACTCAGCCACATTTTTATATTTTTATTATTAATTTCATCACGAAGACGACAAAGACAGCCACTTCATTGTATACTCTGTAAAGATATAAGCCTGACAAAGAGACTCTACTCGGCCTGATGGAAAGCACGAGTAGTATCTAAGAGTAGTGGTCACCATACTCACTGCGAATGCAGACAATCCAACATGGTGACCCACACTATGACGGCCTATTGAGATGCTTAATTATTATCGATTATTGCATCACCCAACCTAAGATGACGTTTTCTTTTACCAAAGGCATTAACATACGTTAACTGTACAAGTTGTTAATAAATAACGTCTTCCTTAAAAATAACATCGTTTATTTTTAAGGAAGACGTTATCAAGTTGGTATATCAAATTCGAGTAGAAAATACTTTGCTAAGTCCGTTAATGATAACTGTGATAGCAGTTATCTGGCAACAGGTGTTTGAACTTACTTTGTACTGAGTGCACTGGAAGTTTATTCCAAATAAATACTACTTGAAACTAGCTATCACTATTTATTTATTTATTCAGCATATCTTTGTTACCTATTATAAATACATATTACTGCTTCAAGACATCAGGAGTAGGTATAACTTCGATTTTTATCCATAGTAATTACATTTTCCATAACGCCTTCCGCAGAACCGACAACAACAATTTTTGCCATTGATTGCCAACTAAACGTACTTACTTAGTTTTTCTGTGTGTATTATTCAAGGAACAAACAGTCGTTCTGTGAAACGACACGCACGCGTATGACGTGCGCCGTGCCCTCGACGTCGACATCTTGTTAACCTTTCACGAAACTCAAAGCATTATATTATTCATTCACTTAATTCAACATATCTGACGAATTCTTCAAAATAGTCGCTGATTACCATGAACAAACATTATTTGACACTCGGAAGAATACAGGTGCCCATTCGGAGCACATTCACCTAACTTAACATGGAAAATATTACCATACATTTCAATGATAGTAAAACGGAACAACAGATTTTTGTGTAATCCAATACAAATTCATGACAAATTGAAATTCTAAACATTTCGCCCCTAGATTTAAAAGTCATAACGTTCAAAACATTTGAAAAAAAACCTAACATCTGGCAGACTTATAAATACATAATGTGATATTTTAATATATTATACAATACATTAACTTGAATTTTCTTTTCCATTTATTAGTAATAGTTAAGTAGCTTCTGAACACATGTAGGTATTTCATTTACAAGTTTACATTCGAACTGAGGTAAAATTCACTAAACAATTCAATATGTACCTACTGAATAATGCTTAGTAAGAAGAATATACATTGCAATAACAAAATTCAAGAAACTTTGAAGGAAAATGCTAATATTCATTTTAGTTCCCCTGGGTCATTCGTGAATGGAACTGACGTGGAGTCTTTAAATATTCAAAGGGTGTAAAGGGCAACGTGCGCATATTTCCCCCGAGAGGGCTGTATTTACCCGTCTATTTCTGTAAACACTAAACCTTGCTGACTAATCACGGACGCCACATGGCTCTTATTGCCTAGATTCGGAGGTTTTTTGTACTAAGAACGTAAATTTCACTTGAGAAAACCATTATTTTAAAACATTCAAGATAGTTTATGAAGCACAGCTTGTACTATGAGCAATGAATAAACAATTGTACGTAAGTACAACTTTTTTTCCTCTAAAAACCCAACTATGATCTGTACAAAGCTGAAGAGTTTGTTTGTATGGTTGAACTCGTTAATCTTCATAACCACTGATTCGAATCGAATAATTAATTTAGTGTATTTAGTGTGGGATAGACGAATTATCATGAAAGTCTAACATTACACTACAAGTAATATGAATAGCGACCCAATGTTACAAAAACAGAAACATTTACTCCTATTGAGAAATGCAGTCAAAGTTGTGCGGATTACCTAGTACCTACATAATAATAACCAAACCATTAGAAATGAACCAATAGAAAATGCTGACAAGTACTAACACTAACCCTCATCTGAGAGGAGACCCGAGCACAGCAGTGGAACGTTATGTGTTGTTGATGATCGATGAACTAGCACTAAACGGCAACGAAACAGCATTTACGTAGCGAACGGAAATATGTAGTTACGTTTTAAAGTATTATGTACAGTATAAAATAACAGGTGTTAAACAAAATGATAATTGTGTGTCATAAGCACAAACTCATGCCATACAAAAGTATCATAGTTACAGTCCTTAAAACTTAGCTTGATTTCTGTGACGGATGACTACGAAGTCTTCTTCTTCTTTTGACGAGATGGCAACCAGCTAATCAGCTATTTAGTCAAATATATTAAGTCTTCGATTTTTGTCGTGATGAAATTAGAAATAAAAAAAAAAAAATGTGGATGAGTTAAAATGAGGAATGAATGTTTTTTGTCTTTCGATAAAACAAAAACGATCTACAAAATTATTTTTCTTATTATGTCGTGTCATATTTATGTATCACGTATCTTTTCATTATTTTCGTAACAGTTTTGTTACAGATTAAGTGCATTCTAATATCACAGAAGAAGGATGTTATACTGTGCTAATATTATACATTCCAAAGTTACCCTGTCTGTCTGTTACGCTATCACGGCTAAACTGCTGCACCGATTTCAATATATGACGTGGAGTTAAAACAAGATATAAATTTATAAACTCATTCCTAAAATTTAAACAAAAAATCGTCTTCTAGGGAAGCACCAACTTTCAAATAAAAAAAGAATCATCAAAATCGGTTCACCCAGTCGAAAGTTATGGAAACAAACATAAAAAAACAGTCGAATTGATAACCTCCTCCTTTTTTGGAGTCATTAAAAATGTTCTAGTGACGACTATCACAGAGATCAAGTTTGTATGTTACAACGGAAGTGATGCCCCAGTCACCTCATACAATACACATACCTACATGAAAGTCACAAACAATTGCCTTACCTGACATAGTATTCTATTTTTAGTTTATTCACGATAATGTAAAATGCAATTTGCTATTCTATTCATTGCGTTGCTTCGGCTTTATACGCTGAATACAGAATGATGACGTCAACTTTATTGGCACTGTTACCACAGATTAAAGACTTACTGCACGCAGTTTAGTAATTGTTATCCCAATAGTAGAACAGTAATTAAATAACGATAAAACCAACTCATTAAATAGTATATAAATTAATTGAGGAAACATTAAATCTACTACAAACGTTACCAATCTATTGTATTAACGTATCCAAATGAAAAAGGTTTATTAAAATTTACCTACCTACCTAATCGACTATTTGCTATGAAATAGCGTGCCGATTTCATTACAATTAGTCGATTAGCTGTATAGTCACTATAAACAAATAAACTACAAAAACAAGCGCGATAATTTTACCGCGATAATCGACCCACACGCTGGTAGAGCCTCGGACAAAAGGTAGTGTCCTATAGAAAGAAGTCCAAAATCGTCATAGAAAAAAAATTTAAGTAATGAAAACAGAAAAGGTAGGTCCAATTTAACACAATTTATCAGGGAAGTATAATATAAAATTTATAAGTTTTTCTCTCGAACCGCGTGTTCATCTTATACCATGGTAAAGTGTATGTTTATATTTTATTTATTCAAGTCGTTTACTATCGAAGTGCCAAATGTAAGAAGAAAACAAAAACAAAACATAACAAAATACGTAATTAATCATTGCCCCAATGGTAACGATTAATTTCATAACATATGTACTCACACATATACAAATTAATCGCATATAAGCCGCTAATAAATCCTTTACCGATTGAAAAAATAAAATCAAAACATATGTCCTTAAGATAATTTAATCTATTAGCAGACGACTCGTAACATTTATTAATGTGGACGTATTCGATGCGACATGACGACAGTTCGTAGCAATCGAGACAAATCGCAACGAAACTGCTAATGCATATGCGCTTGCGGTTCGTTCTAAATATAAAACGGTTGATTCTCACTTTAGCATTTTCTCCACACTTGATGCAGTATCAGTCTTAAACGCACATGCAAAAATGCAATGCAAGTCCTTTAAAAAGTTTAAGTATTGATATTTATTTTAAGACAAATAAAATAACGTGTCAATATCAAAATGATTTTTATATACGGAGAGTAAAGTAGAGTCACTATAGTAAGCTTTAATATAATTTGATGTGTTAACAAAACTAATAGAAAATTTTTGTTATTAACTTCCAGCGCCAACAAATACCAGAAATTGACCAAGTATTGGTATAAAACTGTATTAAATTTAATGACAATGAAATGAAAATCTGCTGATGCTAAAACAAGTAATTTACTTCTTTTTTTTTTCATTCTTCACTAATAACATTGCTAACGTATCACCAACAAGGTGGCCAGTATAAAATATGCCTGTAATAGTTACCTACATCTAAATGAAAAAGATGAAAATCGTAATCATCATAAACAGATTTTAATATTCCACTTTTGGACGTAAGCATCTCCTGCGAGGAGGTTATAATATGAGGCTGCGATTAACAAACAACTAATGTAGGAAAATTACATGGAACGAGCTATATAAATATTTCATATTCACATTTAATATTTTACATTCAATTCGAAATTTAAATCAATGGAATGCTTTAGTTGTTTTAAAACGCTGTACTTTCTAAAAAATATTTATTCTGTATACCGACGACTCTGGCGTAACGGTTTTCTTCATAAATAAATGTATGGACTATGGGCAGCTGTATTGATGACGTTTATCGTATGTAATCGTAAAACAATACTTATATCAATAACAATAGACCTACGAAATAGAAATATGAAACTATAAAATTTAACTAGAAACGTTTGACAACCAATGGTTTTGCTTTGAAGTTCAGTATATTATTTGAACAATATTGGTAATTTTAAGTTATTGCCTCATGCGGCTCATGCTACTATATGTCCATGTTATAACAAATCTTTTTGGAACGAAGTTCCTTATCGCGCGTTGTGAAAGACGGAAAAAAATCTTACGAAAAGTTGTCACGACACTTTTTGCTACAGTAAGCGATTGTAAGCCGTGGGGCGTGCGCATGTTTCTCTATCTCTCTCTCTCTCTTACAGAAAGCAAGCTAGAAATTTTCAATTCTATTTCGCATTGAACAGTGTGGTGTCGCGACGATTATTTTTGTTGAGTATATACAGGTTTTTTGTACATAATAAATAATAAAAAATAATAAAAATCGTGAAAGTGAACTTCGTTCCATCCGGGTGTCCCTTGACACCTCTCGAGTTTTTTTTTATTCACAAATTAGACATGTAGTTAACGAATAAAATACAAATCTATTCACAAATATCGTAACATTATAAACATTTTTTTTTACTCTTTTGCACATAATATGAAACGAATGTTTAATTATGTCATTATCCTTATCGTAGTGGTGGCCCGATTCCGGTATGCACCGGTTTGTTCTGCTTTTGTTTACGTCACGGTGTGAACACTGTGCTGTAACCACACTAGTTTATGTCACGGATTATGTACAAACATTGCCTTAGAGCCTATGATTGTGGTACATATATTGAATTATTCAAAGCGTTTTACCGGGAAACATCCTGCTATGAATCAGTTGCATACTACCACTGACGAAAAGAACAATAATAACCAAATATAATAAATCTTGTCTATGACAAAAATATTTTGTTCTAAAACTTAGTGCCTATTACAGTGAAATTAATAAAGACAACTATCATTTAAATGTGTGTATGCTTTAGTTTAATAAATATTTATATGTTTATTTATAGAATGCTACGCTAAAGCATTCAAAACAGGCAAATTATAAAGTAACTGAATCTAAGTAGATCACATTCGCTAGTGTTTTGAAAGATGTTTGTAAATTCTTTACGAAATCAAGACCTACATCATGGGCTTATCTATACAACCGATTCCAGACAACAACTTATTGAGGAGCACAAAACTACAATATATATATATATATACCTATTATACCTTCTAATGAAAACTATGTAAGCACAAGTAAAAGGTTATCGTTATAAAAGTAAAAACAGTACAGTAACACCAGCCTACATTCTTTACTGGATCTAAAGATATAGATACTCCTTCTCATAGTGTAGGTTAACAACACACATCAAAAACACCAACAGTTAAACCCGATGTTCATGAGCAATGATTAATTCGTGGCGTTTTACAAGCGCGTGCGCATCTCATAATCATAAAACCACACTTCTGTCGTGGGCAAACCGGGGATTTCTCGCTCCATTTATTATGTTTTAGTGCCTGACTTACAGCTGAGTAAATAGGCGGTCGCTACTGTACAATGATTCCACAAATAACTTGCACTTTGCCTGTTTCCGATGTAACTTTCAATTTGTAATCAGTCCATCTTAATATAATTAGGATACATTTAGAGAGTTGGCAGTTCTCGCTCTCTCTCCTTAATTATTCAAAGGCTATTGCTTTGAGATCCGTGATCTTGATGCACGATAAGTGTGTGGAATAATCAAAGCCTATAATCGAAAAAGTAACGATACTGCGTAACGACCGTAACGACTATGTTAAATCTGAATTTCTAAACGAAAATTAACACTAAAATGTAACTTATGAGATAAGAAATATTTTAATGCGTTTATCTATTATTGTCGATAAACACTGGTTATTTTGTAGAAATCATTTTCTGTAAATGTATTTCTGAGCTGTAAGTTAACAATAAAGAAATTAATAAGTTTTTACATACATGCACAGTCTAATCCACATTTTAAAGGTAAGAGAACTGATCCACTATTTTTTGCAAATAGAAGAAGCAGTCGTGGCCGAGCGGTTAAGGCGTCTGACTAGAAATCAGATTCCCTCTGGGAGCGTAGGTTCGAATCCTACCGACTGCGAATTTTTTACTATTTTTCTATTATAAATATTTTTTCTCATTATAATGAAGTCGCTAAGTACTAAATCGTTTTAATTTAATACATCACGTACCAATGTATTAGTACAGAGATTTATAATAATAAATGAGAAAAAACCGGATTTGTCACTAATTACGTGAGTCATTATATTAAAATCAGTTTCCAGAGTCGAACAAGTAACGAGCGTAAACATCGATCGGAAGATGGCTGGCAGGGTCTCATTAGGCCCGGTGCGCACGTGAGTCGCCGACGGCGTCGCTGAGCGATGCTGATAGCGACAGGGTTGCGACACGATGCAATCTCGGTAGTAAACTCACAGTAAAAGTACTAAAAGATTTATATCAAAGTAACACAGTTCGTTTTAAATCCCAACGATCGAGAAATCAAGGAACAGTTTATTATACAAAGACCACTTTAAAATTTTAAGGAATATTGAGTTTGCAAAGTGACTGCGTCTACAGGAAAATTATTCAAGGTCAAATTGTTCACAAAGGTTGTCTTGTAGATAAGTGTGTTGTTTAAGTGTTGGCTACTTTAACATGTAAATATTTTACTATGCACTTTGAGAACGCCAACTTGGCCTAAACGAGTAACAATTTTCGAGGAAGTTTCAATCCACATTTTCAGGAAGTTTTTTTGACATTGGAAAGTAGTTGTTGAAATATTTACTAAATCTATTACATGCATGTAATGAATGCCTCGTGCTCTTAACTAATTCTCGTTATGACAGAAACAGACGAAACTACGCTACTTGTCATCAGTATGCTATGTACTATCGATACTTGTACGATACTTACGAAAAGTAGCGTAGTTTTTTAGCAAAGTTAGTTAGTGTGTTTACTTGGAACTGCGCTACTTTTTTGCTTTAACAAGAACAAGGCCGTACGTTATCACCCAATTTTTTTTTTGATCTGATGCCTCGTGTTGTAATTGTTTACTTTATGCCACGAACGTACCATGCCACTCCGAACAGTTGCAAAACAGATTAGATAAAAAACAACATAATAATTGTATAGAAACACAATTTGCGATACAAATGAAACAGTAAACCGCATTAGCGCCGGCCAACTGCCACCCCTGTGCACTAACTTCTCGTCATGGGATTACGAGACCGTACCAGGGATTTAAGGTTTCATTACTCGATGCGGCTGCCTCCCTTGTCTTTAGAAAATGATCCCCTACTAGGTAAACTCGAATCCATATACCATATACGAAACAAATATACTGTAGTAAACAAGCATACATATTGTAATCACACCCAATATTAATTATATGTTCGCTTGAAATATCGAATAACACAGAATTTGATGTAGATTTTTATTTGATCTGAGGGTGTAGGTAGAGCAGCATAGTTTTTGAAAATGATGATTCTAATTACTAGTTATTAATAAATTTTTTTGATAATAACTACGAGTAAAATCGATATTTTAGTGTCAGTTCAAGTTATTTGTGGCAAATGCTAAATGCAGTAACTAACAAATAAACATTCACTGATTTTGTCATTACAACAGCTTATCTTACCATTTCGTAGTTTAATATTCACAAGTAAAAATAAAAAAAAAACATCACACAAACAATTTGAGTGGTCAACATGTCTTCTCCCATTTTTTACATTACAATTTTTTCTTCCATCTAGAACAAATAGTAACAGCGGAATTTCCCCTATGGAAAACTGAAGCTATAGAGTCAAAGTGGAGAGCAGTGGGGAGCGTAGCGAGGCGAGACCTCTAATGTACAAATATTGCGGAGGAAATGAATATATTCGACATTTTGCGCGCGCCCTTCGAGGGGCCAGCCAAGTGCGCGTTTTGATTAAGTCACCCCGTCGTCCTATGAATTTATTGACGCGGCAACTCGTGCTGACAGCAATTTCTGATGGATTATATATTTTATTGCATATTAATTATGCATAGTTCGTTACGAGTTGTAAATTACTTATACGGAGTTGCAAACAGAGCATAAATGTGCATTTCGTGATAGTTAATTTTTGCGGAGGATTTTATAGACTTCTAATATGAAATATATTGCTATATATTAAATAAATGAGGATTGCGTTACCTACTTATTATATTAATTATAAACTGTGACAAATACCTAAGCTAAATTATATTGTCAAAAATGCTAACACGAAAGTGTGTAGCGAGTTTGGGCCAGTTGTTGCCATTCGAACCAAATGTAGTAATCTCAAAATCAGCAGGTCCCAAGCGTACTGCTAATACTCCATATGGCGTAACACCAACTATGCAATGCATAAACAACCAGTTATCCACGACCTCTGATAATACGCGCTCACCCTCATCGTTGTACAAGTTTTATAGTAATAAAGGGAATCAGGAGAGGTCTAACAATGATGGCCTTTTATCGATAGTAGCGTTGTAGGGCGGAAAAACTGATGCAACGACATATGCATCCATTAGGGATGATGAGACTAGATGAAATACGTTCGGTCATTTAATTTGTACAACTGGTCATATATTTTTTACTATATAAACAAAATAACTTCATATGCTTTCTATATCAAAGTGTAAGTCAGTTTTCTGATAAAAATTATGTCAACGCTACCCTTTGTTTTTGCTAGTCTAGATAGTAATGGAAAGGGTTATAAAATATATTATGGTAGGTAACCACTGTCGAGTCTGAAATCTTTTTTATATATACGGACCTACCTAAGTGACTATACTCTGCCTCCCCCTCTCTCTCTCTCTAATTGATGGGATTCTTAATACTATAAAAAAACTAGTTTATTGTCTTATTTTTCAATGAAATAGATGTTATGTTACCTTTCAATTGTCCAGATGAAAAGTGATTTTGAAGATGGTATTTAAAACCTATTTACAATTGAGTAAAGGAGTACCTACGTAACTCCCACAACTTTTCTACATATTTTTTATGTTTTCAAGAGCAACATTTTTCATCATAATATTAAAATAAAAAGTTCGAAGAATACTTAACCTGTAAACATCTGTCCGTCAAACGTTATGGGTTCAGATAATAACATAGTAAGACATTCCTAACCAGCGAGAATATTCACACTTGTGCTAATAATGCATTCACGTTTGTAATTGTGCAGGTTCTCGTGTGACTGTATCGGATTCAAAGCGCAGCGTCAGTGTGGCGCCAGTCAGTTGACACCTCCTCAAGTCTACACCACTTATGTACTTAACGCAACACCTCTGGTTCAGCTCTTTCATCCGACTCGGCGTATTCCTATACCCACTTGTCGTCGCCTCATATGAACACTTACCTACATTGTAATAAACAATACGGACTTCTCGGTAATACATATATTTTTAAACTGTAGGTTCAAAACTCTTCGTCGTAAGTATATGATTATAGCTTTTATGGTAAATGAAAGATTATGTGTAATTGATATAATATAATGATGACGATTATAATATGATGTAATAGAATAGAAGATGTTACATAAAAAATAACATTCCATTGAGATTTTCCTACACGTACAATGGATTTGAAAGCGTTTTTCGTGTTGAAACATAAACACAAATTGACTAGCTTATTTGTCTGGATGTTAGTAATTAAATTATATTAATTATATATCATAATTTTAGATAATCCTTAGCCAGTCCTTTGAAAGTGAAGAAAAAAATGTAACATAAAAAGCTTGTCACATGAAACATTCCTAATGTTTACGCAGACAAACAGGCAAGATCGTAATGACGAAAGGATATGTAAAACTAATCATTCACCAGTCACAGAAGTTCATGTTATAATCCCTCAACTAGTAATTAAATACCTAACACAACAGTTATCCTTTCTGGGTGCATATTTAATGGCTTCCTAGTTCATTTGTAAATTCGATAGCGTTATCGCGTTACCAATATATTAAGTAATTTATACCCAAAGTTATCTATAAAACAGGTGAAAATTGTTAACCGATAACAATGTTATTACACTTACGACTTATGTTATAAATATTTAGAAACTATTGCGACAAATGATACTATTCAAGTACATACAGAACATTGGATTATGTAAAAGGAGATTTATTATAACTTTTCATTTCAGAACAAGATAGTTATGGATTAGATGGAGACAATCGTCATCGTCAATAATTTTTAACACTGCTGGACACGGGCTTCTATATCACAATGACCTGACAGGTATAGGGTTCGTTAAAGTTTGCCTTATTTTGGCAATCAAGTCGTCCTGCGTAGTTTTGCTCCTAAAATCGCCTCCTACGTTACCCATAGGATGAATATTAGCGGTGACAGTCTGTATTCCTAATCCGTCTATGAAGACTGATTAGGTTTTCTTCTTTTGATAAAATGGCAAACCAGCCTTATGTCTTGGATCAGCTATTTCTGCCAATGTCAATTGTTTATAGTGTTCAAGTCTTCAAGTCTTAAAGTCTTCGTCCTGATAAAATTAATGTTAAAAAATGTTAAGTATGGATGAGATGAAATGGGGACCGTCTTTCGAAAAAAACAAAAACGATCTCCCTTTTGAACAGTCCTCTCGCATTATCATTAAAAACATGACGTATAATAAGTGTCAAACATGGCAACACTGTCTGTGAACTTTACCAAAAAACCATTGTTATATTACATTTCTTTTTTATATCCAAATCTACAACTCGACTTACAGTATGACGAGTGCCAGTCAACTTACCAAAAGTTAAGTTCGAACAAGGAGTTCTGAATGAGTGAATGACTTGTTTGACCTTAAGTGTTATAATGTTTGTGGTTCCCACGAACGGCCCACTCAGTTAGCACCTCATATGCAAACACAAGACATTAACGTAAATCCTTATAAGGACACTACTGTACATCAGTCATGTTTTATTAAAAAAGAAAAGGTGGACTACCTCCTGGACATTATGCCTTCTGAAAGTAACTTAGATTCCTAAAACTATTACGACGAGTCAATTAAGAACTTATAAACCTACTGTCATTAAGAAAATGTTAAAAATATTTTATGATTGCCATAAATAAAAAATAACTAAATCTGTATTACATAAATTAAACGGGTAGATGTTACAAACACATGACCCAAAAATAGTCTATTTACATAAGCATAACAGTGATACTGCACTTGCACTAGCTTACAGCTTACCTTGATACTGAACTCGTCTTAACGAAAAAATAAAAGTATCAAGTATGTTCATTGTGTAAGATATAATAATAAAAACTGACTTAAATGATATGTCTAATCGTCATCTACATGCCAATATAATTATGTATAAGAGTATAAAAGCTGAATCCGCAATTGGAAGGCAATGATTCTATTTGATGCTTATTTTACATTTTATTTTATTTATTATCAACTTATAATTTTCAAATATTATCATACCAATGATGTGGCCAGACATAAATGTTACGATACAAAGTTCTTCGAAGACCATTAAGAAATCCGTATTCTCATGACAAATATTAAAATGGGACTATTTACTAGCAGGAAATAAACTAATACGGGTATTATCGATAATAATTATCCTAAACTGTCAAATTTTTATTAATCAAGTTTATTGATTGATTTATCATCATAGTATAAATGTACCATACATAAAATTTAAGTGTTTGTTATATAAAAAATACCCACTCGTTGCTGTCAATGTTGGCCTTTAAATTTTACGTACGTACGTCGTGGGCAAATCCAGCCTTCAAATAAAAAGTCCAACATCATGCTTATTTTTGTTATGTTCAGAATTCCAAAGAGCGTTAAGCGATAACAAGTGTCTGATTGGAGAGGCGATTTCAACACTGCACTTTAGTAGAGTAAGACGTGCTAACGTTTATCTAAATCAAGCACTTGAGATTAAGCGATAACCGACAGAACGCTGCAGGTGGCTCGTGTTATTGGAAAACTCGCAACTATTGCCAATATACTAATTTAGCGATATTTATTATGAATTATTAATAGATTTCTGGGCTTGTTATAGGTTTCTAGTTTAATGATTTTATAATTGTCCGTTCCATTTAAAGTAGAGATATGCAAAAGCATAAGATTGGGACAGGTTCAGAGATATCGATAAAACCGTGAATATTCTACAGATTCGACCCGTGAATGCAACTATAGCCAGAAACTTTAAGTATAATATCTTACAAGAAATAAAATACCACGCAGCGGAGTGGGCGAAAGGTGCTATGAAACGTGATTTAAATTTGTTATGTGCGAGGTCAGAAGATCAACCACAGTCCGACGATATTTAATTTCCTCTCGTTGTTTATGTGGAATTTCGAACAGGCGATGTTGCTAACAAATCCCATACATCAACGGCAGCTCGCGATAGCTTCCGTTCAAATAAACAAACGTTCATAACGTGAACTGATGACGTCTATATCTACTTAGCACTCACCGATCACTCTTTATGAAGTGCTATAAATATATGCTTATGCCTTTGAATGTGTGAAATGGTTTGTATTCAAGGAGCAGATTGCTTTACATTCGCTCAAAATTTGTGTCTTTATGATTGGAAATCCTAAGAAAAAAATCTTAGTTTGGAAAGTTTAACAGCTATGTGTCGGGTAATATCTCATCTCTGAGTTGGCAGATAAATAAGTTAGTTTTTCAACTGGATATGTGTGATGGTGTTTTAACATTACGACATGCTGTATGCGGGTATATTGACTCATACTGCAACGGTTTTAGAACGAGTCAAAACCAACATTAGCCACACGTCCACTTGTCCATAAAAAAGCACCTCACTGCTTTTATTTAATTAATAGTATAAACACATTCTGTGACGATATTGATAGTCGAAGTCTATTTCGTTTTTATCAATAGTTAAATGTTATTTGTATAATAAAACCACATTTTTATGAGGGAAATGGAAACCGTGGTGCGATGTGGTTGCGACAGCGACCAAGCACCCGACGACGTACTGATAGTCATAGGAACCTTGTCACATTAATTTATGTGCATAATGTTCTTCTTGAAATGTTTAATAGTATGAAAAATAGTCCACCGCCTTTACTTTACATTTCAAACGACAAGGGAAATCGTAAAATGAAATGTTATAAAAATTATATTCGTACTAAATCTTTTTTAGGGTTCCTCTGAGTGATATTATATTTTGATAGTGATATGTGGTGGAGATAAAGTGTAATTTTAAATTTATGACGTCAGTTTGTGTTATCTGGGAGAATTTTAATAGAGACAAATTGCTCTATTATAGTCATTCGGGTTTGTTCTTAATAATTACTTATCAACACAACTGCGTTTAATAGTCCATTGCTGGATATGTTTAGGAATATGTTCGTAGTCTTGGAAAATAGATTAATGGTACTGTACGTAGGTTTGTGTAGTTTCGTCCCTTACTTGGCTCTTACGATACCCACGAGAAGACAGCTATCGTGATACACTGTATTCTTAGCGGTCAGCGGCGACTGTTTAGGCGAAGAGACTTATTATTATTATTATGTTAGTAACAATTAAAATTGAACCTAAACTTCTTCAGAATACAACTATCTATACATCTACAAATCAATTAAATTGCAGTGTCTGTTTGTAATATTAAAATAACCGATATTGTCTACATGCATTTGTATGCATACACAGTAAATATATCTCTGCAACGGCTATACCGATTTTTACGGGACCTTTACTGGCAGATAGCTGATGAAGGAGTAACTTAGGCTACTTTTTTTAGATTAGCTTTGCCACGCGGTGCTAACCGCGGTTATAAAGGTATAACAATAACCGCGGGTAACACCGCGGGACTCGGCTAGTTTCAAATAAAATTGCGGCTACCGTTGGTTGGTTTTATTTCGTTGCATCAAAAACAGTTATATTTTGAAGAACTTTAGGTTGAATTTGAATTGTTACTTAATTAATTTACTCGTCGTCCCTTAGTCGGTACACACGGTATTTTTTTTACTTTTCATATAACAAAATAAAAACGTTAGTGAATAAAAGTAGAATTACTAATTAAAGTTGTATGCCTTCCGAGTTTGCACAATGGCGATACCCCTGTTGTCTATCGAAGTAACGAAACACGCGACCAGCACACGACCTCGGTGTTAGCATTAATTAGTAAAATGTTCACGTGGACCCTATCTAATATACCCTAACGATCAAAGAATAAGTTACATTTGTGCCCATTATCTAAATAAAATCGATAATTATGTATACATAAGCTAATACGTATGAGAGCCACGCTTCGGCATAAATGTGCAGGCTCGACCGGAGTGATACCACGGCTCGAAAGAAAACCGATGTGAAAGAGCGCTTGCGTTGTGTTTCAGCGAGTGAGTGAGGATACCGGAGGCCCATACCCCAACCCCTCCTCCCCATCCCCCAAGGTCCGGCAACGCACTTGTGACGCCTCTGGTGTTGCGGGTGTAATCGCTTACCAGCAGGCGATTCGTCTGCTCGTTTCCTTATTCCGTCCAAAAATAATAACCCGATCCGGTTTTAGGTGTAGATGAAATAACTCTGTCAACTTCAATTTGCTTGCCTAGAGTTTCAATTATATTGCACCTGCGGTAGTCAGGTGACTAAAATTTGTCCACAATAGCTAGTCACACAAACAGTTTAAAAATTAGTGATGTAAGTAATTAGGTAATAATCGTTATGAAACCTTACACACTTCAACACTTTAACTCAAATAGCAACAAAAAAAAAACATTTACTTCAATTTAATTTTATTCTTGTTATTAGCTAAATAGTGCTAATTAATTAAGCTACTAAATAATATTATGTAGCCTAATATCATGGCCAACTATTTATTATTGAGGTCCAAATTTATAATTTTAATATGTAGATAATGTGTGCACAGTTAACTTCGTAATTTCAACACAGCTATCAACCGGCCCTGTGGCGCAACGGATAACGCGTCTGACTACGGATCAGAAGATTCCAGGTTCGAATCCTGGCAGGGTCGCAACTTGCTTTTTGTGTTTTTTTATGTAATAATTACAACTGCAATTTCAAATGATTATAATACTTTGTTGTTAAAATGCTTCAGAATAGTGTTAATTTTTGTCATTTCAAACATATACGCGATAAATTAGTTATTAAAGAATTTGCCTAAAACTATTTTTATTTTGTACTAGCTGAACCCCGCGACGTTACCCGCGGTTATCGTTGTACCGCAAGTAACGCCGTGGGACAAAGTTAGTTAAAAAAAGTAGCCTAAGTTACTTCCTGGATCATCAGCTACCTGCCAGTGAAAGTCCCGTCAAAATACGTCCAGCCGTTCCAGAGATTACCAGTAACAGACAGACAGACAGAGAGACAGACAGGCTGGCAAAAAAAAAAACTTCATTTTTGGTATATGTAGCGTGTATACTTACATATGCATTTATTAAAAAGCAATTTTATTTATTTGTATAGTCTAGCTGAGCCCCGCGTTTAAAAAACTGCATTAAAATCCATTGAGTAGTTTAATAGATCTAAGCGAACAGACAACGAAAGCGACTTCATTTTTATACTTTCTAAAGAAGTATCTTCGCTATAATATCGTTCCCTTTGTTTTTTTCCACTCTTGACTTATTGATCGTTCCCCAGCTAACGACAACCACCCCTGTTAGACTGACTTCGCAAAGGGTCTCTAAGGAAAGTGCTTACAAGTAGAAAAAAACTTAAGGGCAGAAAATTGTACTTTAAAAATTATAATACAGGAGAAATTTATCAAGTTTTAAAAGTTGACCTTTTGAAACTGGAAAATGTTAAAAAACAAACAAGAAGTAAACAACTGATGAAATAAGAAATCTATAGTATCAGTATTAAAGCTATTACGACAAAACACTGCACATGATACTGAAATAGAAATCAATCATCCTTAAACATAGACAACAAAAACACCTGCAGGTTTTATAGCCACTCTATAAAAGTACTAGAAACGTCGGAGCGCAGAAAATAAAAAAAAATATTACGACACAAAAACTGTTCGAAGCGATAAAAGTCACGACTCTAGCCGCGATGATGTCTTTACAGCGACATTGCTTATCTCACGACAGTCAAGTGTCAAAATATTAGATGTGTTTTACATTACGCGGTTTCAAAATAAGAAAAAGGTACTCCCTCGATGTTTTGCGACTTGAATCATAAGCATGTTAATAATTGCGATTTAAAATAAAATATATTTATATATAGCAGTATAATGACTCCATAGAGTAAGTGTATATTATTTATGTTACCCAAACCAATAAAAAAAAGAATTATAGTGTTACCATTATTATGTACTGTGCTAAATGATTTAAAATCAGGGGTAACCTAAGGTACCTATAATATAACAAAAGAAAAATCTAGCTTTGCAACTATAGATCACAATTTTTAACCGACTCCAAAAAAGGAGGAGGTTTTAAATTCGACCGTATACATAATATATGTATATTATGTGTGTTCGCGGATAACTTCGTCGTTTATGAACCGATTTTGATGATTCTTTTTTTAATGGAAATGGTGGTACCATGATAAGGACACTAAGATCTGATAATGGCATCAAAGAGAAGTCGATCACTTTAGTCATTCTTGAAATCGGTTTTTTATTTTGTTTAAAAGTTATTGTTTTTATTTTGCTGTACTTTATTGATGGGTGTCAGTTGTTAGTATAAAATACTCTATTGAGCAAATATACAGTGTGCTACTTGTAGTGATTTCTTAAATCAGTTTAGGATTGAAGGAAGCATCAGAGTGTAATTAATCACCAGTGTAAATACTCTAATTTATGAATTCCTAGTTATATCTCATATCAAAACTAAAACTAACATAACTTGTGTAATACTATCTACTGTGAGAAAAAACAAATTTTCTAATTCGTTAACTGTGCGGACGTAACGCAGTTGGTAACGTTATCTAAGGGCCAAGCTATTTTAGTGCGAGCTTTATCAATTCGGGGTCAAGAGCGCGCCTTCCGGCTGATAACAAATTGATAACCAGAACCGAAACCGCAGCATCCCTTCAATATATTTATTGCCCTAAATAACAAAAACACATACCATTATCTACAAACATGTCAGAGAGTATTCGTAACGAAACCCGTTTTTTGTATGCTCATATGATAAGATACTTATTCGATCTTTACGAAGTCATCGCTTAGGCGTGTTTGGATGATCAGCATTTTTTGTTACATGTTTGTCGATGAAGTTTTCATTCCTAAATATTTTCTTAGCTTTTAGTTCGACAGCGTTATATATACTGCAAACATCCTGGCTGCAGACAAATATTGGTTCATCTTGCCCGTTGTCAGTTTGTCATCGTTCGTCCAGCGGACGTAACGGACTTGTGCTAAATAAGTACCTATCTTATGTAAACTGTACGACTTTGATTGAGGTTTGTTTTGCTATACCGTGCGTTGGAAATATAACAGTAGACAGTACAAAGGGCATATAATAATAACTTGTAATTACTCATTAAGTTATAGTCTTACAAAAGAAAGTGCGACAGCAATTAACGTTCAATCCACCCGTTCTACATTATAGTTATTATTGTATGTGACGTGTCGTGTTGACAGAGAACAAGTGTTCGCAAGCGCAGGCGCACGCAAACGGGTGGGCGCACCCCAGATCAAGTGCTGTTCAACTTTCAAGAGCAACGATGTGCGAATCATTCGATTTGCATTAAGCGATCGCACCCAAGTATGTCCATGACGAAAGCTAACATCTATTCGGATTAACACATTAATGTTAAAGAACAGTTTGTCATGCACGTTATACATTGGCATGCGCATATTCCATGCGACATTAATATGAATATACATTTAAAGAAACTCATAAAACACTTAAAAGTGTCCAATGGACATGTTTTTTAATATAACAATTCATTTATCTCATCTGAAAATCACTTTGCGATTCCCTGGTTCATATAAAACAGCTCATAGCGTAGTAACATTAAAGGCAGTGTAACTACTGCGTCTAATAGTCTTTTTGTAGAGACTTTTCGTACCCAGACAGACCAATACATCGCTTGATAATTTGTGGCTGTTTTGTAGGCGTTTTCACATAATTTATCTCTAGTTTTATAACAGAAGTTAATTAAAAATATAGTTCAACGGATTTCTTATGCATATAATCTTTAAGTAATTTAAATTACAGAAGCCGTTTTTACTTTTAAAAAAAATTACCATTAACTCAGCACTCCACAAACTGATAAGCATTTCGCATATCTGAACTCCACTGTGATGAGAATTGCCTGTCTAAAAACAATTGTTACCTGAAATGTCAAATATTGATAAGCATTTTTCTATTCACATTAGATGCTTTATCGAATTCTGTGCAAAATAATACAGACAGCTATGACATAGCTTTCATTGTTTGACAACCATATCCGTTTCGTCATTACGCAGCGCACTCTCGTCGTGATTCGCTCCGCCCTCCCTAAGACCCTAAAGGGAACTCCAAGTAGGGGATAATAAAACAACCACTAAAAAGAACTCTCTTGCGAAAGGACGAATATGCTTAGGTCGGGAAATAGAGAGATACGTGTTGTGTTGCAAGAGTTCTTGTTACATCGGTCGAGAAGGATAAAATTGTCGTAGTGTGTAAAATACAATAGCCGAGATTCCTTTTTGATGACTGGTTTTATGTCTGCAAGTCATTATGGGGCCAGTAATATTTTTCAAGCACTTAAATAAACCTCTATTGTTTGTATGTAGAGTAGCTGTTAGCTACCACAGGTAGCTACCACAGAAATAATTGAACTTATTTTTTAAAGGTTTTAAAGGCTACATATCACACTGATACAACTGAAACACTATACAAGAAATAAATACTAAGGATCAACCTCCAAGATTTTTTGAGGTACCTACCAATCTTCTATTGCAGAATCATTTAAATGATAAATGTATTCAAGAAAATTAGTACAGTTAAATTCAACGGTTTAAATGTAAAAACAAAAACGCAAATAGTAACTTTACATTTAGATTTTTTTCATTTAAACAATACAATATATTATGGAATGTACAAATCAGTGGAACGAGATATGGTTAAGAAGATGGTTAAATAAAAACTGTTTATAACTTCACTGGTCTATTGGTGTCTTTCTATGTGGCTAAATAAAGTGTCTATAAGTTTATTTTTATATATTTAAAGTATAAAGTCGGTCCTCGAGACTGCCACGTGTAATACACGATCACCGCTATCACAACACGTGGCTCGCTTTACTAAAATCTTTATCAAGAATAGGGGATATTATTTACGAGCATGTAGCTATCGGCTACTCGTTAATATTAACAAAAGGAAGGAAAAGAACTAGCTATCATGGTGGATGAGTTACATAGAAAGGAGAGTATGTCCATTCTTCTTCCACTTATCTCTAAGACAGAAAAATAGTTGAAAATAGTTTTTATCATTATGGTAACAAGCCAAACATTAGGTACTTGTACCGTCTTAAGAAACATTATAACAATTGTAAAGCTTTCGAGCTTCGAAACCTAATAAAAGTTAAAAAAAAATGTGACTCCTATAAAATATTACCTGATCTGTTAGTCAGTTGATTACTGTTTTTAAAACAATAACATAAGTATCCATTATTATATACTAATTTCAAAATATCTTTTATCACCTGTTACATCACTCCCCTAAAAATCACAGAAGCTGAAACCTCGCAAAAACTTTTGTATGTACAATATTTAAACATTCTATGTATTAAATCGCGAGCTAAAACAGTATACATATGTATGTATGTATCTTACGTAAGTAATCAACCTATGTATATAAATATAACTACCCTCACACTCAGATGTAAATCAAACGGAAACTGCCTCAGTTCCGGCACGGCACGTGTATTAAGTTCCGGCCTTGTGCCGAAAATATACGACGGGGTGTAACCTGACTTTGTGGGAAAAGTTTATCGATTTTCTTAATATGATTTAACTTTACATACATGAATATTTGTATCGCACAGTCGAGTTACCCAATAAAATGAAAATAAATACAAAAAGGCGTCACCGTGGGAGAGCTACGCTTCGGCATGCATGAGCTCGCTCGACCGGAGTGATACCACGGCCTCACAGAAAACCGGTGTGAAACAGCGCCTGCTCTGTGTTTCACCGAGTGAGTGAGGATACCGGATGCCCATACCCCATCCCTTTCCCCATTCCCTAAAGGTTGGCAGCGCACTTGTGACGCCTCTAGTGTTGCAGATGTCCATGGGCGGCGGTAATTGCTTACCATCAGGCGATACGTCTGCTCGTTTTTCTACTATTATATATAATAAAAAAGGCCAGGGATATTATTTGTTTTAAGTATCTTATTCAGCAAATATACTGGTAAAAACGTTGTGTATCACAACCATGGTTTTGTGGCAAATGATTTATTTTATTTGTACATAATACCATATTTAATGTATACGAATTAAATAGGCAAATAATATAACCATATTACGGCCAAATTGCTTACAATATGGTCCTCAAATGGTATGCTTTAGGCGAGTTTACATTTATTTCTACAAACAAACATTATTGTGATGATGACAATTATAATTTTTCAAGGCAAATTGTGGAGGTTTTACCCTTGAACTTATGGTTTCCCAGAATATACATTATAACAGTAACAATGGAACTGTATGAGTGAAAAGCATCAGAATTTGGTTAATAATAATATAGTATAATACTTGTTGTTACCCGCGACTTCATCTGCGTGGAAATGAACAAAAATATTTAACATTGAAATAAAAACAAATTATTAGAAGGAACAAATAGATAGACAAAAATTAATATCCTATGTACGGTATATACCTCCATATTTATTTGGTGTATTTAAAGCTGTTAATTGAAAATTAAAATCAGACACTTCAGTTTAATTTAATAATATAGATTACAAGGTTAAAAATTACGAATCTACGTTAAGTTGAAGTAATTTTGTATTGACGATATTCTTGTTTCACAATAAAAGTGATTTATATTCTTGTTTTATATGTAGATTCCCTTACTAGATAGCCAGATGTATATCTTTAGTTGTTCATGGCACGGAAAAGTCAATGGCGCTTACGATAGGCCGGGCGGGGCAAGCTCTCCCTTGGGACTGGGCTACATTGCAAGGGTTGTGCACTGTTTTTGCTCACGGTAAACAAATGATGTGAGAACAGTTGGCAAATCTGCTTGCAAACATTAGAACATGTGTCGACGTTGAAAGTGACTTTTCTTTTCCAATTTGCCATTATACTCATGTGGGTATGGCATAA
This sequence comes from Spilosoma lubricipeda, assembly GCA_905220595.1. Lineage (NCBI taxonomy): Eukaryota > Metazoa > Arthropoda > Insecta > Lepidoptera > Erebidae > Spilosoma > Spilosoma lubricipeda. The sequence continues at coordinate 12,522,422 of HG992290.1, read as the reverse complement.
CTAGGATTTAAATGGAAACAACAAAAAAATGAATAAAAAAACAAAATTTATTGACATCTTATAATTATTTTAATCATCTGGAGATGACATTACATTTTTTTTTTAAGAATAATTTTTTTAATTATATTCATGTATAAATCCAAAAATAGCTCTGTATCTCTTTCTCTGTGAGGCATTAATTCATGGCTAAAGCGCTGCACCGATTTCAATAAAATTCTGGATGGAGATACTTTCGTACTTGAGGAAGGCCATATGGTAAGATTACTTTTTACTGTGATAACGACATACACACGGGCGGCGCCGCGGATGAAAGCTAGTGTTAGTATAAGTTTCTACTTTGGCATCATGCTCACTTGATCTCTCGTTATTCTATCACATATTGATTGTTCGGTAAAACCATATACTGTAGTAGTTTATTTTGTGAAATTGTATTTATCTATATACCTATATAAATAAAAATGAATCGCCGAAATGTATGTACAAGCATAACTTCCGAACGACTGCACCAAATTGGCTAATTCTTGGATTTTTTTTTATCCGCGACTGTACACTACCAGTGGGAAACTGAGTCGGGTATAACTACTACAACAAGGTTTCAGAAATTAAGAAAATATTTGGGTACTAAAGAAAAATATGGCGGTACTAAGAAGTTCGTCGGGTCAACTAGTTTTCAATATTTTTTGTTGAATCAGATAACATTCAAATAACGTCATAAAACACACACATAGGTACACAAATATGTATATCAAAATAGGAAGGTACTAAATAGAAAATGTGTAGGCTGTAGATTGAGCACATTCCTAAACTGTTGTTTAATAATAATACAATTATTAATACAAATAAATTAGACATTTAAAAACTTGATAGAACTTGTATTATTTGAATTCAACTTAAACAGCTGCAAAAAACTTTTTCGATTAGTGTTGATATCCATATCAACAATATACAAAAACTAAACTAAAGATAAAGAGTCACTAGTCAGAGAGCACATATACTATTTGACGATAAATAGTTAATTAACGGAGTGATTAACTTTTGCTCTCATAAAACTGATGATAAAATGCATAAAGACAAGTAGTGAACGCATGTTTACAAAAATAAAACAATAATCCATGAGCTCAATATAAAAGCTATACAATAAAATCATTGCGTCACCTATATTCTGTATCGTCCTAAATACTTGAGTGGATATTTGCGATCGTGCATTACCCGCTCATGAAACGCTTACAACGTTTTCCACTCTGCCCGCTCCGCTTAAATTACGCGAAACGTGCTCGCAATTCACAAAATATCCGCTTCGCCCTTCCCTTATACTAAAACACATTTATAGCCAGTACATACATTTAGTAGCCCGTAAATATTCAAGTAGAGATACATCAATAATATTCTGAAAAAATTATTGAATTGGTTAGACGTCATTCTATTTTACTTACAAAAATGATAACATTTCACTTCCATCATTTCAAGTATTTACAAAACACGTCTGAAGTAAACGAAGCTACTAAATTCTCTTTAAATCGTGTACTTTTATGATTGCTTTTTTTAAATCTTCTTGTAGTTGCTTTTTATTCTACAATCCACACCACTCGTCTATCTTTATTAATAAAAAAAATCTACATGTGTAAAAGGATTAACAATTCAACTACAATTGCTTCCTCCTCCTATATTAACTATAACTAACAGCATGCTCACTTTAATAGAAATTAAATTTATTCAAGTCACACGGCTGTATTCTCTAAACATATTTAAGAAAGCGAAAAAAAAACTGATTTAAACAATCAATACCATCACTAAGGTAATACATTAATTAATTTAATTTGTCAAATAAACGGTATAATTCATAGGGAGGAGCCCATACAAGTTAGCCAGCTGTCTGCCGCGCCCAACCTAACAACTAACAACAGCCCAATCCAATTTAATAAAAAGGTTTCCCATAGAGTGCGATAGTGCCCCCTTTCTCCCCCCTTAGCTTCGCTCTATGAGCGATAGAGTTGCACGTGCACGTTTGTTGAATATTGCAATCGATGACGCGACCGTTCATAAAACTTTCCTTAGTTTCACATTGAGCTCAACACCAGTAGCGGCTATATATTACATATTACGATAGTACACCTCGATTAAAACCGGCAATAATAACTTGTTTAATCGTTTTCTATCCAAATCGTGTAGTTCTTAATTTACGTTTCCATGTTGATAAAAAACTTTTATACTTGCATATATATTAAAGTTTTATTTTATGAATCCTTATGATATCTTGAAAATAAATTATAAAATTACTTAGGTAATGATTTTTTTATAAAAGCTTTCAAACCAACAAGAAATTCCGACTTTTAAAACATCGTTTCCATATTTTCCATGTCCCGTGAACATACACACAACACAATAGAACAGGCCGTAATTAGCCGAAACAAATTTGCATTACCTAGATTCTGTAAAGTAATTACTGAATAATTTACATTATGAAAGGAATGGAAGATTTTTTTTATATTCTTTACACAAGTTAACTAAATAATTAAAGGAAGCCGAGTGCATGTACTCATAAGAGTGAAACTAGTCGCAAATACGGATGTGGTTAAGTGTAACATCTTTTGTATTTTTAGACATCAGCCAAAACAAATGTTTCTAACAAGATTTTCAACTTACAAAAACAACCTTTTATGGTTAGAGGTCATTTACATGTTTCATTAGATGTATGTATATATTACTTAATATTTGTTTGAAGCAGGGGTGGTATTTGTTCGGAGTAGGGTGCTGATTAAGTTACGTGACATGGGCCCGCCAATTTGTTCATTCATCCAAGGACTTTGTGCAGCACACGACACCATCAGTAAAATTACATTAATATACGTAATTAAATAGACCTTGTTTTATGACCAAACATGTCATTTATATCTACCGATACATACATATAAAAACACATAATTTCTTTGAATATTTTATGAGTATTCATAGACATTTGTTATACGTGTATAGAATACTCACTAGCTTGGTTATATATTGAACTAGCTGAACCCCGCGGTGCTACCCATGGTTATCGTGTCAAAATTAGACTAAAAAATGTAGGCTAAGTTACTCCCTGGATCACCAGCCACCTGCCAGCGAAAGTCCCGTCAAAATCGGTCCAGCGGTTCCAGAGATTACCCGGAATAAACAGACAGACAGACAGACAGACAAAAAAATTAAACTACATTTTTGGTACATGTACCGTGTATACATATGCATTTAGTAAAAAGTGGTTATTTTAATATTACAAATAGACACTCCAATTTTATTTATTTGTATAGATAAAGTTATAAGGGATAAATGGAAAACTTGCACGTACCTATATATATCAATGACATAACTCTACAAACCTCTCAGTGAACTTGCTTACACATAATCTGTAAAATGTAGTACATAAGATCTATAAATCTTTCAAGGTATAATCGTAACTTAACTCGCGTTATGCAAGCGTAAGCTATGTTGTCTACGCATCTCTGATCTTAGATAAGTTGTTTTATCCGTTTTCCTAACCGTACGTACACGAACTAACGCACTAATCAGATAACATAATAGGTTTTAGCATCTTAAAATAAATATTTAAATAAAACGAATTCCGTATTTCCTTTTAACTTTAAAACTAAATCTATATTGGAATCTTGTACGTACACTCGCTTAAATTACAAAAACAAAGCAAATCCAAACAACATTACGTAATGTCTGCGGATCATGGCGCCTAATTCATTATCTCAGATACTAAAAGCTTCTTTCATCGATGCGTGAATATAGCTTACATATACACTTCAAACTATAAACAATAATATTGGAAACTTTTTAACACATCGTACAGCATATATTCTCTTTACTCTATTATCGTAAACAAACGAAGCAAATAATTTGGCTTGTTGTGAAAATATACACGCACGCATATGTACCTAAGGAGCGTGGTTCAAGTACAAAACTTAGAATTTATTTTGCTTACTGATTTAGATCGACCGTGTGCTCAATGACGAATATCCACAAGAGTCTGCCAATTAACAAACGGACACAAAAAGTAAAACCGAAAATGGATATTTGTGGACCGATATTTTATCACGTTGACTTTTAAAAGCTCTACCTCTAATTAACGTCAGCTTTCGAACGAAGTGACTCGGACTTTGTGAAAATGCAAATAAATATTGATCTTGTATGTTATTTTTATGTTGTATTATCATTTATTACGAAACAATAGATGATACGTTAATAATATTATGGGTAACACACGTTTAAGATATATGATTCACAATCTTTGAACTCGAATAATTTCAGTCTCTGATTTCATGAGAATAAAAGATTCGGATCATAACAGTTGTTATTCATTTTGTTAAATACTTATGTAATGTCAATTACAATAATTGAGCGAACTTATTTATTATTGTAATAAAGTATCAGAGCGTGTTACATCTGTCAGTCAAGCCGTGCTTGTACCAAGCCGTTACACAAACAGAGGGCGGGCGGCGCCGACGCAGAGAGACGGGAGAGATTATGATCGCGCGTGGATCGTACGTGATTAATGGCAACGTAGCGCATGTGTAGATTTTGTAGTACAGCTAGATGCAATGCACATAATTAGTACACGTACAAATGCATCTATATAATTAAATTAGAAATGTTATTGTTATTACTAACTTAATGACAACGAATTGAAAAAAAAATTATAGATCATAATTTGAGTGCGAAATCATTTTTTATTACAAATATGGGCTAGTTATATTCTAGTGATTAAAAATATAGTTTACGCAATCTACATTAGATGCTTACGGCGGACTCATCGCAAATCCAAAGTAAATAAATGAGTGCGCGCGCGCAGGCGTCTTCGGTCGCGTCTCGGCGTCGCTATGACGACGTGCCGACACCGCTGAGTGGCACACGTCTAACTAATGACTCACTTACTTAAATACGAGCTTTAGATTGCAATATGTAGATCGGTAATTATAATTGCAGTATATAGTCACACTAGCTTTTGCCCGCGGCTTATTGTAATAAAAAGTGGTCTAAATATGTTCTTCCTCAAGAATCAAAGTACGTCAAACATTGAAATTGGTGCAGCGCTATAGCCGTAAAAGCACGCAACAACAATTGACGGAGTAATCTGCGAATACCCATATTACACATCATCATCTTCCTAGCCTTTATTATTCCCAAGATTTGGGATCGGCTACTAGTTTAACCGGTTTTACCTGAATATCAGTTTTTACACGGAGCGACTGGCATCGGACCTGCGCAACCCTGAGGGTGAACTGAATTCGAAGTCTGAACTAGTTGTCAGTATATTTGAGGGCACTGATTTCCCAATAACGATTGCCATAGATGTTCATGACAACCGGGAGCGACGGCTTAACGTGCTCTCCGAGGCACGGGCGGGAAACACCGCCATCTTCCTTACTCCGGGCTGCTATTAAGAATTTCTTGTAAGAAAACTCACTCAGGAATCGAATCTGGTCGCTTACGCTAACCACTAGACCAACGAGGCAGAGGCAGGCAACGACACATATTACACAGTAGCCGACCCACGCAACCTCGTTTGCGTCTCCTATTGCCCGTAGCGTGTTAATTTGCCCCCGTATTTGTTAACTTCTTTCAAGTTCTTCTTTGTTGGTGCTCCGCTCCTATGATGATGCGTGCTTAGTGTGACGATATATAGCCTATAGTCTTCCTCGATAAATGGGCTATCTAACTAATTGAAATAATTTTTCAAATCGGACCAGTGGTTCCTGAGATTAGCGCGTTCCAACAAACTCTTCAGCTTTGTATATTAGTATAGATTAGTATGAGTATATATACAGTACATTAAATAATGCATACAGAGGCACATAGAACCTCATCCTTTTTCAAGTCTGTTAAAAATGAGGATCATAATTGCTTACAAACGTGGGAGAGCAACGCTTTGGCATAAATGGGTCGGCTTAACCGGAGTGTTACCGCGGCCTCACAGAAAATCGATGTGAAATAGCACTGTGTTATATCGAGTGAGTGAGGGTACCGGAGGCCCATATCTCAATATCTTCCCACATCCCTTTCCCCACCCCCCAAAGGTCGGCAATACACTTGTGTTGCGGGTGTCCACGGGCGGCAGTAATCGCTTACAATCAGGTGACACGTCTGCTCGTTTGCCCCCTTTACCATAAAAAACCCCGAGCCTGATTTTGACGTTAGCGATGCATGACGTGAAGATAATCAGCAAGATGTGGAGTGAGGTCATGTGCTCAGGACCAAACGTGATGGAGTAAAACAATGGACGTCTACCTCCTACTACATCTCTAGAACATAAGATATTAAGTTAAAGTAAGTCATAACATAACTACAAAACATTTATTTACACCTTTCAGTTTCTAATTTTGAACCAAATAGTTAAATAAATGTTCATCACTTTTAGTAACAACAAAAAAGATCTAATCAACAGTTTAATTAACCCCTATGACATAGAAACCACGAGCAACAACAAATTAGACGACAGTTACTAGAAATCGTGCACAGCGAGCTCTTTGTTTTAATTGATTTGTTGCAAACTAAAGTTCTACCATGTCGCCGGTCATAGTAGTCTAAAGCAGACAACTCTCTAAATCCCTATTGATAGGTACCTTTATATAAACTTGTTACATTTAATTTAACATACAAAGCTGTGCGACTTCATGACTAATGCCTTACAGAGGTATCTTGACAGCGGCATTCAATTACAATGGTGCGCTTTATATATACTTCGAAGGGTTTTAAATACCTCAGATGTAAGATATAAGGTTTTAAATCGCATTTACCATACATCAATATGTCGATAGATAGGATATGTTTAAAAGGGAAATCGTTCCGCTGTCCTGCTGGTTAACTAGCAACTTAAAGTGCAACTCTTAGCATTCCTCTTTAAAAAGAATGGCTTATTTCTACTACGGTAACTTAAAAATATATTTATAAACCCACAATTAACTTTTAAACGCCTTAAAGATCAATCTATCGGAATGTATTTAATATTCGTACATAATCGAAGCTATGTTGACTGATTTGGAGGATACTTTTGGTTCGAAGAGTATAACGGGTTTATTTATCCAAGTTGTCCCATTTTCCTCAGATCAGAAAATGTAGATAGGGATTTTAGAGAAATCGAGGGAACTCTTCAAACATTATACACACTGCAATGATTCTTTGTTTGACTAGTCTGAAAAGTATTATATTCTAAAGGAAGATTGCTAATAAGCAGATGGCTGCAAGAAACCAGCTAAAACTCTTGCAGTTATACCACACGCTGACCTCAGATAAATAGGGAAAAATATCTCTCTATAATAGAAAATGGCTCTCTAAAGTTCTTAAAGCTTTTGAATAGCAGTATAGGGGTTAAAATCAGTACTTCTTTCTAAACTGTAGTACCTATATTCGTTTTTACAATTATTTATAAAACATCAGAGTATATGGATACGTGAACAATAATTTATATATTTCATGATGTGTACGCAGCTCAACACGCAAGTAGAGCGCAGCTGTCGCGACGAGCAGACAACAGTTGTCTGCAGCGTTTGTCTTCACTGCGCGTGCGCAACGAACTCAACCACGACAACCACCAAGACCAGATTAATCACATAGAAAAATTTCTTCTAAATACATTTGAAAAAACAATAACTTAATTGTTCAGTGTTAGGTACGGTTCACTAGCCTTTTGTTTTATCATAGAAATATAATTTTAAAAGATAGATGCACAAATCTCAAAAGCCAACTAACCCAAACCAAAATTTTTGTGAAGTATGTTTGTAAAATTTATGGTTGTTTTTAAATTATTTCTGACAATTGAGGGGAATATATTTATAAAGTCTAATATTGAAAAATATATGTTTTATATAAAAGCTTCAAAAGAAAGTTTATCAACCTGACACATATTTTCTGCAACATTTCAATATAAAAATGAGAGCTTCACGTCTTTATAGAATTCACTTTGATCTTGATACCATGTTGAAGAATATGCTATTAGTAAGTCGTAACAGCAATAAAAAGGATTGTATTGAATCATATATCACAAAGAACCATTATTTGGTTTTTGAAAAGTGACAAGAACGACATTAAAAATTTATTGACTTGCACTCGGCGTCATCGCTCAGTAAGAAAACTAGACTTGTGTTAAAATACCGCTTTGCTTTACCTTTCATAACAAAACGTTTTGATTTATGGTTTCGTTACGAAAAGCATAAAACGGCGCGATAATGCAAAAATTATAGCGCACACGAGTGATACGACAGCGCCGCTGGCGCCACTATCGGCCATCCATCTTGAATAAATAGTCATATAGCTTCGCAGCGAAGAGATAAAGTAAAATGATTACAGCGCACTGTACCTGCCCATTGGGCCAATGTTCATAATCATCTTAAATACACCGATTTACGTAGAGATTTGCGAAAAACTAAGATTCCAGAGAAATCCAGCCTATAAAGATGATTCCTAAATTACTGGTGATCCTTACAATTCAATTTTGATTATAAACTGTTTTAATATGACCTGCATGTTACAACGCCCATTCATTCATGTATAAAGAAGTAAAAATGTAGCTCAAATTTTTCACCTACTGTGTGTGGCGTCGCTTACAATTTCCACCGGAAGCATTATGCATGTAACTACATTAAGCTAACAAATGGTGTGATTTTTAAGGAAGAAAGGTCCAGATGAACGCTGTATCTTGTGACATGAACGAAAATAATTTGACGCAGCCGTTCGGCGGGCGACATACGGCGACACGTGGCCACGATATATTACACGCGAGCCGCGCACTAAAAATATTGTGTTGGCAAATTAATGGGCATTCCCGACGGTGGGTAGTGGGATGAAAGGAAGTGCCTTTTATATCTGAAACGTTGGTTTTGTATGAAAATGCGCAGCAGCCGGTCACACCTGTCCGCGTACATTGAAGCGGGCGGCGGCGGTGAGGCGCGACCAATCGCGTCCGCCGCCCGCTCACATCAGGGCTGTAAAACGCTGAAACATTAAGAAAATATGTATACCAAATAATATAAACAAAAAGATTACTAATATTTAACGTAACAAGATACAGTTTTTTCATAAAGAATATTGAAACTTCACAAGAGTTGCCATAACTTTCTTTGTTTGTTTCACCATTTTTAGGGTTCCGTAGCCAAATGGCAAAAAACTGAACCCTTATGGATTCGTCATGTCTGTCTGTCTGTACGGCTGTCTGTCACAGCCACTTTTTTCCGAAACTATAAGAACTATACTGTTGAAACTTGGTATGTAGATGTATTCTGTAAACCGCATAAAGATTTTCACACAAAAATAGAAAAAAAAAAACAATACATTTTGTGGGTTCTCCATACGTAGAACTGAAACTCAAAAAATATTTCTTTCATCAAACGCATACGTTTGTGGTATCTATGGATAGGTCTCCAAAAATGATATTGAGGTTTCTAATATTTCTTTTCTAAACAGAATAGTTTAGTGATAAAATGTGTGTCCACCTCCCCCCCTGTAACTTCTAATATAAGAGGATGATAAAACTAAAAAAAATATATGATGTACATTACAATGCAAACTTCCACCGAAAAAAGTTTTCAACATGATCTAGTGAGTAGATTATTTTATACGTCATTAATTGTAAACCGTATTTTACCTTACATTCAAAAACATCATATAATATACCTACAGGTTTGTACGGAACCCTCGGTGCGCGAGTCCGACTTTATTTTTTCTTTTAATTTTGATATTCATACATGCCAGCATTCATACTACTTATTGAAGAGTGTTTCAACGAAGACGACGATAATTTATTTCGCATTGTAATATCGCGAAGTTCTGTTACTAGGTGATGTAAAGTGCCTAGTGTCATCCTTGCGTAGAACGGATGCGACAAAGAACGCGCTTGTCGCGGTGTGCGTCAGTTTCATAATAATTGACCAGATTAATAACCCCAGAGGGTGTTCATATTTCGCCGTCCAGCCGCCTGTCGACTTTCTTCCGTCTCGTCATATCACACCCACCGCCACGGCTCGACTTTATTCTTGCTACATTATTAAATATAACTGGAGAAACTTTGTCAATGTCTTACAATACGACCAGTGTCTTTTTCGTAGAATAAGAATAAATAATCAAAAATAAATCGAGAGTTCTGAATCTCCTGGCGGTGCCTCTCCCCGTCGTTACCCTCCGGCCTTAGTGGCCCAGGACTTACCTGGGCCAATAAGTTATCGTGTACGTAACCGTATTCATTAAGTAAATGAACTGCTTACCATATTAGAGCTTCAGCCAAATGCAAAGTACTGAACAAAAGAACTGAAAAATGTAGCTATATACTAAATGTATGTTTATACTAAAATTTCATCAAACATCCACAGCCAACTAAGTCCACTGCTGGACATAGGCCCCTCTTTGAAAAGGATGTTAATAGCAGATATGTTGTTTGGGTTAGTTCGAAATTGTTAACTGTAACTGTAAACTGTTTTTCTGTGTTTCTTATTTCTTTTTTTGATTTATACTAATGAACAATACAAACTTGTATACAATGCCATTCATACTTACCAAGAATTAAAATAAAAGAACTCAAACAAACCTACGTTACACAACAATAACGTTGGTTCAGGGGTTTCCCTGAACAAACATTGTTGTTGTGTAACGAACTGTTGTGTAAAATAATTTTATTTACTGGAATTCGTATTGTAATTCTACAATTTCTGGCAAGAAAAAGAAATATTAACTTCGTAACTTAACTATGTTACGTGTTTGGGCGGGCGGCGCAACGGCGTCGCTCGGCGTCGCGTCGCCTGCACAGTATAAATACATGGCACGTGCATCGGCGCAGCTGCCCACCACGTGGCCGCCTCTTTACGCGCTCTACGTAAAAATAGATCATTGTCTCGCACCACGGCCACGCCCACAAAACAGATAAAACACCACATCAAACATTATATCGACAGTAAAATGGCTCGTTTATTTGTTAACCTGTGGTGTCATAACATCTGCCCGCCAGCACCGATCCACATCCAACAATCAAAAGTTTGCTTTCATGTACACGTTATTGCCACTGAGTAAATAAATTCTTAGTTAATTTTGATGTGCCAATAAATGATTTGATTGTTAGCCAATACACATGTTACGTGGCTGAATAACACACATCTTTTTATGTCGACCGAAATACATCTGTACAGAAACATTTTATATGTTTCTTTACACATTAATACGGTGTAACATACAGAGATACTCACTACTGACACTATATTCTCCTCCATTTTTCTAACCATACTCAAAACAACTTACCACCGTATCAGAAAGAAATTCGTGCCAAATGGGTGAATGCAATTTAGCACAATCAACTAGATATGTAACTCTGGCCATCTCAAACAGCCTTATCTTTTAACAACTTTGCTGCAATTCTTCACTGACCTCAATAAATAAATAAAATAAATAAATATTTCGGACATCTAAACACACAACGCCATCTAGTCCCAAGATAAGCAGAGCTTGTGTTATGGGGTACTAGACAACTGATACAAATACATATATACTTTTTTTTTTTTTTTTTTTTTAATCAATAGCTTATCAATCAATATCAATAGTTTCCGCGTCAGATACTTCGCAGTGATCAAAAAATGACTATGATCACATGGAGTGTATTTTCATGGACTATAAGTACTTATAGAGTGGCTGAAACGCAGTAGGTACTTCTATCGGTCCTAGTCCCTATTAACCAGATTTTATGAAAATACTGAAAATAAAGCGACAGACGAATTCTTGATTTGCTTGTCCTTTACCCGTCACAGTCAAAGCTTGATGTTTGACGATTTGTTCTCATACCTATTCGGCTGAATATACCCTACGTGAAGTGAAGTTAAAACAGACAAACTGGGTAAGGTTATTATTGAATAATAAGTCTTGTTAGAAAAGCTTGCAACTGTTCATACTTCTAATTTTATCACAAATTGTTTTGAGTTTGCTTGCCTAATTCTCGTGTGCATATATATTATTGCCAAACTGCAGAAGATATTGCAGAATGATTGATTTATCTAATACTTTAGATTGATCATATAAAGCATACGATTAGATGGCATGTGGTTAGCAAACGTTAACAAGATAAATTTACCAGGTCATATTTTATCGATTTATGTGACCAAAGAATTTATATCGTTTTTATCGACTATAACTTCAATGAGTGCGTCCTACTCGTAATGACATACGGAGCCGAAACGTGGACACTTACGGTACGGCTGGTACACGAGTTTAAAGTCGCTCAGCGTGCTATGGAAAGAGCTATGTTCGGCGTTTCTCTAAGGGACCGTATCAGAAACGAGGTGATCCGGCAGAGAACCAGTCATCGACATAGCCCACAGGATTAGCAAGCTGAAGTGGCAGTGGGCTGGCCATATTTGCCGTAGAACCGATAACCGTTGGGGTAAACGGGTTCTTGAGTGGAGACCGCGATTCGGCAAACGTAGTGTAGGACGTCTACAGGCCAGGTGGAGTGATGATTTGCGCAAGACGGCTGGCCGGAGCTGGATGTGAGAAGCCGAGGATCGAACCAAGTGGCGTGCAATTGGACAGGCCTATGTCCAGCAGTGGACTGCGATAGGCTGATGATGATGATGATGATGATGATATCGACTATAGTGGTGGACTCGCAAGGTAAAATATGAGTGGTTCTCTACTGAAAAAATATTATCGTAGATTTATTTTTATAATTTTTAGACTTTGAAACAGTGAGAGGGTCAAAGAGGGTCGCGAAACAAAATCATATTATGAAACGTCCACCAATATCTCAATGTGACACAAATAACCAGTTGAGGTAGCTTGTTATTATCTCATCAACTTTAACATCCTGACCTGCATTTGAGTTACGTAATTTTGCGACAGTATAGCTGTAGATAACTTAAAGAAAACAAACCTATTATAGACTATAGGGATTACCTATAGATAGCAAATCTGCGTAAGCGAGTCAAGTGAGTGTAGTAGTGTAGAATTATTTGTAGAATTATTTAATTCTGTCTGAGTGTCAAAGTCAGTGAGAACGACAGTCTTATGTGCTGTACAATCGTCTGTCGTCAATGTTATATAACATTAACGAGACGATGTATAATGAAGCAATCAAACATTTTAACATAAACATCAATATTTTGTTTAGTGAAAGAGTCGACTTCAGTTCTAGACCAAAACAATGACATCACCGGACAAGCTGCCGACACAAATCTAAATTCAAGTCTCGTCACGTCATGCAAAATGCCATTTGCTGAAGTTAAGTACTTACTATTCCACTTTGACGTTCTTAATATACTTTTTTTAAACTACATACTAAGTTCATAACCTATTTTTTTTATTATTTTCTGCTTAGTATTATTAGTAGTAGTAAATAATCTAAAATAGTTAAAACTGCTATTGTTTTCTTTGTCAACTCCGCACCTACCTGCACGCACGTTGTTTTGAGATTGTTTTCTGTGACCTATAATTCCCGACAGGTCCTTGGCCAGGTTCCAGCTGCAATATTTCTTGCCACCCAACCTTCTTTTATGAGCATGACCTCTCCTTTTGAAAGCTAAAAGAGTGATGAATTTATCTACCTATAAATTTTCACAGATTCTTTTTAATTTGTCATTTATTTTGACATCATTTAAAGGTTAGTATTTAAGGTATTTTGTAGTATAAATCTAGCCTTCGAAGTATAGTGTCTATGGATGGGTCAAACCGGTATCATTTAGTTCTAGTAATCAAAGTTTTATTCTTTTCTACTTCATCAAATTTGAATGATTACTCACTAAAATATTTACAGTATTTACTTACTTACAGTATCTCATTACAGTATTTACTTTTTTATTAATCTTTTGTCATCTTGTACATGTATTCGTAATGTATTTGCATCATTATCGCCATGTAGTAACGCATTTTCATCTTATTAAATACTTCAGACTTACTTGGTTACTATTAAATATTGACATAGGGTTCGGAACCCTAACCTAGAACACTACAGACTTCCACCCACTCCTATGAGCGTCCTTTAAGGGGTTATTATTAAGAACATCTTAACATGTTTCCGGCGCCCAAATCTACGAAATGAAGATGCTTTTTTATAGTTTTGAATTTTCTGTACACTTTTTTTACAGTTTTAAACACCTATTTTGCATATCTAGCATGACTTAAAGTAGTAGCAGTAAAGCATTGAACGATACCAATAATCCAATTATAATCAGATTTAGAATCAGAATAATATTTACTAAGAATTATATTTATTTAAATGTTAACAGGCAAAATAGGTTCTCAAGTTCAAAGCCAAAAGCTAAAAACATGTCATGATACACTGGCCTTGAATGTGATATCGACACAAAAACTTATGGTAAAATAACTAAAAAATATATACAAAACGAACTATCTGCGCAAAAGCAAAGACTAAGGAAACTCTATTAACAAATGACAATAAACAGTGGCCTTAAATTTGTATCGATTATGGCTAAATATTTTAAAAATAAATTCAAAGGGCACAATAGCCATTGGTTAAAGAAACTCTATTAACAAGCACATCATGTGCGTATTTGACATGACAAAATTTCTTAATTAAAGCAAGAACGTTCTATTCATTAAGTATATTATTATTAAGATGGACGTAAATGTATATAAACGGTGTTGTTATTTAGCGTGTAGTGACATTTAGCGCACATTGTTCGTCAGTCCATCAACGATCGACAGCCGGCGGGCGCCTGCGCATCGTCTTCCTAATTCAAAAATATACTCACACACGTGTTCAACACACTTGCGCGCACTTACATTCAATGACACTTTATGTATTTAGTACTGCTTTGTCTCGCAGTAGGTAGGTAAGTAATAATTATTATGGCCTACATATTTAATGAGTTTCGACTAGAGAAAGAACACACCTCTGATATGTTCAAATTATATAATTAACTAGCTGAACCTCGCGTTTACCCGGAACAAACAGACAGACAGACAATATTTTTTTAACTACTGTTTTGGTATATGTACCGTGTCCTGTACCGCTGGTCCGATTTGAAAAATTCTTTCAGTGTTCGATAGCCCATTTATTGAGGAAGGCTATAGGCTATATATCATCACGCTCGGACCAATAGGAGCGGAGCACCAATGAAAATGTTTCGAAAACGGGGAAAAATTATCACGCCACGGGCAATAGGAGACGCAAACGAGGTTGCGTGGGTCGGCTAGTATATAGTATATATGCATTTAGTAAAAAGCGGTTATTTTAATATAACAAACAGACACTCCAATTTTATTTATTTGTATAGATTAAGAAAACATCAGAAGAAGAGTAGCTAACTAAGAAAACCTAAACCTACTAAGCTTTAGTGTATCAGAAATTGATTAGACATATTCGATGAACAGTTAAATTTTCCTTAAACCTACTACCATTACTAAAGCATATCGCACACTTAATGAACCATGTGTCTCATGAATTTGAAATAGTCATGTCTAAATTAACTCCGTAACACTTATTGAAAAACATAATACAATTTAGTTCTGTATTCATAAAGGAAGCAAATAAGACCATGTCAAATCGACTAGTCTTTGCTTACGGCTTCGTTTGTGCAAACATATTTTTTTAACCCTTAGAAACAGTTATTTTTCCTGCATTAAGAAAACCCTATATTCTGTTGTCTGTATGCAATGTATGTCCGTATTTAAGATTGTGATGATCAGATAGACGGTATAAAATAAAAGAAGAACATAAAATATGATTATATGTTTGCCCTCGAGAGATACAAAATTAAAGTCTTTTCTATCATCAATAAAAATTCGTCTAATAAAATAAGTCGGCAGTTTAAACTTTCATATCCAATAATATGGCGAACTTCGAAACGTTTTACATGAAATGTTTATTCGCATATTCAGTTACCTCGCTGCGAATACAATTTTCCGACTCCCCAACCATTCCCCCTCGCAATATAACCTCCCTTCGCGATCGATACGCTGACGCCATCTTGAATTTTCCAACCAATGCCGGTAGTCATGGAAAGTAGTTGTCATGGCAACGCGTCACGCAGTAGCCCGTGAGCGAAGGGGAAAGTCACGGGGAAGGCTGTACAGACGTTTTATTGTATTTTATACCCGGGTACCTACTCATACCTATAATTATAGACATGTGCTACACTTATATAAAGACAACGTACATAATATTGTTATTGTACTATTATAGGCATTAACTTATAAGTGAGGTGTAACTGCACTAGAAAAATGTATCTAATAGTAACATTGGTGTTTTAAGTTGCTGAATTCAGACCTTAGATATTTAATCCTACTAATATTATAAACGCAATTTTTTTTTTTTTTTTTTTTTTTTTTAATTCAAACAATAAATTATTTTATTACAGATATAACATGTAAATCGATAGGATTACCATCAGGCGATAAATGAAATACTCTTTATTTTGGTTTATCTTTCAAAGTATCTGAAGGTACTGCTTGAAATAAGCCTTTCCTTGCCATTTCCTCCGCCCAATCTTCAAATTCTCTTTTCTCGTAGTAGTCTCTATATGCTTCTCTGCGTACGCTACCAAGGAAAGTATATACACAAACTCCAGCTATAGCTGACAGTATCAATGCTTGTATTCAATCAATTTTGTAAGTATGGATGGATGGATGGATGTTTGTTACTCTTTATCGCAAAAACTACTGAAAGGATTTGGATGAAACTTTACAGTAATATAGCCTATACATCAGAATAACACATAGGCTACTATTTGCCGCGATAACCGACATACACGCGGGCGGAGCCGCAGGCAACAACTAGTATTTACTAAATCTATTTATGTAACCTAAGTATTCTTAATCTCCAACTCAATAATGAATGAAATACAGCATACAAACTGAGTTGAAATGTGCAGTCAACCTCTAAAGAGAGTCTTCAAATATTTCCTAGTGTTGTACCAACACCGCCGTTTGTAACACAACGCCTGTTGTATTGTGCTAATTGATATATCCCTTTATTCCTTTGCAAACTTCTTACAGAGTACTTCCTATTCTTTGATAGCGAAACCACGATTGTGGAATCTCAGAAGGGTGACCATATAATAGGTGGGAGTCAAATTCTAATTTATAAAAAGTAATATGACTGTTGCAGATTTTTACTCTGCAGCTCTGTTCTGATTATCTGATTTTTTTGTTGCAGAAATTGTCAAATGTACTAAAGGTTTAAGGAGTAAGTGACAAACCTTGCGTATAGCACCAGTGATTTAGCTATGAATGTTTTATGATGAAGACGCAATAACTAGATACTTTTAGTTGTTTACTTTTTTGGCAATTAAACAGTAATTTTATTTATTTACACACTTTAAAATAGCTCTTATAAAATTTTTTCAAGCGAGTTTGAAATTCAAATAAATTGAGGACACATAAATGCATTCTAATATTAACAAGTGAATCATGGTCACCATATTTTTGAGACACTCGACTTTGTTTAAAACATCGTTTGAAGCTGTGACGGTGTTTGTCGACATAGAATAGAAACACCTGCGACCTACCTGTCTGTACGGCGAAATCTCAACAGCGGACTTTCGAGTTTACAGTTTCCTGCGTTTGTTCGCTAACAATAGGCAATAAGGCTGCGTAGGAGCACCGACGCGCCGACAGCCGATGTGCTATTCAAATCCGACCGTTGCTCCGACAACACTATTCTTAATACTTACCAATATCGTGCCCATTCATCGGTTAGCAGTATTCCTTGCACACTATTCAAATGTTTATGAATTCATGAATTAGTTGGAATACACTTAATAATGCCCACTGTCCATTTCAATAACAAATACATTATTGCTAAACTCAAGAACACGGTATAATGAGATTGCAGCGCTGTGTTAAGTGATGCAGTGCTTAATTCAAGACGTTGATTTAAATGCATTTTAAAGTCTAACATATTAATGAATTCAGTCGATTCAGTACTAACTGCAAATGAGGGATGTATGTAAAGAATACTTATGCTTGAGACGAAACTTGTTTTGTGTAATCTTATTTTAGTTCTTCTAATAGATTTAGATGAAAAAAAATATGATTCTTATGTTTTGTTCAAATCTTTCACCCTGTTAGCTATTGGTTGTGAAATGTTTGAAAGAATAATCTTCTACAAGTAAAATTTTAACAAATAAAAAACCGACTCTAATAACAAATCGATCGATTTCTCTTGGTTGCCATCATTAGATCTTAGTGTCTTTATCATTGTACCACCGTTGGGATATATCCTTTTCATTAAAAAAAGAAACATCAAAATCGGTTCATAAACGAAGAAATTATCAGCGAAAACACATAAAAAAATATTAATATATAGTCGAATGGAGAACCTCCTCCTATTTTTCAACTCGGTTAAAAATTACATCACTGAATCAAATTTTCAATTAAACCAAAAAAATACTTAAAACCTAGACCCAGTTCCATATACAATTTGCCTAATACGCAAATAATAGTAATATTGTAAACATAGCAAGTTGTAACGATTCATTCTTTATTCGGTTCAGTTACAAGTTTGATCTAAGTATTATTGTTCAAAAATTTTACGACCTAAATGTGAATATAAAAAGTAATATAAAATAATTTTACGACACACTCCAAATTACAATAAAATAAACAAAGTCTTTTGAAAATTACTTGTCACAATCATTGACTATTTTTGTTACCTGTTTTTGTGTATTATAAAAAAGGCACAACAAAAAATTCTATGACTGTGAGAACAAAAGGCAAAAGAGCACATTTTGACTTAAGTAAGTATCTCGCTTTAAGTTTTATCTTACAGTAGAAGACTACAACCTTAGAGTACCTATACATAAGCAAGCTAAGTATACTCGAAGACTACAACGTACATTATAGGATTACCATGAGATGCGGTTTATAATACCAACAGTACTCACAATAGCTGCAATTGTGGTGTCAGTTGGTGGGCATTATGCAGATTTAGTTACATTAAAACAAGTTTCTAGTTAGTGGAGGGCCCACACACGTGCAGCAATCCTACGCCAATGCGACGACCGAAGTCGAGATCATTGACTCGCGATTTGCAGGTGTCGCGACCGCGACCCAATGGTGGCGATCGCCGAGGCTGCGCTCGCGCTCCTCGCCAACGCACTGATGACGTCAACCAGCACTTTATACGGACAACAGCGCCGGCGCATACATTCAACAGTTCTATTAACGTTTTTATAATAGAATTATGTCAAACAAACATAAAACAAACCGTGAAACTTAATCCAATATCTATACAAACTAAGTTACTGTTTGTGTGGATAGTTAAAACTAAAATATACGGCCTCTGTGTCAAATATGTTAAAATACTTTATATCTCACTACTCATATACAAGTTAACAACAGCAGTTGCAGCTGGGCTATTGATTTCTTACGAAATACAGTAGAGGCGTAAGTATGACGCATACTTGGCTATATACGGTATATATGGGTACGTGATTTTATTAGCAGGTACCCAAGAAAAATAAATTTAATTGCTTTCATTCTTAGCACTCGCTTATTTCAAACTTCCAGCAAAGTCTAGTCCATATATGTATGTAGAAGCTTCAACAAAGCTAAAAGATCTTACTTTTTGTTTCTAATTCCGCAAGGAAAGTTGATATGACCTTAAACCAAGACAGCTCGTTATTAAAAAGAAATCACTGCCTTCCACCGACCATTCCGTCATCCATATTAGGTCTGAAAATGTACATTTTTATGTTTGCTATATAAAAGGAATAAGAATCTCTCATGGATGCAGGTGAGCTGAAGCCGCTTTTGAATTTGTGTAATGAGGAACGCGTGTCCCTTAAACGGTTTGTAAAAACGAATGGAATTATGTACTGTACTTGTGTTTTTCTGGTTAACTTATTTACATTAAGCTAATACATGAGCGAATAGCCGGCGGGCAATCGATGTTTTTAACAGCTATTAATGTCACTTCCTTAACAGATTTATTTATTACTACAAGAAACGGAAGAAAACGTGTTTAGCCTGTTGATCATTTTCTTTTAAATCTATCGCTGCAAGTTTTATTTTTATTTAATTGGTCACAAATATGTAGTAATGATATGGCACAGGTCAATAGTGACCACTCGAGGGTTATCTGCTCCGGGAGCGGCTACTCGGCGCCGGCTTATCAACTTGCTGCCACATATTCTGGCTATTAGTCAGACCGCACACAATAACATGCCAACGATTTGTTCACACTGAAGTCACGAATACAGAGCATTTAAAATAGATAAAAAGTTAAGACAATGACATCTGTTTGTGTTAAAGCTTGAAGATTTTATCTAACTAATCTCTAAATACATAAACATTAGTCCCTTCGACAAACTTGCCCCTTCGGAGTGTTCTTTAACTAAACCTACCTATACATTTACACACTTACGTATCTATAAACTATTTTTAAATTTATCAAATATATTTTAATTAATAAGCAGAACAATAGAATGTTAAATGGGCTCATAAACCTAATAAAAATTCCAAAATATCCCAGAAAATTGTAATGACAAAAATGACTAGTAAGAATTTCTTTCAAGCAGAATCATAAAATCATATCTGAGTTCCGTATAAAACGTCATATTTCTGACGTTTAGAATATAGACGTCTCCTTTTGCTTCATTTTTTGTCAATAACTTTTTTTGATAGAGAGGTTAGAACATTAGGTATATTAACTACCAATTTCTTTAACCTGAACACGCCAACAATCCTAAACCGTCTACGGTTTAAGGTTAGGATAATGTTTTCACTTAAACAGTTTTTTCTAGAAGTCAAGGTTCTTTTCTTGTTGGCAACCAAAGATGACAATTGAGTAAATTTTTTTCTGACTAATCTGTCAGTCAGATTCGATTTTCAAATTGCATGCTGATATCTGAAGGTATATGTGTCACCATGATATTGCTTTGCAATTGAACTCATAGATCGTCCGTTCAACATGTATATTCATATATTCTTTATAGTGGCTCTATTCAATCCATCCACAATCTATTATTATAATTCATTAGCTTGTCCCTAACTACTAAACAGATATGCAATTTCTAAAGACTGCAAGTGAAAACATGAAATAAAGTAGTCTTGGAATTTTATAGGGGACGAATTTTGAGACTCTATTTTGTTTAAGTGCCTATAAGAAATACAATATATAAGAACCATTGATATATTGTATA
This sequence comes from Spilosoma lubricipeda, assembly GCA_905220595.1. NCBI lineage: Eukaryota > Metazoa > Arthropoda > Insecta > Lepidoptera > Erebidae > Spilosoma > Spilosoma lubricipeda. Next base: position 12,501,315 of record HG992290.1, on the reverse strand, counting down.
TCAATGATAAGAACATAATGTCATATGAAATTTGTACGGTGTATATTTTACTATATTTTTTTATATAATTTATTATTATATATAATTTTTATTTTATAGGTTATATATTTAATTTAGAGGTTAACTAGTCATAAGATACTGTATGTTTTCCAAATAAAATAAAACATATTAGATATGACAGAGAGGATGCCGTAATTGCGTATAAAATTGTAAATATAGAAAAAATCCTCTTATAAAAGCTTGACTTATACGACTTACTCTATGTCATTTCAAAACAAAACACTGATGTCTTAAAGTCTACGAGTATGCTTGAATAATTTCATTGTGTATCTCTAAAAGGAACTCTAAAATTGCCTTATTAACAAATCTTGGGAAACTTGACGTTTAAAGGTCTTCTAAAACATAAGATAAAAAACACAAACATTTCTTCAATTCAAAAATGCACCTGAGAATGAAGGCGGGACCACTTGACTAATATTTCGATTATTACAAATCACCGTAAAATGTCTAACAATATAAAAGAAGCATCCATTACTTGCACAACCTAGCCTGAACAGATTCCAATTATAATGAAACGTGCATTGGACAGCGTAAACGGGATAAGTATCTCAAAAATTGTTGAGAAACACGTGTGGTTTCGCAGGTAGTGGTTAATAATTCGTTTAGTCCAAAGGTAGCGCCCACGTTTTTTCGTCGGTGGGCCACACAGGTGCACTCGTCTCCTAATTTACTATTCCCGATAGCGTCGAGACCATGGGACACAAACGTGTTTAATGGATCTTTGTTGCTCGGTTTTCTGATTCTCTATTCCAATCTTTCAGATTTTATACTGATATTATTCAAAGAGCTATAAGACCTCTGCTAACCTGCACCTAAGCTTAGAAGAGTTTGTTTGTTTGAACGCACTAATCTCAGAAACCGCTGGTCGGATTTGAAAAATTATTTCAGTGTTGGATAGTACATTTATCGAGGAATGCTATAGGCTATATATAATCACGCTAAAACCAATAGGAGCGAAGCACCAAAGAAGAATGTTACAAAAACAGGGGGAAATTATCACGCTACGGGCAATAGAAGACGTAAACGAGGTTGCGTGGGTCTGCAGTGTTATAATAAAATACGATCATAAGTTTAATCTATCCAGCGAAGATATTGAAATATGTATATATTTGAATAGAATACAGATTGGATATCCGCCATAAATACATGTATAATAACAATTATACTAAGCTGTCCTCGCGCCTACGCCTCTTTCTCGTATTAAACAAGGTTATCGAACTACTTATCAGGTATAATAATGCACATACAAAACATAGCATTATGGCTTGACTCACCTATGTTAAGATGTACGTTGGTTCACCGCTGTTTAAGTACACATATCAGACTTTAATGGAGCTTAAAAATGCAGAAATGTTATTAGTAAGATCGAAGACAGACTCATTTAAATTCTTTGCTATGTTTGTTATTACAGAACCTCCTGTTGCATCTAATTTATTATCCCCAGTATATCTCATTTATATTAATTAAGACATATTACGTAGATAAGTGCCAATCAGTTTTATTAGAATGTGCCTAATTAAAAATCTTAAGTTGAGATATACATTAATTAATTAATTAAATTATAAACAACGCATCTTACGATCATTCATACATTAATATGATGTCGATCTTGGAGATATTTAAGTAACATATAAATATCCCGTCAATAGCATTACGCTACCGACTCTAGGCATTTCCAAGATATTTTTATTTAATAAAATATTCAGACCCCATGGAGGTAATAGCATTAAGGTTTTAATTAGTTTGTAGGGGTTCTTCATTAATTATACATAACAATTATGATAAATGACTACTGTTAACGCTTCACGGATGATAAAATCATCAGCCGTATGGAATATTTGGTCGCTATCACCGCCAATTCATGTTAAAGTTTTTGTTTACAAAACCTACTGTTATCTTTTTGTTCTGATTTTTATTATCTAAATGATATCATAAATGTCAATCATTAAATATTACATGAAACAGTATTCCTTAAAACGATCAAACATTCATTTAGCATTTCGTAAAATAGTTACATATTCAACAGATAGCATATGTATTAAAATGAAAAATATGCATAATAAAGTTGCTCCGACAATTGAAAGGAGCTTTCATTTCCTGTTATGCTTAGATTTTTATTGTACTTTTTATAATCACTAGAATCCTTATTAATAACTAGTTGTTGCCCGCGGCTCCGTCCACGTATATGTCGGTTATCGCGGCAAATAGTAGCTTGTGTGTGTGTGTTATTCTGATGTATAAGCTATATTACTGTAAAGTTTCATCCAAATCCGTTCAGTAGATTTTGCGTGAAAGAGTAACAAACATACATCCATCCATCCATAATCACAAACTTTGGCGTTTATAATATTAGTATAGATATGGATACCTACTCCACATTAATAAAAATAAGAATTGTCTTTACAAACCTTGACATTTAAACGAAACGGTCAATTTTAATAGGTGAACTATATCATGAAATACAACTTTTTCTTGAGGTGACACATCATGGAATGGCCTCTACTTCGAAATACCTCTTAATGTGGCGAATTCGCTCTTACTGAATGCTGGCATGAAAATATATAATTTCTTATCTAAACAATTTAGGAAATAACAAAAGCGCCTATATAGTCGCCTGCATTAAATGATAGAATTAAATCGCGCAAATATTTGAACTATTTAAGGGCTTGTCTATTATATTTTGAGATCGTTTTTAAATACCTACCTCTAAATCAAGTTAATTTCGAAATAAATATTTATCTATACCACTTTTAATTATACAATTTTTTCCTTGGCTACAGATAAAATATTCATGAAATAAGCGACTTGAAGATAGACATAAAAACAAATGACACGGACAGGCAGATGGCTACCAACAACCTTTTGACACAATTACCGTCTTTCATTTAAATTGGAAAGTTTTATGTCTGACCATAACCCAAAAATTGTGTAGGTGTCACTTTAGAAAACTCTCAAGTCTTCGTTATATCTTAAAAAAATCATTACAGTGATATTCACGACGAAATAAAATGTTAACTCCTGCTGGTATTTTATATAGTTACTACAATTTTGCTACTTAATGCATTCTAACATTATGTCATGAAAAAAAAACAATCAATGTATTAGTCAGGATTTAATGCGGTGTGTATGAATCGAGACAGACTACGCAAAAATGTGTAATGGATGACGTTAGCCTGCCATGGGTTTAGTGATAACTCTGCCTACTGTTGAGTACTATCGCGGGAAGGCTAGCCTCGATAGTCGTGCAGCTGGTCTTAATAAAGTACTTTATTATTATGATTGTTTTTTTGCATATAATGTTATTGACAAATTTATTTTGTTTTTCCTCTTTGTCAAAATGAATCATAGTCATAATAGTCCATAACTAAGTGTAAAACAGGAGCTAAGTTATATGTGCTATGTAAGAAAATGGTGGCGAATTCGTACTAAACTACTCGTCTCGTGTTTAGTAAAACTGTTCTCTGAATTCTGCAGAGTTTATGTCGGGATAGGTACTTCCAAGATGACTAGGTTTTGTTGAAGACTTTTACAAATATGATCTGTAGAAAGATGATGATTTGTAGGAATGAGAATTGAAACTTAATGGATTGTGTCTGCTCATGTCAGCTCTGATTAGGTAGGTACATAGTAAGATTTTAATTACATTTGATCTCAGTTAGCTGTAAGTGTAACGGATCTTCGGTACTACTACATCGATGATTTATATATTTATATAGCTGTATTTAGCTTTGTTTTAAAGCGTGATGTGTCAAATAAAATTAATAGTCCTACAAACTATACAAATACATAGTTGTTTTTTCTTTTCGGTATTTTAACATGTATTTTAGAAAGTAGTAATGATCTAACCGACATGTCTTTCTCATTAAACATCGAATAAATCGTGGCACGTAGCGGGCGGAAACGTTTATTGGCGCGAAGGTACGATCATGTCGGGTAAAGTAATAAACCACGGAGGCGCCATTTTGAATTCGTATTGTCAACGATTGAAGCAATGCTAATGTCTATGGGAGGTCTCATCCGGCGCCGGTCATTTGCATCAGACGAGACTTGAATCGATTATTTCTAATCAAACTAATATTTCATGCTGTTGACTTTCCGTGATGTTTATTACGTGCCTATAGAAAGTCACAAAAATAAACGCAGCGTCACGTAACGTTAAATTATTCTTGATTAAAAGATAGTGTTCTTTGTAGCTCTACAACTATTTCTACCCAGTGCCGGATTAAGCCAGCGCGGGGCCTGTAGCAAAATGCGGCCAAGGGGCCCTTAGTTTGCTTAAGGTTCTCAAGTTTTTGATGATTTGAGATACCAACGGTTCTCGTGGTAGGTACTATACAACCTATACCTACGATTTAGTGTAAGGAGTGTAAGGGGTCCCACTAACATCCTTCGGAACTCAAGTCAACCTCGCTTGCCCGCGGTGCACTCCATGAATAACAACACGCACTGGACTAGCGCGACGGGTTACGGTCCAAACCTCCTTATGCGATGATGGTTCTACCATGATTGTTTTGTTTAGTATGATAATAAAATACTATTACTTGTATTGCAAGTATTTTGTACACTTAGGTGCAATCACGGATCGCGAGGATCGATCTACGTGGTGTAAAATTATGACATCTATGTCCAGCAGTTAACTGCGATAGCCCGTTTAAAAATTTTAAGTAATAAAGCAATTTGTCTTGAATTTTTGCCTTACAATTAGGTAAACATTTTCCAAATTTTTGTTACCAATTTGTAAATAGTTATTACCGCAAATGGTTATTACCAGTCGAGCGTCATGCCTTATGCATTTTCACAGCAGTCCTATATGGTTAGAATCTACAAATTAAATAGCTGATGAACAAGTGCAGCATCAACGACAGGTGGCCTCGCACGTGCCGTCTTGAATAAAACGCAATGAATGTCAAATGTGTTCAAAACGCTGATTAATATGTTCAACTAACCCCATAAACCAATAACAACGTTCGAAAAAAATACAGAAAACACAATTTTCTTCGTCCTGCAAAGCACATACGCCTTTTTATATTGAAGTCACACGAAGATACTTTCTGATTCCATATCATTAAGATATTTATTGCGCGACATTGAACACGCAACTTTGGTTTAATTTTAGTAACTACGAGAGGGGTTATAAAATATAGTTTCGCAAAGCACGGGCTTCGTTCTCGTTTGAGGGTTAATTCGCCACCCCCTGTGAATGCCTGACTTTTCATTATCGAGATGTTTTATTAAAGGAGGGGCTGGTACGTATGGTTAGGGGTGTACTAGGGTTATCGCATACTTATAAAAATTCGTCTTAGTAATCGAGCTAAGAAAATATATTTTCTCAGTGACTTGCCTAAATATTGCCATCAATTCTAATTAAAGATCACGGTACCTTGTTAAACGCTTAAAAAGTGTTATGTGTTATTTTACAACTAGCGAAATCATAGAACAAAATTCGAACAGCTATTAGTCATTAAATCTTGAAGCTGAAGGACCAGTGTTCATTTTTTGATTTTTTTTGCATTTTCTCAGAGACATTCATCTAAATAAGTTAGTACAATAATTTGATAACTGTCAATGACGACATATCTGTTTGTATATTGGTTAGTAATTCTGACTGCAAAGTTAGAGATCGTGGGTTTAATTCCCATTTAAGAAAAAAACATTGTGTAATAAGCATGATCATTTATTCTACGTATGAGTGATATTTATCTACAACTAGCTGCCCAGGCAAACTTTGAACCGCAACATTTTTCTTTCATAATTTATTTCCAAATTTCTGAAAAACTTGTTTTCGTATTTATGCTCGCCTCAGTTTGCCACAGTAGTGGACAGTCGTTTGCCAATAAAAATTGACTTTTCTCATTACCTTTTAGTTTTCTTCTATACAAACCTTGTCCTAACAATAACGAACATATAGAAAAAAGAAATCCAATTTGGTGCAGTCGATTGTAAGGTATGCGCGTTCATATATTTCGGCGATTTATTTTTATTTATATAGATATGCATATCTGTTAACATATCACAGGTTCTGCCATTTTTTGTATGGACCTGCCAAAATGACTCTACTCTGCGCGGTGGAAAGTCTAAACCGAATCCAAGAGTGGTGGTCACCATATTCATTGCGAATGCAGACAATGCAACAATCATCATGGTGACCCACACAGTCTCGCACTCACCAACGAAATACGACAGTACGAAAGTCATCATTTTACACTCATCATCTGTGAGAGGGTAGTACCGCCCCGGTCGAGCCGACCCAACCGTGCTGAAATCAACGTGGCTCTACTACCTTTACTTAACTACTATCTCTTCTACCTTTACTTTATTTGAGATCCGCCGTGTGTTATAAGTTTTAGGATATTAATGTTATTACATTAACAAATGAATGAACTGCATATAGATATATGTAAAGATATTACGTGTATCTATATGATAAAGAATTTTCAAAAGTTGTATTTGTCTATAGTAATTTTTTTAAGTTTAAAATGTCACAACCCTAAATTCAAAGTTCAGCGTCATATTATATTGAGTTTCCCGCGGGCGAGGTGTGGGAGGAATGTTTACAGAGGGATTTTAGGCTGGCCCTGTCGTATTGCATTCCTATACGCAACCGGGCGCTACATGTTACGCTCCACGTCAAATAAACTAGCTGATTGCAATCTATGCTCCGGCGCCTGCACACCTGAATTTCAGACATAAACTTTAAAGTCAAACTCAAAACATTAACTAAAAATGAGGCTTATCAATATTATTGTTACGGTGCATTTTTAGACTTATTTTGTAATAAGCTAAAAATTTTAGAATTTTTTTTTGCCTGATGGAAAGCCTAAGCAGAGTCCAATACAGACAATGCAACAATGCAGCATTGTGACCCACACTACGGCGGCCTAGTGATAATTCTGCATCATTGAGCCTCCGGTCTCACACTCACCAACGAAACACGACAGCATGAACGCTGTCATTTAACACTGCTCTTCTATGCGAGGGTAGTACCGCCCCCGTCGAGCCGGCCCGGTTCGTGCTGAAATCAACGTGGCTCTACTACCTGGAAGTTGTTGCAAATTGCTTTTTGTTGTAAGCACCGTATATATTGTCATATGCAGTTAGTAAAAAGATGATATGTAATTAGAACAGACACTTAAATTTTATATAATAGTATGTTAAAAAAATATCTAAGTATTCTGCTATAGATGTACTAAGTAATGATTCCTAATGGAATCTTAAAAGACTGATTTGGCAAAGTGATTGTTACTAAAAGGTTACTATTTATTTAAAAAAACGAATAAGATTTCTCTAAAAAATATTTTGAGCGCTAATTACATAAATAAATAGATACTGAATTAAGTTACTTGTACTGTTTCAAAATATTTCTTCTTTTCTATTATAATACAACCACTGATTGCATACGTTTTTAATGTCATTGTTTAAGTTAAACACACACGCATATATAGTTAAAAAAAGTCTATATTTAATATGAAGTTCAGTTTGTAAGTAGATCTAGTGCAAGGTTTCCGTTGTTACTTTATGCAATGTTATGGCTGAGCCGTCGAGTGGTGTCAAACGCAACGCGGACCGGTGACGGTGACACATCGCGACATTACCTATCAACAAACTACAGCCCTGTTCAATAAACACGGACCCTGTTATAATAACTGTAATTTCCTCGAAACTCTGGTTGACAAAACATTATAAATGTTAGACAAAGGCAATGCCACGCGCCATGTCCAAACATTGGTGAGTCAGCAGTCAATTGTCATCCACGGCTACTGATGTTCATACTCGACCCATAGACTTTACGATGGAATATGACTGTCTCAGACTTAAAATTAAACTTGTCACTAGACCAGTAACGCAATCAAAAAGCCAAACGCCTGGAGAATCAGTTTATTTCATTGATAACTAATCAAAATTATTGCAGTCAGGGAAGTAAATAATGTCTAATGTCTGCCGCGTGGTGAAGGGTCAAGAGTACGATGTATCATCACCCTTATTCGTCCCGTAGGTTTCGTTAGAGCCGACTAAGGAAGAGAACTTCGCAGGATACAGGACTGCAAATAGAAAGAAAAATTGACCTCAGGAAAGTAGCCCCTTTTTTTACGTGTGGAAATCCCCACGGGCCGTTTTCCCACCGGGGTTAGCGGCGGGGCTGTGTGTCGGAATCGAACCGACTAAAACCACACGGTGTGCCACTCTGCGCTCGAGAAGTGAGAGACCCGGGGACTGCTATTATTAACACATTCGGACCAGGAAAATAGACTCACACCAACCCGTCTGATTAGTGTGCTATACTAGTTTAAAACCTATTTTCCAAGTAGAGATTCCTGTTCTAAAGTGACGCTTCGGCTTAACCAGATTGTTACCACAGCCTCTCAGAAAATCGTTGTGAAACAGCGCTTGCGCTGTGTTTCACCGAGTGAGTGAGGACACTGAAAGCCTGTTTTTTGTTTTTTTTTTTTAACGTGTGTAAACCCCCTCGGGCCATCACCCCGCCGGGGTTTGCGGCGGGGCGGTGTGTCGGAATCGAACCGACTAAAACCACACGGTGTGCCACTCTGCGCCTGAGACGGGAGGGATCCGGGAACTGCTGTTATTAACACATTCGGACCCCTCCCAGCGCCTGCCCTTAAATAGGCGACGTACGTCACACGCGTAATGTCGCCCCCTCGCGGGGGGATACTGAAAGCCTGATACCCCAACCTCACCCTGCGACCGCCTCCCCAACCCCCCTACAGCCGGCAACGCACTTGTAACGCCTCTGGTGTTGCGGGGGTCATACTTCATAACTTTCGACTGGGTGAACCGGTGAATGATGATTCTTTTTTTATTTGTAAGCTGGTGTTTCCCGTGTGGTCCCATTTAAATTTGGTCCAGTTCTTGAAGTCGGTTCTTTTCTTTTTTTTAATTTGATATTATTTAACCTAGATGAGTGTAAAAGAAACAGATAGTAGTTACATTTTCTTACAAGATGATCATATTATATCTTTATATATATAATTCTTCTGTGAGTGTGTATGTCACTGAACTACTCTCAAACGACTTCGTTCAAGGGGATCTGGGAATGGTTTAGATTCACAATTTTGTCAGCTGGACAATGTTTTTTTAATTAATTTTAAATTTATTAGTAGTTATGGAAAAACGACGTTTGCCGGGACAGCTAGTTTTCTTATAAGACGATGACGACATATACGTACTTACTCTAATTAGACTTTTAGCAACTAAATAGTGAAGTTCGGTGGACTAAGACTTATCGAGAGCTAACCATATTTTTTTCTAAGTCTAGCAACTATAAAGGATCTAGTAGTTCAATCCTATGATCAATCGTGAACGTCTTTCAGTTGAGACGATAATGATGACATAGGGTCACGATAACATAAGTTTTTTATGAAATAATAACCGAACCCCGCGGTGTTACCCACGGTTCTTGTCATACCGCGGTTAAGGCCGCGGGACAAAGCTAGTCTAAAAAAGTAGCCTAATTTACTCATTAGATCATCAGCTATTTGCCAGTGAAAATCCCGTCAAAATCGTTCCAGTCCTTACAGAGATTACCCAGAACAAAATACAGACAAAAATTTCAATAATATTTTGGTACATGTATCGTGTATACATACGTATGCATTTAGTAAAAAGCGGTTATTTTAATCTTACAAATAGACACTCCAATTTTATTTATTTGTATAGATTAATGGTTTTCTCTTCTCTTCTGGTACAGACAAAAAATTTTTAACTACATTTTTGGTATATACCGTGTATGTATACACGGTATATGTTTACACGGTATGTATACAATGTAGTTAAAAAATTTTTGTCTGTCTGTCTGTCTGTCTGTTTGTTCCGGGTAATCTCTGGAACGGCTGGACGGATTTTGACGGGGCTTTCACTGGCAGGTAGCTGATATCCAGGGAGTAACTTAGGCTACTTTTTTTAGATCAACTTTATCCCGCGGCGTTACTCGCGGTACGACGATAACCGCGGGTAACACCGCGGGGCTCAGCTAGTAATAAATAAAATGAAAGGGAAAGAGTGCAACTTTTTAATAAATTACCCAAAGACATCAGGTATGCGAACTCGTTTAGTATTTTTAAAAGTAAACTCAAAAAAGAGAAATTTAATATCGCACTTATACGGTCGTGCGAAATAAAGTTGTACTTGGTAGTACCTACTACCTAGTACTGTGTTCTTAACTATATTCTGACCACGAGTCCACATTCTTCGCACCCATGCGAGGGTATATTTTTGTATTTTCGTCTTCACTTGTAGATAAGTTGAGTACCCACATGAATTGATCACATTTTATTATTATCAAAATATTACTGTGAGTGTAAACGTCATTTTTTTTTTAACTGTTACTTTGTTTAATGTTTGAGTGTTGTAGTGTATAATCTGTGTAATGTATCAAGAACAAAACATATTCTCATGTAAGTGAAATGTAAATTTCTTTTTCTCTTAACTCACTAAATAAGTATTTCTTCGGAGCGTCTATAGACCAAAAGATAAAAAACTAGTTTGTAAGAGTTGACTTATACTTTACAATTAATTATACTCTTTCAAGCTTATGTTACTTTACTAAAATATTTGATAACAAGAATATCATACAACTAACTAAATTACTTGTACGATTACTATAATCGGCAGTATCATTAAATAAATTACTTATCTATTATCAATTTATCTCATACGTACTCTACGTAGTAACTGTAAATTCTAATGAAGTCATAAAGGTAACTGTTCACCTCCCGTAATTTATTTCTTGTCTTTTAAAACTTAACTTTGTTGAGACTTATGAGACTAAACTAATCAATCCATGCTAATATTACAAATCCGATTATGTATTTTGAATTAAAATTCATTCTTAACCTTAAATGAAACCGATAGATTTATTCACAACAAAACCCGCATAGAACAGTCCGTGAGAAAATAATTATAGCGTGAAATAAAAATGTTATAGGCAATAATTCTGAGAATGATTAAAATTTTAACAGTATCGGTAATTGCAATTTGCAAAATACACAATCATTCCCATATTGACTTTTGATAATACATTAGAAAAGACTATGGTATTTAAATACACTTCCCACTCTAGTAAACGATGTAGCTGCTAAAACATCAAGCGATGAGTGTAATTATTTGCAACACAATAGTTTAGAAAACCAATAATTTCCCTTATTCGTTCAAATTAAAACTAGGTCCATTTTTCAACTACATATAATATCCATTTCATCCATTTGTAGGCTTTAAGATTTACAAATTGATAACTACAGGAGGACAAGACCATGAGTTCATTTATTGGAGATATACATAACCTTCCAAATTATTATTCCTCAATTTACCAATAAACCTGTTTTCAAGGAATAAGTAACAACGGCGGCAAGGCTTGACAGACGATACGTTCTCTCATTTTAAACTTTTCTTATAAATAACTGAATATATTTTTTACATTGATCATGAGTAATTTATAACAACACAATAAATTCTGAGCCAAGGCAAGAAAACCTTGGTGAAGTCCAACAGCCTTGTTTCAAACGAGTCAAAATATAGTGGGCTCACTCAATCTACCAGTTTTATTTTTTCCCTTTGTAGATGGCACTGAGTTGGTCAAAGCACACGTGCACATCGCCGCCGCCTCCGCAGATCGTGACCTGGGCCGCGCACCTCCGCCACTTACCTCACTCGCTTAATTGTCTGACGCCACATTAGCACTTTAATGCATAGGCAATCCACTTTTCATTAACGACCACTTTACTTATACATTCACCTAGAATAATTTGTTTATAAATAATTGACTAGTTCTTCAGATCTAGAGAGCTGTAACAGTACCAACAGAGCTTGGCTTGAATACTTGCAGGAATTAAGAATTGTGCTTGACTTTCCAACTTAATATAGTTTTCACGTAGTTCACGTAATATAGTTTATTCAACACAAAACTAACATTGTCAGTATAAGTTTGTTTCTTATTATATGTATTAAAATGCAAGTACATACAATTAGTGATACGGAAATATATTACATTTATAATATATTATAGGCATACTAAAATATGTAAAAACCAAGTAAAACTTAATATAGATTTAGAAGATTCATTGAACCGTTCATGTGCTGCGGCTTCTCAAAGTAAAACGAGTTGGAATACTCAGGTGCGCTCGCGCGGCGTCACGGCACAGATACATTGTGACGCCGCGCCCGCCGCTGCCAGAAAATAGAATTAAAAGACACTCTACAATGGACCAAAGCCTTTCAACCGAGCACAAATACGTATTGGAATTTTAAATCCCAGCGAAATATACCTCAGGTGTTCTTAAGAATGAAACGAAACAATTCATTATTTTATTGTTAAACAAGTTATAAATTTATGAATACGGTCAAATATTGTAAAATTTACACGTGCACAGTTTTTTAAATAAGTTTGTTTCATTTCATGACATCTAAAGAGATGCCAGAGACAAAAGTATTTTGCGCACACTACGTGTTTTTGTACCCTTCATAAGAACGAGTCGGACGGTTGTCTACCGGGCGTATTGCCGAATTCTTTGTTGCCCTCGGGGAATTTAGTAATATCCCCATAACAATTAGTTCGCTCCTATTCCAATTCAAATGCAGGATCTTACAAGAAAACATAAGCATAATCAAAAACTGATTAAAATCTTATTTTTTTTATTTTGATTTAATTTTATTTCCGTACCTTTTTTTATACACATTGTTTTTTGATAAAATATACTGTTCTTTTCTTCCTCTAAGAACGTGTAGTCCTAGAGATTATAGTAAAGATCAGCTTACTCTAAAAAATGCAAAAAAAAACTTCGTTGTTAATTTGTTACTCTTTCAAGCCTAACTAATTTTTTTATCGTAATGGGGGGCAAGCGAGCAGACGTATCACTTGAGGCGTCACAAGTGCGTTGCCGTCCTTTGGAGTATGTGCGTCCGGTATCCTCACTCACTCGGTGAAAAACAGAGCAAGCGCTGTTTCACACCGCTTTTCTGTGAGGCCGTGGTATCATTCCGGTCGAGCCGGCTCATGCATGCTGCAGCATAGCTCTCCCATCTTTTTGGGTGTCTCTACCACATGAAAAACAACTATTTAATATTGCGGTTCTTTTTTTTAGCAGAATAGTTCCAGTATATATATAAATTGTAAAAACGTACACTAATGTACAAACGATATGTTTCATTTAGTGCTTACTTAAGATGTGTTTTTTTTAGCCTGCGAAAGTGATTCTACTCTTCCTGATGTAGAGCATTAATAGAATCCAAGAGTGGGGGCCGCCATACTCATTGAGAATACAGACAATGCAGCATGCTGACCCACACTATGGCGGCACTATATTAATAGGTATAACTTCTATGAAGTGGTTGAAAATAGTTGAGTTATTATAAAAACGCTTTATCAACAATACTTAGGGTTAAATTTTTTTTTCGCTTCAACAAGTTCTCTAAAAAATGTAGCGTTGTAGTGTTAAAACTCAAACGGTAGAGGTCTTAACCGAGATTCGGAAAGCAGAAAAACATTCAGCGTTTAATTGGATGAGATACACACTAATACAATTTTTTACAACACACAATGTCACCCAGCCGGAGCTTGCGGCGGGGCGGTGTGTCTGAATAAACCGACTAAAACCACATGGTGTGCCACTCTGCGCCTGAGAAGGGAAAGATCCGAGAACTGCTGTTTTAAAACCTCCGGACCCCTCCCAGCAAACCCAAAGGAACAATATACTAACCTGTCTAGCCAGCGAACATAGTAGAGACTTATGTACAGCAGTGGACTATAAAAAGCTAACGATTTTAACATTTTTTTTTTATAACCGATAACCACACAACGACAAAGCCAAAGGAGGTATCTAGGTATGTATTATGTATGATCGTATGTTCCTCCTAGCTCCACAACTACTTATTAAAACTGAAATAATGAGATATATAGTTACTTGTACATTTCAAAAATGTTTATTTTTATTAATATTTACTAGTGACTTTGTACAAATTCATTTGATAATTGTGATATTTCTATGGTAATTAAAATATACTTTGCAAATAAATTAATATTATAACGGCACCAAAACATTTTAAATGAAAAAAAAAATAAAGTCATGCTTTGTTAAAGTGTAATGGTGCGTTTCTATGTCTTTTCAAACTTGTTTTATACTTTTTCAGCGTTTTTTGTCGTTGATGGGTTTTAGTTTTTGCTTTTCATACAAACATACATAGGCTGCCAAAACTGTTACCCTTTACCAGTGCCCTTTACCTTTCCTTCGCCTTTGATTAGTCGCAGTCCGGTAAAAAATAATAGTAATCATCAATATACTAGTGCCATCTATATATTTATAAAAATATTTGATTTTTTTAAATCTTTCCAGTCAATGCCACGTCATCTTGCGGTACATTTTAGTTTAATAGTATTTCTATTCGACAATAGGTGGCGCTTGGTGGTTCCGGAATATTCCGGTATCTGGCAACACCAGCATTATAAAACGGAACGCTTGCTATAAAATGCTCTCTTTTGATTGGTTGATCGCCCTGGTACGAAATCGAAATGGTACTTGTTCATTCCGCCATTTTGCCGACACTTGGCTGTCGAAGAGAAACTGGCTACGGTTTAAATATCAAGCCGCATCGCGGCGATCTGATTCATTACGTTAAAGGTACGTTTAAAATAAGCAAATCTTTTGATTTTTTACCTAAATTGCTTAATATTTACTATGCACTATCTGGTATCTCCACTGTCGATTTAATATTGATCGTGGTCGTTTTTCAGTGCTATATTAAACAAACTCACCCATTCGGAAACACAAGCGTCTCTCTGTTTTCGTTAGTTACGAGCTTAACATTACATTAAAATAAAACTCAGTTCAAATGTATCTGTAACATGTGCTAATAATATAATCTTCTTGCAGGGTTAGGATAAAGCCGCAAAGATGCATCTCTACAATTTGACTTTGCAAGGATCATCATGCATCACACATGCAGTGCATGGAAATTTTTCTGGCTCGAAACAGCAGGAGATAGTGATATCTCGTGGCAAAACTTTGGAACTCTTGCGACCTGATCCGAACACCGGCAAAGTGCATACCTTGATGAAAGTTGAAATCTTTGGTGTTATTCGGTCCATGATGTCATTTAGACTTACGGGAGGCACAAAAGGTAAAGCACTTTTTATATTACGAACACGTGGATGAAACCAGGTTATAACCTCTAGGGCTAGAGGTTATAACCTTAATTACCTATGTTAGAGGTATGTGTTAAAGCTTATTACCTATGTAGAGCTAGGTAATAAGTAGCATGTGTGTATAATGTTGCATCGTCTTGCTCCATGCACTTGACGATCGACTGCCTGGGATAACTAGATGCATAGACTGAAAACCAAAGCGTCGCTCTGCCCAATTCTCATGGTTAGGCAGATGTTCCGCTGTGGCACAGTAATGTTATTCTTGACCTCCACTTATTACACGATTTTTTGATTGCATTTTACAACAATTATTGTGATTTACAGATTACATAGTTATTGGCTCCGATTCTGGTCGCATTGTGATATTGGAGTATATTCCTAAGAAGAACATTCTTGAAAAAGTACATCAAGAAACATTTGGAAAGTCAGGATGCAGGCGCATTGTTCCCGGCCAATATTTAGCCATAGATCCAAAGGGACGAGCTGTCATGATTGGTAAGTTTTACTGTGTTATATCAATGTATTGTAAATCTATACCTCTATTTATACATTGAGTGAACTATTTGTTTGAATAGTGATCCTATCTGCTAAATCAAAGGTCTTGGGTTTGATTCGCATCCAGAGCAAATAATTCTGAGATTAGTACTAACATTTGTTCTGTCTGAATGTAATTTTATCTTTATACAAATATATTTAAATATTTGTATATCATGTCTGGTTAGTTTAATACAAGTTCTACATAATTTAAGACCAGCCTGCCATGTCTGAAGTTATTTTTATTACTATTTCTACACTCTTTCTTCGATAGAGACAGGCTATTCTATTATTTAATAGATAATTCTGCAAATGTTTTGGACTTTACATACTTTTTTATTGTAGGTGCTACTGAAAAACAGAAACTCGTCTACATATTGAACAGAGATGCTGAGGCCAGATTGACTATTTCATCTCCTCTAGAGGCACATAAGTCTAACACACTGGTATACCACATGGTGGGTGTAGATGTAGGCTTTGAGAATCCAATGTTTGCTTGCTTAGAAATTGATTATGAAGAAGCTGATTCTGATCCTTCAGGTATGTAAAAATATCCAAAAATCTGTTTTGCATTTATTTCATTTGTAGCCTAACCACAATACAAATTCTTAGTGTTCTCAAGTTAACAAGAAATGTTGAAGCTACTAGCTATTAGATCATCAAAGTTAACAATTACTAAGTAATGAAAAACTACTAGATTGCCTCATTTGTCTAGTGGTTGGTGTGTGCGACAGCTGATCATGAGGTCTCGGGTTTGATTCCCGGGTGGAACCAAATGTTTGTCTGATCTACATATATTTGTTTCCTAGTTTGGGTATTTTCTATGTATAATATGTATGTATTTACAAAAAAAAAGTATGTATTTATATCAGTTGTCTACTACTACTACTCATAACACAAGCTCTACTTAGCTTCGGACTAGATGGTGTTGTGTGTAAGATGTCCGATATATACTGCTATTAATTGTTGAAATATTCTATACATGAAAATAAATATGTACCATGATTATTCTGAGGTCCGTGTTTCTGACTGACAGTGACGCCAAATCCTCTTTTTAAATGAGTTCAAACTGTACAAAATGTTTCTGTGCTCTTACCAGTACTAGCTGTTTATGAACATTTTTCTTTTTAGGTGAAGCTGCACAAAAAACTCAACAAACTTTAACATTCTATGAACTTGACTTGGGTTTGAACCATGTAGTAAGAAAATACTCAGAACCCCTAGAAGAGCATGCCAACTTCCTTATAACAGTGCCAGGAGGCAACGATGGTCCCTCTGGAGTACTTATTTGTTCTGAAAACTACTTAACCTACAAAAATTTAGGGGACCAACATGATATTAGATGTCCTATCCCTAGACGACGGAATGATCTAGATGATCCAGAAAGAGGCATGATATTTGTCTGTTCAGCAACTCACAAGACCAAGTCGATGTTCTTTTTCTTAGCACAGACTGAACAAGGAGATATTTTTAAAATTACAATTGAGACTGATGACGACATGGTTACAGAAATAAAGTTGAAGTATTTTGATACTGTGCCTATCGCAACAGCAATGTGTGTCCTGAAAACGGGATTTCTGTTTGTAGCATGTGAATTTGGAAACCAGTAAGTACTACAAACATATTTATTTTAGTTATGCATGTTATTTACTTAAAATTGAGAGTTTTGGTGCTCTATTTTCTAATTATCATGCTAGAGAAATAATCTCCGAACCAAGGTCCTCCCTTTTTATATGAGGGTGAGCACACTGATGCGAGAATAACATTTAAAGAATAATTAACTTGTGTTTACTTGACTGTTAAATGATGAAGTTACTAAAATGTGATTATTTTATTCCAGCTACTTGTATCAAATAGCCCATTTGGGTGATGAAGATGATGAACCAGAATTCAGCTCAGCCATGCCTTTGGAAGAAGGGGACACATTCTTCTTTGCACCAAGACCACTGAGAAATCTAGTACTTGTGGATGAACTAGACTCACTATCTCCAATATTAGGTAAAAAATTTAAACATTTCCTTCAATTTATGATTTGCAATTACTTTCTTTCCATTATTGCATTAATTTCTTTGTTTTAATAAAATTCTAATCATTTTGGTAAACTTTTAGCCTGCCGTGTAGCTGATTTGGCTGGTGAAGATACCCCTCAAGTTTATTTGGCCTGTGGTCGTGGACCAAGGTCATCGTTGAGGGCCCTAAGACATGGTTTAGAAGTTGCTGAAATGGCTGTATCAGAGTTACCTGGTTCACCTAATGCAGTATGGACTGTTAGACGGCACAAGGATGGTGAGTAATATACAATCCCTATAAATGAAATCAGTATACTTGTTTCCAAGTTCCAGATTTAAGTTATGGTAGAAAACAATGCAATAGGGTTCAATCCCCTATGAAAAGATGTGGTAATTAGTAGACCAAAGTTATCATGTTAATAAAGAATGGTTTTTATGACAGACAAAACTGAAATCGCTTCAAAATAGTTTGTTTTATGAAACTTTATCTCTCACCAAAGGATACTAACTCTCTTGTGCATTGAACATGCAAGACATTACATAATAACCAGTAATGTCATAATTGAGAAAACTTTAACAATGGAGCGTAATGATTAAAAGTTTTGGTCCGTGTTACTGAAATACCGTGACGTTATCAATAACCACCTATGAATGCTCCTCTTTATCAACAAATTACTAATAAAACCCTGGTTGTTTGTCATACATAAACACCAGTGGTTTTTCTTTTCAGAATCTACTATCGGCTGATGAACGAATAGAGATGGTTTCAGCAAACACACAAAGGTAGGCATCAAAGGCTGTGTAACAAAACTGGAAGCTGCCAACATCAGAAGACTGCATTATATTGACGTTTGCTATGTGGATCATATCTTATTTAGACTTTTTTCTCTTGGTTGCAGAGGAATATGATTCTTACATCATTGTGTCGTTCGTTAATGCTACGCTTGTGCTGTCTATTGGTGAGACAGTCGAAGAAGTGACGGACTCTGGTTTCTTGGGCACAACACCTACGCTCAGCTGTCACGCTCTTGGTAACGACGCTCTCGTGCAAGTATATCCAGATGGCATCAGGCATATACGTGCTGACAAACGTGTTAATGAGTGGAAAGCACCAGGAAAGAAATCTATAGTAAAATGTGCAGTTAATCAAAGACAAGTAGTTATTGCACTAACTGGAGGTGAACTAGTCTATTTTGAAATGGACCCTGTAAGTATCCAAATCAAGTATTGCACTGTATTGCACTTGTTTATCGACGTTATTGCATGGACTGGCTCTTCGGGTCGGTCCATGCATGAGTGGTGCGTAGCTGCCCCATGCAGTGAAAAGCCCACAATGTCGTAGAGCATGTCTCGCTCCCGCTTGCGGTAGAGCGAGGCACTCGGCATATTCCATAGCCAAGCTGGAGCCGTTCAGGCTATGAAGGCGGCAAAACCATGCTGTGGACAATCATACTATTAATATTTTTAAAATAAATAAAATAGAGAGTGTCTGTTTGTAATATTAAAATAACTGATTTTTAACAGTTTTAAAAAAAGAAGGTTATCAAAAAATCATTTTTTTGTTGATTTTGATTCTTTTTTATTTGAAAGCTGGTGCTTCCCGTGTGGTCGTCCCATTTCATTTTGGTCCAGTTCTGGAAGTTGTTTTTTTTTTGTTAAAATTTCTGATTATTACTAAATGCTTACCTTTGTGTATTGTGTTATACCGTACTGTCTGTCTGTTTGTTCCGGCTAATCTCAGGAACGGCTGAACCCATTTTGACGGGACTTTCACTGATAGGTAGCTAATGATATAAGTAGTAACTTAGGCTACTTTTTTTAGACTAGTTTCGCCCCGCGGCGTTACCCGCGATACGACAATAGCCGCGGGTAAGACCGTGGGGTGGGCTAGTTTTTAATATATCATCTGCAAGTATAAATTTATTAGTTTTAGATTTGTGTTAATACATTTTGTATAACACTAATATATAAAGGCGAAAATTTGTGAGTGTGAATGTTTGTTAATCCTTCACGCAAAAGCTACTGAACGGATTTGTATGAAACTTTACAGTAATATAGCTTATATATCAGAATAACACATGGGCTATTATTTGCCGCGATAATCGACGTACACGCGGGCAACAGCTAGTAAGATATATACTTTGACTAGCCAACCCACGCAACCTCGTTTGCTTGCGTCTTCTATTGCCCGTAGCGTGAAATTTTTTTCCTGTTTTCGAAACATTTGTCATTAGTGCTCCGCTCCTATTGGTCTTAGCGTGATGATATATAGCCTATAGCTTTCCTCGATAAATGAACTATCTAACACTGAAATATTTTTTTAAATCGGACCAGTTGTTCCTGAGATTAGCGTGTTCAAACTAACAAACTCTTCAGCTTTATATATTACTATAGATGTAATAGTGTAACTGTGTAACACTATCCTTGTTGTAGGTCAAATAAATAAATATTTTTTATCATTTTCAGACTGGTCAACTAAATGAATATACAGAAAGAAAGAAACTATCATCAGATGTATCATGTATGGCTTTGGGATCGGTGGCCACTGGCGAACAAAGAGCATGGTTCTTGGCTGTAGGATTGAATGACAACACCGTCAGAATCATCTCACTGGATCCTTCAGTAAATATTATTTTAAAATTAAAACATAAAACTTAACTGATATTAATCAAAATGATGACACAAGGACACCTCTGACCTATTTTGATTACAACAACCCAAAAATGCGTTATTCTCAAACTACTGAAGTAATTGTACATTTAAACACTGTATCTGTTATAAAAGTTAGGGATATAAAAATAATTTTATTTACAGGATTGTTTATCACCACGTTCAATGCAAGCTTTACCAGCAGGGGCTGAGTCGCTATGCATAGTTGAACAGCCTTTTGAATCAGGAGCTAAATCAGCTTTGCAATTAAATATTGGCTTGAGCAATGGTGTATTACTAAGAACGACGTTAGACTCGGTCAGTGGTGACTTAGCTGATACGAGAACCAGGTAAATTTCTAAAATATTGCAATTCACAAATCTCTATTATTACATATCTCAATGATGAAAAACATTTTCGCTCCTTATTATTACTGTATAATATTGATGATCACTTAACCAGATCTGAGTAGAGAATCTTGATAAAATTTTCAAATTTTATTCTTGGCAGTTATTTAATACGCATTTTTATTTAAAGATACTTGGGCTCAAGACCTGTAAAGCTATTCAAAGTACGTGTGCAAGCAGCAGAGGCTGTGTTGGCAGTGTCGTCAAGGACTTGGTTAGGATATCACTATCAAAATAGATTTCATCTTACGCCACTTTCATATGAATGTCTGGAGTATGCAGCTGGTTTTAGCTCAGGTAAGTCATAAACTACTGATATAAGTATAATTTTCATAGTACATTCGTAAACTCATTCTAAAGTTTATTTTTAATATTTTGGCATGGTTAACTGAAGATAAATATAAAATATTATCGACGTTATTGCACGGACTGACTCTTTGGGTCGGTCCATGCATGAGTGGTGCGTAGCTGCCCCATGCAGTGAAAGGCCCACAATGTCGTAGAGCATGTCTCGCTCCCGCTTGCGGTAGAGCGAGGCACTCGGCATATTCCATAGCCAAGCTGGAGTCGTTCAGGTGATGAAGGCGGCAAAACCATGTCGTGGACAAACATCCCTTAGTCCTATTAAAATATTCAATAAGAGTTCCTCAAATATATTTTCACCAATTTCTCTTTTCCTTACAGAACAATGTGCTGAGGGTATAGTAGCAATCTCATCAAATACACTTAGAATTTTAGCTTTGGAAAAGCTTGGTGCTGTCTTCAACCAAACCTACTTACCACTAGAATATACTCCTCGGAAATTCGTCATCAATTCAGATAACAATCACATTTTCATACTGGAAACAGATCATAACTCTTACACAGAAGAAATGAAGAAACAGAGAAGGTGAGATTTAGTAAAGTTAATCCGTTTTATTAACTGCCATAATATGGGCAAATTGACCAAAAAATTCATATGATGACAAATAACACACAAAACCTGAAATCAATGTAGATATACCTGCAGTACTGACTAAAACAACTTAAAAAAAGTAGTAGCTCTGCAATAGTCCAACTACTAAAAATGTTATATTTAATTCAGGATTCAAATGGCCCAAGAGATGCGTGAGGCTGCTGCAGGCGGTGGCCCTGAAGATCAACAACTTGCAAATGAAATGGCTGATGCATTTCTGTCTGACACATTACCTGAAAATGTATTCTCATCACCCAAGGCTGGTGCAGGTAAATGTTTGTTTATATTATATATTCAAGTTTATTAAATAAGCCACGTCTTCTGGGCAAGAGCAGAAAATGCCATTGAGCTTACTGACTCTAATCGGATGTGGCGATATTAAATCCCAACGTTAATCCCAGATGACTTCAATGTGAGTCATTTGATTCAAGTTAGGGATACAAATAAATATTTTCTACAGAACATCTATACAAATAAATAAAATTGGAGTCTCTGTTTGTAATATTAAAATAACCGCTTTTTACTAAATACATATACACGGTACATATACCAAAAATGTAGTTTAAAAAATTTTTTGTCTGTCTGTCTGTTTGTTCCGGGTAATCTCTGGAACGGCTGGACGGATTTTGACGGGACTTTCACTGGCAGGTAGCTGATGATCCAGGGAGTAACTTAGGCTACTTTTTTAGACTAACTTTGTCCCGCGGCGTTACTCGCGGTACAACAATAACTGCGGGTAACACCGCGGGGTTCAGCTAGTATGAAATAAATATCCATGGACAATATTTTGATTTTGTATTATGACTTTCAGGTATGTGGGCGTCTCAAATTCGCGTAGTTGATATGGGAACGAGTGCTGGACAACCAACTACTTTATTTAAATTACCTTTGGAACAGAATGAAGCTGCTGTATCTGTTTGTATTGTGCGATGGTCAGCCCATGCTGAACATGCTCACCCTCACTTAGTTGTTGGTGTTGCTAAGGAAATGATTCTTTCACCAAGATCTTGTACAGAAGGCAGCTTACATGTTTATAAGGTAAATAATTAAACGTATATTCTGATAATCTTGCAAAATTTTATGTATTTTCTATGATGTCAACATTACGCTCCGTGTTTCATCTGAAGAACATTGACGAATGCTTAACCAGATCTGAGATTATAATCGTTTTTAAAATTTCGGGAATGCTGTCATTCTTGCAATATTCATTTGCTTTAATATCTTTCAGATACATAGCAATACTGGGAAGCTAGAGCTGGTCCACAAAACACCAATTGATGAATATCCTGGTGCATTAGCAGCGTTTAACGGAAAGCTTTTGGCGGGAGTTGGTCGCATGCTAAGATTATACGATATCGGCAGACGAAAACTATTACGTAAATGTGAAAACAGACATATTCCGAACCTTATAGCAGATATCAAAACCATTGGCCAAAGAATTTTCGCATCCGATGTTCAAGAATCTGTATTTTGTCTGAAGTACAAAAAGCGAGAAAATCAATTAATCATATTTGCTGATGATACAAACCCCAGATGGATTACAAACAGTTGCATACTAGACTATGATACTGTAGCCATGTCTGATAAATTCGGTAATGTTGCCGTAATGAGGTTGCCACATTCCGTAACTGATGACGTTGATGAAGATCCAACTGGAAACAAAGCACTCTGGGACAGAGGTAAAAAATTGATGCAATGTTTAACTATTCAGGCACCTGTAAAATAATGATGATACAAAGTTATATACATGCTAGACTAATGAAAATAATGATTATTTACTCCTATCTGACAGTTTAGTTATCAGCATTATATTATTTTAAGTATGCTTTGTTACTAAAATGCGATTTTGTCTTCAGGTCTTCTCAATGGAGCATCTCAGAAAGGTGACATTACCGTCAATTTCCACATCGGAGAAACAGTAACATCGTTACAACGAGCTACGCTTATTCCTGGTGGCTCTGAGGCACTTCTGTATGCCACAGTCAGTGGTTCCCTTGGAGTCTTGCTTCCGTTTACCTCTAGAGAAGACCACGACTTTTTCCAGCATCTTGAAATGCACATGCGAAGCGAAAACTCGCCGTTGTGTGGACGTGACCATTTGTCGTTTAGGAGTTACTATTATCCAGTGAAAGTAAGTATTAACAAAATGTTACAATCATGATTTTGCTACTTACTTACAGTTGTCTATAATTATCATGATTATAGATAACCTTTGTTATTATTAGTGAGCTATATCCGATGGTTAGTCAGCAGGTGTGTTCTCTAAGAGCGCATCTGTGTTACATTGTCGGTAGAGTAAGGCGAGCGCTTGTGTGGCGCAGGCACTCGTCGTTTTGGCGGTCCCGCGCCACTACCGCTCCCCGAGTTCCTGAGAGTCGGGACGCGCCTAACTATAGCGCTACTGTAGTTTTTGGAACGTACATTTCATCTATATACATGTACTGTTCTACGTAATAGAAGCAATGTTTATTCACCTTTTATGTAATTGCTACTTTTTCGTTGCAGAATGTGATAGACGGGGACCTGTGTGAACAGTTTAACTCACTGGAACCTGCCAAACAAAAGGCGATCGCTGGGGATTTGGAGAGAACACCCGCCGAAGTGTCAAAAAAGTTGGAAGATATTAGAACTAGATATGCGTTTTAAATTCGCTTTCGTATTAATTAGGCATATAAGTATTAAAGTATGGATTCAAATAAGTAAATTGTTTGATTCAAAACCCAATGCTATGTAACTCTTTTTGTCTAATTCAGATTGGTAATGCCGCTCCAACGGAACACTGTACACCAGACAAAATTCACGATGCGAGTGAGACATATAATACAAATAAAATTAAAGTGTGTAATTTCAAATTAAGTTTGTCACTAAGTACATATGGAAAATTCTATTTATAAAATTGTTATCTACTAAGATACTAAATAGCTAAGCTAATATGGGCTGGACCGATTTTGACGGGACTCACTGGCTTTTTTATTATTAGTTATTCAAAATTTAAATATTTTGTCAAACTGACCTCATTGTACAACTTAAAGATATATCTACTTACTAATATTATAAACGCGAAAGTTTCTAAGTATGGATGGATGTTTGTTACTCTTTCACGCAAAAACTACTGAATCGATTTCGATGAAACTTTAGAGTAATATAACTTATACATCAGAATAACACGTAGGCTACTATTTGCTGTGATAACTGGCATATACGTGGGCGGAGCCGCGGGCAATAACTAGTCTATTTATAAATATATGCCTCGGTGGCGCAGTGGTAGCTGCTAAAGCGACTGTTGTGCTTGAGGATTCCGTTTCGATTCCCGGGTCGGCCGAAATGTTTGTATGATCTGCAAATATGTTTCGAAATTTGGGCGTTTTCTATGTATAATATAACAAGCTGAATTACAACCTCGTTTGAGTTCTCTCATTACCCGTAGCGTGAAATTTTTACCCCGTTTTTGAAAAATTGTTCATTGGTGCTCCGCTCCTATTGGCCTTAGCGTGATGATATATAGGCTAGTCATCCTCGATAAATGGGCTATCTAACACTGAAAGGATTTCTCAAATCGGATCAGCGATGCCTGAGATTAGCGCATTCAAACAAACTCTTCAGCTCTATGTATATTAATATAGATATGTATAATAATAAAAAATATTTCGGACATCTAACACACAACGCCATCTAGTCCCAAACTAAGCAGAGCTTGTATTATGGATACTAGGTAACTGATATGAATACTTATATACTTTTTTTTTTGTAAATACATAATATACATAGAAAACACCCAAACTCCGAAACAAACATTTGCAGATCATACAAACATTTGGTCCGTCCCGGGAATCGAACCCGAGACCTCAAGAACAGCAGTCGCCTACGCTACCACTGCGCCACCGAGGCAGTTTAAAGTAGTTAGCAGTTTTTTTTACAGTCGATGTATTAACAAAAACAAAAAAAGTACCTAACGCACTTGTGACGCCTCTGGTGTTGTGTCCATGGGCGGCGGTAATCGCTTACCATCAGGCGATACGTCTGCTCATTTGCCCCCTTCCATAAAAAATGTATTTTTTTATTTTCAAAGTCTGTTTCCTAATACGTTCCATTTGAAAAATAGTTCGTTATTTGTGTATTTGAATCGTAATTGCTGTTGGAATTCAATTATCATCGAGTATTAAGTGCGTCGGAGGAATTCAATGAGTTTCTCTGAAAGACAAAATGCGGAATGAAGTGCAAGTTGTAGGATGAAGTGGCAGTGAGCTGATCATGTAGGATTCCTAACGCTAAAGCAAGCGTGTTTTGGAGTGCAGACCGCGTATTGGCTTTCGTAGTAAAGGGCGGCGCCCTTTGCGGAACACTTTGAGTAAAAGTGTTGGCGACGACTAGATGCGAAAAGCAACAGACCGAATTCTGGGCGTGCGATGCACATGGGCGTAATGGTGTTAGGTAACGCTTTACGAGCTAAATATACATTCGTTTGGGACTATCTCTGTAAAATACTTCAGCGCGCTGATCATGATAAAAAGCAAAACAATGCAGCTTTCGAAGGAGAGTATGCCATCCAACATCGTAACATTTAGGTACTCACTGTTTATCATCGCAGTCCACTGCTGGACATAGTCTCTCCAATTGTACACCACTTAGTTCAATCCTCGGCTTCTTGCATCCAGCTCCTGCCAGCCGTCTTGCGTATATCATTACTCCACTTGGCCTGTGGACATCCTACACTACGTTTGCCGAGACGCGGTCTTCACTCAATAACCCGTTAACCCCAACTGTTATCGGTTCTACGGCAAATATGGCCAACCCACTGCCACTTCAGCTTGCAAATCATATGGGCTATGTCGATGACCGTGGTTCACTGCCGTATCACCTCTTTTCTTATATGATCTTGACTTTGAACTTGTGGACCAGCCGTACCGTAAGTTTTCACGTTTCGGCTCCTTATGTCATTACGGGTAGGACGCACTCATTGAAGACTTTTGTCTTTAGGCACTGTGCGATCGTCGATAAGAAGACCCGACGAAGCTTCCCAAATGCTGCCCAACCCAACTGGATTTTCCTGCTCACCTCGTCCTCAAAGTTGTTTTCCCTAACTGCAAAGTCTGCCCGAGGTACACGTATTTTTGAACAACTTCCGGTAATACATGTTTATTGAACATGACCTTGGTCTTGTCCAAGTTCATCCGTAGGCCGATGCGTACCGAAGAGTCAGTCAGATGACTCAGCATCTGTTGTAGGTCCTGCAGCATCTCTGCCATGATGCCGATGTCGTCGTTTAAGTCTTTCCGCCATCATCCTATGCGACAGCACTTTCATCCCCATCACTTCAATATTCCGTAAAAACTATCTCCCAGATGTTTCAAATGTTGAACCGTCGCGTACCTAACGCTTTTTTTTTGTGGTAGGAGTCAGCGAATTTCTCCAACGAGTATGTGAAGTCTTTTGTATGGATATTATTATAAAAAGGTTGGATTTTTGTTCGTCTATACCTCTCTTACGTTGTGCACAAGTTGACAAAGTTTATTGCGCGATGATGTTCCGATAATTTATAATGATTTTATTTCATCCTTTTGACGACGACATAGAATTTTTCTCATTTTATGGAAGGAAGCTCGGGTGAATTCTATCCGGGTTTTAATTCCTTTGTCGGAAACCCATGCTTCATTTACAGCACTGAGATACTTAAATTATTGTACTCGTTCTAGTTGCATCCCCTCTATCGTTATGTTAGGATTTTATCAGTTTCGTTTTGCTGATATCCGAGTACTTGGTCAAAGAAAAAATTCAAGTGATTAGGTCTAGTATGAACACTATGCATTTCTCAATTTATTTTTTTGCACTAGCCCCTGTACCAATGAGAAAACGCACCTTTCTAGCAGAATTTATAAGTAGCATTTAGGATATGGAAAGTTCGAGCATTGACAATGAAGTTGTCTAGACTGCACATTCTTCCTCACAATCCAACTATAAAAATATTCTCAGAACGTTCTGGAGTTGCTACGAAGAACTGTCAGCATCAAAACTGCCTAACATAGAAGAAACTAGAAGTCCGATTGCATCAGAACTAGATAGATATACGAGTATATAATAATATTAATTGAGTTTTTTCACTATTTTCTTTTATCAAATGTTTGATATTTGAACTGAATGACGAAATTAAATTAAAATCGGCCCATCCCTAGTCATTTTATATTACCTACTTATTTCTATAAACTCGTATGTATACCTGCTAATCTATACAAATAAATAAAATTGGAGTGTCTCTTTATATTCACGGTACAGGTACTAAAACAAAATTTTTGTGAAATGTTTGTCAGTCTTGTGTCTGTTTCCGGGTAATCTCTGGAACGGCTGGACCGATTTTAACGGGACTTCACTGGCAGATAGCTGATGATATAAGGAGTAACTTAGGCTACTTGTTTTAGACGAAGGTCGTACCGCAGCGTCACCCGCCGTACAATGTTAACCGCGGGGTTTATCTATACAAATAAATAAAAATGGAGTGTCTGTTTGTAATATTAAAATAACCGATTTTTTACTAAATGCATATGTATGTATAATATTAACGGTACATATACGAAAATGAATTTTGAAGGGACTTTCACTGATAGGTGGATAATGATACAGGGAGTAATTAAGGCTACTTTTTACCCGACTACGGCAAAGCCAAAGGAGGGTTATGATTTTGACAGGCTATGTATGTATGTATGTTCATTTGTTCCCTCATAGCTCCTTAACTACTCATTAGAACTGGACAAATGAGGTGTCGTTAGAAGCGTCATAATCGTCTGCTGGTTATAGGCTATATGACGTATGACGTGTCACTGAATCTAATGTGGCGCCCTCTAGCCAACATAAAGCACAGTATAAAAAAAATTATTGTAGATAAATATGCCGTGTTTGGTATCATTGGATAGGGTTTTACTTGTACATTTCAAAAATACATATATTAATAGCATTTGCTCGTGACTTTGTCCGTATTTATTCGATAAATGTGATATTTCTACAGTATGGTTGTTTGTTCCCTCCTTCCTAAACTACTAGTCAGAATAAGAAAATGAGGTATCGTTAGAAACGTATTGATTGTCCGCTGATTATAGGCTATATGACGGGTCACTTAATCTAATGTGGCGCCCTCTAGCCGACGTAAAGTACTGTATTAAAAAAATTATTTAAGAGAAATATGCCGAGTTTGGTATCATACGAAAGGGCGTTATTTGTACATTTCAAATACTTATATATTATTAGCATTTTTTCGTTACTTTGTCCGTATTTATTCGATAATTTTGACATTTCTGTAGTACTAATTTAAAATAAACTATTCAAAGAAATTAATATTATAGCGGCACCAAAACATTTTAAATAAAAAAAAGTAAAAACTAAAACCCAACTACGAGAAAAAACGACGCTGAAAAAGCATGAAACAAGTTTCAAAAGCCGTAGTCACGCGTTGTTAAAGTGTTATGGACTTTTAAAACTTAGTAATGTACCATAGTTTTTATACTAGCTTAGACATTAACCGCGGGGCTCAGCTAGTCTATACAAATAAATAAAATTGGAGTGTCTGTTTGTAATATTAAAATAACCGCTTTTTACTAAATGCATATGTATGTTTACACGGTAGGTACATATACCAAAAATGTAGTTAAAAAATTTTTTGTCTGTCTGTTTGTCGGTCTGTCTATTTGTTCCGGGTAATCTCTGGAACGGCTGGACGGATTTTGACGTGACTTTCACTGGCAGGTAGCTGATGATCCAGGGAGTAACTTAGGCTAATTTTTTTAGACTAACTTTGTACCGTGGCGTTACTCGCGGTACAACAATAACCGTGGGTAACACCGCGGGGTTCAGCTAGTACAATATATAATGCAAAAAGTGAATTCACTCTATTTTATTCTATATAAACAGATTTTGTGTGGCTACTTATCACAATCGTAATGCGCCGACGTGATTTCTTTAGATGATGTCATTGCAAAATGGCTCTCTCTTCGCTACATAATAACTACTTACTTAAAGAACACAAACTGAATACTTAATTCAAACTTTCAAGTATAACTCCCAAGAGTAAACTGTAAAGAACACAAATAAATATACTTTTTTATTACAAATATTTAATTAACACAACTTTGACCATTAAACTCCTTACTAGCTACGTTATTAATCTGTCCCACATATTGTTATCGTCACCTCGTGGCCTAAAATGCAAATAGGAAAAATGCCTTAACTCCTCACGAGCACGTGAAACAAACGTTACCATGACTACTGTATCGACCGGCGGCTTTTCCAAGGCTTTTCCCTGAAACTCTCATTCGCGTGTCGCCTTCTGAAACAATAAGGCAACTAAAGTCTAGACCCATCCTACACAGTCAGGTTATTCACCGTCTGACCCGAAATGTGTGTTGGGGACTAACGTTTATAACACATGCATAATTGCATGGTGTTCACGTATTTAAAAAAATCATAAGCCTGGCAGTAAATAGTTACGTATCGGTAGTGCGGAGTGCGAGTCCAGTTGCCGTGGACAATGAGTGCACGCGCGAAGCCAAGCGAGACGCGCGCCCTCCACGGGCAATGCGCGAGCGTCTGTTTTTAAAAAGCATTCCGCAGCACTCATTAGCCGGTGCACCGTAACTGCGCTGCGGTTGGAAGAAACGTAACGTGTGTGCAATACGGGGCATTAGAAAGTGTAATGTATACTGAGGTGCGATGCTGTCAGTGAGCAAGCCGGCATCGTTAGTCCAGCAGAAGAAGCAGCAGTGGGCGCGGGAGAGAGGTGCGTACTACGTAGTTGTGGTGCGTCCGCGCGTGTTGTGTGCCAAGTGCCTTAGCGCTCCTGTGGTCGATCTCGGCCGCCACTGCCGGCAGTGGACCTAAAGAAGGACCCGTTGTATGCTCGCATCTGCATCACGATCCTTTGTTATTTTGCAACTTATTCACGGTCGTGGTTTCTTCAAGGCAACTAGTAACATTCGCGACATTGCGATTCGTTGGTTAGCCTAATGTTATTTCGGATTGCAACAGTATAGCATAAAGAGGTACGTATATCTACCCTCTCAATCAAAACATAATTATATTTTTGTGTAAATTTTTTACAATGATTTCCGCTATGGTACTTAATAGATAACCTTATTTACACAGACGGTCAATAAGGCTATTCTTTACCATCGTTTTAAGTGAAACCCATAATTATTTTAGGTTTAAAAATTACCGTTGTGTGCACACAGTAGAGAAGCCAAAACTAGAAATTTCATTTCATTTTTATTGTGATTTCAGTTTGCATTTGTCTTTGCAGACAGATTTGTCTAAGCCAACAAATAATACCTACACTTTTTTCATTCAATATTTATTGTTATACAAAAGCAATAAAATTTATTATAGACTTATACTAATTACATGTAGATTTGTTTGGTAGTTTGGTATTCACAGTTAACTTGTCCCAAGGTATGAAGTAGCCTGTCGCATATTAGGTATTTCTTCTCTATAGTAAAAACTATGAATACCACTAATGAAAGTTGTTGTAAGATAATAAAATTTTACTCCTACTTAAGTATACTTGAGAGTTGATACGTGACATTTAACAACGATTAAAATCCGCAAACATGCGAGAAGGCAAAATGCTTTGAAGTCACGTACGTTTATCTTCTGAATTATTAAATGTACTTTTAATGAACAAGCGGAATTAATAAATTTCTAACGTATATACTTTTTGCCTGTTTTATTTAGTGCTAAAATCTTGTAACGTAACATTTTATTATTTGGTATTGAATTTCGTACCGTCTACGTCGTCTATCTAGTAGATATGAAAACTAGAGGTACAGTAGGAACACTTTTTTTTTTTCTAGGCAGAATGGCGCATAAAATACATTAAAAACTTTCATGTAGAGTATCGTATAGAGCTAGGAAAAGTAATAAGGACTATTTTTTAAATTTGCCATATATATATGTCTCAGATTCAAAATCATACCATCTTTTCGATGGTAGCACTCATAGATTGTACCGATTAATACAATAAGCGAAACAATTGGTCAAAAAAGCAACTGTGTTCGACTTCCGCCACAGGAAATAGTTTAATTTGCCTCAGGGAGTCACTGTGAATTTGTTTCCTGGCTTTGTAAATGACAATGTGAACAGAGCATTACTGAATTACAATAGCCATACAAAAGTATTGTTATTATTGAGGAACTTGCGGACAACAGCCGATGAAAGAATCAGTTTTCAAGGCTGAAGTAAACCAACGACCTCAGTCCTTCCGAAATAACAATAAAATAATTTTCCTGAAAGTCATTATTTTGTCATTTGTAAAGGGGTGTTGCCCTATTATAAATGCATAGCACACACGTCAAATTTATGAAAAGGACATCATTGTTTGTTTATACTGTTATTATACATATTTTAACAGGTTAACAATCTTGAACTTGAGGTTTGATTATAAGAACAGGGTTGACTTGTAGGTTTAGAGCTTTCAGTCAAATAATAATTGTTTCACTTAAGAAAATGGTTAGCTTGTACGTATGAAGCAGATAAATATTTACACCTGCCTAATTCATTAAATGTAAGATCTTAAAGAGCAGCGTGGATTTTCCTCCATTACTAATTTTATTTCTTTTATATACTCAAATCAACTCTAAAAGTAAATAATTTGAAGTGGAGCTGTACTCGTATAGGTAAGAACACAGAACAAAGAAGTTTAATACAAAAATGGTTTACTTTTATAATTTTAGTGTTGAATAAAAAGATACTGATTTGACTTTATGGTTGTCCAATGCGCATTTTACACAATATACTCGTTTACTATGTACGCGAACAAAGAATTGACTGCCTCAGTGGTGCAGTGAAGCCGTGTGCTGAGACTGCGGTCTCGGAGTTGATTTTGGTCACTGCAAATATTAACTTCGGAGGTTGTGTGTTTTCGATACATAGTAGTATCAACCTATCGCCGTCCACTGCTGGACGACGGTCTCCCACAAGGAGCGCTAACCATCCCTGTCTTGGGCAGTCCGCAGCCATCCCTCACCAGCCACTTTCTTTAAATCATCAGTCCATCATGCCGCAGGGCGCCCTTAAGTACATTTGACAAAACGCGGTCTCCACTCTAACACATTTTGGCTTTAGTGACCATCGGTTCGTCTGGAGACATGACCGGCCCACTTCCACTTCAGCGTACTGATTCTCCGTGCGATGTCGGTTACTCCAGTTCTCTGTCGAATAACCTCATTACGAATTTTATCGTACAGAGTGACACCCAGCATCGCATACCCACACAGCATAATATGTATGTATTTACAAAAAGAAGTATTCTCCGGCTTAGTTTAAAATTGGATAGAGAATATTACTAATATATTATACCTACTTATTCGTCTATTTCCTGTTAACATTTCGTTGCGACACACTCATGAATCAATAATCACTTTACGGATAAACCAGTTCAATATAGTTTAAAAAACAGAGGAGTATTAAATTTAGCACAGTTAAAGTTTCATATTTTTTAAGACAACTCCCGCATTAGGAATAAGAAACGGACACAAAGAACGCAAAGGCTCAGAGCAACAATTTGTGAATCACACAAAGTATTGTCCCGTGTGGAATTGTAACCCACAACACTTGGCGCAGTGGGAAGCGACGTGGCGACCGCTTAAACCACCGTGCATTAAAGTTCATATGGAGGAGTGCAGAAAGCTAAGAACATAAAAAATGAGAATTATTGTCGAAGTTCGACCACTAGGCGACCACTCCTATCAAATTATTAGAATCGTTTTACCACCCTCGTTGCCTGTCCCAAACTGCCTCGTTAGTGCTAGTGGTTAGCGTGAGCGACTGCAGATCAAAAGGTCTTAGGTTCGATTCCCGGATGGGACTGCTGTTAAGTCTTTCTTACAAGAAATTCTTATTAGCAGCCCGGAGTATTGAAGATGGTGGTGTATCCCGCCCGAGGGCACGTTAGACGTCGGTCCCGGTTGTCATGAACATCTATGGCCAGATATAGGATCAATATATTTGAGGGCACTGACTCCCTCAAATATATTGACAACTAGTCAGCCTTCGAATCCAGTTCACCCTCAGGGTTGCGGAGGTCCGATGCCACTCGCTACGTATAAAAACTGGTATTCATGTAAAACCGGTTGAGCTAGTAGCCCACCCTAAATCCAAATTATTTCCAAAATAACTAATTAGAAGATGATGATGTTTCACCACCCCTCAATACACGACTGCCTCTTTATTGAAAACATTTGATCGTAACTTTTCACATTAAGAATCATTATTATTGTGTACATTGTAAATCATTATGATGAGCATCTACTGATTATGTTGTCCGTACCTGGGCAACTCTGCTCGCTTGTCCACTGTCTAAAAAAAACTTAATGCTTTTAGTAGTTTTCAATTAAATTTTATATACTATGGGAACCAGACTATGGTGAATGATGATTAACATACTTATTTATTTAGTAAATAAAATACAATTAATGACTCCCAGCCCATACACAATAAATGATCATTATAATGTTCATTATACAAAGATTTGTCCTGGGTTGAAATCGAACTCACGACTTCTGCCTTAACAGTTAGCAGCACTAACTACACTACTACACTACTACTCAAGTATTTTGATAAAGTCAAGAAGGAGGCTACAAATGCTTATGTTTCAATGGCAGTCAAAAATTTTCCGAGCAGATAGCGACCGCAATCTATGGTATCACTCTTACACTATGTTTAAATTATCTATTATAATTATTGATGAATTATATTAACCATATCGTAATCTAAACGTAAAAAAAATTGTTTAGATACCTCATTGTCGTAATAACATGACATCATAACAGTAATTAGTAGATTTAAGTAATAAACATTTCTTTATTTTAAAGTTTTACGTTTAACAATTTTTGCATTAGAAGGTAAGCATAAGCGTCTGAGATAAATATAATTTAATAGAAACACCGCTCGTTACTGCCTAGAGACGGTCTGCGAGCTGCGCACGAGAGCGTAACGACTCAAACATAATATACCATTATTAGCCAGTGCACTTGTTTTTCATTTGCAATCCGTTATTTTCCTTCATTATCTGTCAACCACTCATTGAAACACAAAAAGAATATCTATTTCGATTAAGGTAGTGCAAAAAAGTATAAATCGATAACAGCTGTAATGGCTGTAATCGATCCAGTGTTATTAAATAGTGAATTATTCAGGCCGTGACTGAAGAACGGCACATTTCACTTTCCACTGAAAGTTCATTGTATTATTGTAATTTAAATGACCTGCATCTTTGAGTAGCCACGTATGGACATAAAATATTTAACTCGGGT
Source organism: Spilosoma lubricipeda (assembly GCA_905220595.1). Taxonomy (NCBI): domain Eukaryota; kingdom Metazoa; phylum Arthropoda; class Insecta; order Lepidoptera; family Erebidae; genus Spilosoma; species Spilosoma lubricipeda. The sequence goes on along the minus strand of HG992290.1, from coordinate 12,466,264 downwards.
AACACAAACTCACGCTATTGCCTCAGGAAGTAGGTTACTTATAACATTAGTAGGTATTTATTCATATTTGATTGTTTTAATTTCATCATAGTTTGTTTTAATACCTGTAGGTACAGCAAAAAACACCACGTTTGATGTTCTATATAAATTGTTCTTAATTGCTCTGAGATTTTTTGTTTTGAAAATAGGTTTCTTTGATTTGAGCAGGTACATGGTTAGCCTAGAGCCCTAGAGGTTTAAGCGGTCGCCACGCCACGCCGCTTTCTACTGCGCCAAGTGTTATGGGTTCATATCCTTCATGGGACAACACTTTGTGTGATACACAAACTGTTGTTCTCAGTCTGGGTGTTGGCTGCTGTCTGGCCAGTTTGATATAGTAGGCCTAAACCTGCCCTTCTAAGAAGAGGCCTATGTCCAGCAGTAAGCTGGTGTAGGCTGTTGATGATGATGGTGATGAATTCATATTGAGTAACATCATTGTTTTATTAAACACTTACTTGCTTGAAACCTTCACCTAAAACTCATTGACCTAGGCCAAAAATTAGCATAAAATAAAATAACATTTTTATCGAGGTTTCGATCCTATTATAAAAAAATATTCGTTTCTTGAAATTAAAATAAAGATATACTGTGTCTTCGCGTTGCTTTTATTTGTAACTATATTTAAATTTGACAAGTTTTGTGTCTAATTATTTTATTAAAAACAATATCCTCTAAAAATAGACGTCATAAAAACAATTTGCTTTTTACTGTTTTACTTGAAACGAAAGTAAATTTCGTTGGCAAACAAAGTTCCTACGAAAAATATAACAGTTACAGATTCGTTCGGCAGTAAAAAGTTATTGGATGATCCATTTTGTAATTATGTAAATGTAATGGGTAAATTTATCCTAATGACTGTTATATAATGTAACTGGTCACATTAGACACGTAAAGTTTAAAGGAGCCCTCTTGACTGTTACGGGTAATATCAATAAAATAATTGACTTTAATTGTTTGAAACCCTAATATAATAGCCGTCGTAATATAAATCTGTAACCATTACAGTTTTGTAAGGTTGCGTGTCTATGTTTAGTAAATTTCTAAGACAAAGGTTCCCAACACTTCTCTTTATAGAATTATTTGAAGCATGTCTTGGCATGAATGACTTACCGTTTTCAGCTAGCGTTATCGATAAAACTATAAACCCTTTGCATATAGGGGAAGGTTTTAAGTCAATCTTTTTTCAAATAAAAAATTGAACAGTTAATTCAAAGACGACTGTTGACATGGAAGGTAGTCATCAACTTTTTCTTAGCAATACAAATAGAAAGTGGTCTACAATGGACCGTTTTTAACGTTTGTATTATTTCTTCAATGTCGATGTGTTTCGTTTTTATTACTCATAGTCTTAAATTAATATATTTTAATGATGACAAGGGAAAAAAATAAATGTTTTGTTCTTTCAGAGGAAATGTCACACCTCTACTTGCCTTGGGGTGCCGGTGAACGATATACAAATCGTTTGCAAGTGCGGAATCAATTTGCAAGTACATTGGAGCTGCATAAGCAGTCATCTTACGATTACCAAGAGCCTACTCAGCGTCAGAGGAGCCCGAGCTTGCCACCCATACACAGTACCGAGGAGAGATTAACGAAAGATGAGAGGAAGACCAACATATTAAATCGAAACATTCCGAGTGCGAAGAGGTTTGCATTTTACGATGAAGACGGAGAAGGCGATACCTCTGGCTACGGAAGTGAGACTCTCAATCACATGAACAGAAGTGGACATAGGACAATACAGGAGCCTAGCAGCCAGGGCCCTGTTGTAGCGTGGCAGCAAGAGGGTAAAGACGACAGGTTAGTTTAGCAGTTTAACAATAATGAGTCAACTGTAGTATTCCATTCCTATTTGACATAGTTTTTAGTCTGCTGCGTTATTAATCTGAAATTTAAGTAGATATAGAAATGCTAAAACTTTGTCCGAGGCACTAAAATCAATTTAAAAAAAAAGTGTTATTGTTTTTCGATAAAACATCCAATCAATTATATGTAACGACATGGTGTACAAATCAAAACGTTCTTATATATTCTCTATACATTTTAAATATTGTCTATTTAGTGCTCAGTTAAAAAAAAAGGTAGATAACGCACGGCCTTGTTCTTGTTGAAGTAAAATAGTAGCGTAGTTCAAGTAAACACACGCGTTAACGCACACACATGCTAAGAAACTACGCTATTTTTCGTCAGTATCGTACAAGTTGTCGATGCTTCGATCTGAGATTTAATGTCGAAAAGGACATCCGCATTGTCGCCTACTGGCAGCATTCGCAAGAGGCTGGTTATATTGCATGTTTGATTGAGATGTTTTTTTTTAAATACAACTTTTCTGATTATTATTAAATTATCTATACGTCTCAAAACTGTAGCTAATATGCAATTTGCAGTGTACCATCATGTAGATGATTATTCTGTTTGCGTTATAATATGCAATAATTAGGTAGGAACTTGATTATCATGGTAGAAAGCGGAAAATGAGCATTACAATTTTAAAAGATAAATAGTAGTAACACTCGTGCGACGAGAGATTAGTTACGTAATGAATTTAAATTAATTGAAACAAATAAATTTTATTAAACATACATCTATACAAATAAATAAAATTGGAGTCAGTTTGTAATATTAAAATAACCGCTTTTAAATAAATGTATATGTATGTATATACACGATACATGTACTATTTTTTTTTTTTTAAATGCTGTGTGTCAGTTGTTTGTTCCGGGTAGTCTCAGGTATAGCTGGAACGATTTTCACACTGGCAGGTAGCTGATGATCCAGGGAGTAAGTTAGGCTACTTCTTGTCGACTAGCTTTCACCCGAGGCGTTACCCGCGGGACACCGCGGGGTTCAGCTACTCTATCATAAACACAAAATAAAGTTACAACTAATGTTTTTGAACCTGAAATTGATCCTTTGAGATTGAACCTATGCAAATCATACAATACACTAGCTTAAGTCCACGGCTATGCTCGCGTGTACCCATGCCAGTTTTCGCGGTAAGAGGTAGTCTAATATTAAAATATGACTAGCAATAGGTATTAGTTAGGATAACTGTTGCACTATTCGATACATCGTAATTGTATGGCATTCGAAATAACCGATGTTCCTGAAAATATTACCGACTATTTATAATTTTAGAAACAGAACATCAAGCGGTGTTAAGTCCGGTGCATCAGATGGTGCGTGGTCGTCTCGCAGCCCACGGACCTCTGAAGAAGGTCGCCTGCGTTGGGGCGACCGAGGAGTTGCTACCGGCCGTCTTTGGGAACCCACTGCCCCTAATGCTAGACTACCCCAGGTATTCGTTATAAGTCGCTCTTAGTTTTATGACGAGGTCGCATTACAATAACAACATATATAGATATAGTAATTTAACGTACCTATGTATATAGTCTATACATCTATACAAATAAATAAAATTGGAGTGTCTATTTGTAATATTAAAATAACCGCTTTTTAATAAATGCATTGTATGTATACACGATACATGTGCCAAAATAACATTTCTTACAATTTTTGTCTGTCAGTCTGTCTGTTCCGGGTAATCTCTGGACAACTGGACTGATTTTGACGCGACTGTCACTGGTATATAGCTGATGATCAAAGAGTAACTTAGGCTATTTTATTTAGACTAGCTTTTTCCCACGGTGTTACCGCGGTACGACAATAAAAGCGGGTAACACTGCAGGGTTCAGCTAGTATGTAATAAAAATACAACGTAAATAGTGTGACGGCATGGAATATCATTGAATAAGTCTTTCAAAAATATAGGACTAATTATTTCTAAAGTTATACATGTAAGTATCAATCTCTCCCTTCAATAAAAAGTCGCCCACTGGCTTCAGTAAGTGAAAGTTTTAGTGACAGAATCGTGAAATGTTTGTTGCATATAATATATCTAGACTGAACATTAATAAAACTCAATTTACAGTTCTGTGTTCACTTTACAAAGTTAATGGGATCATACTTACTGACTTTTATTAATTTTTTGTTCAAGTTTCTATAGAGGTTATCTATAGATTGTTATAGTGAAATGTATGGTCATAATTCAAGATTGTGTATCGACGCCACATATGAAAGGTAAAAAAAACGGGTTGCACTCCGGGAATGCCGGAGAAGTAAAAACATGAACATTAACGTTGTGCATTTTTGTTTTTTTTTAAATCTTCTGTATTTAAAAGCGAAATACCACTCACTGATTATTGATTAATCACGAAATTTCAGAACCTATAATACATACCCATACAAACTTGAAATTTGGCAGATAGGTTCGTTATAGGGTGTAGATATCTGCTAAGGACGGATTTTACGAAATTCGAATCTAAGGGGGTAAAATAGGGGCTGGAAGTTTGTATGAAAGTCCTATGTTTTTGAAGTAAGAAACTTGAAAATTAAAATGTATACTCAATTCAATAGACGAGGCGGAGGTGTACTTTATTAGAATTTACATTAATGTATCTTTAGAAATAAACCCCATTTCAAGGTTAAAACGGGGGATGGTAGTTTGTATGAAAGTCCAATGTTAGTGAAGTTAAAGTAATTATGGCAGAAGGATTTCAAAAGGTATTTAAGAATCATTGAAAACAACAACTTACTATTATAAGGAGGGATGCTTTATTTAAAAATTATGAGCAAATTACCAACTCCACGCGTACGAAGTCGCAAACGGCCGCTAATTTCCTATACATATTTATTAAACACAATGAACGATGCTATAAGAATATATGTCTTTAATATTCCTTGAGAACCGATAACTACAGAAATGCTTATTGTGATTTTATAAAAATATAAGTTAATGCTATACAGTATAAACATGTTACCCGAGCGAAGCCGAGTTTTCATCTAGTATTTTTATAAAGTACTCCACTCATTTTCTTTAACTATTTCTTCGTCACTTTTTTATTAATAGATGCACTTTGTTCTATTTCCATATTTTAAACACTTGATATACACGAATTTTACTCTGTCACCATCCGTGCATGCGCGTAGCAGGCTGTAGTACAAAATGTACAAATACACACGCACACTCGCTCAAGCTCTCTGCGCCGCTTAAACGAAACAGCAAAAGCAAGCATACATTTTCGCCGTGCGGTAGAAAGAGAGAGGAATATTATTTCCTATGCCACGCTTCCGTCTTACGCATATTCGATCAAGTCACATGTCCTGACGCGAGTTCTCTAGTAATCTAGAGTAATCTAACATTTTATCTATCCCAAAAAAGTGCATAACGCCGCCAAAGAAGTTTTCACTTTAAAAATATGTAAATTCTAAGACTAAGGGCCTTATCATACATACTAGCGGATTGCGAGCGTCCTCAAAGGGGAGCGGGCGCTCAACGAATATGTTTTTGGGCACGCAATGAACACGCCGCACATACGCAGTGAATTTGTTGCGAACGTTGGACAAAACAAGATCGCCGCGAACAGCAGCATGGACACCATTTTGTACTGTCTCGTACAAACGCCAGTCGGCCTCATCGGGATCCATTCAGTTACTGAGTCCGTAATTCAATCCAGACACACGACAAAAACGTAGCATATCTATAGTTGACACGCGTCCGTGACGTCCTCGCTATGCGGCCGCGACGTTTTCGCTGTGCGCTAGTTTTAAGTATGTAGGTACCTAAGTTTTGCAAATAATTTGTTCAGTCTATGTAAAATTCTGCTTAGGTACCTACATACTCACCGATAGATACTTATACTGTATTATAAATACATACATGTCATATACTGTATTGTATACGAGTACTTATGTCTTTCTGCATGCAAACTGATAGCAAGTTTAAAAAAAGTATTTTTTTTTATTTCAAAAGATGCCAAATCAGAAGAAAGGTACACCTTCGTGGGTTGAACGAGGTTTGAATATGATTGAAAATACTTCAGAAGTCCTAGTTATTGACCAAAGAAGTTCGAGCAACAGCACGGGAATAGACTGCGATAGATCATCTTGCAATGGTAGCGATGAAGGAAGGTAAGAAATAGTTTATAGTTGTTTATAAACAACAAACATTTTCGTCTTAGAAACTATGTAGTTGATAAATACTTTTCAAATCCACAGAACATTCTTAAGAGGACAAAACGTTCCGCTCGAACCGGAAATCAAAGCTCAGCGAGAAAACAAACGAATAAAAGCGCTTGAAATACAGTCAGCTATTTTAAGTCAGTTGGAGGATCGAGAAAAAAGACGCCAGGAAGAAAGAGAAAGACAATTAAGAGAAGAAAGACTAGAAGAGCTACGTATCCAAAGACAACAAGAGGAAGATAGACAAAGACTAGAGGAAGAAAGACGCAAAATGGAAGAAAAACAAATAATGGAACAAAAAAAATTGGATGCACTGAAGAGAGCACTGGAAGATGCGGAGAGAAAAGCTAAACAAGATAAAGAGAAAAGATTCTTAGTACATAAACGAATTGCCGTCCCTAATGTTAACGATGAGGTAAACACAAAAACGGAAGCTGAAGCTAATGAAACAACTCCTCTAACTGTAGAAGCTACAAGTCCCACTAAAACTAGTCGAACTTATGATGTGCATTCAGCCAAAAGTTTAAAAAGGGAGTGTCATTCTCACCAAACAACGGAGTTCAATTCACCAAGGTCTCAAGTACCAAGCAATTTAAACTTATTTATTCATAGTGTGCCTCCACTAGCCCTAACAGATGGTCAATTTAATATTCTACCGCTTGGCATGCCTAATAACAGTGAAGTGATAAATACACAACCAAATAACATTCAATTGGCAGTACTTGTACCACAAAATGTTGCCAATAGTTTATACAGCGTATCATTAAACCCACTAAACAATACAAGTGAACTAACAGAAATCGGTAAATTATTAACGCCAAATAAATATCGTACATTAAGAATGAAAGACGTGTCAACACAAACTGATTCAATATTTAAAAATACAACCGATAAATTGGTAGAGACGGATGAGTTAGAAAGAAATATTGATAAGGATTATCCAAATATTGATGAAAACGCACCGCAAGATAGTCATCATAATACTTTGAAAAAAGATAGACGTTTTCGGTCTGAAGAAAGATTTAAAAAAGATTTAGAAAATCGTCCTAAATGGGGAGTAAATAGACCCGTAGCCCAGTATAAGAAACAAAGTGAAAAAGATCCTTTTTACAGTCAGAAAAGAAAAATGAGACAAAAATATAGACCTCAAGCAAGACAGTATTTATCACATTCTAGCGAAGATAGCCGCTCTCCAAGTCCACCAACTAGGTCAGAAAAAACCGTCGAGAACAGCGTAAAACATCGCAACTCGTTGAGTCAATCATATTGGAGAAGTAAACGTTCTAGTCAAGATTCTAAATCTAATAATATTTCTGATTGTACAAATTTACAATCAGAGTTTAATAATCTAGGTCAGTTATCAGCGAACGACATTTCTGAGAATAAAAAATCACCTAAAACATCTCCTATAAAAAGAATGACATTGTCACAAAAGTTTATAAATGATAAATATGGAAACAGAAAATTGTGGATCGACGACGTAAACGAAAGGCACGTTAAATCGAATTTATTTGACGTGGAACATAGAAAAAGGATTATAGACCAATTAAATACTGCCAAAAGAGAGTATTTTGAGAAAAATGAAGACAGAGAAAATTTTGCAATAAAGACCAAGTTTTAATAATTCCTATTTTTACGACAATATTAACACAATTTAGCTAGTCATGCAACACGTAGAAAAAAAATTAGGTTATGAAGAACATTACCGGTATAGATTCAACGTAGGTAGTTTCCTAGTAAACTCATAGCAACGTTGAATCGATACGGAAGGATCATTTAAATTCGTTTGCTGTGTTCACCCGCTTTGTATTTGCAAAAATGTCTGATGACTTATTCGATAAAAAGAAAGATGAAGCACCAATGTTGGATTTATCTAAAGCTATTATAAATACTGCAGAAGACTACAGAGCAGTTTTAGACAAAGTGCCTGATTTCAAGACACGACCCGAAAAGGTAAACTACTTTGACATTAATTAATAGGTGCAATGTTTAAGTAATAAGACTATACTACTGTTTACGGATTGGGGTAATATGGGTACGCATAAATGTAATGGGTGTAGAACATGAAATACATACTAAATATTATCTTTTGAAACTTATGAGTTTTAAGAAAACGTTTTAATTATTTCTTAAACTTATCATAACATTGTAAGGTAGAGTTTAACAGAGCAAGTTTTAAAGTTGAGATTGGTTGATTATATGATCGATAGTTATAAAACAATAAAACGTCCTCTAGGGCCTGAGCTAAAGAAAACAATATATTTTCGCTGCGCCGAAATGACTTTGCTCTGCCTGATGGAAAGCACGAGCAAATTCCAAGAGTGGTGGTCACCATCCTGTGTATAAGCGAATGCGAATAAGGACATTGCAGCATGGTGACCTACACTATGGCCGCCTAGTCAGACGCTTTTTAACGCCCCGCTTAAAGGACTCGGGATCATAGTGGGAAGGAAACACGTGCGCTGGAAGTGAATTCCAGGTTTTGACCGCTCGGCATAGAAAGGAGGAACCGAAGCGATGAGTACGAGATCGTATGTCTACCACTCTGAAGCGGTGACTTCCAAGGCCGGCACGCGTTGTCCTGTAGAGGAAGGGGGAAAAGAGGACCAGTTTTTATGGAATAGGCGGAAAACGAGCAGACGTATCGCGTGATTATAAGCGACTAGCTGACCCACGCAACCTCGTTTGCGCCTTATATTGCCCGTAGCGTGAAAATTTGCCCCGTTTTTGAAACATTCTTCATTGTTGCTCCGCTCCTATTAGTAGTAGCGTGATGATATATACCCTATAGCCTTCCTCGATAAATGGACTATCCAACACCGACAGAATTTTTCAAATCGGACCAGCGGTTCCTGAGATTAGCGTGTTCAAACAAACAAACAAACAAACAAACTCTTCAGCTTTATATATTAGTATAGATTACCGCCGCCTATGGACACCCGCAATACCAGAGGCGTCACAAGTGCATTGCCGGCCTTTGGGGTATTAGAAGAGGGTTGGGGGGATACGGCCCTCCGGTACGTTAGCACTATTAGTTATTCTGTGCCGCCGGTATCCTCACTCACTCGGTGAAACACGCTGTTTGTTTTACACCGGTAATTTCTGTGAGGCCGTGACATCACTCCGGTGGAGCCGACCCATTCATGCCGAAGCGTGGCTATCCCGCGATATAGTCTTTTGTGTTGAGAAAAACGTAAAACTTTCATAAAAAGTGATATTTGGCAATAATTTAATGAGATAGAATAGGTATAGGCCATAGATCAATACAGGTTTTTTTTAAAATACTAAACCTTAAAATATATTTATACATGATAGTCGCTTGTTATTAATAGGTAATTAACATGTTACTTTTTCAGTAAGCAACAAACAAATAAAATAAAATGTATGTTTTATTTGTTAGTTATTGTTAGGACAAGGCTTGTGTACAAGAAAATAAAATAATAACGGCAACACACAATTTTAAAGTCAACGGGTAGCTGAGACAGATATGTAAATATGGCGATACCAAGTTCGCCGGGTCAGCTAGTTATCTATACAAATAAATAAAATTGGAGTGGCTGTTTGTAATATTAAAAAAAAAACTCTTTTTACTAAATGCATATGTATGTATAATGTATACACGGTACATATACCAAAATAACATTTTTTCAATTTTTGTCTGTCTGTGTCTATCTATTTGTTTGTTCCAGCTAATCTCTGGAACGGCTGTACCGATTTTGACAGGACTTGCACTGAGAGGTAGCTGATGATATAAGGAGTAACTAAGGCTACTTCTTTTTAGACTAGCTTTGCCCGCGACTTTACCCGTGGTTATTATCGTATCAGGGGTGACACCGTGGGGTTCAGCTAGTTAATATATAAAGCTATTATATTGATCCCTTTTCACGAAACTGAATTTGTAATTCCTTAGGTTAGATCTGAAGATGTGAAAATTAAAGAAAAAGAGGACAATAAGACTAAGACATCTCGGAAAGAAATTCGTGCCTACGAAACATTAGGAACGAGAGGGTACGAAGAGAAACACTTTACCTTTATGGATCCTGTACCAGTGGAGATGCGCGGCCTTAAGTTCGAAGAACTATGTGCTGTACCTATCGAATGGCGAATGCTCACTTCCGTTCGGCCTAAATCGAAGTTGGATGAAGAATATTATAACAGGTAAAATGATAAATGTAATGTGCACTTCTGTACCATAGTCCATCATGATCATATTCCATCAAA